>JARBWK010000003.1:31348222-32051577 GCA_030556195.1 Anolis apletophallus | reverse complement strand
GCAGCACAGAACTTAAACACTGTAAGTTATTGTAGTGTTAGAGTCCGGAAAGCAGCAGGGTGGAATAATATTTTCACTGCGCCCGGTATTTTGAAAGCCATGAGATTAGATCTAAATCTCTGTAGAACATGCATTGAAGAAGCACGTGCTCAGTTGTTTCCACATGACCAGACTCACAGGGGCATAGTCTCTGCTTGAAGGGTCTTCTGATACCTCCCCTCAATGGGAGGGCATGGCATCTTGCCAGGGTAAAAGCCCTTCGGTGTTTGGGCACCTCCAGGTCTGTTAGGTATGCCATGGGGGCAGTGAGGTATCTAGTGGCTTCCCTAACAATGAAGGCTGGGGAACAGGCTAGGTCAGATTGGCGCTCTATGTCCAGGATTCGTTGCTTAATGGGATCCTTGGCTTGGTCCCATCTCATGCTTAGCCATTGTCCTTGGGAGAAATCTTTGCTGCTACTGTTTTAATCCATGCGGACTGGAAGTCGTCTCTCATGATGAGGGGGGCAAGACCACATGGGGAGAAGGATAAGGTAGCGTGGTGAGAATAGCTGTCCATATTCTCACTTCCCACTCACAAAGCCTGTCTCCAATCGCAGGATAGCGTTAGGGGACACATCTGGGAGCCTGTAGAGCCGCTCTTAGGAATTTTGATTGGACACGCTCTTAGTGGGGCATAATTTGAGAAGGGTCCAAGCTGGGCTCCATACAGCATTTGTGCGATTGGTTTTGCTTTAAAAAGTTTAAGTGCCGCTGGTAAAAAGTGACCTCCTCCTGTCCGAGGAGGAAGAAGAAGATGCTGGGGAGGAAACTGAGGGAGCCACAAGAGCCGCTGCCCCTGGGCCTGGCGGGGGCAAAAAACTCCAGAACAAAAAGTCCTCCAGGCTGCACTGGGCCACTGGCAGAGGAGATCTGACTGAAGTGTGGCAGCTCCTGAAAAAGCAGCATGAGCCAAGCAAGAGGGACAAGAGGAGGGAAAGCGGCAGAGGATTGTCTTTCTCGCTTGGCTTGTTCTTGTAACCATGTGAAGTTTACACCCATCCCTGGAAGAAGGTTCTTGCCCATAACTAATTTACTCTAGCAATGGTCGTAATATTTCTTCACAGAAATGGCTGGTTTTTCCTGCAGGAAATGTTATTTTCAGTGCAAAACAGAAATAAATACATTCCAAATTGCTAAGATTCTTATGAGTTCAGGATTTTCGATGGATCAAGTTCCAAAATTGTAAAAAAAGGCTTTGAAAATTCATGATTTATCTTGCAAGAGGAGGAAAAACCTGCTAAATAATTCATTGCTCTCTTTGAGGAGAAAATGAGTGAAGAATTCCACCGCTGGCCTAAAATTCTAGAAGGTAAGATATGAGGGTCGAATGATAAGTAATGCCTCCACCTTCATAACTCAACAGATGGCAGTACTGGTATGCGGCAGGTACTGGCTTGTTCAGTAGACTCTCCTCTACAGTTCCTTTTTTGGTGGGAAGCTTTAGCATTGAACGGTTGTGTTGTTAAAGTGCGATGGTTGGTCAATGCGACTTAAGCAACGTGCAGTCTTTGAATTCTTGACAGCAGAAGGTGCCACGCCAAAGGAGATTCATCAGAGAATGCAAGCTGTTTATAGTATTTGTGTTGATGTGAGTACTGTGCATCGTTGGGCGAGTAAATTTAAAAATGTTGAGGTAGAAACATCTGACTTGCATGACAAAGAGTTGGATGTCCTGTGACAGCAACCACCAAGTTTCACAAGCAAAAGATTGACAGATTGATACAGGATGATCGTCGTATCACTCAGAGAGAAATTTCAAGCATAATCGGCATTTCACAAGAATATGTGGGTCACATTATTGCTTTGTTTAGCTATTGGAAGATCTGTGCTCAATGGGTACACAGCAGAATTTCAGAGACTGGATCTCACCACCGGACGGCATCCTCCATACAGTCCAGATTTAGCACCGTCTGACTTCCATCTGTTCCCGATAATGAAAGAAGATCTTCAGGGACATCATTATGCTTCTGATGAAGATGTTGAGAGAACTGTGAGATGCTGGTTGCGGAAACAGAGTGTCGACTTCTTCCGTGATGGCTTTGTTCATTGTTGGCAGAAATGTGTTTATTTATTTATTTGCTATGCTTCTATACCGCCTTTCTCAGCCCGAAGGCGACTCGAGGCGGTGAACAAGCAGCAGCAAGTGCTCACATACAAACACATGATATATGATAAAAACAGTCATATAAAAACTATATAAATTAACAGTTAAAAACTACAAAATACAAATCTCAGCACATCATTCTTAAAATCAATTTCCATTGCATTGTCGTAATCCATTGGTCTCGAGTTATTAAAGTTTGTCTGCAAATGCCTGCTCAAACAGCCAAGTCTTTACTTTTTTACGAAATGTCAGGAGGGAGGGGACCGGTCTGATGTCACTAGGAAGGGCGTTCCAAAGCTGAGGAGCCACAACTGAGAAGGCCCTGTCTCTTGTCCCCGCCAGACGCGCCTGCGAAGCAGGCGGGACCAAGAGCAGGGTCTCTCCGGATGATCTTAAACATCTTGGTGGTTTATAGGGAGAGATGCGTTTGGAGCAGGTAAGTTGGACCAGAACCGTTTAGGGCTTTAAAGGCCAAAACCAGCACTTTGAATTGTGCCCAGTAGCAAACTGGCAGCCAGTTTTGCTGGCACAACTGAGGAGTTGTACACTTCCTGAGTGCCGCTCCTGTTATCACCCTGGCTGCTGTCCGTTGCACCATTTGAAGTTTCCAAGCAGTCTTCAGAGGCAGCCCTACATAGAGAGTATCCAATTGTCTGGCAATTAAGTGGAAAAGTGAATAGTAGTAGTTAAAGAGCATGTTCTAAGGATCATTTCTGAGTTTGATTTATTAAAATATTCGCATCCAAACCCAAGTAACGAAGGTGGAGGCACTATTTTTCAT
Organism: Anolis apletophallus; assembly: GCA_030556195.1. Taxonomy (NCBI): domain Eukaryota; kingdom Metazoa; phylum Chordata; class Lepidosauria; order Squamata; family Anolidae; genus Anolis; species Anolis apletophallus. Next base: position 32,048,651 of record JARBWK010000003.1, on the reverse strand, counting down.
TCAATCCTCGTACAAACTAGCAATTATTGAGTGAATACAGACATGTCAATGCTGCTGATTGTAATATAAACCACTCCATTAATAAAACCAGTCTTCTGATCCCTCTACTCCCCCAGTTTTGAATTAGTAACATGCCTGAGAATTTTATCACTAGTTCTGCTGCTGACATTTTCTAGCTTTAAAAAAAAAAAAAATAGAAAGGGAAGATGGTGTGTTTGTTTGCTGGCAGGATATGGCATATCAGCAACTCGTTCTGGATGACTTTGTACACTTTCGAATTAAAACCTCTCTTCCAATGACTTGAAAGCTGTTCCCATTGCACTTCCAGCTGTAGAAAAGTCAAATGATATATGTTGCTTGTTCCTATACTAGCCCTATCAATCTCCAAGGCGTTCAAAAGAGACAAAGATACTATTTAAAGGAACGGCTGAGCCTTTCTGTTCTTAAGTGCACATGTCATGCTTACAGCTTGCCAGATCTTACCTGGGGGCTCTCTTGTCTGATGTAGTTTTGAGGCACGTCAATTAACTAGGCGAGCTGACTAATGGCAAAAGAAGGACCGCTTTGAGGTCCATAACAGGAAACAGCCAAAGCGGCTTCGGATAATGCCAACTTGATTGTCCCTCCTGCCTTGTTCTGATTCTGGAGATATTTTCCCCTGTGTGACCTTGGTTTTCAAAAAGAGGAAATCAATCTAGAAAAGTTACAACAGTTGTAATGACTCCTCAATAGACGGTAGGGATCACACTCAGACGTCGTTCTGGTCCAACACGATTTTATTGAAGGTACACCACCCGTAAAGCTAAAGCGCCGGCCCGCCACCCAAACACACCTTATATACCCTGTAGCCCCTCCCTACACCATGCAATGTCCAAGCAGGGTGTCATCATGCTCCGATGAATCAGCAATCCCAGTAGTCCATAGGGGCATGACCCCAGGGTCACATGAGTGACGTCACGAGTCCAAATGTCCAATGTCCATGCCAGGAGGAGTTGCCTCACTTCCCCCTCTGGCACCTGGAAGTTACTCCACTCCCAGGCTGATTCAGCAATTCCCAGCACACGTGGGCAAGGTCACTCCAGGAACTGGGCCAAAGGTCGCTGCAGTTTCATGACAGGTTGGGAACATGATCTCCCTCAAAGCTCAGGTTCCCCATACCTGACATAATGGCCTCCTCCACCTCGTCCTCCTCCCCCCTGAGGGAAACAAAACATCATTCAATCCCGTGGAGGAAATGGGCTCACATATTTCTTAAGATAACTGCAATGAAAAGTTGGGTGCACTTTCCCTAAACTCTTGGGCAACAGAAGGGTATATGATACCTTATTCACAACTCTGTCAACTTTAAAAGGCCCTATGAATTTTGGACTTAATTTCTTTGACTTGTATCCTAACTTTAAATTCTCTGTGGACAGCCACACTAAATCCCCCTCTGCATACGCCCCTCCCTCTTGCCGCTTGTGATCTCCAAACAGCTTATAGGAGCGCTGTGCCTTTCTCAACGCCTCTGTAACTTCTTTCCACATTCCTTCAGCTCGCACTCTCCACTCCCCCTTGCTCTCTCCCCCTTCTATCTCCACCAGTTGCGGCAAAGGGGCCACCTCTTGCCCATAAACAATCTCAAAGGGCGATTTCCCGGTAGAAGAATGGATGGAACTGTTGTAAGCTACCTCAGCGTAAGGGAGGAGATCGGACCAATTATTTTGTTCCTGATTACTGAAAATCCTTAAATAGGTCCCCAAAGACTTCTGCACTCTCTCCGCAGTCCCATTACAACAGGGATGATAACCAGACGTCAATTTCCTCTGAGCCCCTAGCTCCTCCAAAAACCTGGCCCAAAACCGAGCCGTAAACTGGACACCTCTATCACTCAACACCTGCTCTGGGCAACCATGCAACCTATAAACATGCTGTACATACAACCCAGCCAATCGCTCCGCCGATGGTAACCCTCTCAACGGAATAAAATGAGCCTGTTTAGAAAACATGTCTATAACAGTCCAAATATACCGATATCCTCTGCTTGACGGCAACTCCCCAACAAAATCGGTACTAACATGTGTCCACGGCCTTATTGGATCAGCAACCACTTGTATCAACCCCTGCGGCCGGGCAGTGGGAACCTTATTCCTAGCACACACTTCACAACTCGCTACATGGTGCCGGATTTCCACCTTCATACCTGGCCACCAGTACCTCTTCTTAATAGCCAACATGGTCTTGGTGACTCCCCAATGTCCAGCAGTCTTATAATCATGATGCATCTCCAACACCTTTCTCCTCAACTTCTGAGGCACATATACCTTACCTCCTACCATCCACAACCCTCTCAACTTCACACACTCTTTCTCATGTTCCATCAACCACAAGTCCCCTGCATATCCTTCTTGTAGTTCTAAACTCCACTCATCTACTACTTCCTCCTCTTTTTTTACTTCCAATCCCTTCTGAGACCGGGTCTGCACTGCACAACCCCACTGCTCTTTGGAAAAAACCTCTCCTTCTTTGTGCAGCCCGCCTGTTCCTACATTAGGATACCTAGATAAAGCATCTGCCACTATATTTTCCTTCCCCTTGATATGCTGCAACTTGAAATTGAATCTATTGAAAAATTGCGACCACCTCACTAGCTTTGGGGACAACTTCTGAGGGTTACGTAAATAACCCAAATTCTGATGATCCGTCATAACCACAAATGGGAACGCCGCCCCTTCCAAAAACTGACGCCAGGTCACCAACGCGGTCTTCACTGCAAATGCCTCCTTCTCCCACACAGGCCATTTACGTTCATGTTCCCCAAACTTTTTTTTAAAATAAGCACAAGGTCGCAATTTCCCCTGACCATCCTCCTGCAACAGTGCACCCCCATAAGCCCAAGCGGAGGCGTCACATTGAACTACAAAAGGTTGATTCACATCTGGATGTAGCAATAAAGGGCCCTCAGTGAAAGCCCTCTTCAACCTAACAAACGCTTTCTGACAATCTGGAGTCCAGTCTAACACCGCACCTGGTGACTTGACCTTTCTGGACTCCCCTTTACCCTTCGTTCTCAACAGCTCAGTAAGCGGGAGAGTTATCACAGCAAACCCCGGAATAAAAGTCCGGTAAAAATTGGCTAGCCCTAGAAAAGCCTGCAACTGCCGGCGTGTGCGCGGAGCCTCCCAGCTCAACACGTCCTCCACCTTAGCCGGATCCATAGCCACCCCACTCTCGCCAATCCTGTACCCTAAAAATCAATCTGATTTTTACTAAACTCACATTTACTCAACTTCACAAATAAACTCACTTGCCTCAACCGTTCCAACACCTCGCGCACTAACTTCACATGCTCTTCTCGCGTACTGGTCGCTACCACAATGTCGTCTAAATAAACGAACACCCCCTTATACAAAAGGGGGTGCAACACCTCGTTGATTAACTGCATGAACAGGCCTGGAGACCCTGCTAAACCGAATGGCATTACGAGCCATTCGTATAATCCGAGAGGGCATGAGAACGCTGTCTTCCATTGGTCACTTTCTTTCACACGAATCATGTGGAATCGTCAATCAAATCCAGTTTTGTAAAAAACCTACAACCTCCCAACAGGCCTAATAGATCCTTAATCAACGGTAAGGGGTAACAGTTTGTCGTACTAATGGCATTTAAACCCCCTATAATCAATGCACAATCTCAGTCTCCCATCTTTCTTTTCCCTAAACAACACTGGTGCGGCCAAAGGGGATTCCGATCGTCTGATAAACCCTTTTTTCAAATAATCATCTATTTGTTCTCTTAATGCGACCTTTTCTTTGACTGTCATCGCATAGATTTTTGGCTTGGGTAAAACCGCCCCCTCTTTCACTTCTATGCTGCATTGCACGTTCCTAACAGGTGGAAGCTTTTGGGCTGATTTAGGGTTAAACACGTCAGCGTAGTCCCAATATTCTTGGGGTATTCCTTTCACTTCTTTGCTGACACCCTTCTCAACATTAGGGGCACACTGAACCGTCCCCGCCTTCCAGTCAATCTTGGGGTTCACCTTTTCTAACCAGGGCATACCTAACACCACTTCATGCCCTTTAATGGGAGCCATTACAAAATCAATTTCTCCTTCCCATGGCCCCACTCGTCCAGTTAACCCCTTCGTCCCCACAGAAAAAGGACCCCCTTCAATCATTGTCCCATCTAACTGTTTGAAGGTGACTGGAGTTTCCAAGGGTTTAGTGTCCCCACCCAACTCTTCTACTAACTGTGGAGACATGATATTTTCTGAACACCCACAATCTACTAAAGCTTCCTTTTTCACAACAAGATCCCCCTTAACCAATCCCAACACACATTGAATATTATTTCTCACCCCAACTTTAAAGCTTTCAACATTGTCCATCACTGCAGCCTTAGCGGCAGCCACTCTCACTGCCGGTTTCTGGGGGCATTGATAAGCATAATGTCCAGACTGGTTACAAGCATAGCAGCGGACTCGACTCAATGGGGTTTTCTTGCTGCCACTGGGACGACTGTCGCCAACCCGCTTAGCTTCGGCACCTTTAGGTCTGCTTTCACTCCAAGCACGACCCATGCCTCGCGACCTCATCGGTTGGGTACGCCGCCTCTGCACCTGGGCCAAGATCCCTTCTACATTTCCCGCTAGTTGAATCCACCTGTCGATGTCCCCCGGGTCGTCGCGGTGAAGACACCACTCCAGGACCTCCTTGCGCAACCCATCTTTAAACAGCTCCAGCAGGGTAGCTTGCGACCACTCCGCTACTTTCCCGGCGAGACCCATAAATTCTTCGGCATATTCAGTTACCGATCTAGCACCTTGGGTCAAGCACCTTAACGCCTCCTTCGCTTTGATCCTTTCCAAAGGATCTCGAAATCTGTTCTTGATAGCCAGCAAGAACCTCCTCACTGACCCCAGGCAGGGATCTCTTCGATCGTGGCACTGTACATACCACTCGGCAGCTCGACCTTTAAACACAGCCCCAATAGCTCTAACTTGGCTGCCTTCACTGGGGTATAAATGTCCATAATCTTCCATATGGTCTTGTACTGCTGCAATGAAGAACGCCACTTTGGATGCCTCTCCTTCAAATTCCACCCGCAATGGCTCTTTTTTCATCCGGCTTCCAAACTCTTGAGAAACCATTCTCGGGCCAGGCAAACTTCTCGGCCTAGTATTACCTCTTCCCAACCCTGCTGGCTGGGCTCTGGGACTCCTCTGGCAATCCTCTCCCATCATCCTCACTCTCGACGGAGATCTAGGACACTCCGGGATTGGACTCACTTGATTGCGGCTTTGATTCCTCACTCCCGAAGGAGATCTAGGACGCTCATTGAAAGCCCCGTCCATCCAGGAGTAATAGGTAAAGTCTCCACCTCCCGGGGCCTGCCACATCGACTCTCTCTGGTCCCTTTCATCCCATCTCTGGGTCATCCGGCTTACCAACTGCACCATTGCCTCCACTTTGCAGCTCAGCACTCCAATTTCAGATGGTGGCTCCGGTTCACTACCACCTCCTGTTGCCAGGTTCAACAGCTCTCTCTGAGACCGCTTCTCACGATCTTCCTGGATCCCTTCCAGACGAGCGCCTCTGCACTCCACCGCCTGGTCTTCCACGCGAGCCTCTCGGTACTCCGCCGCTCGGATAGCGCCCCTGCGCACTTCCGATTGCTGAGCCTCACTCCTCTCCTTAGCTCGACATGCCATCCTCTCATCCACTCGAGCTTGCCACAGCTGCTCTCCTTCACGGAGTCTCCCCTCCTGGGCTGCCCACTCTTGGGATGCATCTGGACTTCCCACCTGGTCAAGCGTGGTCCACTCCCACTCTTGAGTTCTCCGGATTTCTTCATTATCCTCCAAAATCCAGCTGTCCAGATATTTCTCCTCGTTCCACGCCAACCTCGCCATCGCTGGGATAGTCGGCCCGGGGCTTTAGCTTCTGTAATGACTCCTCAATAGACGGTAGGGATCACACTCAGACGTCGTTCTGGTCCAACACGATTTTATTGAAGGTACACCACCCGTAAAGCTAAAGCGCCGGCCCGCCACCCAAACACACCTTATATACCCCGGTAGCCCCTCCCCTACACCATGCAATGTCCAAGCAGGGTGTCATCATGCTCCGATGAATCAGCAATCCCAGTAGTCCATAGGGGCATGACCCCAGGGTCACATGAGTGACGTCACGAGTCCAAATGTCCAATGTCCACGCCAGGAGGAGTTGCCTCACTTCCCCCTCTGGCACCTGGAAGTTACTCCACTCCCAGGCTGATTCAGCAATTCCCAGCACACGTGGGCAAGGTCACTCCAGGAACTGGGCCAAAGGTCGCTGCAGTTTCATGACAGGTTGGGAACATGATCTCCCTCAAAGCTCAGGTTCCCCATACCTGACAACAGTTTTCATTTTTAACTCTGAAACTCCACAAGAGAATAGATTTTGACAGCTGTCAGAAATATATCTGTTTCCCTCTCCTCTCCTGCTTGCTAGTGGGACATTAAGCATTCAGAAGTCATCGACTCCAAAAATAGGCTGAAGACAGGCAATCGTTTTTTTAAGGGAGTTCAAAGTGGGATGAAAGAGGTACCTTTGTATCCCTCTATCACAGGAAACTGCCTTTAAACCATCAACTGTGTCCCATATTGACTGGCATATGTTCTCCAGGGTCTCTAGCAGAGGTCTTCCATGCAATACTATCTGATTTGTTTAGACAGGTATGAACCAGAGCTTTAAAAATTGTTTCCTTAGACCTTATCACGCGAGGCAGCTGGATTACAATTGCATCTGGATAATAATGCCTTCCATTGAGATTTATGACATGGCATCAGCACTCTTCTGTTGTTGTCTAATGCTGTGTTTCCCAACCGCTGTGACGCGGCACAGTAGTGTGCCGTGACAGACCTCCTGCGGTGCTGCGAGAAAAGCTCTCTGCCCCCCTTCCTTCCTTCCCCCCTCCTCCTGCCGAACTCCTGCTGCTTGGGGGAAAGGAGGAGGAAGGGCCGGGCGGCAGCGAAGAAAAAAAAAGAAGGGGCCGGCGCTGCCTCCTTCGGCCGTTTCCCAGCCAGCCTCCAATCCGCCATGACTCCTGCCATGACTCTCGCCCCTCGCTCACTGAAGCCACGCGGAGGAGGAGCCCCGCCCACAGAAGCCCGTCCACTGCTTATGCTCCTCCTCCTCCGTGCGGCTTCAGCGAGCAAGGGGCGGGAGTCATGGTGGAGAGCAGGGATGGAGGCCATGACCCCTGCCCCTCGCTCGCACTGTCCCCTCAAGGCTGGAGAAGCTGTGGGAGAGCTAAAGCTGGGGGAAGGGGGCAGGGCATGGTGTGGCCTGGCTCCTCCCCAAACTTCAGCTCTCCCACAGCTTCTCCAGCCTTGAGGGGACAGTGTCAAGCTAGCATTGTGCTGGCTCTGCCACCACTGGCTTGGCACTGCCCCCTCAAGGCTGGAGAAGCTGTGGGAGAGCTGAAGCTGGGGGAAGGGGGTGGGGCATTGTGCAGCCTGGCTCCTCTCCCGGCTTCAGCTCTCCCACAGCTTCTCCAACCTTGAGAGGACAGTGCCAAGCTATCATTGTGCTGGCTCTGCCACCACTGGCTTGGCACTGCCCCCTCAAGGCTGGAGAAGCTGTGGAAGTGCTGTAGCCGGGGGCGGCATGGCATGGCCTGGCTCCTCCCCTCCCCAGCTTCAGCACTCCCAGCAGCTGCTCCCAGCAGGCCACCATCCCCCAGCCATTTTTTACTGTGTTAAAGTGTCATTTTGTCTCATTTTGGTTGGTGGTGTGCCCCCGGATTTTTTTTAATGTTAAAAGTGTGCCGCGGCTCAAAAAAGGTTGGGAAACACTGGTCTAATGGAAGAACATTTTAGATGCATGCTTTTTACTAATATAAAAACCCATGATTGGCCTCCTTTCCCACTTCTGTCATGCTATGATTACCTGTGCATCTATCAGACAGATCACAACCTATTTAACCTCAGCAGACTGAAAGCCAAAACCAAAGTTACAACAACATCTGTTATAGAACTCCAGTATGCTGATGACAATGTCATCTGTGCACATTCAGAAAAAGACTTACAGACCACTCTAAACACCTTCGCAGAAGCATACGAGAGAAGCTTGGCTTGTCACTGAACATTGAGAAAACCAAAGTGCTCTTCCAGCAGTCACCAGCCAATCCCTCGACAATGCCAGAAATACAGCTTAAAGGTGTAACATTAGAAAATGTTGACCATTTCCGCTACCTTGGCAGCCACCTCTCCACAAAAGTCAACATTGACACCGAAATACAACACTGCCTGAGCTCTGTGAGTGCAGCATTTTTCTGAATGTTCAGGGTGGAACCATTGGAATTCTCAGCTAGAGAGGTCCTTGGCTTCCCTAAACTACATTTCCCAGATTCAGTTTGGTCGATTGGCCATTCTATAACACTGGCGGGAAACGTCCCTTGTCTCTGTAGCAGCAAAAACAACTTGGCTCCATTTTCCGAATCCCTTTCTAATATTTAAACATGGCTATCAGTCTTCTCTAGGATAAACATAGTCAGCTCCCCGAGCTTCTCTTCGCAGGGCATTATTTGTATATTTGCTTGTCATTGATATTCTGTGTCTCTTGGTACTCCTACTATCTTATCAGAGTAATAGAATTGCTTTGGATCTTTCCAGTGGGCACAAATGCCAAAGCTTGTGAAAGTTGCTTTTTAGACCTCTTGAACTAAAATCCACAGTGATCATAGTATCTGGGGATTCTAGGATGTAGAGTCCAAAGAAGTAACTTTACCAAGTTCTGCAAACTGTGGAATTGCTGTGAGACTGTGGATGGCTTATCTCATATGCATTTTACTCGAATCTCCCTTGCTTGACAGGCGCTTCTGTTCTCTCTGTTCATAGATGTCACACACATTCCCTGAGCAAAAGCCCTTTCAAGGCCAATGGGTAGATTTTTATTATTCTTGTCATAAGGCATCTGTCCTTTCCTGGAACAGCAAAGTGACCTCAACAGTGTGCTTATATCATTTTAAGCGCTCCAGAAATGTCAAAACCAGATGGCTCAAGAGATTGTCTTGCACCGGTTGTACACTGTAAGGGAACCGCATCTCCCATTAAGCTGAGCTCCGTAGCCAAGGAAGGACTACGAAGAAAATGAAAACAACATTCTGGCTACTCTAATCACACTTCGCTGTAGTTGAAGTCCAGATTTGAAGGCTGCGCTGAGTCCCCTTGAGGGGAGAAGGGCGGTATAGAAATCTACAAAATAAATAAATAAATACGTTGGCATATTTCCCAGAGGTTAAGACTTAGTGGCTAACCAGGATTTCATCGACTTCAACCTTCTAGTGATATTGTTTAAAGTTAATAACTCACACAATCAGTTTCCACAGGGGTAGCTGCAGTCGTCTGTTTCCAGAGAAACAGCAAGCACCGAATAATGCCATCTACAACACATCAGGGGTTCATATGCCTGCTTATGGTTGAACAGGATACATGCCATCTGCTAGCAATGCCCTATTTACTATATTCTGCACAAGCCAAATAGGGATGAATGAGAAATTTATTTCAATTCATAAAAAGCTTACTTATCCTTACAATTGTTTCATTCCATTTAAGGAAAAGGTCCATAAGGCTAAAGCACAAAACAGTTACGACAACTATGTTATGTAGAAAATAGTGGTTGAACTGGCAAGAAACAACAAATCTTATAAAAATATACAATATATTATCAAGTGGAATAATATTGGAACATTCATATAAGTGTAAACATTAGATATACATACAGTGTCTAATACACAATAAAGTACAACGAATAAATGCCAAGCATCACCCACAGTACCTCAGTACATGGTCTCACAGATGTCCACAGGGGAAGTAAAGGAAAGGTGTCCAAGGAAGGGAGAAGTTCACAGGATTGAGGGTAAGTCAATGAAGGTAAGTTTGACGTGAATGCGACCAGCGCCAATGCGCTTTAAAGGCAAACTTCCACCCCTGTGTTCCTTCGATGTAGGAATGAGCGAAAATGCGCTATCCCGTTTCCCTGTGGCGCCAATGTGCCCGGACATATTGTAATCCAGTGTGGGTACCGTGGCGTGGGCGGAGATGATGTTCCAGAAGCGATGTTGGAAGGACGCTAGGGCACACCGCAAATGTGCCCTAGTGTCCTTCCAACATCGCTTCTGGAACATCTCGCTCATTCCTACATCGAAGGAACACAGGGGTGGAAGTTTGCCTTTAAAGCACATTGGCACTAATTCGCATTTACATCAAACTTACCTTCATTGACTTACCCTCAATCCTATGGACTTCTCCCCTTCCTTGGACACCTTTCCTTTACAATCTTCAAGAAGGGGAAAATTATTGTCCGGTCAGCCTCATGTCAATACCAGGCAAGATTCTGGAAAAGATGATTAAGGAAGTGGTCTGCAAATACTTAGAACCAAAGCGGTCATTGCTTATAGTCGGCAGGTCATTGCTTATAGTCGGCGACAGCATCCCCCCCCCCCCAATGGCTGGAACAGAGCACAAGTCTCTAAGATGCCAAAAATGCGAAAAGCCTATATATGCCTCTATCTACAGCAGGGGTGCTCACACTTTTCCAGCATGTGAGCTACTTATAAAACAACTGAGTCCCAAAGATCTACCTACCCACTACTCAGAGAGCCATAAAAGCAAAATATTAGGAAATTTATTTCAGTGAGAGCCATATAATACATTCAACTAAATGTGAGTATAATAAGCCCTTGAGCATTCCTCACAAATGGCATGGGAGCCATACACACTGTGCTTGCGATCTGCCTGCGATCTACCAGGACGCCCTTCGAGATCTACCAGAATGCCCTTCAAGATCTACCAGTAGATCACGATCTACCCAATGAGCACCCCTGATCTACAGTATGTACAGTTGTCTGTCTTGTCAGTGTATAATAACATTGAATGTTTGCCGTATATGTGTTCTGTGATCCGCCCTGAGTCCCCTTCAGGGTGAAAAGGGTGGAATATAAATACTGTAAAAATACATAAATATGTGCCTTCAAGTCACCTGTCTAGTAGGGGTGGATATCTCCAATTAAAATACTTTGAAATCCGTTAATATTTCGTATTTGAAATTATTTTGACCCTATATCGACCCTCGGGGTCCAACCCGGAAGTGAAGTTTCAAAACCGAACCCGGGATCGCCATTTTTTTTGTAAAGGGCGCGTTATTAGGTCGTTATCCCCCCCGCCTCAGTTCTCAACCCGCGAGAGGAGACTGGAAGGCAGCACCCCCCTCCTTTCTCCTCTCACCAGCTGAGAGCTGAGGCAGGCACTTTGGAAGCAGCCCGGCCGAGCTTTCCTTCTGTTCCCCAGGCTGTCCCTCACAAGCGGAGGGAGAGCGTGGAGAACAGGAGGAAATTCCTCTGAATCTCGGCCCCGGCATGACGCACTTTAGATCTTAGCAGGGAGAAGGAGGTGCAGAAGCTTCTCCTTTTCCCTGCTAAGACCTACAGCGCGTCAAGGGTTGATGCACTGTAGATCTTAGCAGGGAGAAGGATTTGCGGACGCCCTTCCTTTTCCATGCTAAGATGTACAGCGTGTCAAGGGTTGACGCAGTTTAGATCTTAGCAGGGAGAAGGAGGTGCAGAAGCTTCTCCTTTTCCCTGCTAAGACCTACAGCGCGTCAAGGGTTGACACGCTGTGATGCACTGTAGATCTTAGCAGGGAGAAGGATTTGCGGACGCCCTTCCTTTTCCGTGCTAAGACTGTACAGCGTGTCAAGAGTTGGGACGCGCTTTTTCCGATCTTAGCAGGGGAGAAGGGAGGAAGGACGCCTCCTCCCTCCTATTCCCTGCTTAGACTTACAGCGCGCCAAGGGTTGATGCGCTTTAGATCTTACCAGGTAAAAGGAGGAGCGTCCGCACCCTTAGATCTTAGCAGGGAAAAGGAGGTGCGGATGCTTCTCCTTCCCTGCTAAGACCTACAGTGCATCAAGCCTTGACACGCGTTAGTTCTCAGCACAGCAGGGCAGGAGGTGTGGAGGACATCCCCACCTCCTTCCCTGCTGAGAACTAGCAGGAAATAATAACGAATTTTCATTAATAATTACGTTTCAATAACGAAATTTTATGGAAATTTTTCGGAACAATTTCTATATTGAACCACCGATGACAATTCCCCCCCACGCGAGTTTAGAAACAAATTTTTGATGGATCAACCATCCCTACTGTCTAGTTATGGTGCTCTCATTAATTCATGGTTTTCTTAAGCAAGGGTAATTTACTGTTATCTTCCACTGAAATATAGCCTGGCATTCTTTTACAGTCTCCCATCCAAGTTCTAAGCAGGGCGGATCCTGTGTAGTGGCTGCTACCACTACTCCTATTGAACATCAAATCTGTCTTTTTCTTCTTGTTTCACACTATCTCCAGCACTCGACATTCCTTCAACCCTTGCATTCTTTATCATTATCTCCTACAGCTACCTTACTTCCCCTCTTCCACCCCTTAAAGGGAACTTTAACTTCAAAGAATAAAGAGGCCTAAAATCCATCCCAATGCCATTTCCAACCCTTGGAACAATGACAGACGTCTCCGTAGGCTGTTCCTGCATATTCCCCACTAGCTGCTGGTGAGGCTTCAGCTGAGAAGTACAACAGCCACAGATAATTTCCTCCAGTGGGGGACAAATCAGAAATGCAAATAAGGCTTTGAGATGTGCTTAGTTCCCTCATCCCTTCATTTATACATATATGAATGATACCATGAAGAATTAATACACTCACTCACTGGAAGAAAGAACAAATTGAAAGCACACTGTCTCCTGATATCCTGCAGTCAGTAAGCAGAGAAATGCAAGATAATAATCACAAAGTAATATAAAGTAATTTTTCTTTTAAAAAAAACCTTACCTCCCAGGCAACACTAATTGCTGTGAATTATGGACGTTTGTGTCCTGGCAGAGCCATTATGTGAATCATAAAAACATTAATCCTTTTGCTGAAAAAATGATGTTTTTCTCACTTGCTCAGTTGAGAAATATTTATCTGGGATCAAGCATATGCTTCAACTCTCTAGTTTGGCAGGGACGGTCCAGACTGATCCTTTGTTCCACATTTTCAGCTGTTTTTAAATGTCCCAGTCTCCCCCCCCCCCCGCAGGCCCGATTTACCCATAAGGCCACCCTAGGCCATGGCCTAGGGGTGCAAGCCAAGGGGGGCGTAGTTCACACGGACCAAAAAAAAGTTGAAACAATACCGCAACTCTCTCTCTCGGAGGAGGGCAGGGGCAGAGCACTGTGAGGGGGCGGGGGAGGAGGGAATGGCGCCCCTCCTCGCCATCGCCCCGCCCCCTTGTCAAGGAAGGAGGGCACGAGGAGAAGGAGGCAGAGGGAAGCCCCTGGGGTCGCTGCCGGGCATGCGCAGCACCCAGGAACATGGCAGAGGAGGCAGAGTCCCTCGCACCCTCCTGCTGCGCATGCCCGGCAGCAGGCCCGGGGGCGGGGCTTCCCTCCACCTCCTCGCGCCCTCCTTCCTTGACTCAAGGAAGGAGGGTGTGCGGCGCCACGAGGAGGAGGAGGTGGGGTGCGGTAGAGGTTGGTTTGGGGGCGTAATTCCAAAGTGTGGCCTAGGGCGCCAAAAGGGGTTATTCTGGGCCTGCCCCCCCCCCCACAAATGGAATACAAAATGTAAAAATAGTTTGCACTCAGTTAACACAACAGAGGAAGAGGTGAAGCTAGGAGCTTGCTCTTCCCAGTAGACTCAGCCAAAAGCAAACTGCAGACTCTTCTAGCTTGCTTGTTTTTTCTTTATGAATAGCTTTTGCCATCCTGACCAAACTCAACTCTTGCTTGGCCATACATGTCCCTGTTTTCATGCATGAAATATTGGAGGGTATGATCAAGACCATAATAGAGGTATCACTGCACACAAGGCACTATCCCATAGCAATGTGGGATAGTGGCTACTTCTGTCATGAATGAATTGTTTATTGCACCAGCCATAGGCCATGACATCAAACAATATACAACCTTTAAAAGTACAATAAGCACTTTCCAATATAAACATTGAAACTTATTATATATACTTGCTCTTTAAAATTATAGTAGCTACTTCTGTCATGATGAAGCCGCACTTGTCATGATGGGCAGCGTAACTCAATATTCCCATTGTGCCACTTTTCCCTTTTTATTTTTTACAGGGTTAATTTTTTAAAATGTCTTTCTCTCTCAATGGAATGACAGCAGAGGTGCAGTCACAAAGGTGCTTGGACTCACTGCATAAGGTGAGCCTTGGGAATGTTTATTTTATTTATGTATTAACTGTATTTTTATTTTGTCTTTCTCCTGCTATACAGACTCAAGGCAGATAACAATACAATCAATATTAAGACAATATTACTACATTAAAATCTAATCTATGTATATAATAAAAGTCAGTGTTTGCGGCGGTGCGGTGGTGCGGAGGGAGGAATATGTGCCAGTGTTTCGATTGGTTGCCATTGTGGGATTATTTGCATAAAGGACACTGATTGGCCAGCCTCAGAACCCCGACACTCTAAGGCACCAGATTATTTGCATAAAGGACTCTGATTGGCCAGTCTCAGAATTCCAACATTCTACGGCCCCAGACAGAGGGAATTGGTTGCCACTGAAATGGTATTTGCATAAAGGACTCCAATTGGCCATCCACATTCAAACATTTTAAAGTGATTCAGAGAAAAAAGGAAAGGCTTCAGGCAGTCATACACAGCGGCCCACAGCAGTGGCGGATCAGGACCAAAATTGGCACACAGGGGCCCAATGGCCCACTTCACAATGCTACCCTCAACCAATGACCACTACAGACCAAAATTACAAATTACAATACAGAGCCCCCATGACCCACTCTACACCCTGGTGCTGTTTGGAGGGGGATGGACCATGGCCAATGGGACTTGCAGTGCCTTCACTAAGTTCCTGAGACCACTGCAAGCCACATAAACATCTAATAGGAACCAACCTTGGCACACAATGCCTTCCTCAAATAACCCTGGCACCGCCGGGTCCCCAAGCTAGTATAAATATAAAAATTAAAACATATTTGTGTCATTGAAACCATTAAGCATTTACTGGTATATATTAAAATGCATGAAAACCTACCCCAAAAATCCCAATCATACCATCTCCAGAAGCCCATTCCCAATGGCAAATTTTTTTATGTTTTTTTACCTGTCCATGAAAAGCAAGCAGAGATGGGGGTCATCCTGGTTTCTCTGTGGAGAGAGTTCCAGTGTCTGAGAGCACACACAAACAGGCAAAACCTCTCAATAGTTCCTAATGGTTTCTCCATGGGGAGTTGACAGAACAGCAGCTGGAATAGCACAATGTTATGCAATAGGGACTGTCACTACTACTGTGTCAGTTTCCACCTGTGTGCACTAAAGTCCCAGGTATCTACAGCTTTAAATCAGCATTGGTTTTCGGCAGATGAAAATGCCCCCATTCACACAAGATTCTCCTCTGGATAGTTTTCAGGGCTCTTCCCTCTCCCACACACCTTTCCTTGCTTGGCTAGTTCCCTTACCCTCCGCATAGCATTCTCCGGGTGCAAGAGTGGTTATTGTGGAACAGATGTAATTCTTTACTAATTTTCTTCTCCAGTGAAGGAATGAATAATTTTAGCATTTTTTTTCTCACTGTGAGAAGGTCTTCAAAACCTTCAAAATATTTTCTGTACAGATTTACCTGGATCAGCCCCGCATGGTGTTTCATCACTGCGGAACTAACTGGAGCGTACACTGACAGGTCAGTGTAGATTTGTTCTTGGATAAGAACATTTTTTGTTTAATTAAAATATAAAATGTATTTTTGGTTTAATTAAAATATAAAATGGAAACCAAACAAAATAGCTTTATGCACTGGCTTCCCATCGAGTACCGGATCGCCTTCAAAGTGCTGGTCTTGACCTTTAAGGCCTTGCACGGCCTGGGGCCTGCGTACCTGAAGGACCGCCTTACCCCGTACGTTCCCCCGAGATCACTGCGCTCAGATGAGCAGAATCTGTTGTCAATTCCATCAGTCCGCTCCTGCCACCTATCGACGACTAGACAAAGGTCTTTTTCTGTGGCGGCACCAGGGCTCTGGAATGCCCTCCCGGAGAGTACCCGAGCCATTTCGGAATTGGGCCCATTTCGGAGGGCATGTAAGACGGCCCTCTTTGGGCTGGCCTTTAATTAGGTGCTCGAGGTGATAAATCCTGATGTATGTCCTCCTAACCCATGTTTTGACATTTGTAATCGTTTTAAAGTGGCTTTTGTTTTGTTTTTATGCTTTTATTGATTGTAATTGGCCGCATGTCATATGTTGCGCCGTGCTGCTTGTGTAATTTTGTTGTGATCCGCCCCGAGCCTGCTGGGAGGAGCGGAATACAAAAATGAAATATAAATAAATAAATAATAAATGATAGAACACCAGTTCTGTGCCATTGGTGCTGCAGCATAGATTTGGACAAGCTACATGTAAAAAGCAATGTAAGTGGTCATGTTTTTTGTTCAAATATAAATATATTTTAATTATTTATTTATTTATTTATTTTATTTATCAACCGCCACTCCCAATTGGCTCGGGGCGGTTTACACTCTGAACAAAGCAATACAATAAAAGCGATTAAAAACAGTTACAATAAAATACAGTTTAACCTGTGTATTAGGATTCGAAAAGCCTGCTTAAACAGAGTGGTCTTACAAGCTTTACGAAAAGCTAACAAATTTCGTAAAGCTCGAGTCTCAGGAGGTAACGCATTCCAAAGAACTGGAGCAATAATGGAGAACGCCCTTCTCCGAGTTGCGGTCAGATGGTATGATTTCACACTAGGCACGACTAGGAGTTTCTGCTCTTCAGATCGCAGTGATCTCGTGGGACGATATGGGATAAGGCGCTCCCTCAGGTACACTGGCCCCAGACCATACAAGGCCTTGAAAGTCAAGACTAGCACTTTGAAAGTGATCCGGTACTCAATTCGAAGCCAGTGCAGTTCCTGCAAGATCGGTGTAATATGGCAGCTCACAGGAACTCCTGCGAGCAGTCGGGCTGCGGCATTCTGCAGCAACTTGATTTTCCGGGTCACCATCAGAGGCAGGCCAATGTAGAGAGCATTACAGTAGTCCAACCTTGAGATGACCGTAGCTTGGATCACCATGGCCAGATCGTGCCGGGACAAGTACGGGGTCAGCCTCCTAGCTTGTCGAAGATGGAAAAAAGCCACTCTGCTGACAACGGAGACCTGGGCCTCCATTGACAGTAGAGGGTCCAAAAGGACTCCAAGGCTTTTTACTGATGATGACGGGCATAGCGCCATGCCATCCAGGGTTGGAAGCTGGACATCCCTACCACCCGGACCACCCAGCCAAAGGATCTCCGTCTTCGCTGGATTCACCTTCAACCTACTGGCTCACAGCCATCCAGTAACGGCGTCAAGGCAAAGATGGAAATTATCAGGTACGGATTCGGGCCAGCTTTCCATCTTCAGAATGAGCTGAGTGTAATCAGCGTACTGGTGACACACAAGCCCAAAGCTATGTACCAGCTGAGCAAGTGGTCGCATATAGATGTTGAATAACAGAGGAAAGAGAATGGCCCCCTGGGGAACCCCACAAACTAAGGGGGAACCCCTGGAGACCAACTCTCCCCTCTTCACTCGTTGTAGCCAGTTCCGGAGGAAGGAAGACAGCCAATTTAAGGCTGTCCCCCTCACCCCGGCCCCGGCAAGGTGATGAGTCAAAAGATCATAATCGATTGTATCAAACACTGCCGTGAGGTCCAATAACACAAGAAATATGTGGAAAATGGACACAGTAGCCTTATGATGTCACATCTGTGCTAGGATAGTTTCAACCCTCCAAATCTCCCACTTACCAGAGCCAGTGGCCTGGATAGAAAACCAGCTGATTTGTACTTTGTCAGTCTCCAGCTTCTGTAACCCAACCTGCTCAGGTGATAACACATTTCGTGCCTCAAGCAGATTCACATCATTCTGACATTTCAACACATATATTTATACAATATTCAGCACATATTTTCATTCTCATTTCATGGAGGGCTTGTGTCTCCAACAAAACTGACGTTGTACATGTGCTCACTCGAATGACCTTGACACCAGAGACACCCAGAGGCATTGTACGGAAGGTGTTAAATATGTAATTAAACGAAAAGCCAGAATCCCATTTTATCAAGTCTTCTCTTGGACTGGCATCCTGGCATGAAAACCGGAAAGCTTTAGGCAATTTGATTCATCCTTGCAAACCAAACAGAAAGAGAGTAAGTCCTAGCTAAGCATCTTCCCCTATGCTGTCATGTTGAGGAATGAGATTATTGGTCACACACTTGCGGATCTTGGATGGATGCCCCAATCTTCTTTATGACATTAATACTATTGTCCCATTTCCAATACAAGCTTGATGGTACTTTGTTTCTGAAGTGTAGGTGTCTAAGATGTTTACCAATCCCTGGTAAAAAGGACTTGCTTTACCAAAATGTGGGATTAGAATGTCTATGTTGATGTCATGATCTACTAAAATGACATCTTTGAACTGGAAGTGCTGAGAAACTTGTAGTCATTGCTCAGTTAGGTTGAAAGCAAATGGTGTGGTGCAGGGGCGGTCTAAGGTAATTTTGAATGATAAGCGAACATTATTTTGGCGCCCCCCAACATTATTTTGCCCCCCCCTTCGCGCATGCCCAGAAGCTCCTGTGCGCATGCAGGACCGCCCCTGGAAAAGAGGGGAGGAAGGAAAGAGAGAAGGAAGGAAGGAGAGCAAGGAATGAATAAAGGAAGGAGGGGAGAAAGAGAGAAAAAAGAGGTGAAGGACGGAAGCAGGAAGGAGAGGAGGAAAGAAAAAGGGAAAAGGGAAGTAAAGAGGGAAGGAAAGAGAGAGTGCAGTGTCCTATTATTATTATTATTATTATTATGATCCTCCTGCTCTCGCCGCTTTCCCGCCTTTCCATTGCCTGGTGTGCCCCCCTTCCCCCGCCCTTCCTCACCTGGAAGGAAAGGAAGGAAGGAAGGAAGGAAGGAAGGAAGGCAAGAGGGAGGCAGGCCTTGGCTTCTTCCCTGGTCCGCGAAGAGGAGGAGGAGGAGGGCGGCGGCGGCAGCAGGAAAGGCAGGAAGGAAGGAAGGAAGGAAGGAAGGAAGGAAGGAAGGAAGGAGGAGGCAAGGTGGCGGGCGGGAAGGAGGGAACAAATTGTCCACAGGAGCAACTGCGCCTGCGCGAAAACCTCTGGGCATGCCCAGAAGCGGCGTTGGAGTGCACAAGGCCGGGGCCCAGAAGCAGGCAGCCACGGCGCTGCCTAAGGAACATCGGCAGGGCCAGGATGCTGTCTGGCGCCGGCGCCTGGTGGGCGCGGGAATTCGCCTCTTCCCAGATGGCGCCCCATACGGTTGCGTCCTTGGCCTACCCGTAGGACTGCCCCTGGTGTGGTGTGAAGAAGCCAGCTGTTAGATTTTGGACACTCCTTCCTCTCTTCTCCCTGCACCATGCCTATCATCTCCACCACTGCTGTTTGAGTGGATCTGTTGGGAAAGCATGTGGAAAGATGGATGTAACAGCTGCCAAGAAACCACTGTTGGTGTTCCTCACTGTGTCCCCCAAACCCAAATAGCTAAAGATGGATGGCACAAAGCTATTTATTTATTATTTATTTATTTACATCATTTCTACCCCGCTCTTCTCAACCCCCGAGGGGGGACTCCGAGCGGCCTAACAAAACGGCAACAATTCGATGCCAATACACAATATAAATACAATATAAAATCATAACATTAAACATTCAGCATTAAGATACAGTTAAACATTAACACATAATACACATTCACTTAAGTTAAAAACAGTGTTCCATCCACGACATCAGCATTGAGCCGTATCTATCAACTTGCCATTACAATTCAAATCCAAAGTGCTGCATTGTGCTAATGTGCAAACGCCTGGTCCCACAGCCAAGATTTCACTTTTTTCCTAAATGCCAGGAGGGATGGGGTTGATCGTATGTCACTTGGAAGTGCATTCCACAGACGGGGAGCCACCTCCGAGAAGGCCCTATCTCTCATCCCCACCAGCCGCATTTGAGAAGTCCTCCCCGGATGATCTTAAATTATGAGGTGGGACATAGCGGCAGATGTGTTCGGACAAGTAAGCTGGGCCAGAACCGTATAGAGCTTTAAAGGTCAAAACCAGCACTTTGAATTGAGCTCAGAAGTGGACAGGCAGCCAGTGGAGCTGACACAACAGGGGGGTGGTATCAGGCCCGGATCATGGCCTTTTGGCGCCCTAGGCCAAAGGCTCTGCCCCCGCCCCGCCCCTGGCTCCGCCCCTGCCTGCTCGTGGGGGCAGAGCCTTTCAGCCGAGGAGAGCAAGGGGGGAGGCGGGGTGGCCGTGGATGGCGCTTCTGCCACCGCGTGCATGCGCACTTTTTTGATTTTTTTAAATTTTTAAAAAAACTTTTTGGGGTGGGTCCGGACTTGCTGCCCCCCCCCATGGCTGCCACCCTAGGCCATGGCCTAGGGTGGATTTATGGGTAATCCGGGCCTGGGTGGTATGCTTCCTGTATGTAGCTCCAGTTGGTAATCTGGCTGCTGCCCGTTGGACTAGTTGCAATTTCTGAACTGTCTTCAAAGGCAGCCCTACGTAGAGTGCATTGCAGTAACCTATTTCACACTATAGACCACATTTCAAAAGACATGAAAGGTGATAAGATAGCCAGCTTTCCAGATGTGGAGGGATGTTATATAGATATTGGAGTGACGTTGTTTTCTGTTGCTTCAGAAAGTACACCATGATTCAGTGGATCCAAATTACAAAAAAAGAGATTCTACCTTACCATTATAAAGAATATCTTTATTTATACAGCGGAATAGGGTGGTGGATTCTCCTTCTTTAGAGATTTATAAACAGAGGTCAGATGGCCAATTTTCAGATGCACTTTAGTTGTGCTACAATTATAGTGCTATGATTTCATTTTTAAGTCCTATCAAAACATTAGGAAGACCTTATTGGTGGCAAGAACTGTTCAATAGTGGAATATGCTGCCTCACAGTGTGGTGAAATCTCCTTCTCTGGCATGGTGATCAGTTTTTAGTTTAAATAATGTACAGAGGCTGGGAGGCTATCTGTTGGGTGTGCTTTGATTGCATGTTCCTACATGGCAGCCACTTGGGCTGGTTGGCCCATATGGTCTCCCCCATGATGATATGGTTACCAGAGATAAGCTTTCCAGATCACCTAACTACGCTTTGCTAAAACTAGACCATTCACTTGTAAACATTTCAGGAAGTGAGGCATATGGGTCCTCTTCCCAGACTCTCTTGTATCAACCTATTGAGGTTTTTCACATATTCCACAAACCCTCATGCAGTTCTGATGGGTTCTGGATCACATCCTAGAATCCACAGAGTCCATTGCAGGCGGTTGACCCCACTGTTACTCCACTTGACTTGTTTATCACTTGAAGCCCACTCTATCATATTCTGCAATTTTCCATTTCTTCAGAATATTAGATAGCAGGCATGGTTTCGAACCCAAAAATGGCGATTCTAAAATCAAATTGGGGGTTTGATTAGTAAAAGAAAGACTTACAAAAAAAAATTCCAAAAATTTCTAAAATGTAACTTAATTACTAACGGAATTCGTTAGTAGTTCGTATGCCAGAGCATGCGCATTCCAGATGGTTTTGGCCTACAACTCCCAGAAATTCTAACAGCTGGTAAATTGGCTGGGATTTCTGGGAGTTATAGGCCAAAACTTGAATAAACCACACTGAATTCTAGATGGGACTCTCCAAATAGGAAGGAGGGAGGGAAGGAGGGGGGGAGGGGGTATTCTATTCTTGGAAGCAGCAAAAAAGGAGGAGCCCCCTCGCTCCTCACTGCCTCTCTCTCACCCCGATCCTGAGGAGCGAGGGCCCAAGTTTGCCCAGGCTGAGAGGAAAAGGAAGAGGCCTGAGGCTGTGAGGAATGGTGGGAGTTGAAGTCCAAACACCTACCTGGAGGGCTGAAGTTGGCCCCTGCGATGGGGCAAGGCAGAGCAACGGGGAAGAGAAGGGAGGGGAGAAGCCAGCAGGAAAGAGGAGGGGGCAGAGAAGCATCTGAGAGAGCGCAGGGAGAGAGAGGAGGAGAAGTGTGTGTGTGAGAGAGAAGTTGGCCCCTGCGATGGGGCAAGGCAGAGCAACGGGGAAGAGGAGGGGGGGAAAGCATCTGAGAGAGCGCAGGGAGAGAGAGGAGGAGAAGTGTGTGTGTGTGTGTGAGAGAAGTTGGCCCCTGCGATGGGGCAAGACAGAGCAACGGGAAAGAGAAGGGAGGGGGGAGAAGCATCTGAGAGAGCGCAGGGAGAGAGAGGAGAAGCGTGTGTGTGTGTGTGTGTGAGAAGTTGGCCCCTGCGATGGGGCAAGACAGAGCAACGGGGAAGAGAAGGGAGGGAGGGGAGAAGCCAGCAGGAAAGAGGAGGGGGCAGAGAAGCATCTGAGAGAGCGCAGGGAGAGAGAGAGGAGAAGCGCGTGTGTGTGTGAGAAGTTGGCCCCTGCGATGGGGCAAGGCAGAGCAATGGGGAAGAGAAGGGAGGGGGAGAAGCATCTGAGAGAGCGCAGGGAGAGAGAGGAGGAGAAGCGTGTGTGTGTGTGTGTGAGAAGTTGGCCCCTGCGATGGGGCAAGGCAGAGCAACGGGGAAGAGAAGGGAGGGGGGAGAGAAGCGTGGAGGACTACACTTTCCAGAATGCATTGCCTAGCAGCAGCGTCACTTCCAGTTCCCCATAGAAATGCGGGAAAAAGAAGAAGCTGAATGAAGGCGGGAAGGAAATGAGGGGGAGAAGACAGGGAGAAGTGAGTACGTAGTACAATAATTAAGAATTTATTACGATCATAACGCAAATTGTTGGCCTCAAGGACCGTAAAAGAAAGTCTACTTCCTGGTTAGCTGCCATGATGCGTATAAAGTAGAAAGTCCCATTACATACGAATCACTTACGATTTCTTTTGATTTTCATAACTTTTTTCTCATGCCTATTAGATAGCTTTAATTTATAAAACTTGATGTATTGCCCCCCAGATTTAACAGCACTGTTGTTGGGAAGATTAATTTCACTTGTCAAAATGAAACATATCTTGGGAGAAATGTTTGCTGGCACGACATTCCCCACAAGTCTTCTCCAATGTGTGTGTGTGTGTGTGTGTGTGTGTTTGGAGGGAGCTCTGGAAGAAATAGCTGGATATAAATGGTTCATCATTTTTAAAAATAGCACATCACCTGCTTCTTTGGAAAAATGGCCAGATGTTTTCAAAATAGTTTTGTGCATTAAACCCCCAGATTTACAATTATTTCACATGGAAATGCATTTAAGGAAGTAAGAGCTAAGCATAGTCACAGCAGGTATTTGTTTTCAATGCAGGCAGTAAAATACCTTTTTTCATGTCAGGAACAACTTGAGAAACTGCAAGTCGCTTCTGGTGCGAGAGAATTGTCATCTGCAAGGACGTTGCCCAGGGGATGCGTGGATGTTTTTGATGTTTTACCATCCTTGAGAGAGGCTTCTCAGGCAGGCGAGGAAGCTGGCACCCTACCTGTCCCGTCATGACCTAGTGGTCCAAGCCACGGTCATCTCAAGATTGGTCTACTGTAATGCTCTCTACATTGGCCTTCCTTTGTCGGTGATCCGGAAGCTTAAGCTGGTGCAGAACGCTGCAGCTCGGCTGTTGGCAGGCTTACCATCTTGCTGCCACATTACACCCGTTCTGCATGAACTGCACTGGCTTCCAATCGAGCTCCGGATCACCTTCAAAGTGCTGGTTTTAACCTTTAAGGCCTTGAATGGTCTGGGTCCAGTGTACCTAAGGAACTGCCTCTCCCTTTATTGTCCCGTAAGACCACTGCGACCAGAGTCCCTGAACCTTCTTGTGGTGCCAAGCTGTAAAACCCTTCACCTGACCTCAACGCGGAGGAGAGCCTTCAATGTCATCGCTCCAGTACTTTGGAATGATCTTCCTCCCGCAATTCGCATGTTGTCTGACTTACTAGCCTTCCGGAAGGCTTGTAAGACCTTTCTGTTTGTACAGGCATTCGGTCAGTAAATAACCCCAGTCCTTTACTATGTAGCCGTAGGCCATGGGAGTAATTTCTGGTGCCCGTGCACTATTGTATAATTTTAATTGTATAGTTTTAATCTTGTGTTTTTATCTGTATTTTATGGTCTTTTTAACACTTGTAAGTCACCCCGAGCCTGACGAACAAGGCAACGAACAAATAGAAATAAATAAATAAATAATAAATGTCCTCACATGGGGAGCTGGAGCTAACAGAGGGAGCTCATCCGTGCTCTCTCCTGATTTGAACCTCTGACCTGTCGGTCTTCAGTCCTGCCGGCACAAGGGTTTAATCCATTGCACTACTGGGGGCTCCTGGTAAGAGACTGAAAACTAGGGATAAGCCATTCTCTATGTTTTCTATTATATTCTTTTCCCCCTCCCCCAACACAGATTTGTCCCATCCTGCCCCATAATATTTTATCCTCTGTTTGCATGGAAAAGTAAATCTCCACAAAGACTTGTATGCACATCATGTGCATCTTTTCTGTGATTGACATTTCTAAGCATTTCTAAGGCTGTGGAACTGAATTGGCCAGATTTTGAATAATGAAGCTGCTTTGGCTGGTTTGAAGCAATTTCCCTAAGTTCCGGTTAGAAACAGAATGGCTCAGTTTGATTCTGGAGCCCCCGGTGGCACAATGGATTAAACCCTTGTGCCAGCAGGACTGCTGACTGATAGCTCAGTGGTTCGAATCCGGGGAGAGAGGGTTGAGCTCCCTCTGTCAACTCCAGCTCCCCATGACACGAGAGAAGCCTCCCACAAGGATAATAAAACATCAAACATCTGGGTGTCCCCTGGGCAGCGTCCTTGCAGACAACCAATTCTCTCACCCCAGAAGTGACTTGCAGTTTCTCTAGTCGCTCTTGACATGAAAAAAAGTTTGGTTCTAGAGCAAGACAAGCACATCTGAAATGCGTTGGACCACTTTAGATATCCAGGTGTCCAAATCTTTGTAGAGATCCAGATGTGGGGAAAATCCAATCTCCAACATGAATGAGAAATGCTTAGACAGGAGATGATAGATGCCCCCAATCTTCTTTATGACATTAAAGGATAACATCTTTTGCTCATTGACAGATGTGCTGTACAGTTTGAATGAACCTAAACACTTTCCAATCACAGTGTTTATGAGGTTGGGGTTAAGTTGAATGGGGGGGGGGGGGTTATGTTGTTGTTTATTGATTCAGTCATTTCTGACTCTTCGTGACCTCATGGACCAGCCCAAGCCAGAGCTCCCTGTTGGCCGTTGCCACCCCCAGCTCTTTCAAGGTCAAGCCAGTCACTTCAAGGGTAACATCCATCCATCTTGTCCTTGGTCAGCCCCCTTCTTTTTTCCTTCCATCTTCCCCATCATCATTATCTTCTCCAAGTGTACCTGTCTTCTCATTATGTGGCCAAAGTACTTCATCTTTGCCTCTAATAAATATCCTTCCCTCCATTGAGCAGTCAGGCATTATTTCCTGGAGTATGGACTGGTTTGATCTTCTCACGGTCCAAGGCACTCTCAGAAGTTTCCTCCAACACCACAGTTCAAAAGCATCTATGTTCCTTTGCTCAGCCTTGGTTTTTTTTATTTTTATTTTTTATAAAGATTTTATTGGTTAAAAACAGACATACATACACATTGACATAGATCTAGGGTAGGTGGGAGGGGTTGGGGGGCGGGGGAAGTCGGGAAAGGGGTAGGTGGGGGGGGAGCTAACGAACTAACATACAGAGCGAACAATACATTCCTAAACTTTTTAAAAAAAAGAAAGGGTTGACTTCACCCCAAAGGTAGCATTACATTTACATGTGTTGGCCAGTTACATAGAATCTCGCTCCTTAAATCCAGTAACCCATTAATGCAGTGTTCTTATTTCTTTTAATATAACCAATCAGCAGGCTCCACGTCTCTTCAAAGGCATTAACTGGACTCCTTCTCAAAAGCAGCGTGAGTTTGTCCATTTTCCGCTATGTCCATTAACTTATATATCACTTCGTCCTCATCCGGGATTTTACTTTCCTCTCAGTGTCTGGCCAGTGTGATTCTGGCCGCCGTCACAATGAAGGTTATCAGTCTTTCTGCTTCTTTTCCCAACTTTTTTTTGTTCTACAATATTCAAAAGAAATAATTCGGGTTTGAAAGCAATTTTTTTTGTAAAAGTTCTTCCATTAGTTTATGGACTTTCTTCCAGAACCTTGCTACCTCCCCGCAGGACCACCACATATGGTAGAAGGTGCCTCTATTCACCAAACATTTCCAGCCACGATCATTCCCGGTTTTATAGATCTTATCTAGTTGGGCAGGGGTCATATACCATCTATAGGCCACCTTAAGCAGATTCTCTCTAAGTGCATATGCGCAAGTATACTTCGTGTTATTTAGCCATATTCTTTGCTCAGCCTTGTTATGGTCCAACTCTTGCATCCATAGGTTACTAAAGAGAATACTATTGCTTTAACTCTGCGGATCTTCATTTGCAGTGTGATGTCTCTACTCTTAACTATTTTATCGAGATTGGTCATTGTTCTCCTCCCAAGAAGGTGAGGTTATATACTTATTTCCACCTTATTCATTTTTTTGGGAGAAGATTGTGAAGGAGCTGTCATAGCAGGAGCATGGCTATTATTGTTATCTGTGGGTGTATCTCCATTGTACAAGTGGGGGTTGACACCACTTTACCTGCTATGGATCAATGTGATGGCATCCAATTCTATGGGATTTGCAGTTTTTGAGGCACCAGCACTCTTTGGCAGAGAAGGCAAAAGACCTTGTTAAACACCAATTCCCATGATTCCATAGCATTGAGATATGGCAGTTAAAGTGTTTTCAAATTGTTTAATGCTACAGTATAAATGCACCCAGTGGATGTGAGATTCTAGTAGCAGTAATGGACCAAAAAGTACCCTTTCCAGGCATTTCTCAGAACCCAGCACACATGTGTTTCAGTTCATTGCAAAGGAAGGAGGCGGCCAGGAGGAGAAGGAGGAAGGGAAGCCCGCCGGCGGGGCGGAGCTTCCCTTCCTCCCTCCTCGCCGCCTCCTTCCTTGCAAGGGGGCGGCCCAGGCGGGGGAGGCGCCATTCCCTCCTCCCCACCCCCTCGCAGCGCTCTCCCCCCGCCCTCTCCCAAGGTATGATGACTCTCTCAGGAGAGGGCAGGGGGAAAGCGCTGTGAGGGGGCGGTTTAAAAATGTTTTCAGGGGGCCGAATCCGCTGCCCCCCAAAACCTGCCGCCCGAGGCCATGGCCTAGTCTGGCCTTATGGGTAATCCGGGCCTGAGCTCGAGTCCTCCTGTCACCCCTGCCAGTCTCACAGACTCGATCAATACACAACGCTATACTATAACTCTTTAAAGGGGCAGACCTGTGTACTGAAATAATCACGAGTCAGGTAGTAACAAAAAGTATCAAAATGTATTCTTCACAATGATATACTGTATCATAGCATTATCACATATAGTGCAATATCACAGATTGTGCAATGTTGTACATCTATATATTTGTCTATCTACACATTAATATCAATTGATTGTATAAGCCCTTACATACATTCAATGGGCTATACCAACGCAGACACAGGTCTGAATGACCCTATAGTCAACCCGGAGCTTGATAACTCACGGATTGGGACTGAGTCAATGGGGGAGCCTTCCCGGGCTGCATTCGGCCCGGGAAGAAACTTGCATCAGCGATATGTGTGAAAAAACGCTAACGTGTGACTTCCCGTCTTGACTTTGAGTCTCAATTTGGTGACTACAACCCTGGGGAGGAGCGGTCAGAAGTCCAGAAGCGCCCTGAGGAAGCGTGTTTACGCAAAACGGCCATCTTGGCGTCGTCAGCTTACCTCTCGCCGTAGGCGCCTGCCCATCCGGCAGATTGCCAGCTCTCCCGCCCTTCAAGGCTCCCCCATTGACTCAGTCCCAATCCGTGAGTTATCAAGCCCAGATCTCCAAGCCAGCCAAAGCTCTTCTTGGCTTAAAGGGACCCCCTCAGCCTCAGAATGCGAAGACGGCCAGTCCCGGTCCGTCTGGAACCCCAGAAACGTGCTGGTCCCAGAGTCCGCATTACATACATCCCTCACCACCTGTACCAAGGCCGAATCCAGATCGGTATCACTTTTCTCTGGCTGCAATTCTGCATTCCCTGTGAAACCCTCAAAAGAGCCAGACTCAGAAGGCTCCCTAAGTAAATGCTCGATTTTCTTCCTTTGTTCATTGTCTTCATTAATGCTCGAGTCACGAGCCACCCTCTTTACTCCAGCTGTAGGAGCCTGGTCATTCAGAGCCGCGCCCCAAACTGAGCTATTGCTTGATGTTACTGTCTCCACACCTCCCTCCATGTTATTACCTGTAGCAACTAGAGGCTCATTCACAACATCATAGGCTGCTTCTTCCTGATGGATGTCAGGTGGTGCAATACCAGCTAAACTATACAATTGCAGCTGGGATCATATGAAGTGAAATTATTCATGTCGATCATAGAAAATATTTCATGTTAAACAGCAAATAACATTAGAGAGAAGTACTTAGAATTCTCAGCCAGTGAACTCTAGTATCTCTGCAAACTGCAGGATAATCATCATGACAATTAAAGTAGACTCCTAGTGCTATAGCTGGTATTTATGCTAGTGGGGTGCCATGGGCTAGTGCAGTGGTTCTCAACCTGTGGGTCCCCAGGTGTTTTGGCCTGCAACTCCCAGAAATCCCAGCAAGTTTAGCAGCTGTTAGGATTCCTGGGAATTGAAGGCCAAAACATCTGGGGACCCACAGGTTGAGAACCACTGGGCTAGTAAGATATGGACTCAAGGAATCAATCTAGATCCAGAAGAGGCCCAAAAGCTATATTCATTCAACTAGAAAATCAACTGAATTATAGAGAAGGAGATAAAGGTAAGAAATAAAAACCAGTCTTGGCTACGAGAACATCTAAATCTGGCTCCTACATATAGGAGTTAGCTAGTAGCCCTAACTAGGGATGCAACCCTATAAGCTTGAGTCTTTCTCAGACAAAGATTACAAAGGGATTCACTATTTTTCTTCAAGGAGGAAGAAGTGACCTTGAGAATTAGTAAGGAAGCAGGAGAAAAGTATAGAAGAGGCACATCTGCACAGTAGAATTAATGCAGTTTGACACCAATTAAACTGCCATGTCTCAATGCTATGGAATCCTGGGTGTTAGCTTGGCAGAGAAGATCTAAGACTTCGTAAAACTATGATTCCCAGAAATTCATAGCATTGAGCCATGGCAATTAAAGTGGTGCCAGACTGTATTAATTCTATAGTTAGAGCCAGCCTCTCTACATTGACATATAATGCATTTTGGAACTGTATTATAGTGTCTGTGTAGATACATATAATGCAGTTCAATGCAGTTAAACTGCATTATATGGGTCTACACAGACTATATAATGTAGTTCCAAACTACATTGCATGGCAGTGTAGATCCAGCCTCAGTTTTTGCATGGCAGACCTATATTTGTTTGAAAACCACTATTCCTTTAATCTCAATTTTCTAGGGCAATATTCCTAATTCTTCCAACTCTTCCTAAACCTTGTTTTAAAAACATTTAAAAATGCCTTCAAAGCACCCCCGACAGATGGCCATCCAAAGCCTCCAAAGAAGGAGCCTCCTCCACACTCCAGGGCAGAGAGTTCCCCTGCTGAACAGCTCTCACAGTTAGGAAGTTCTTCCTCATGTTCAGGTGGAATCTCCTTTCCTGTAGTTTGAAGTCATTGTTCCGCATCCTAGTCTCCAGGGCAGCAGAAAGCAGGCTTGCTTCCTCCTCCCTATGACTCCCTCCCTATATCTCCTCCTTATGGACCTTCTTTATGTTATCTTAATCTGGTCATTCTAGATGCCACTTGCCAACTCAGCTGCAAATATACCGGCAGCCGCTGCTGTACAACAGAACTTTGTTTCTTGCGGATTGCTCCTTCATCAGCAAATGAGGTCTTAAATGCCAGTGGGGTTATGCTAAAGTTGCTGACACTTTATATTCCTTTTCCCACTGAAAGATGATATAAGAAAAGATGGATGTTATTTAAATTAAACTAAATGTTCTTGCTAAGATCGTTTAATTAACTGGGGTTGTGCATTTTTAACCTTGATTATGAAAATCAAAGCAACCATGCCCAAAAAAATCACAAAAGAACCCAAAACACTTGAGTAATAGCATATACATTTTCCAAGAGTTTTAAAAATTCTTAAGGCGAAGTAGTATTTGTTTATGCACTACATCAGTGTTTCCCAAAGTGGGCGGTACCACCCCCTGGTGGGCAGTGGGTGGTGGGGTGATCTAGGGGGGCGCTGGAAGGTCCAGGAGAATTTGGGGGGCGCTGAACCCCTGTAAGGGGCTGGTGGGGGTGGTGGCGTGAGCCAGACGACAGGCTACTATCCATCTCTGTGTGTGTCTCTCTCTCTTCTTCCCTCCTCCTGCTCCCTCCTCCTCCTCTCGCCAAGCAAGGGATAATCATAATAATAATACCTTTGAGGTTCCCTTCCAACTGGTTGAGTCTTATAACAATAATAATAATGTCCTTCAACATACTTAGTGGAACGTGGAGTCAGTGCGGTAACCAATTTATTAACAAAAAAAGAAACCAATTGCAAATAGTCAATCACGATGATTTGAGATTACTGCTGACGGCTCGAGGATGAATAGATTGGTAGCAGCATGCCAGGTTCATCCTTCTCATTAAGATGATTTTGAATGTTTTAACTTTTTTTGTATTACCTTTCTATTCTAAGTTCAATAAATAGTTTCATAATTTCAAACTTCAATGTTTCTAATTTACAACTTTATTATATTTTATGAAAAATGTAAAAATATTAATAAATATATCTTTCTGTTTAATTGCTATTAAAATTTTAAAAAAATTCTAGGGGGGCAGTGAGTAAAACATCACACAGCAAAAGCATTTACCTTAGATACGTTACAGGCATTGCCAGCCTGTGTGATGGAAAGTTAAGTCGAGGGTTGAGCTAGAAATGGGAGGAGGTGATTCTGTGTGATGGGGGTGAGTATCGCTCCGAGTATCGCGAATTTATTCATGGATAACTTAGAAACTAGACACCTTGCTCCTAGTCCCTCCAATTTGATGGCTAAACATATTATTAGCTATCATAGATTCATAGATGACATCTTTGTAATTCTGGACAAATCAGTAGATATAGACAAGTTCAAAGACTGGATGAACACCTGGCACGAGAATATAAGGTTCTCGTTTACTATAAGCAAAACCGCTGTTAATTTCCTAGACCTTAAGGTATTCCTACATGAAGGGTGCCTGAAGGTTCAAAATTTCAAAAAACCCACCGATAGGAACTCCCTACTTCATTATGATAGCTTCCATGCACCATCATTAAAAAGAAGCCTTCCTTATTCGCAGATGCTCAGATTAAAAAGGAATTCATCCTTCAACACACACTATGAACGGGACGCCTCGACCCTTGCCTTCAATCTTAGAGAAAGGGGGTACCCCAGCCGGGTCATTCAACAAGCCAAGCATAAAGCTGACTCCATGTCTAGAGATAGACTTTTGCACAAAGAGAATAACAACACCACACCCAAACTAGTATGGCCCCTCACTTTAACACCACATTCCAGACAAATACAGAACATAGTGAGCAAATTCTGGCCACTAGTATCATCCATACCAGGACTAGAAACCCCCCCTTGCATTGCATATAAACGGACCAAAAACCAGAGGGAATACCTCATACATAGCAATCATGTAGTGACACCCAGGGTACAGGTTAACAACCCAGGCACCAAAAAATGCGGGAGCTGCCCAATTTGCCCTTTACTTGCACCGGGCAACACCATCCAAAATAGGAAGACAGGCAGAACACTGCATCTTAGAGATGAAATAATATGCACCTCTATAGGGGTCATTTATGCTATCTTATGCAGCTGTGGATGCAACAGATATTATACAGGAATGACCTCCAGAAGCTTAAAAGTCCGGATTATAGAACATCTTTCTAGGATAAGATGTGGGTCCACAGACTCAGAATTCTACCAACACTGTGCACAGAAGAGAGTAGACCCACAGACCCTGAGAGTTATAGGGCTGGAGAAAGTACGTTTTCCCCCCCACTGCGATAAACAAAGAATATTACTCACAGTAGAAAGAAAATGGATTTTATTGCTATCCTGTGAGTTCCCATTCGGATTAAACGAGTTACTATCGGTCCAAACTTTACTTCTGTAACACACCTGTGCTGACTTACCTGTAGGCTACTTAAACCGACTTCCCCCTCATCCCGGTGCTGATTCCAGCCCGGGAGGCGATTTGCACGAGCGAATTGTAAAAGAAAGCGCTAACGCGGTATGTAGCTACACAATTTGTAACTGTCTATTGTACTGTGTTGATGTTATTGTAAGCTCATAGCCATGTAGCACTATGTTTACTTTGTACCATTCCATACTTAGCGACCTCCTGTATAGACCAAGAGTCTGAAATTGATGTCCATTATACCGGGGAGGAGCGGCTAAAAGAAACCAGCGCCCTGAGGAAGCGTGGAATACGCGAAACGGCCTTCTGGCGTCGTTACCTCTTGCCGTAGGCGCCTGCCCACCGAGCAGTTGCCAGCTCGCCCCACTTTGAAGGCTCCCCAGTGACTCGGTCTCCCATCCGTGAGTGATTTGGCTCCGGATGACCCATAGGGGTACTTAGGCTGGATGTTTGCGCCTTTATGCCCATTTATTTGCTGTAAGGGCTTTATAACAAATGTATGCTTTACTGTATAAATGAATGCATTGCACTGTAGTGATATTGACTCAACATAGAGCCTTTTGTTATATATGATAATACAAACTCACATTGATTTACACTGAGTGATTGATGATTGGTGCAACAGACCGGCCTCCCCCTCAAATTTGTGTATGGGATAGTGCTGTGTATTATTTAGTTGTTTAAGGGACATATCATTGTGTATTGAATTACGTTACAGGCATTGCCAGCCTGTGTGATGGAAAGTTAAGTCGAGGGTTGAGCTAGAAATGGGAGGAGGTGATTCTGTGTGATGGGGGTGATTAAATTCTCAGTCTTCTTTAAAGACAGAACACCACAGAACACTACTTAAAGAAGATGATCCCACCCACTTTCTCCCCCTTGTGGGATAAGATCCTATATCTATTCATGTATAAAAATGGACGTAGGCTATTGAGATGAAGGCACCTAGATGCTGCTAAGGAGGCTGTTCAGGTCCTGAACCGGTGCTTGGCAGCTGTGATGGTCTGGATGAGGGCAAACAAATTGAAACTGAATCCAGACTAGACAGAGGTATGCCTGGTCAGTCATAAGGCCGAACAGAATATAGGGTTACAGCCTGTGCTGGATGGGCTTACACTCCCCCTGAAGACACAGGTTTGCAGCTTGGGAGTTCTTCTGGACTCATAGCTGAGCCTGGAACCTCAGGTTTCAATGGTGGCCAGGGGAGCATTCGCATAATTAAAATTTGAGAAGTCAGACTTAGCTATGGTAGTCCATGCTCTTGTTACATCTCGAATAGACTACTGCAACACACTCTACATGGGGCTGCCTTTGAAGACTGTTCGACAGCTTCAAGTAGTCCAACGGGTGGCAGCCAGGTTTCTAACTGAGTACAGGGAGCATACAACTCCCCTGTTGCGTTAGCTCCACTCGCTGCCAGCCAGTTCTGCTACCGAGTACAATTCAAAGTGCTGGCTTTGGCCTATAAATTCCTAAACGGTTCTGGTCCACCGTACCTATCTGAATGCATAGAGTATTAAGATCAGCAGAGGAGGTCCTACTCTTGGTCCCGCCACCCTCGCAGTTGTGACTGATGGGGATGAGAGACGGGGCTTTCTCAGTGGTGGTGGCCCCTCGGCTATGGAACCCCTTCAAAATAATCAAAATAAAACATAATAAAATAATAAATCAATAACCAATTAAGATAGAGTCAACACAAGTAACTAAATCACTTGCAAAGGCTCCAAGACTTTCCAGGTATTTCATAGCTGCCTCCTGCTCCGTGACGCATTTTGTGCATTTTGCATTTCAATGCGGCACCTGGTTAGAATCAACAACATTCTCAAATGAGGTGTCAACCTAGAAAAAGTTCAGAATCCATCACAAGCAGCCAGAACAGGGGAGAGGAATAAATAATAACATATTAACTTCTAAAACAGTGGTTCTCAACCTTCCTAATGCCGTGACCCCTTAATATAGTTCCTCGTGTTGTGGTGACCCCCAACCATAACATTATTTTTGTTGCTACTTCACTGTGATTCTACTACTGTTATGAATCATCATAAATATCTGATATGCAGGAATATTTTAATTCACTGGACCAAATTTGGCTCAAATACCCTATAAGCCCAAATTTACTGGTGGGGTTGGGGGGTAATATTGATTTTGTCCTTTGGGAGTTGTAGTTTCTAGGATTTATAGTTAACCTACAATCAAAAAGTTCTGAATTTCTTTTTGTTCTACAGGGTTTCCATCCTCTGTGTACAGATCCTCCACTAACCTTTTCCCTCTACTTTCGATTAATCTCAGTGTTCTACCTATGCTTACATCACATTATTATAATTCATTTGCCATATAGTTTCCACCTTACTTTCGTTGCCTGGGTTTAACTTCTTCTTTCTTTTTTTCCTTTTTTTTCGGGTCAAGGAACTGGATGCAAAGTTGGACCATAAGACAGGAAATTTTCAAACGAAGGGAAAAAAATAAGAGAACGGGATAGTCCATTTGAGAAGGTGATTAGGAAATGTTTGAGAGGGGAGAAGAAAGTGGCAGGAGATCTGTACGAACAAATCATAACAGTAAAAGAAGAAATAATAGAGGAAATTTTTCATACATGGAGATTGGACATGGAAATTGAGAGGGAAGACATCCAGAGGGAAATAAGTAATATAGCAAAAGAAAAGTCTAATGTATTAAGGGAAGCCAGAAGGAAAATGTTACAAAAATGGTACAAAACTCCTGCACAACTCTCACGCTTTGTACCAGGGATGAAAGATAAGTGTTGGCATGGCTGTGAACAAAGAGGGGTGTTCAATCATATGATATGGGAATGTGATAGAGTGCAAGAATACTGGAAAATGATTGAAGGAGAAATCAATAGAATGTTAGATTTACATATAGTAATAGTTAATAGAAATGTATTACATGCACGGATAATAGGAGTGAAGAATATGCAAAAAGAAAAATTGAATGACAAATTAATAGCGTGTGCACAGATAGTTTTAGTGAGGGGTTGGAAGGACCAAACAAAATGGACATTGACTAACTGGTATAACTATATAATTAATATGTTAAATGTGGAAATAACATATTGTAAATGGAATAATATAGATAAAATTGAAAAGATAATAATAACAAAGAGGATGTGGGAACCAGTGAGAAATTATTTAGAAAATGTGTTAAGAGGTGGTGTAGAAAAATTAAGACTGAGACTGATATTTCAAATGTAACCTCTGTAGTTTGATGTACAAACTGTATGTACAAGGAGGGGAGGGTGGGAGAGGGGGAAAAACCAATAAAAACTTTTAAAAAACAAAACAAAAAAATCTACAATCAAAAAGAATTCTGAACTGCACCAACAATGGAATTTAACCAAACTTGGCATACAGAACTCCCATGACCAACAGAAATAAACTTTCCCTCCCCGCACAGTGGGGAGGGAGAGAGAATTGCCTCCTCCTATGAAGGAGAAGACAACTTCTGGCGGAAACTGCTGGAAGGGGGTGGAGCTTGGCTCCCGGCAATTGTCGGCCCCCTTCCTCAGTCTGGACGCACCACTCCCGCCCATTAAACAGTATATTAAGGTGGCCATTTGGGGGCTGGGTAGGAATTTTTTGCCCCTCTTATGTTCTAAGGTTTTTTTTTGCCTACCCTATACTGTTACAAGGCAAATTGGGATGTGCGTGGTTAAATAGGTAGCCACTAGGCATGGTTTCGAACCCAAAAATGGCGAAAATCAAAAATTTTTATTAGTAAAAGAAAGACTTACAAAAAATTTTCCAAAAATTTCTAAATGTAACTAACTAACGAAATACACTCATCCTGAGGCTGGGATTGGGAGTTGTACAAAAACTTTATAGAGGTGAGGGATTTAAAATGGCTGAAATTCCCGAAGTAAGTCTCTGATACATAGAAAAAACTGAATAAATATTTATTTCTAGGTTGCATGACTGGATGTTCAAGGGGGAGGGAGGGGGTATTCTGAGGAGAGACCAGTTCTTGAAGCAGCCAAAGAAATGGGTAGGAGACAGGGATGCTACCTCGGCTGCCACCCCTCTCACCCAAGATCCATAGATTGAGTTCCAGTCAAAGTTAAACCAGTAACAGCTAATAAAAGTTGCTCATATTTAAAACCCAAATACGTGTGTGTAGTCTCGTTATTTCGTGCATTGGCAGGCAAATACTGGAAGGCTCTGGTGGTTATTGACCTTGAGTTTGGAAGTTGTAGTTCACCTTAATCCAGAGAGCACTGTGGACTCAAACAATGATGGATCTGGACCAAACTCGGCAAAAAATACTCAACAGGCCCAAATGTGAACACTAGTGGAGTCTGGCGAAAATAGACCTTGACATTTGGAAGTTGTAGTTCTGAACCCCACTGTGGTGAAGTCATATTTCTTTATTACAGGTTTTAAATATGGTTGATATTTATATATATGTATGTTGAAGGGGTAAAAACTTAGCAAACCCTAAAGGGTTAACAGAGATATTAGTGTGCCGAACCTCCAAGGGGTTTCCGTTACCATGGAAACAGGAGGCGGAGCCTGCAACTGGCCTTTTTAAATAAATAAATAAATATATTTTATTGAAAGTTTTGGTTACATATGAATAAAAGATAGAAAAAGGTTTCGGGCTGGGATAGGTTGAGGATAAAGGGAGGAAAGAGGGTTGGGGAAGGGGTGAGAGTAGGAGGTGTTGGGGGTAATGGTTTGAACGGGGATCCTGGGAGGTAAGAATTGGGCAAGAGTAGTGAGAAAAGATAGAAAGGGGGTGTCTTGCTGGCTTCCATCTTCCTTATTCAGTGGATTTATTCTTATTTATCTGATACAGTTCTCTTTATTCTCTAAAATTGTCTTTTTCTTTTTTCCCTTTTTTTCTTTTTCCCTCCTAAGTTTTTAAAGTCCTTTGGTTCAATGATTAGAGTATCCATGTCTATTAAATATTCCTTATCAATTGGGTGATTGAGTCCATTTGTTTATTTTTCCCTGAGATCCATGCTAACCGTTCTCTTTTGGAGATTCCACTTCTTCATCCATCTCTGGAGGATCACATTTCCAAAGTCCATTGTTTATGGTCATCACTGGCGAGGAGAGGCAGGCTTTCTTTAAGTTAACTTTCTTTCTTTGTTGCTCTTTTTCCTCTTGGCTTTTCCTTTTGTTAAAATACACTGCAAACTCTATGGCTTCCTTGTTCTTCTTTGCAAGCTTAGTGGGAATTATTTGAAAAGCAGTAATCTTTAAGGTCTTGTTAGTCGACCTTATAGCTTTCTGTGGCACAGTCCAGGTATTTTTGACTTTTTGTTGAGTCACCGGCTCTCTTTGTTGCAATTTTTCTTGCTTTTCTTTTTGGTCCCTATTTTTCTCGGCTCTCTCCTTCAATTCGCCCGCGTTACCAATTCCTTTTCTTCTTCCTGCTTTATTTCTTTCTCTTCTTCGTGCACAATTGTCAGCATAGAGGTCTCTTCTTCGAATAATTCCTCTCTCCCCAACTGAGATTGCTCCTGAAACCTGCAACTGGCCTTAGAGGCGTCAAATTCAAACTTTGGCAGTTGGCAGGAATGTCGAAGAAGAGAGGGTGTGTGGAGAGTTTGAGAGTCCGTTTTAGCCAGCTGTCAGCGGTTTTAAAAGGGACTCTGACTCTACTCTGTGAGAGAGTAGAAGAAAAGCTGTGTTTGAACTGCTAGGAGAGCAGTTAAGTTTAAAAGGATCAGCAGTTAGAGCAGTCATTGTCAACCGGGGTGCCTCAGCACACAGCTGTGCCGTGGCGAGGCTCCTGGTGTGCCGTCTGAAAAGCTTTCTGCCCCCCTTCCTTCCCCTCCTTTTGTCGCCTCTATTTTTTCTCCTCCGTGGAGAAAAAGAAAAATCTTCTTTGCAAGGGAACAGAGGGGACCAATGGGCAGCTGGAAAATGACGCTGCATCAATTTGGAGCCGCCCACTGGCTTCCCTCCCACAGGCAACACCAAGGAAGCAGAGGGAACCAATGGGCAGCTGGAAAATGATGCTCTTTCCCTCACCAGCAAGCGCGCGCACAGATGCCCTTCCCCCGCCAGCAAGCGCGCACTCGAGATTGGAGGAGGAAGGCAGCTGCGTGTGCGTGCGCCCCTCCTCCTTGCATGAGGCCTGGAGGGCCGCGGCAAGAAGGGAGTGGGGGAGGGTCATGAACAGAGGTGGCTCCCGGCTGCTACAGCAGCTTGGAGCTGTTGGTAAGCTGATGAAGGGGCTATTCTCCCTCCCTATCGCTCTCCTTACTTCATCCCTTTCTTCCTTCCCTCTTTCCTTCCTTCACTACTTCCCATCTTTCCTTCTCTTCTTTCCCTCCCCTCGTTCTCTTCTTCCTTCCTCTCTCCCACCCTCCTTTCCCTTCCTTGCTTGCTAATCTTTCTCCCATCCTTCCTGCTTCCTTCCTTCCCTCCCCCTTCCCTCCTTCCTTCCTCCCTTCCTTCCTTTCCTTTCTTCCTTGCCTTCTTCGTCTCCTCCTTACTTCCTCTCTCTCCTCTTGCACACAAACACGGAGGCAGAGCTGGCTTCCCTCCCTCCCTCCCTGCTGTTTGTTTTATTTGCTGTTGGTCGTGGGACTTCTGTGTGGGAAGTTTGGCCCAGTTCTATCGTTGGTGGGGTTCAGAATGCTCTTTGATTGTAGGTGAACTATAAATCCCAGCCACTACAACTCCCCAATGTCAAGGTATATTTCTTCCAAACTCCATCTATGTTCACATTTGGGCATATTGAGTATTCATGCCAAGTTTGGTTCAATTCCATTGTTGCAAGATGCTCTTTGCATGTTAACTATAAATCCCAGCAACTACAACTCCCAAATGCCAAGGTCTATTTCTTCCAAACTCCATCTATGTTCACATTTGGGCATATTGAGTATTCATGCCAAGTTTGGTTCAATTCCATTGTTGCAAGATGCTCTTTGCATGTTAACTATAAATCCCAGCAACTACAACTCCCCAATGTCAAGGTCTATTTCTTCCAAACTCCATCTATGTTCACATTTGGGCATATTGAGTATTCATGCCAAGTTTGGTTCAATTCCATTGTTGCAAGATGCTCTTTGCATGTTAACTATAAATCCCAGCAACTACAACTCCCCAATGTCAAGGTCTATTTCTTTCAAACTCCATCTATGTTCACATTTGGGCATATTGAGTATTCATGCCAAGTTTGGTTCAATTCCATTGTTGCAAGATGCTCTTTGTGTGTTAACTATAAATCCCAGCAACTACAACTCCCAAATGTCAAGGTCTATTTCTCTCAAACTCCATCTATGTTCACATTTGGGCATATTGAGTATTCAACCAATTTTGGTCCTGATCCAACATTGTTTGAGTCCACAGTGCTATCTGGATATAGGTGAACTACAACTTCCAAACTCAAGGTCAATGACCACCAAACTCTTACAGTATTTTCTCTTGGTTATGCGAGTTCTGTGTGGGAAGTTTGATTCCATTCCATCATTGGTGGAGTTCAGAATGCTCTTTGATTGCAGGTGAACTATAACTCCCAGCATCGAAACAGGCCCAGGTTTCACACAAAGTGAGTGTATAAATACATAAAGGACTCAGGGCCTTTTCACACAGCCATATAACCCAGAATATCAAGGCAGGCCATCCACATTATCTGATTTGAACTGGGTTATCTGAATCCACACTGCCAGATAATCCCACATTTTCTGCTTTGAAGTGTCATTTTGTGTCATTTTGGTTGGTGGTGTGCCCCAGGATTTTGTAAATGTAAAAAGTGTGCCTTGGCTCAAAAAAGGTTGAGAAACACTGAGTTAGAGTAAAGACTGCTGAGTTATTGGTTCTGGGAGTGGAGCTATATAGTATCAAGTTGTATCTCCATAGTTAGTGTATTGTAACCTTAAGATACTAGCCTCTTTAGAAGATACTGTAACCACCTAAGCTTTGAACTCTGAAACCTCCACACTTAGAACATTGTTTGAATAAACTTTGCAGTTCTTTAACAAAGATATCTCCTCTCGTAGTTCCTTCACACACAAGCCTCTAAAACAAATTCTTCCCAGTGGGTAGCCAAGTATAGTATATGGTGGCAGCAAGTGGAAATAAAATAAGTCATCATTTAAATTGGTGGTAAGAGTGGCAGCGGTGGGATAGCCGACCCTGTCACAGTTTTGAGTTCGAATCCTTCCTCACACCCACCAATGAGAGAATTGGGCCAAACTTCCCACAGAGAACACCTGTGACCAACAGAAAATACTGTGTTTTCTGATGGCCTTTGATGACCCCTCTGATACGCCCACATGACAACCCCAAAGGTCCTGACCCCCAGGTTGAGAAACACTGTTATAAAACAAGTTGAAGAGTAAACTCTGGAATATACTGATGTTATTGCTACTGTCCCACTTCCATATCAAAGAGTTTAAAAATGGTATTTATCAAGATCTTTGAAGCTATTTTCCCACTTTCTAACCCATCTGCATGCTTCATTGGAGGCCTTTTCCACCTGGCTGCTTGTCCTCATAGATGTCTGAGCATTTTCTAGCAATTAATGAGTGGCTGAAGGAGCTGGTGACCAGAGCAACAGCCGAAGGCCATGAACCTTCCTGCTCATTAATCTCCTGCCTCTTGCCAAGGTTGCTTTTGCTGGCAATGCCTAGACCTAACTGTATTTGAGAACTAATCTCTTCAAACGTTGCCTTTCGTTGTGCAATAGCACAATGACAATAAAGCTATTTTATTCTATTCTTACTGACATGAATGACTTTTCAATAACTTTAAAGCATAGGTTCTTTTTATTGCAATTTCCTGTGTGAGAGGGTATTTCAGATTACAGAAAACATTTAGACAAAGAATGACATTGGACATACATACATATAGATTCTATCCAACTACATTGGATTCACAATTACATTGGTTAACAAACAAAGAGGAATTACATTTTTACTCAACATTCACACCACAAGTGCATGCATTCATTCTCACGTACCCAAATATTATTATATCCTTTTCTCCCCCCCTGGAGAAGCACCTGTTAGGCCAGACCCTGCTTTCCTACAGCCTGCCAACGCATAGTTCCAAAACTTCCATAACTTCAAAATGCCAAAATGCATCCTTTCCCTAAGCACAATGCCAAGGACCAGATCTCTGTTTTCCATACAGCAGAACCCGACTCCTTGCACAAAATCTAAGACCCCAAAAAGCACACTTCTTCCTCTTCCCTTGAGAAAGAAGCCCCAAAGTGTACAGAATCATGCTTTCCCATAGCATATCTGACACTCTCTGAATACACCATCTCTGTCCTTCCCATGGACCAAAGAGACAGGTGAACAATGTCTCTGTCTGTCACCTTGAGCATTATTAGACTGAGTCTTTTATAGGAATATCCTGTTGATGTCGTCCCAAAGTTGTAAATGAATGAAATATGTCTTCCATCCTTGCTCCATCTCAGTTTCTTGGCCAGATGTTGATTCTTCTTGATTGGTGTTGACAAACACAAGTCTTGTGTTGACTTCCTTCTTAACATTGTAAACATTTATCTTATCACTGTCCCGTTCTTATCAGAGTTTACTTTTCAGTTCTTTTAGCAGGTTCTAATCACAGTTCAGCAAGCAGGCAGTTAGTCATTGCAGGCCTTAATATTTTACTGGTGTTTCCAAAATTATTAACCCATCCATACATCTGTCCATTCTTCCATTCATACCCACTAGGGTTGGGTTTTCGGATGAAGAAATTAAAATAATTCGTATTAGATCCATTCAAAATACTAATTTTAAGCGTTACCGCACTTTTCCCGCCAAACCGAAAGTGGACTTTGATTTCCGCACTTCGTGGGCCCAAAAGTTCTTTATTATTGTAATTATTTCGGATGCCCCTCTAACAGGGAAATTATCCCCTCCAAAATAGCTTTCCAGACATTACTCACAGTCAGATCAGGGCCTATGCATGGTCGGAGCCTAATTTAACTGAAAGGCCTTCCTCTAGGAAGTGAAAAACCAACCAGAACCATAGAGAACCAGAGCGCTACCCCTAGAGTGGTTTGGAAAACTGAAGGGGGAAAAGCTGGAGTGGGAAGAGCACTAGAGAAGCAAGCCTTGACCAGAGGTGGGCAACTATTTTATAATAATATTAATAATAATATATTAATTCATTATATTTCCCTGCAAGGAAACCCAGGCCTTTTATAATAATAATATATTAATTCATTATATTTCCCTGCAAGGAAAACCCAGGCCTTTTGTAATAATAATAACATTAATAATAATATATTAATTCATTATATTTCCCTGCAAGGACACCTAGGCCTTTTATAATAATATTAATATTAATAACAATATATTAATTCATTATATTTCCCTCCAAGCAGGCCCAGACATTTTATTATAATAATAATAATAGGTCCCAGTGAATTGCACTCCAGAGAAGAAGGGAAATGTTGCCCCTTGATTTGCCTGTGCTTAAAACAGTGTCAGTCCTGTTTCCCTGCTTTGGACAATTTAGAACTAATTACAAAATTGTGTAAGTAATAACATATCAAATAAGAATTTTTTTGAAAATTTTTTGTAAGTCATTACGTTAAGCATCAACCCCCCCCCCCCATTGGTTTTTAGAACCGCAATTTTTGGGTTCTAAACCAACCCTAATACCCACACATCATATTAAATTAACATTTATCAAATCTGCATGTTGAATTTCTTGTGACATTACTGTAAGGCTTTGCAGATGGGGAACAATGGCAAATTCTAAATATTACACAACATTAAGTAGAATGTCATTCTGTGGATGTAAAATCATAATCACAGAGTTGGAAGTGCCACTATTAGTGCCACTCAC
This sequence comes from Anolis apletophallus, assembly GCA_030556195.1. NCBI lineage: Eukaryota > Metazoa > Chordata > Lepidosauria > Squamata > Anolidae > Anolis > Anolis apletophallus. Next base: position 32,005,612 of record JARBWK010000003.1, on the reverse strand, counting down.
TCCAACCCCATTTAGCCTTGCAGGAAAACATAATCAAGCATTCCTGATAGGTAGACATCAGGCCTTACTTAAAAACCTCTGGAGTCATCCAGAGAACCTAGAGATTCCCAGAGACGTGTTTTCCCAAGTAAAAAACCAACTCAATGTTATTATTTGTAGTTTTTTACTTTTGTAGGGCCTAGTGCCCCTAACCCAGTGGTTCCCAACCTGTGGTCTGTGGACTATCAGTGGTCCGCAAGAACTAAAATATGGTCTGGGGCCTCACCATTACTACACCATTGCAACAAGAGCAACTGGTCTTGTGAAACCCTCTTATAGTGCTGAGTCTTATTAAATATGGTTTACTGTGGGTGAGTAGATGGCGACTACTGGATGGCATATGTTCTGTATCAGAAACTAGAGCTGATGTGGTCTATCCAATGCAATTTTCTGAATCAGCACCCTAAATAAGTGTTTCCCAACCGCTGTGATGCAGCACAGTAGTGTGCCATGATGGACCTCCTGCTGTGCCGCGAGAAAAGCTCCCTGCCCCCCTTCCTTCCCCCCTCCTCCTGCCAAACTCCTGCTGCTTGGGGGAGGAGGGGGAGGAGGAAGGGACGGGTGGCAGTGAAGAAAAAGAAGGGGCCGGGGCTCCACCTCCTTCGGCCGTTTCCCCAGCCAGCCTCCAATCCACCATGACTCCCGCCATGACTCTCGCCCCTCGCTCGCTGAAGCCGCGTGGAGGAGGAGCCCCACCCACTGAAGCTCGTCCACCACTCATGCTCCTCCTCCTCTGCGCAGCTTCAGCAAGCGAGAGGCGGGAGTCATGGCGGAGAGCAGAGGGGGAGCCATGACTCCCCCCCCTCGCTCGCACTGCCCCCTCAAGGCTGGAGAAGCTGTGGGAGAGCTGAAGCCTGGGGAGGGGGCAGGGCATGGCATGGCATGGCCTGGCTCTGCCCCCTCCCCTCGGCTTCAGCTCTCCCTCAGCTTCTCCAGCCTTGAGGGGACAGTGCCAAGCCAGCATTGTGCTGGCTCTGCCACTGCTGGCTTGGCACTGTCCCCTCAAGGCTGGAGAAGCTGTGGGAGAGCTGAAGCTAGGGGGAGGGGCATGGCACGGTCTGGCTCCTCCTCCGGCTTTGGCACTTCCAAAAGCTGCTCCCAGCAGGCCACCATCCCCCAGCCGTTCTTTACTATGTTAGAGTGTCATTTTGGTTGGTGGTGTGCCCCCGGATTTTTTTCAATGTTAAAAGTGTGCCGCAGCTCAAAAAAGGTTGGGAAACACTGCCCTAAATAACCAAACCAAATCTATAGTTGACCAAAAACTGATTCGTAACCCTTTTGTTGGAGAGTGGTCCCTGGTCAAAGTGGTCTCTGGTCAAAAAAAGTTGGGAAATCTTCTAATGTGGAAGACTGACCATATTGGGTTTAAGAAAGCTTGAAGAAAGAAAGAAAGCTAAATGAAGTGGGCTGTGGCAGGTTTTTCGGGGCTAAATGGCCATGTTCTGGAAGCATTCTCTCTTGACACTTCGCCTCCTCAGAGGTTGTGAACTTAATGAACTTAATGGGAAGGGCAATACTTTGCCTCCTTGTCTCCTTCTTGCTGAGTTAACTGAATGCAAACCAATTTTTCCATTTTGAACTGAGTTTGCAATGATGAAGGAAAAAACAGGAGTAGGAGATTTAAAAAGCAGCTAAGAAAGTGGAACAACAGAGGATTGTGTCCATGCAAATTTGGGACAGTTGGAGGGCATATCATTATCATCAATATTTTAATACAGTTCTTAAGTGGCTCTCAAGCAGCTTATAAAATAGAACATGAGAGTTTCATTAACAAAATGGAAGCATTTCTTGGGGTTCAGATTGGCCTGAGATTCACCAGGAGCACAGCTCTATTGATACCAGTTCCTGCTCTAAGGAACAAACTTCAACTGCACTTACACTTGACAGCACTTGTACTAGTTTAACTTTTGCTGCAATTTGGTCTTTTTAGACAAACATTTCTGAAAAAACCTGAGCTAATGTTTTATTAATATACCTGTTTTATTATTGTTTGATTTTTCTTGTTTATATTGGTGGTTGTAATTTATAGTTCATATACTGCTCTGAAATCATTAATGTAAGAGTGGTTTATGAACTCTCTGCCATAAATAAATAAAACCATAAAACCACCTTAAATTTAAATAGTCTGTAAAAGCTTGCTTCAGGAGGCTGTATAACCGAACTCCGATATTTCATGAGCTCTTCCAAATTGCAAAGGGGTTTATAATTATTTATTTCTGATGCTCAAATTTATTTATTTATTTATTATTTATTTCGGGATTTTACCCCGCTCTTCTCAACCCCCAAGGGGGGACTCAGAGCGGCTTACAGTACGGCACAATTCGATGCCCACATAATAACAATATACACCCCAAAAGACTTCAACAATTAAAATACATTAAAAATACATTAAAATACAACTACATTAGCACCATTCACTCTGGATTAAAACAATGTTCAGTCCATAACAACATTGGCCATAATCACCCACTTTCATTAAAAACCAATCTAAAATGCTGCCTTGTGCTGGTGTACGAATGCCTGGTCCCACAGCCAGGATTTTACTTTTTCCTGAAGGCCAGGAGGGATGTGGTGGATCGTACATCAATAGGAAGCGCATTCCACAGGCGGGGCCACCACCGAGAAGGCCTATCCTCGTCCCCACCAGCCTCATCTGAAACGTGAGGCGGGAGTGAGAGCAGGGCCTCCCTGGATGATCTTAGATTACGAGGTGGGACATAGCGGCTGATGCGTTCGGACAAGTAAGCTGGGCCAGAACCGTATAGAGCTTTAAAGGTCAAAACCAGCACTTTGAATTGAGCCCGGAATTGGACAGGCAGCCAGTGGAGCTGACACAACAGGGGGGTGGTATGCTCCCTGTATGTAGCTCCCATTAGCAATCTGGCTGCCGCCCGCTGGACTAATTGCAATTTCCGAACTGTCTTCAAAGGCAGCCCCACATAGAGTGCATTGCAGTAATCTATTCGGGATGTGACCAGAGCGTGGACGACCGTAGCCAGATCGTTGCTTCCTGTTGCTTACATGGTCAAAATGGAACGGCTCACAACTAACAGGGAGATATCAGGCTTTAGGGAAAATCTCTAGGCCTACAGATGTGGAACAGCTGTAACATATTCAGAACAATCCCATGTAAATAACAATTCCATCTAAACTGAATAAACAGAGTATGGAATTTTGGTTTATGTGGGAATAAAACAAGGGAATAGAAGAATAGAATAGTAAAATCTGAGAATTGGAAAAGAGGACAAGGATCATCCAGTCTAACCCCGTGCTGCCACACAGAAACACACTATCAAAGCTCTTCTATAAGATGTCCATCCAGTCTCTGCTTAAAGACCTCCCATGCAGCACATTCCACGGTCAAACAGCTCCTGTAACTGTTCATTCTTGTAATCAATTTTAGTCTCTGAAACCTCTTCCAAGCTCCCTCTTACACCCAATTGACATAACAAAGACTGAAACTTCAGCTCATCCAAAATGATCTCAAGCACCGGGAAGTGGCGCAGCTGGCTAAGTGTCAGCTGCATAAGATCTCTCTGACCTGTAGGTCATGAGTTCTAGGCTTGCCCGGGTCGAGGTGGGTGCTCAACCTTAAGTGTAGCTTGTTGCCGACCTTTGCAGCCCGAAAGACAGTTCATTTGTCAAGTAGGAGATAAAGGTACCATATTAAGTGGGGAGGCAAATTTTGACTGATTTATGAAGCCATAAGAATTCCAGGAGTTGCTGAGGATTGTGGAAGAACAACAAGGGGCGCTGGAAAAAATGCTGAGAGAGATGAGGAGTGCGTCAGCTCCCCCTGGTGGCCAGAAGTTTGCCTCTCTGTTTGTCTATGTTCATCAATATATGTCTAAAATGTGTCTATATATGTTGAACTGCAGTGATTGTCTGCAAGTATACTGTATGTACTGCAATTCGCACTGAGTCCCCTTCGGGGTGAGAAGAGCGGAATATAAATGAAGTAAATAAATAAGTAAGTCCTGGAGAAACCTGGGCAGTGATCACCCTCCAAGTGTTGTTGGATTGCAGCTTGCATAAGACAAAACTCACACAACCAATGGGAAGACATGTTGGAAGTTGCAGTTGAACAGCACTTTTTGGGGGGGGGGGGGCTGCTCCCTGCCTAAACTTCTCCTAGCTATTGTTTGTACTGAAGATTTAGGACTTTATCACACAAGCCCATGATTCCAATATAGCCGCGCTATCATTAATAGCAGATACATGCCAGGTAGAACACTTTTGGTCTTACACATCTCTCTGGTTGCGCTATTGTGTTAACATTTTGTGGTCCTGCAATTGTACATCTGCTCACTCTCAGGACCCTGTCTTCACATATTACCACAGTTCCTTAATTTTTTTGTTTTTAGAGAAATCCCACAATTCCAGTTTTAAAATAAAAGTGAAACATAGCTATTAAATATAAAAGGAAAATAGGCAGCATGAGGAGGCAGGCAGAGGTGGAGAGGAGGGAAATACCATCCTCCTTATGAAGGAAGCTGCAGGCGTCCAGGGCACCCGGGGTATGGAAAAAAAGAGATAGAGTGGCTCTGGGCCCAGAAAAACACTCATCCTTTAGCTGTCTGGCCTGCCCTTGTATCCCATTACCATACCTCCTCCTCTGCCTCTCAGATCTCGCTCCTGAAGACTGCAGTGAAGCGGTGCAGGTGCGCAGGTGTGAGATCTGAGAGGCAGAGAAGAAGGTACAGTGATAGGAAAATTACCATATTGAAATCAAATCTGATGCTTTAAAAATTTTTATTTGGTGTGCGTTGGAAGAGGTGTAGTCTTATATGGCAAGTATATCCCAATATATTTTAACTGGGAAAGTTGGGGAGGGGGGTGTCGTCTTATATGCCCAGTCATCTTATATGCCGGAAAAAACGGTAGTTGAAAAGTGGGAGTCAGTTAGCAGTTGAGAAGTTTGACAGTGGTTTTAAAAACAGACCCTGGTAATTGGGCTGTTTTGAGGAAAACGAACTTTTTAGTAGGTGAGTAAGAGTTTCTGGTGTATTTTAAAGGTTGTTTGGAACCTAAAGTTTTAAGTGTTGAACTATTCCCAGTAACCATTAAGCTCTGTACCAATCTGCAACCATTAAGATTTCAATGCATGCCTGTTCTCAGTAAACAAATAAACATCTTTCTTTGTTATTATTAAAACCAACGCCTCTGGGTGCCTCTCTTACATCCTATCCCCATACAGAAGACTGGGGAAGAGTTTTATAATATTGGTGGCAGCCCTACCTTTGAAGATTGTTTTGCCTAAAAATAATCCTAAATCTTTTAGATTATTTGGTGGCAGCCTAGTCTACTGGCCCCAGTGTCGTTACGCATGTCAATACAGAAGCATCACATCAGGACAGGTGGCAGGTATCTTGTGCGATTGGGATGGGAGAATCATGGGGAGGAAGCAGACTGGCAGTAGGATACATAGAGTGTTGTGTGATAGCAAACCATCGCCAAAGGCGATGGTTCAGTTGTAACGACAGTTTGCCTGCTTCATGCAATAAAGTCTTTAGCTTCACTCAGGCCCGGATTAACACCTTTTTGCGCCCTAGGCCACACTTTGGAATTACGCCCCCTTTAAGCCAACCTCTACCGCACACCCCCTCCCCCCCCGGGAAAGGGCCGGGCCCCCTCCTTACCCGCCGGGCAGCAAAGCAGGAAGGCCAAGGCCACCAGGAGGCTCCGGCAGGTGCTTCCCATGGCCAGGCGGAAGGAGGAGTGTCCCAGGCAGCCAAGAGCCAGGGGCCTCCCTCCCTCCCAAGAAGCAGAGCCCCCCACCTGGCCTCCTTCTCCTTCCCAGCCAAGGGAGCAGCCAAGGGCCCCAGGGACAGCCTCCCCAGGAAAGATGGAGGGAGGGAGGGGGCCAGCCAGACTGGGGCACCTGCCCACATGCCATTCACTCCCTCCCTCCCTCCACAAAGGAGGCCATGTCTGGAACCAGAAAGGAGAGAGGGAAGGAGAAGAGGGCCAGGTCCTCGGGATTGGACCCAGGGACAGAGCGAGGCACCCTTCCCACAACCAACACACTCAACTCCCCCTTGGCATTCACAAGCTCCAAGAGTTGGGAGAGACCCCAAGGGCCGGCCACGGCATTTTTATTCAAAAAAATTGGTCCATCACCTGCGCCCCCCTCAGCTTGTGCCCCTAGGCCATGGCCTAGGTTGGCCTTATGGGTAATCTGGGCCTGGCTTCACTCCTCATTGCTGAGTGTGCTCACCTCCCCTTCCAGACTAGACTGCAACAGGATGGGTTGGTGAACCTGCTTTCACTTGTTTAGCCATTACACAAATGGCAAAATCCTCCTGTGAATTGATGAGCTTTTCAGACCAGCTCTTTAATGCACAGTCATCTCTGGCAGTTGCTGACAAATCATGCATCTCATTCGCAAAAGCTAAACCATAATGAAAGGGAAGCTGCTGGAAAAGAATGAGAAAGATCCAATCAATAAAACAGAGGATTTATCTCTAAGCCAGCATAGCAACTCATCCTCCACTGCTTTTTGGTGCAGAATTGAAAAGATTCGATTGAACCATTCATTGATTACCTCGTTGGTAATTTGAGTGCATAACTACTTAGGGGAATGGGGGGAGAAGCTGCTATCATTAGCATCTATGCTGCCGAGGAAGAGCATGAATATACATTGGGCCACTGTCAGGATTAAGAATTACAGTTTCAACATCATCATCATGTTCATAACTTTTGTATCTTTTGTATCTTTTGTATCTCTAATGGCAATACAAGATGCCAGCCAAAATTAAAACAATTTGAAATAGATTACAAGCAATTTATTTATTTATTTATTTATGTTTAAATTTTATATAACCGGCACTCCCTGAAGGCTCGGAGTGGTTTACAGCATTGCACATAAATTAATATGGTCAAAGGCAGACAGCACAAATACAAAAGGTACAATCATTAATACAAAGGTACAATCATTAAGGGGAATAATACTAACTAACTAATAGCCAGTCCCAGAGCTTACTAGGTTGACTGACTTGTGATGGTTGTCTGACCTAATTAAGGGTTCTCGGTGGCCCCATGTAAGCCGCTCCGAGTCCCCTTTGGGGAGAGGGAAGTGGCTTATAAATAAAGTTTTTTATTATTATTATTTTATTATTACAATGTGTTGTGAAGTTCTATTTAGAAAATATTTATTTGCTGCTATTTTTAATGAATAGCACTGATGTTGCATGCTATTTAATGTTGTGTTCAAACATTTGAAATGCAATTGGCTTATTTTGATTGCTGTATGTAAATTACTTTACGAGGTTATATACCTTGAAAAGTGAAATGGCAATCTGTTAGATCAATAACTCCTATTGAGTTCAGTTTGACTTAACGTGTCTATTGCCTTCCAAATTAAGGCTGAAATATGGGACTGCGCTTACAGATTCATTACTCAGAGCCCTTTATGAAGCAAAAAATTCTTGTGGAGTCCCAAGAAATCTTTATATATTATAGATTATAATTATTATTGGCAAACTTTTTAATTTACGGGCTAATAATGATAATGATAATAATAATAATAGAAGCAATCACAGGAGCCATCCAGTCAACCCTCTTATGCCATGTAGGAAAAGCCTAAAGCGCCCCTAGCAGATGGCAATCCAGTAATCCTATTACTATTACTAGTGAGTGTAGTAGTAATAGTAATAGGAGCAACCCTAGGGGCCATCGAGTTCAACTCCCTTCTGCCATGCAGGAAAAGCACAATCAAAGCACTCCCTGAGCAGTGGGAGGGAAATAGGGTTTTGGAAGCAAAGAAAGGCAAGTTGGCGGGGAGGGTCTGGGTGACAAGGAAAAGTGTGTGAGCAACAAGGGAGGTGGGAAAGAAAGAATCTGTGCCCTGGGAGGCAGGCATGTAGCCGGAAGCCCCCCGAAATTCTCAGCATGGTCCGCGAAAAGGCCTTACTGGTACATTATTTAAACTGTTATGCTTATTCATATCATGATCTGATCACCATGCTCATTATATCCCACATTAATGGGGTATTGGGATAACCATACAAAGGTTTGCTAGGGTAGACCCACTTACACCCAGTCTCAGCCCCCCAACCAAACTCAGCCCCGAATCAAAATCCTGGCTACGGCCCTGCTGGAGGACTCTTCTGATGTTTTAGCAGCTTCAAACTTTTGCAGCCTTTAAGAAAGACCTAAAAACCTGGCTTTTCCAGCGTGCCTTTGATGAGTAAACACATATCCCCATATAATGTTCATCCCAACTATAGTTCTGTCCTCATGACGCACTTTTCCTTGTCTTTAATGAAGGCTCAATCCCATTGTTCGCCCCTTCTGAGCTCCCCCACAGACACATACTTCTCTCTTTACTTATCTCACTGTGGGTTTTTATCAATCTTATTATGTACATTTGGCCCGCTCCCCGTGCTTCCATTTATTTCTTCATCACGTTATTATACATCTGTTTACGTCATTTTCTGTTAATTTATGTATTTTATTTTGATGTCCTTATTTGCTGTTTGTATTTTATTTTATTTTGTTATACTGTAATTCTGGGCTTGGGCTCATGTTAGCCAGCCCGAGTCCCCTTTGGGGAGGTGGTGGTGGGGTATAAATAAAGATTATTATTATTATTTTCCTGCATATCTCAAAAGGAGGAGGGGGAGGAAAGAGGAGGAGGCAAGATGCAGCATGGTGCCATGGACCTCCTGACTATCATTTGTGGAACTCCAAGGGCTCCATGGATCACAGTTTGATAACTCCTGACCTAATAATACAGGTCCATAACTTATCTGTAAACAGTAAGACTATGTACTTTTAATGTAACAACTACCAGCTGGTAGGGGTGGTTGATCCATAAAAAAAATGATTCTAAACTCGGGGATTTCTGTTGCTGGGTCGTTATAGAAATTGAATTTTTTTAAAATAACTTCGTGATTGAGATGTAATTAATAACGAATTTTCATTATTATTCATTGCTCAGCTAGGAGGGAAGAATGGAGGGCAAGCCCTGCACTCTTCCCTCCCCCCCCCCAGTTCAGAAGCATTGGGGTTAAATATAACACGGGATGGCTCTGAGGTGCGGGGAATGGAGGAAGTGTGTGTGGATGCAAGCACACACATATAACCTTCCTCGCCCCTCAGTGCTATCCCGCGTTATATTTAACATGGGATGGCTCTGAGATGCGGGGAAAGTGGGGAGGTGAATCCCGGTTTATTCCCAAGGAGAGAAGGAGGCGGGGACTCGTGTCCTCACCTCCTCCTCTCCATGAGAATAAAGCGAGACAAGCCTGTCTCATATTCTTCCCGTGGAGAGGAGGAAGAGGGGACTCGCCTCCCCTCTCCCTCCTTGCCACGAGAATAATGTGAGACAGGCCTGTCTCCTGTTATTCCCATGGAGAGGAGTAAGAGGGGACTCGCCTCCTCTCCCTCCTCTCCACGGGAATAACGCAAGACAGGCTTGTCTCCCATTATTCCCATGGAGAGGAGTAAGACGGGACTCGCCCCCCCCCCCCACTTCCTTCCCTGCTTGGGAATAAAGCGCCCGCCTCAGCTGTCAGCTGGCGAGAGGAGAAAGGTGGGTGCTGCTGCCCTCCAGTCTCCTCTCGCGAGTTGAGAACTGAGGCGGGAAAAATGACCTAATAACGTGACCTTTAGAAAAAATGGTGACCCTGGGTTCGGTTTTGAAACTTCTCTTTCGGGTTGGACCCCGAGGGTCGATATAAGGTAGAAATAATTTCAAATACGAAAAATAACGGATTTCAAAGTATTTAAACCGGAGATATCCACCCCTACCAGCTGGATCAGATGAATGAAATCTAATCTGCTGGCAATCCAGAAGGATGTTTCAATGCCTTCCCACCAGCCAACCAGGCTACAACATTCAGAAACAAGGCCCTTGTTGCAAGCCCTTGAACACATCTACGCAGACCACTTAGGCTGGTTCCAAACTGGAATAGCAAAAACCGGTTTCATGCTGCAGATGTTTAGATTGAGCTCTATGGAACCAGTTCAAGGTCCAGATGTTGATTACGCAACCAGAGCATAGCCTCGAACCAGCTCCAGGATCTGCAGTATCTGTGGCTTGACAACTAAGGAGAAATGCATTTTTACTTTCACATCCCTTTATAGGAATGTGCATGTGTTCATCAGCAGAGTGCTTTGGGTGTCTGTCCACATAGCTATTCACATTCTGCAGAGCCAGGAAATACTGTTTAGTTATGCAATAAGAGATTATTGACGTAAGACTTTATTTTGAGAGTGGCGTCCAGAATGGAAAGCACAGGAAATGTTTCTAGTGTTATTTGGATTGTTGATCTTTTTGAATCAACAGAGTTCAAGGTTTCAGAAACTTGAAGGGAAGTCACAATCAATATATTATTTTTTTAAAAGCATATCCTGTGATTTTTCTCCAGAGAAAACCCAAGGGGAATAGCAAAGAACATATTAATGTCACCAAACAGATTACTTGAAAAATACAAGAAAACATAAGCCATCAAAACAAAAAAAAAAACCTCAAAAACAAAATGCCCATCAAAATTAAGGGAAAAGTTGACAAAGTTCCAGCAATCAGTAATGGGAAGCCAAACTCTGAAAGCATCAAAAGAAAGCATTTTAGCTAAATGAAAGGATTCTGGCAGAAGCCAAGAGTGAAGATTAACCTTTTATTAAAGATACAGAAGTAAAGTATTAACCTTACATCCATATCTGATCTGATCTGATCTTAGCTCTGGCATACTGAGGAAGCTGAGAAAAGTTAACTCCTGCTTTGCAGAGAAAGATGCCTCTTTGGACATCATATTTTTCTTTAAAATGTAAGTCAGGTAGCCAGGTGTGAAGGCTACGGACACAGAAAAACAAAGAGGAGGGAGAAGTGAGTCATCGAGGACAGAGAAATCCTAACAGATAGAGCAAAATATTGTGTTTTGAAAGCTCTCCTTATCATAAAAAATGCTGGGAGTTCATGCTTCACATGCCTGCTGTCCTCTTTTGATAGATATCTAGAGGCGCATTAAAGGTAAAGGTTTCCCCTTGATATTAAGTCTAGTTGAGTCCGACTCTGGGGGGTGTTGCTCATCTCAATTTCTAAGCTGGAGCCAGCCTTGTCTGGAGACATCTGCTAGGTCATGTGGCCAGCATGACTGCATGGAGCGCCGTTACCTTCCCACCAAAGCAGTATGTATTGATCTAGTCACATTTGCAAGTTTTCGAACTACTAGCTTGGCAGAAGCTGGGGCTAATAATGGGAGCTCACCCCATCAACGGAATTGAACTGCCAAGCTTTCGATCAGCAAGTTCTGCAGCTTAGCGGTTTAACCCGCTGCGCCACCACGGCCCTTAGAGGGGCATTGCCTCTAGGCATTTCTTAGGTTTTTCAGCACAGCTCTATGGGATGTTCCTGCTGGGAGTAATTTTTAGCAGGGTTTGCAAGAGAAAGTATTTGCAGTTTGATGAGGCACCAGTACTCTTGGGAGATAATTTATTTATTTACCCTATTTATACCCCTACCTTGAAGGGGACTCATACATATAGGCAATTATTCCATGCCTTAAAATACATACAATTCCAGTAACATTAAAATTAAAATTAAAAATTACATTTAATTTTAAGTAACATTAAAATTAAAATTAAAACATATTCAGCATTTAAAATGTTTAAAAACAATACATTTAATATAAAATCTCACCATCCATAAGAGAAGACTAAAAACTTTCTGAAACTACAACTCCCATGATTCTATATCAGGGGTGGGCAATTATTTTTTCCAAGGGGCCACACAAGAGCCAAAAAATATTATGGAGGGCCGCACCTACATTCTAATCTACATAATTTATTTATTTATTTACTATATTTACTATATATTACATATCATTAATATTAACATATTAATATATCAAGAAATATTCATTTATTATTAGTATTAATATCATAATTATTATATTATAGTATATATATATACACACACACATTATAATATATTGAAATTATAATATAATATAACATTATATCATATTATTTATTATATCATAAAATTATTATAAAATAATAATAAAAACCACTAAAATAAAATAAAATGAAATTCAAGAAGACAAGGTGCAAACCAAGATGGAGGTTGACATCCTCAAGAGAGGAAGGATCCAAAGATGGAATGGCCCAATGGACCCAGCCCAGAGGATGACAAAGCGGACCCAGCCTCCATCGCAGCAAAGCAGAGCAGCAGACGATCGGAGGCTGCAGGCCTCCGCCCACTCTCGCCCCAGCCGTTCCCCAGCTGAGCACCCTGCCATGGAGTGCCTGCCATCCCGGCTTTGGAGTGCCTGCCATCCCGGGAGGCTATCCGGGCCTGCAGCGGGAGCAGTCAACGATCTGAGGCGGCTGATCGCCCTGGTGACCCGGAAGAAGATCAAGGTCGCTGACTGCTCCCGCTGCAGGCCTGGATAGCCTCCCGGGATGGCAGGCAGTTCAAAGTCGCCACTCCTCCGATTGTTCTCCGGAGCGGCGAGCTGTCTGCCGATGCAGGCCCCACAGCCTGCAGCGGCACCCCTTCCTCTTGGCTCCGCCCCTGACGCCCTTCTCCCCGGGCTGGACAGAATCGGCTGCCGGGCCGCATCCAACCCGCGGGCTGTAGGTTGCCCAGGTCTGTTCTATAGCATTGACTTACTGTAGAGCGGGGTCCAATTAAAGTGCTGACAAACTGCATTGACTCATATATATATATATATATATATATATATATACACACACACACACACACACACACACACACTTTCTTAGAGGCTTAATAGAGATTGCTATCCTATTCCAAAGGAGAAAATGTTATTATCTCCGTAGTTTGATGGGAACCAATGGCCAGCATAGGTGGGTGAAGTATTTTCTAAATATCAATATATTTCAGTTCTTACAGTTCAAAAATATATGTATTTAATAATAGATCTGTGGCTTGCCTCACAAAAGCTAACTTTGTCAAGTCCATCATTTTAAACAATTATTCGTCTCTAACTGACGAAGAATCAAGCCTTTGATTTGCTTGTATACTTTTTCAGATACAATCTCTCATTTGGCAGGATCATTTTGACATACAGCCTGTATATTCACTATGTAGAATTTTGTGTGGGAGCTAATAAAATTGCATGTTTCTGCTCCACTGATATTTTTGGTTTTTCACTAGTAGCCGTGACAAAAACAAAGGCTTGTTAAATGACCTTTAAGTTTTGTTTTTTTTAATTTAAAAAAATGCTTGTTTGCATCTCTAATATTTTTGGAGATGTCAAATGCTCCTTAACATTTATTTTTAAAATCCATCTTCCTGCCAATGATGCTGGATGTGTACATAAAGCTCTAATTTGCAAGAGGCTGCAAGAAAAGAGATTGACATCTGGTGAACCAAGCTTGAAATGTCAGAGCGGCACACATTCACTTATTATTTAGTCAAAGTATTTCTATATCACCTCCCAGCTGCAAGGGCTCCTGAGGCAACACACAATAAAGAAAAGCATTTAGGAATACAGAGTTTTTAAAAGCAAAAAAACAACAAAAACTCAAAAATGCTCTTTAAAACCAGTCTAAAAACCAGTCTAAAAACAATATTGAAATATGTATTGTCGAAGGCTTTCATGGCCAAAATCACTGGGTTGCTGTAAGTTTTTCGGACTGTGTGAAGACGCGCCTGGGGTCTTTGACTTAGAATAGGAACAAGGACGTGACATCTCTTCCCAGGGGACTTCTTCTTGCCTTCCCATAGAGAACTGGAACTCCCAAGGACCAAACCAGTCACTTTAGATAACTCAAACAGGCTTTATTGTTCACAAAAGGAGTTATCTTATTGAGGTATTAAACTTAGTTCTCCAAACAGGGGTAAAATAAAATATACATTACAGTTCTTTAGTTGTTTGAGTCCAGCTTTCAGCCGGATGGCTTTCCAAATTCTCTCTCTCTCAATGGCTTTGAGGTGAGAACTCTCTTAGCCCCAGTCAAATGGCCTATATTGAAGGCACAGAGCCTTCCTATTGGTGCCAAATGACTAGTTGAAGGCGCTTGAGATTCCACAGTCCCATCCAGGTGTGCTGGATATGCAGAATGAATCCAAGATATAAAGAGTTGGTGCTAGAGAATGCCTGACTGAGGCCTGGCTGGCAAACCCAGCCCTAACACGTCCTCTTCTGTAGAGATGCAGGCAAAATCTAAAGAGAAAGCTAGATTTCCAAAGTCTCAAGGGAGGAAAAACAAACTTAACGATGATTGACAGCTCTAAAGAACCAATCAATGCAACCAATACTTAACAACACTAAACAGACTAGCTGAAACATAATCCAATAGTTTAAACCTTGCAACTTAAATCTTATACACAGGTGGCATCAGCCACGCCTTCACAGACTGTATGGCCATGTTCCAGAAGCATTGACACCAATGACAACATGTTTTAATGGTTGACACCGGTAACTACGTGTTTTAATAGTTTTTATATATGTTTATGTTGTTGTTGAGAATACAGCTGCGCTGGGCAGGGCACATCTCTAGGATGGAGGACCACCGCCTCCCAAAGATATTACTCTATGGTGAACTCGCCATGGGTCAGCGCAAGAGAGGCGCCCCCAAAAAGAAGTATAAGAACTCCCTGAAACAACATCTCATGCTCGGCCAGATTGATCACCAACAATGGTCCACCCTGGTCTCACATCGGGAGGCATGGAGACGCACTATCCACAATGCTGCGGCCTCTTTCGAGAAGACCCGCCGAATGGATCTCGAAGAGAAACGACAACGCAAAAAGAGCCGCAACTTGGAAACAACATCACCCAAGGAGACTTTCTGCTGTGCTTTCTGCAACTGAACTTGCCTATCTCAGATTGGCATTTTTAGTCATCAACGCACTTGTAAAAAGCATGGGATGAGTCCTTCCTGAATCTTCGTTCGCGAAGTAATGCCGAGAGATGTTGTTGTTTAAAAAATAATCTTTATTGGATTTTACAGCATACAGATTAAAAAGAAGAAATATATACAAAATTGAAACATAAAAGAAAAGAAGAGTTATGACCATCTTAATGATGGCCAAGACTTAAAAGAAGATATTCAGTGTTTAAGCTGGGTCAAAAAAAGAAAATAGAAGTAAAACAAAAGATTACAGCATTGCACGGAATATTTTTGGTCGGTGAGGCATATAATAATTTCCAAGTAGAACCTTTCTGAGTCTCTTTCCATCTTTCTTAATTCATTCATCTTAATTCATCATCCTGAGTGACATTTAGTTACCTGTAATTCTAAAGAAGAACTATTTAATCAAGTCAAGCTGTCTTTCATAAGTATTTCCCCTATGAGTACTCCCATATATACATCAATCTATTCATGTTATAGATTATATTCTAAATCCAGTTTAACTTCAGCTCTGTATCATATTCTTTTTTGCAATAATCTTGAACAATCGTCCAGTTGCATTTTCTCCTGGAAATTATTTCTCCATCCCCCCCCCCCTCAATGCTTCTGTTAACCATTCCATTTGAATGGTATCTATAAATTTTAGTACCCACTCATCCTTTGATGGGTGTCCTTCAGCTTTCCAGTATTTGCCGTAAATAAGTTTGGATGACACCGATGACAACATGTTTTAATGGTTGACACCGGTAATGACGTGTTTTAATGGTTTTTATATATGTTTTATGTTGTTATGTTGATTGTTTTTAATCATATTTTTATGAATGCATAGCATCGAATTGTGCCAATCTGTAACCCGCCTTCAGTCGCCGTATGGTTGAGAAAGGTGGGCTATAAATGTCATAAACAAACAAACAAACAAACAAACAAATTTCTCCTGATGTTTCCCCTGCATTTATGGCAAGCATCCTCAGAGGCTGTGAGGTCCTCACAACCTCTGAGGATGCCTGCCATAGATGCAGGCAAAACGCCTTTTTAGCATGTAAATAAACGTGGGGACGGCCAATTTTAGCAATTTCCCTCGAAGTTGGAATCAAAGGTAGATTCAAGCCTTGGTATCCACAAGCATGGCCATAAAATATGAGAGAGAATAAGAATATTTTTTATTATGGACTAGCTTGGGGTGCTAGTCCATAATAAATTGTTTATTTTTTATAATAAACAAGCATTGTTTGTTTTTCAAAGTTTGATAGTATAAGTTTGGTAATGTATAACACTATTTATTTGGAAAAAGCCAGTCTTTCTTTTTGTTTTTTATGAAGGCTCCGATTAGAAAATGCATGTGGGTGAAGTACAACTCCCAGAATTGTGGGTCAGACTTTCCCAAACCCTCCCATTATTCAAACTTGGCCAAGTTGGGTCTGTCTGTCAAGTTTGGTCCAGATCTGATTTCAGCTGGGTTTAGCGTTCTTTTGATAAGGGTGATCTATAACTCACAGGGAAATCATCCTCAAACTTTGCGAGTATTCATAGTTGCCCATGTTGGGTCTGTGTTGCAACTTAGGCTTGACCGGACCCTTAGTAAACCAACACACAGCGGCTGTGGTTAAATGCTTTATTTAGAATAAGTAGATAAGTAAAAGGCAAAGATAGAATAGTTCAATAATGCTCTCAGCATCCAATTGTAGCAAAGAAATAGTATTTAAATGTCCCAAAAAGAAGCAATGATCTTGGTGCCGCAATTAGCTAAATCCCCTGGGTACTTGACCCCAGGCTTGGCAAGACTCAAAGTCTCTACACAAGGAGGACCCCCTGGCCCAGGCAAAGTTCCATGAAGCTTGGCAAGGTAGCTGAAACGTTGGCACGAGATTCAGAATGGAGTCCGGGCCGAACCTTTATAGGTTTCGGCTGCATTGATCCATAAGGTGCTGACTACGCCGAAGCTCTCTCACGGGAACGGGTGAAAAGCTTTCTTTTCCCACCGTATCTGTACCCCTCTGGAATGCAAGCTTGTTAGTGGGACCAGCTGTGCTGTGGGGAGGATCTGCCGCTTCATGGTACCAGGTGCTCTTATCGGCCTGGGAAGCTGCAGGGCTGCGCTGCTCTTTGGCTATTTGGGGGTCAACTAAAGGTTGCTGCAAAGGCCTGTTTCCAAGCCTCTCTGAGTCCTTAGCTCTAACATGGCGTTGGTTTGGTCTGCTACGAGAACCTGGCTGAGGTGTGACAGTCTGCATTCAAAGTTTGGTTCAGGCCCATCATTCTTGGGGTGTCACAGGAGTCTGTGGAAGTGTGTGAAGATACTGCTAATCCCATTTATTTATTTACTTTATTTATATTCCACTCTTCTCATCCCGAAGGGGACTCAGAGCCGATTACAGTACACATACTTGCAGACAATCCCTGCAGTTCAACATACGACATATAGACGAACAGAGGCAAACTTCTGGCCACCAGGGGGAGCTGACGCACTCCTCATCTCTCAGCATTTTCCAGCGTCCCTTGTTGTTCCTTCCGCATTCCTCAGTGATTCCTGGAGTTCTTAATGGCCTCATAAATAAGTCAAAATTTGCCTCTCCACTTTAATGTGGTACCTTTATCTCCTACTTGACAGATGCAACTGTCTTTCGGGCTGCAAAGGTCGACAGCAGGCTACACTTAAGGTCGAGCACCCACCTCGACCCCGGCAGGCCTCAAACTTATGACCTACTGGTCAGAGAGATCTTATGCAGCTGACACTTAGCCAGCTGCGCCACATTCCCGGTGCAATTGTCATGTAAGTAAACATAATGTTGTAAGTAAACGTCTGGTTTGTAAGGTAACTCTTTTATTCACCTCTACCTTCTACCTTTTATTTTTCAGTGATTGGGTTTTTTTGGGGGGTGGAGGCAAAATACTGTTTGCATACACTAGAAAATTACCTAGGGCCTGCCCTGCCTCCAAGTTACTGTATCCTTAACTGCCATGCTCAGGTCTTGCAGACTCAGAGCAGACATTGCTTCCTAGACCAAGTCTATCCATTTTTAATATGGTCTCCCTGCTGCTTTCCATCTTACCAAGCATTATTGTGTTTACTTGTGTTAACTAGTGAGTTACGTCTTCTTATGGTAGGTCCAAAGTACAACAGAGTACAATGTGAATCAAATCAACCAATCAATGCTTTCTGTTTTGGGGGTTGACTGTAAGCCACTTTGAAAAGTATTTTAAATGGAAACGTTGAACAACTATTTATTAATACATACAACTGTTCACATTTCGTTAAAATTAAATGTCATGTTTTCCCCAGTTCAGATAGCATACCCAAAATAATTTAAAAACAACATTCATAACAACACATTTCAAAACCACATAATAATAATAAGAACATAATAATGTGAGTTCCTATCTACAAATGGAGTCACCAGCTTGACAATCAATTGGTTTGGACAAGTTTCTTTTTTGAGTCACAGTTCCTAGCTATGGTTAAGGCCAGGTTATCAAGTCTAGCAGACATGTTTATGAAAATTGAATTAGTCTTTTTAAAAAGGTTAAAATTTGATGCTTGTTTTCAATAATTTATATGGACTGAACTAGGCTTTTCCTCATTATGCCGCATGTTGTTTTTTTCTAAAAATTCTGTTGCGCTATTATTGAAATATTTTGATGCAAATATTGTTGTGGTGAACCTTCAAGTTGCTTATGAGTTAGGATGACTCTCAGATGAGCCTACCATGAGGGTTTCTTGGCAAGATTTTTGCAAGATTTGACTTTGCCTTCCTCTGAGGTTGAGAGAGTGCAACTTACCCAAAGTCACCCAGTGGGTTTCCATGGCCACAGCTCTTGAAGTGGCCAAAACTCAAATTTTAAAAATAATACGATGCTAGTAGCATGACATACTGTACAACTCGAGTATTTGAGGGACCAATATTTGCAGTTTCACCTACACACATCCAACAAAATATGCCCTCTCTAGGAATTGTCTAGATTAGGGGTGCTCACACTTTTTCAGCATGCGAGCTACTTATAAAACAACCAAGTCAAAATGATCTACCCACCCACTACTCAGAGAGCCATAAAAGCAAAATAGTTGGAAATTTATTTCAGTGAGAGCCATATAATATATTTTAAGACTGAATTCAACTAAATGTGAATATAATAAGCCCCTGAATTTATTCATCATCATAATGATGATGATATTCATTCAGCCTCTGCTAATAATAATAATAATAATAATAATAATAATAACAACATTAGGTTCCTAGAGTAGAAGGAGACCTCCAAGGGCCATCCAGTCCAACCTCCTTCTGCCATAAGGGAAAAACACAATCAAAGCATTCCTCACAGATAGCCATTCAGCCTCTGATGATAATAACAACAACAACAACAACAACGGGTTCCTAGAATAGGAGGAGACCTCCAAGGGCCATCCAGTCCAACCTCCTTCTGCACCTGGGCGGCATCGGGAGCCTTTCTCCCGCCCTGCCTGCTATGTACTAGGACGCCCTATGCGATCTACCAGTAGATCGCGATCTACCTAATGAGCACCCCTGGTCTAGATCCTCCATAGAATCATAGAATCCAATGTGACTTTATGTAATATCCAACAGAAGTAACTCATTTCAATAGGGGTCACTATTACTACAGTATTCTGTTTCCTCTAAAAGTTCAGGAATACATCCCATGTGGATACAGGAGTCAACTAGCATAGCCTTCTACAAACTTGCACCTTGTACCACCAAACCCTGGCCAGTTGAGGAGCTGTAGTTCAACATACCTGGAGAATGCCAAGGTGCGGAAAGCTGGAGCATATTAGACTTGATCGGAAGTTTGGGAGATTACTTCTTTTTTTTAATTGGATTTTCTAGAATAATACAGTAAAACATAGAGTTGGAGATGAAGTTAGACAGGGAGAGAATTGGAAAGGGGGGGAAGAAAGTGAGGGGACAGAGGGCAGGGTAAAGTAGGGGAGAGGGAGAAAGGGGGAAGTGATTAATAGAGGTGAAGAGAATGAGTTTAGAGATAAGTTGAGGGGGACGACGTTAAGAGAAAAGTCGTCCATCGTCTTCCGATCCATTCCACGGGGCATTCCTGGGGTCTTGATACGTCATTCCCAGGTGATGTAGGGTCATCCCGTCTTGCTTCTCTAATTTTCTTTTGGGCTTCTTAGCCTTTAAAGTTCTTTATATATTCTTTTACAGGTTGCCAATCGATTGGGTTTTTCTGCTTGTTATCGTTCAGTCTTGACTTTATCGATGTCCATAAATTCCTTATTTTTAGTCCAATCTGTTTCTTTAGATTCCTTTGCTTTCCAGTTCTTTGCTATTACCAGTCCATAAATAAAAAAGAATCCCTTTGTTCCTGTCTATTTTTAAGTTTAATAAATAATATTCCATTTCTAAATCAAAGTGTTTTCTATGTTGTAGTTTTCCAGAATTTTTTATTTTTCCATTTCCACCAGCCAATCTTTTGCATCCCAGCAGTTATTGTTCAGGCCTTTATAGAACTAGTTTACTGGGAGTAAGGTACAGCCAGTTCTCCGTGATTACAGTATCACCTGCTGTTTTCAATTCATTTAAATGATTGGGAATATTTTACCATGTTGTCTTTGACCTCGGTTTGTTCCCATTCCAAGAGTTGTCTATAGTTTCTTATTAATTTCTTGTCTGATTTCATTATCTTGTCCCATACTGTGTCTTGGGTGTTAAAGTTTAATAAAATAATATTTGGATGTAGTGGAACAGGTTTCATTTCTCTAATTCATAAGTTTAGGGACCAACCCGTTTCCTTATATGTTTGTAAAGTATGCCACTTGGTATAGTTTTCCAGAGATCCA
Organism: Anolis apletophallus; assembly: GCA_030556195.1. Lineage (NCBI taxonomy): Eukaryota > Metazoa > Chordata > Lepidosauria > Squamata > Anolidae > Anolis > Anolis apletophallus. The sequence goes on along the minus strand of JARBWK010000003.1, from coordinate 31,984,938 downwards.
CATTTTTTTTATTTTAAATTTGTATTACATTTCCAGGGCCGCCCTGATGCAATGGGCTTTCCCATACCAGAGGTAGAGTGCCAGCCAATCTGCCATTTTTCTCCTTGTTAAGGTTGCCCATTTTAGTGCTCCCAATGTCGCAGCCTCGGAGTAGAGTTGTAGGAGGGCTAACCCCCCCTCTCAAATCTGTAAGGACTCTATATTTTATTCTAGCCCTTTTCCCTGCCCACACAAATTTCAAAATGTCTTTTTTCCATATATTGTAGTTATGGTTTGTCTTCAGAATGGGGATTGACTGAAAGAGGAATATCATTTTGGGGAGGAGACTCATTTTTATCACGGCGATTCTTCCCAGTAAGCTCAGATTAAGATGTTGCCATTCCTCTAGCTTTTTCCTGATTCTTTCCACGTCGCTTCATAGTTGTTTTTAAGAAGCTGATTGTTGTTCGCCGTGACATGTATGCCCAGGTACCTTATTTTATTCACTATTTCCAGTTTTGACGATTCTTGTAGTTTGTCTCTCCTTTCCTTGGTCATATTTTTGGTTAAATTTTTTGTCTTTGAATAGTTGATTTTGAATCCTGCCACAGCTCCAAATTCTTGAATTTTGTTTAGCCATCTCTGTAGAGATTTCAGTTTGGGAGATTACTTCTGAACATGTTGACTGGGGTATTTTGAGAGCTGTGCCCCAAAACATAATTTTTCCAACTCTGGATCAGATGATTTCCCTGTTCCCCAAGCCTCCCCCACCATTTACTGTGTTCTTTTCTGTACCTCTTTCCCTGAGTATACAGAAACTGAAAGTTGATTTGCTTGCCCCTTCCCTCCTCTCCATCAAAATAATAAATAAATGAATAAAAACGCACCTGTGCACATGGAGAGGACGATGACTAGGGAATGACAGCCAGTTAATTAATTTTGATTGGATATCATCATTGTACTCTGGCCTTGGTGGGTTGGCTGGTACTGTTGGTTATTATAGCAGTTATAGCTAACTTTGAATTTTAAATTTCCTAGTGAACCGTTGGGAGCGAGGTAAACTGAGATTCATGCTTTTATGGTCAGAAATAATTTGATGTTTTAAAGTTTAGATATAATTTTATAATGTAATTTGTTGTGTAATTTTTGGTTCTATTTAATAATTGTTTGTTTGTTGTTGGTTTCCTTTGCGATTGGTTGGGCTGTTAATATATTCATGTTTGTACTTGTGGTGAAGCACTGAATGTTTACCTCTACATTTTTTGTTTGTTGGAATCCACCCTGAGTCTCCTTGGGGAGATAGGGCGGAATACAGATATATTATTATTATTATTATTAGATACACAACAAGATTAGTACACAGAAAACAAGATCATCGTGCTGGCTGTTGTATTGGATCACACGTTGGACACTTCCCAAGTGTCTAGGACTATGTGATGTATTGGCGAATAATGTGGGCAGACCTGAGTAGGGTGGCCGTTTGCAGCTGAAATATGGTAATTTTGTCACTGCCAATTGTTTTCAAGTGCAGGCCAAGATCTTTAGCCACTGCACCCAGTGTGCCGATCACCACTGGGACCACTTTTACTGGCATTATTATTATTATTATTATTATTATTATTATTGCTAAGGTAGAAATGATTCAGCAGAGGAAGATTTCACTTAATGGTTATGGAATTTGGATACATCTGTGCATCAACTTTTTGTGTTTTTTAAGTTAATATAACATAACAAGATAAGACTTGCCATGCAAACAGCTGATTGGGGATGGCTATAGCATTAAGAAGAGTGAGGTGTCCATCTTAGGCAGCAGGATTTGGATGTCATGGAAAGGAGGCCAACTGACAACTATTACTCATATATTTCCTGGCATTGAGGGTTTTGTGTATTTACCGTATTTTCCGGCATATAAGACTACTTTTTTACCCAAGAAAACCTCCTCAAAAGTCAGGTGGTTGTCTTATACACGGGGTCGTCTTATACGTGGGAGTACTCTTATATGCGGGAGTAGTCTTATATGCGGGAATAATCTTATACGCCAGGAGTCATCTAATAGAGCGGGTGCTGAAACTTCAAATCCAGATTGGAGAATCTGTGGTTGCCGCATATGGTGGGAGGAGCTCAAAAATAGCAGTGGCTGCATCCCTGCCATATGCAGCGACTGTATGAGAGCATTAAGGGCAACGCTGTACAAGTACAGTAGAAGAAAATCCATTCATTAGGTTTTGTGGACTTAATGCGATCCCGATGGTGAGGTGAAGGGGCGCTTCACCGGGAAGGTGTAAATGAAGGGCGGAGCAAGCTGCAGGCGTCCGGGGGCCCGGGGTATGGAAAAAAGAGATAGAGTGGCTCTGGGCCCAGAAAAACACACCTCTTTTACATGTCTGGTCCACCTTTGTATCCTATTACCATACCTCCTCCCCTGCCTCTCAGATCTCGCTCCTGAAGACTGCATGGATTAAAACAGTAGCAGCAAAGATCACAACGCTAGGCTTCTCCCAAGGACAATGGCTAAGCATGAGATGGGACCAAGCCAAGGATCTCATTAAGCAACAGATCCTGGACATAGAGCGCCAATCCGACCTAGCCTGTTCCCCAGCCTTCATTGTTAGTGAAGCCACTAGATACCTCACTGCCCCCATGGCATACCTAACAGACCTGGAGGCGCCCAAACACCGAAGGGCTTTTACCCTGGCAAGATGCCATGCCCTCCCATCGGCTGTATTGGAGGGGAGGTATCAGAAGACCCCCTTCAAGCAGAGACTATGCCCCTGTGAGTCTGGTCATGTGGAAACAACTGAGCACGTGCTTCTTCAATGCATGTTCTACAGAGTTCTCAGATCTAATCTCACTGGACGATGGCTTTTAATGTACCCGGGGCGCAGTGAAAGATGTCATTCCACCCTGCTGCTTTCGGACTCTAGCACTGCAATGACTTACAGTGTTGCTAAGTTCTGTGCTGCTGCCCTTAATATCAGACGGGTGATGATTGACATCGTAAGGCAACAATATCCTGTCCTTTAAAATATATTTTTATACTGATTTCTAGTCTGATTTTAAATAACTGTTTACTGGGGGGTTGTCCTTCTCCTCTTAGGGCGCTTGTGCCCGCTTTGTGCTGGTCTGTGACCATAATAAAGTTTTTGATTTGATTTGACTGCAGTGAAGTGGTGCAGGTGCGCATGTGCGAGATCTGAGAGGCAGAGAAGGAGATACAGTAATAGGAAAATTACCATATTGAAATAAAATCTGATGCTTTTAAATTTTTTATTTGGTGTGCGTTGGAAGAGTCTTATATGGCGAGTATATCCCAAACTCTATATTTTAACTGGAAAAGTTGGGGGTCGTCTTATACGCCCAGTCATCTTATATGCCGAAAAATACGGTACTTGGGTTGGTTTTATGTGCCAGAATTATTCCGTTGATTTGGGAAACTTTTGATTAACTCTTGTCCTCGTAATGGTTATGAAGAAGAGGGAATTTCAGCAGGTGCTGTTTCTCAGACAAGCAGATAACAAGTAATGCCTACTGAAATACCAACAGCATAGTTCAGGCAATCCCGCTCCCCATCCCATAATGGTCTTTGTCTGCTAAGCCAGTTTTTTTCAACCTTTTTTTGAGCCGCGGCACATTTTTTACATTTACAAGGTCCTGGGGCACACCACCAACCAAAATGACACAAAATTACACTCTAACACAGTAATACATATAGTTAATATGTTTTTAAATGTATTTATACTCAGTGTGAAACCTGGGCCTTTTTCGATGAACACAACATATATATGACTTCCTCTTACATATTTATACATGGCTATCATGTCTTCTCTCAGCCTTCTTCTTCAGGCTAAACATGCCCAGCTCTTCAAGCTGCTCCTCATAGAGCTTGTTCTCCAGACCTTTGTGTAATTTGACCCTGAGTGAAACTTGCTTCCAGTTAACTATGGATGTAATGAAGCTGTTATAAACAGTTCCTTGGCGGGGGGGAGGCAACTCTTGAAAAATCCAGTAAAATAGTTTTTTAAAAAAATCCAAGTGGAGAGGCTCAATTTGTTTCTTGGAAACCTGTGAGGGGGCTGCTAGGAGGGGGGAGAGTGCCAATTTCCCACAGCACACCTGATGATCGCTCACGGCACACTAGTGTGCCATGGCACACTGGTTGGGAAACACTGTGCTAGGCTGACCTGAAATCACTGCAAGGAAAATATCTAATAGTTGCGGAATCAATTACATTGGCTGAATGGCCTCATTTCAATGTTGTCGTCTCATTCTGTCAAGTAATTCTAAACAACAATCCTTGATCATTTGGGGACGGACTCAATTGCCTTTGCCCTACAATAAATGGCTTCCTGGGACTTAGTCACACTAGTAGGCCATGTTCTTCACAATTATGTTTGCTTTAATAATTGTGGGAAGGTTTCCCAGAAATCCCTGAGCAACTGGCAGCAGTCACCTTCTACAAAATTGGCACACCTACTTGACAACAGTGAATCCATAAATCCCCACCATAATCCTCTCGGATTTGCACCTGTCCAGAGTTTTGTGGGGGTTTTGAATTGTTTCTTTATGAGATCAGCACTACCTGGTGAAGCAAAAAGAGCTTGTTCAATTTATAGCAGATGGGCAGTTTGGTCTTTTAAAAAAAATCATTGGATTGGCTTCATATGCTATATATTGAGAGTTGCTTCTGGCACGGATTTAATAAAGAAAAGAGAAGCCACGTTTGAGTTGCAGAAGGGACATGTCACTAATCTATTACCAAGATTTCTTTTTAGGACTAACATAGCTAAACAGTCACTTCTGCCTATCAAGACTGTCTCCAAATTTTGGATTCAATGAGTCATCTATGTCTTTCACTTTTTAGCCACTTGTGTGAACAATCTTTTGCTCATGTTAGTCACTGACCTTGTCAAAACTGATGATCAATTATTACAAATCAATCACTACACATGAAAATGTTATGATTAAGGTTGGCAGTTCCTTATTGTCCCAGGCCAAATCCTGAGACTAGGAATGACCCCAGGTGATGTCATTACATGTTATACATTAAGTACTAAGAACAGTTGCTCACAGTTTATAACTCAGAGACAAAATGAGAAAACATATTTTTCTGTTTGGAAAATAAAAATATTATGTAACAGGTCTGTTTTCAGATCACAGTGAAATTATTTATTTATTAATTATTTATTTAAAACTTTTATACCCCGGCCTTCTCACCTCCGAAGAGGGACTCAGACTGGCAAACAGCAAGTATTCAATGCTAACGTTTAAAATCTAAAAACATCATAAATTTACAATAAAATTTACAATAAAATACAATACAATAAATACATTTAAAAAGCCTTTCGCCAAAGTAAAATCAAGTCCAACTTAAGCCATATATTTGGTCCATATCAAGTGGTTGGCGACTTTAGTCGCTTCGCGATCTCCTCCTTCATTCCGTGAAGGCCTCATTGCACAGCCACGTTTTCACCCATTTCCTAAAAGTCAGGAGGGAGGGGGTGAAACTAATTTCATTTGGGAGGGAATTTCACAGCCGGGGGGCCACCACAAAAAGACCCTGTCCCTCGTCCCCACCAGACTCGCCTGTGAAGGTAGTAGGACCGAGAGCAGGGCCTCTCCAGATGATCTTAGCACTCTTGACGGTTCATAGGGGAGAATACGTTCGGACAGGTAAACTGAAGGGATATTGTTCCATTTGTATTCTTAAATTTCTCATTTGTTACTTTTGAGTTGCTGTATAAGTATAGCTTGATGTTGTTTATTTGATTGTCCATGATTTGATGTGTTTTTGTTATGTTTTCCTTGGCATTGCATATTTGACAATTTTTGTTGTAAACCGCAAAGAGTCCCTTTCGGGAGATAGGGTGGAATAGAAATAAAGATGATGATGATTACTAATTGTGATGGTATGCCCAAGCCTTTGGGAAAACTATATTGTCTGTCTTTATTCAGGGGCTATCTGATACCTTCTATTAAGATTAAGACCCTTAGCAGACAGAGACACTTTAGGCAAGGTGAAAAGATAACTAAATGTGTTTACTGAAACAAGATGAATAAAGGATTAACTCCACCTAGGACTATCATAAGATAACTTAAAACAATACATTACAAAAGGAGATTTTGCTGGTTGCAGTCATCTTTCTGAAATCCTTATTTTTTTATTTATTTACTACATTTTTATACCTCCATTCTCAGCCCGAGGGCGACTCATGGCGGTTTACAAGCGGCAATATTCAATGCCCATAACAATATAAAAGCAGATAAAACACTCAACATAGTTTTTTAAAAATTCACATACATATTAAACATCAATAAAACATTATAAAAGTCCTCCACACTTCCTTGCCAAATCATTGTCCAGTTGCGATGTCCAGCCATTCCGAGATCAGAGGTCATAGCTACACTGCGTTTGGAAACACCTGCTCAAATAACCAGGTTTTTACTTTTTATGAAAAGTTAAGAGGATGGGGGCTGATCTAATGTCCCTGGGGAGGGCATTCCATAGCTGAGGGGCCACCGCTGAGAAGGCCCTGTCTCTCGTTCCTACCAGCCGCACCTGTGAAGATGTCAGGACCGAGAGCAGGGCCTCCCAGAAGATCTTAAATTTCTAGATGGTTTGTAAGGAGAGATACGTTCGGACAGATAGGTAGGACCAGAACCGTCTAGGACTTTATAGGCTAAAGCCAGCACTTTGAATTGTGCTCGGTAGCAAACTGGAAGCCAGTGGAGCTGGCGCAACAAAGGAGTTGTATGCTCCCTGAGCGTCGCTCCTGTTAGCAACCTAGCTGCCACCTGTTGGACCATTTGGAGCTTCTGAATAGTCTTCAAAGGCGCCCCCATGTAGAGAGCATTGCAGTAGTCTATATGGGAAATAACCAGAGCACGTGCTACCGTGGTCAAGTCAGACTTTCCAAGGTATGGGCGCAGTTGGTGCACAAGTTTTAATTGTGCAAATGCTCTTCCAGTCATCGCCGAAACCCGGGGTTCCAGGCTCAGCGATGAATCTAGGATCACACCCAAACTGCGAACCTGTGCCTTCAGGGGGAGTGTGACCCCATCCAGCATAGGCTGTAACCCTATGCCCTTTTCAGCCTTTTGACTGACCAGGAGTATCTCTGTCTTGTATGGATTTAATTTCAATTTGTTCGTCCTCATCCAGACCGTCACAGCAGCCAAGCACCGGTTCAGGACCTGAACAGCCTCCTTAGTAGCAGGTGGGAAGGAGTGACAGAGTTGGACATCATTCATGTACAGATGACATCGCACCCCGAAACTTGCCTCTGGTACAAAGCGATGGTTTTAAACTGTCTCAATCTTCTTCCTTGTGAAGCTTAGGCTGGCCAAACATTTCTGCTGTCCTTTGGACTGGTGGTATAAAAATCCTGCTAAATGTAGGTGCTAAGAATTCCTGTTTTTGGATTGTTTGGCCTAAGATTACCAGATAAAGCTCCAAGCCTCTAGTGACTGTAGAAAAGCAGGGAGTCCAGCAAGAGAGCTCTATACAGGGAAATGGAATAGACCAACTACGGCTGGCCTCAGGAGTGTTATGCTCCACCCAAAAACTAATACAAAGGAAGGTGTCTATGCTATTGGGGAAATCTATGAACGGGGGAACTGAAGCAAAGGAGAGGAAAAGGCAGTTCCAAGACTTCACACGAATATGTGCATTTTATAATGTTTTTAGATGACTATGTGTTTTTGGCAGTGTTGTTAACTGCCTCAAGCCACGAGGAGAGGTGGGTAAGAAATAATAATAAAAATAATAATAATACCTGTCATAAGATACACTGCTGGCATCATAAAGTGGATGCAGGCAGAACTGGACAATTTGGACAGAAAAACAAGAAAACTCATGACCATTCATAATTCACTACATCTTCCCAGAGATGTTGACTGGCTATATCTGCCTAGAAGGTCTGGTGGCAGAGGACTCTTACAAGTAAAACAAGCAGAAGAAAAACATACCCTGGCAGAATATGTTTTTGGTGCTGTCTGTAAACCTCCCTGAATTGTCTGCGGGCTGAGAGGGGCAGTATATAAGCATCAGGGGCGGTCCTACCAGTAGGCAAAGGACGCCGCTGCGTGGGGCGCCATCTGGGTAGGGCACATTCCACCACCAGACAGCATCCAGCCGATGTTCCGCGGCCGAAGAGGAACCCGATGAGTAGTAGCGCTGCTCCGGAGATGCCGAGGAGAGCGGCGTGCTGGAGCACAGGAAGAGGTTGCTTGTGCCGCCGCTGGCGGTGCTGTAAGAGCACAGGGAGACCTCCGGAGAGAAAGAGGAAGCGCTGAGGAAGCGTGAGGAAGAGGAGGAAGCAGCGCCCACGCGTGGGGAGGAAGAGTAGGAGCCCGGTGCGGGGCCGAAGGTGCGGCGGTAGGAGGTGGAGGCACGGAGGAGGCAACACCCCACCCTGCAAAGAGGCCGCCCTCTGGCTCTTCCCTTTGGCCTGGCATGGCGCCCCCGATTCTGCCCCTTCTTCTCCCCCAAAATTAAGGCGGATTCTGAGACCCCTTTTGCATCAGAAGAAGGGGCTCTTTCCCCACCCATAATGTTTGGGGGGGGGCAAAATAATGTTTGGTGGGGCACCAAAATAACGTTGGCTTACCTTTTAAAATTACCTTAGACCGCCCCTGATAAACATAGTAAACAAATAAATAATAAATAAAACCAAGAACCTGCTTTAACTGATGCCAATAATTGGAAACTTCTCAAAGCAGACAAAGAATCAGTACAAGAAAACTGCACTACAAACCAGAGCTGACAGCTGGCACAACCAAGCATTGCATGGGCAGTTCCTTGACAAAACTGAAGGAAAATTTGATAAGGAGAAGACCTGATTATGGCTTATGAATGGAACACTGAAGAAGGAGACAGAAGGCCTGATTCTTGCAGCCCAAGAGCAAGCCATCAGGACAAAGGCCATTATGGCCAGGATTGAAAAAATCAGCTGATGACCCAAAATGCAGACTGTGCAAGGAAGCTGATGAAACCATGGATCATATCCTCAGCTACTGCAAGAAAATCACACAGACAGACTACAAACAGAGGCACAACTCTGTGGCCCAAATTATTCATTGGAATTTATGTCACAAGTACCAACTGCCAGTAGTAAAGAACTGGTGGGATCATAAACCTGCAAAGGTAGTGGAAAATGCAAATGCAAAAATACTGCGAGGCTTTCGAATCCAGACTGACAAAGTTTTGGAACACAACACACCAGACATCATGATTGTGGAAAAGAAAAAAGTTTGGGATATAGATGTCACCATACCAGGTGATAGTCGAATTGATGAAAAACAACAGGAAAACCTCACCCGTTATCACGATCTCAAAATTGAAATGCAAAAGCTCTGGCATAAACCAGTACAGGTGTTTCCAATGGTAATAGGCACACTGGGTGCCATGCCAAAAGATCTTAGCCGGCATTTGGAAACAATAAACATTAATATCAACTGCAAAAGGCCACCTTACTTGGATCTGTGCACATCATTCGAAAATACATCACACAGTCCTAGACGCTTGGGAATTTTGTGATACGAAATATAGCATATATATCTCGTTTGCTGTGACATAGTGTTTTTTTGAGTTAGTAAAATAATAATAATAGTAAGTCGGCAAACAAACATTGTAGTTGTCGATGGTGCCTATCACACAATATGGTGTGCATCCCACTGACAGTCTGTCTCTTCCTGTGATTCTTCTATTTTTAGCTATTAAGGACAAAACCCACCAACAATTCCTAATCCTGCAACCTTGGTGTGCCAACTATAACATGACATTGAGGCAGCAATCTCTTCTGGTTGCCCCAGTTGTTGTTGTTGTTGTTGTGTGCCTTCAATTTATTTATTTATTTACCACACTTATATCCTGCCCTTCTCAACCCCAAAGGGGACTCAAGCTGATTCCAACTTATGGAGACCCTGTCACAAAGTTTTCTGTGGCTGAGAGAGCCCAGGTTAACCCAGTGGGTCTTCATGGCAGAGTGAGGAACTGAACCCTAGTCTCCTGAGTCGTAGCCTACGACACAAACCTCTACACCAGGGCTGCCCAGGAAGTCGAACGCGGGATCGAAGGAGGTCGATCCCAGGCGGATCGCTTCTCAGAGGGGGGCGGAACCAGGCTGCACCAAGCCCCGCCCCCTCCCCCGGCTTCGACACTCCCAGCAGCTGCTCCAGGTTTGAGGCGGGCAGGGCCAAGCCAGCTTTGTGCTATCTATGCCACCACTGGCTTGGCATTGCCATCCTCAAGCCTGGAGAAGCTGCTGGGAGCTCCAAAGCCAGAGGGGAGGGGGAGGGGCTTGGCGCAGCCTGGCTCCACCCCCTCTGTCCATGCCCCGCCCCATCTCCAGCATTGATGAGGTAGGTAGATCTTTCTGACTTGGTTTTAATATAAGTAGCTCGCATGCTGAAAAAGTGTGGGCACCCCTGCTCTACACTGTATTGGCTTCCTCCTCTTTTCCTTCACATCTCTATATTTACCGTATATACTTGAGTATAAGCCAACTCGAATATAAGCCGAGGCACCTAATTTTACCACAAAAAACTGGGAAAACGTATTGAATTGAGTATAACCCTAAGATGGGAAATGCAGCAGCTACTGGTAAATTTCAAAATAAAAACAGATACCAATAAAATTATATTAATTGAGGCATCAGTAGGTTAAATGCTTTTGAATATTTACATAAAACTGTAATTTAAGATAAGACTGTTCAACTCTGATAAAACCATTATTCTCACCTTCTTCAATGGAAATGTGCTTATGCATCTTTCCAATAATAATAATAGAGTAAAATAATAAATGTAATAATAATAAGAGTAAAATAATAAATGTAATAAAACAATAATAAATACAGTATAATAATAGAGTAAAATAATGTATATATAAGAATAGTAATAATAGAAATAAAAATAATTAGAGTAAAATAATAAATGTAATAAAATAATACTACTAACAGTAAAATAATAACCTTGACTCAAGTATAAGCTGAGGGGAGCTTTTTCAGCCTAAAAAGGGGGCTGAAAAGCTAGGATTATATTCGAGTATATACAGTATACGGAGAGTAAGGGGAGGTTTTAGAGGTAGCAGCAGTTTCTACATTGCAAGTTTAGTGCCAGCCCAGAGTTTTATGGGCTTAGCTTCCTCCTATTTACCACAATATTGCTCCTGCAATGGCTACTGCAATGCCTTTGTTGTACATTCCTTATTGGGTTCTCTGCGACAGCAAAGATCTTTAAGATGTATATTCAATTTGTCTCCTGCTTTTAATGTGCTCTGTCCATCCACCCCCTTCCCACCCCCGTATCCTTCTCCAAAGGGATCCATCTTGCCTGTGTGTCCATCATTCATGGGAAAAGGCAGCTCTTCTCAGTCACAGGGTCCTTTAGAGAAAACACACAGATCAACTTGATGGAATGCATTGGCAAGAGAAACCTTTGAAGAATTCGTCCAAAAAAAGAGAACTTCTGGGTTGTTGTTGGAGTTTTCCAGGCTGTACGGCCATGTTCCAGAAGCATTATCTCCCGATGTTTCCCCTGTATGTATGGCAGGCATCCTCAGAGGTTGTGAGGTCTATTGGAAACTAGGAAAATGGGTTTTATATATCTCTGGAATGTCCAGGGTGGGAGAAAGAACTCTTGTCTGTTTGAGGTAGGTTTGAATGTTTCAATTGGCCACCTTGATTAGCATTTAATGACCTAGCAGTTTCAAGATCTGGCTTCTTACTGCCTCTAGGAATCCTTTGTTGGGAGGCGATTAGCTGGCCCTGATTGTTTCTTGTCTGGAATTCCCCTGTTTTTAAGTGTTGTTCTTTATTTACTGTTATGATTTTAGAAGTTTTTTTAAAAAAATACTGGTAGCCAAAATTTTGTTCATTTTCATGGTTTCTTCCTTTCTGTAGAAAGTGTCCACATGTTTGTGGATTTCAATGGCTTCTCTGTGTAGCCTGAGAGTAAGGGGGCTATACAACGTACTAGCAAAACACAACCGAAGGGTAGCCAGAAAAATGCAATAACAAATATATTTGATAATAATCAATTAATTATCTGGTGAAGTAGGTGTTCGTGAAACAGAAATATCACAAGTGTGTATCACAGGTAAGTACCTATTAACACGCAAATAATATAGGCTTACATGCGGGTAAGCAGAAAATATAACAGGTAAGTACCATATACCAGCATAAACAGCATCAATCAAAATTCATAGGTAAGTACCTCATAACAAAACAATATCATGCGGCTTACATGCAAGTAAGCAGAGACGCTAAATCCCAGAGGAAAGTTCCTCGATGCATACTCACAGAGGACGCAGTCCCAAGGGCGCTACTAGAGCGGAAGTCCATCATAAGCGGAAAGTAAAGTGTCCCAGAGTTCATAGATATCAAAGTCCGCAACATATCCCAATTAAATTCCAAAAGTAGGCGTCCTTTGGTCGACGAACAAGATTACTTGTTCGTCGACCAAAGGACGCCTACTTTTGGAATTTAATTTCTGTTTCACGAACACCTACTTCGCCAGATAATTAATTGATTATTATCGAATATATTTGTTACTGCATTTTTCTGGCTACCCTTCGGTTGTGTTTCTTTGTGTAGCCTGACATGGTAGTTGTTAGAGTGTTCCAGCATTTCTGGATGATAATATGCTATTTCTAAAATAATATGAGGTGTCCATGTTGGTTCATCAAGTGCTCTGCTATGGCTGACTTCTCTGGTTGAAGTAGTCTGCAGTGCCTTTCATGTTCCTTGAGTCGTGTTTGGGTGCTGTGAGAACTTCCCCCTTTATTTTACCAAGGGGTGTCATATGCCTGGCCTTTGGAGGGACTGGATGAACACACAGCTTGGGACATTCGATTTCCCCCCTTTCCCTTCCCATTTTGCCCCTACCCCTCTTTCCGTCATGTTTTATCCCTACTCTTATGACCCACTTTGAGTGGGCTCCTTTTAGCCATGGATGTAGAGAAAAACCTTTAATAAAAATTATAAAAGAAGAAAAGAAAATTAATTCAATGATGTTCAACATTAGAAAATGGAAAATTAATTCTCTATCATAGCTAAAATATTTTGATGTGCTATGTTCTTATTGATTGATATAAGACAAGGTGGACAAGATCACTGGATTTCCAGAAATCATCTTGAAGGTTGTCACTGCTGAACTTGGGGGGAGGGCATTAGTGTTGCTTCTTCATTCAAAAAACCTCTTTTTGTTCAGTGCGAGTGGCCCTGTCCTTATGCTGGGAGGATGGCTCGAGGAATATATTCAGCCATGATATTGTTTTTATAATGTTTGCTTTGTGACTGTAATATGTTCTTTTCCTCTGATGTGTTGTTGTTGATTTTATTTTATTGTGTTGTTTTAATTTGTGCCTTTCGGGCTTGTCCCCTTGTAAGCCACCCCGTGTCCCCTCGGGGAGCTGGAGCTGGGGATATATATAAAAAGTTGTTGTTGTTATTATTATTATTATTATCCTTCTTGTCTTTTCTTCACGAACGAAGATTCAGGAAGGACTCATTCCACACTTTCCACAAGTGTGTTGATGACTAAAAAGGCCTAGGATGTGTCCTTCAAGCCAGTGCAATGGATGTTTCTGGTGGAGCGCAGCGTGCATATCTGGCCTCACCCTTTAAACCAAAGGTTTGTCTGCCGGGGTCTAAGTGAGGTCCTCAGGTTGTAATTAGTTACCTTCTCTTAGATGGTTGACCTTTTAGACGAGCACCATCTGCCCGGGTTTGAATTTAGAGTTTTCCTTCTCTTAGGATGGTTGCCACAAGGCTAGAATCCTGCCATTGTCCAAACTGTAGAAGTAGCCCAAAGATGGGATAATCATATATATGAATTCAATTGTATCAAATTAATTATATTTCAATACCGTAGGCTAAATATTCATAATTCATATTCAGTACAAGGCATATATACATGGTAATATTCAGGGCAACATTATAGTGGGGTGCATGCTTAGACACAATGAACTGGGTATTCAAGGAGAGGATATCAAGGGAAAATATACAGACCGGTTTTAAGAAAAGTCGCAGGAGGAAAACTATGTCCATCATAAAGAGTTCGTATGATACATGAATGATACAGTTCTCAATGTCCCGGAGTGTAGATATCCACAAATCCTCAGAAGTGATCCAGACCCAATGAAAGTTCAATTTGTAATCCAAAGTTTTGGTGGCGTGACCTGAATATGTCCAAACAAAGCCAACAGCCACAAAAAGACGCTACTTGAGCTGCAGGGCCCGATCCGTTTTCCCCAATGGGCTTTTTCAAAATCAAAGCCAAACATACTGTGTCACAGGAAAATCATTCTGTAATTAAATAATAACAACATGATATTAATGTCCATTTTCTACAATATCAGTGTGGAAGAGGTAATGTACCTACCATGGCAGAAGTGGAAATATACGCTGTTTTTCCTGCAGACCCGAGGGTAACTCCATTCTAACCCTGATCCGTAATATACATGTTTAATTAATTAAGTGCATGTCATTTACGTGAGAAGGGCGTTGATGGAAAGAGGTTCATTTAACCCGGCCGGTGACTCTGTTTGGAGGTTCGTGATCCACCAGGTTTCTCTCTTAATTAGGAAGTTGTGATTATTGCCATGGGCGTGTGTTTTGACTTTCTCCAGGCCGAGAAACTTAAATGATCCTGGAGTGTGGCCCGTAGTCAAGAAGTGCTTGTTCAGTATAGTATTGTCCATTTTTGTGCGGATTCTTGAACGGTGCTCTGAAATTCTGACACGTAAGGGGCGTGTCGATTGCCCGACATAAACAAGGCCACACCCACAGAAAATTGCATAAATGCAGTTCTCTGAATTACAGTTTGTGTAGTCCCGTGACCTGTCTGGCATGGGAGGCCCTACCAGTGGCTATTATGCCACCGCCAGCATAGCTCACAACTTCATTAGGGTATGCTAGCCTCTCCCTCATGACAAGGGGGTGCCATTGGAAAGGTATTATTATTATTGTTATTATTATTATGGCATGCAGCAACTGAATGCACTCTCAGCAGTCACCTGTCTTGGCCTCCTCCCAGCATAATGCCAATAGGACAGCCCAAAGATCGAGGGAGGAGGATCGGGAAGAGGGTTAGGGCAGTCACTGTCTGTCTTGCCTTTCTCCTGGCATATGAATGTAGTGAGCAGCCACATCCTTATGCTGGGAGGACAACCTGAGGATGACCTGGACCCTGCTCTGCCCACTCCTGGGCCATCCCCCACCCAAGCATGTTCCGCCCAGTGTGTGCTCAGCCGTCCTCTCTCCTGGCCTGGCCTGGCCTTTGCAGCTGGACCCACAATGTGACCCCAAAGCAAAAACGTTTGCCTATAGAAGTAATGCAGTTTTGCACTATTGTAACTAGTCCTACCATAGCTCAATGCTAAAGAATCCTGGGATTTGTTGTTTGTTGAGGCCCCAGCACTTTATACAAAGAAGGGTGGTTCTCACCCTGTGGCTCCCCAAGTGTTTTGGCCTACAACTCCCAGAAATCTGAGCCAGTTTTCCAGCTGAGTTGAAGGCCAAAACATCCAGAGACCCACAGGTTGAGAACCACTGATATAGACCTTGTAAAACTACAATCTCCTTAATTGAGTAGCATTGGACTCTGGTCATTAAAGTGGTGTCAAACTGCACTAATTCTACAGTGTAGATGCACCCTCAACTTCCTTATGACTACTGGCAAAATCCATGTTGAGTATAATTAGAAATAACATTGAGAAATATCTAGTAATGTTGCATTTTTCTTAAACTAATCTATACTGGGCTCATCCACGGAATAGTATATATACTTCTGGGTCTATGTCGCCACTAAAGTGTAGTGGTATTTTGATGTCACTTTACATGGCATGGATTTGGTTTTTTTGTAATGTAGTTAGAATTCTCTGCCAATTTGCCACAGTGTTCCACCAAACTACAAGTCCCAGGACCCTGTAACTTGCAGCTATATAAGCTAATGCAGTACCAAAGTTTTACAATTGTGTAAAACAGTGTTTCCCAACTGCTGTGTCATGGCACACTAGTGTGCCGTGATGGACCTTCTGTTGTGCCACGGGAAAAGCTCTCTGCCCCCCTTCCTCCCCCCCCCCCCCGCTGCTTGGGGAGGAGGAGGAAGGGCCGGGCGGCAGTGAAGAGAGCTGAAGCCGGGGGGAGGGGGCAGGGCATGGCACGGCTTGGCCCCTCCCCCTCCCCCAGCTTCAGCACTCCCAGCAGCTGCTCCCCACCACTCCACCATCCCCAAGCCGTTCTTTACTGTGTTAGAGTGTCATTTTGTGTCATTTTGATTGGTGGTGTGCCCCTGGATTTTTTTAATGTTAAAAGTGTGCCGCAGCTCAAAAAAGGTTGGGAAACACTGGTGTAAAAGACTAAAGTCACTAAATCTGAAAAAGGAAACCACAGAGCTGGAAAAAGTGTAGAAAAAAATGACAATAAAAATGATCCAGGAGCTGGAAAGTCTGTCCTTTGAGAAAAGAGTAAAATTTTGTATCTTTGTAATGTAAGAAGATATTTTTCTCTTCCTCTCATCCAGTTTATATTTGCAACAGACCTTTAGGTCACCTTTTCTTACACCAAAATGCCTGTCCTACTTTAAACCTTTCCCCTCAGCTTACTGCGGATTGTCACAAGGGTAAAAAGGTGACTTCAGGAAGATATAAAACACATGTCCCCTCATGTCTCTGAACGTGAGAGAGAAGACTTGGCGAGGACTATGTGCAAAATAGGTTTTTATTCTAGAGCCTGTGTACTTTTTTTCTATTTTTAAAGACATATATAACAATGTCAGACTAGTTCTCCTTCACCGTTCCTACAAATATATTTGCATTGTTCCCTTAACCAGTCACTGAACTCACAGCTCTCCTTTCTGACATCCTCTTCCCAGCTGAACAGAACCCTAAATAAATGGACCATTTCCCATCAGTACTATATGGCATTGTATGGCATTTTAATGAAATTTATCCTGATTTCAAAACTAACATTTTATAAATCAATAATACAGATAGTTTGAAATGACTGTTTCAAGACCATTTCTTTTTTTTTTAGGAGACTTTGTGGGCCAACCAGTCCAAATCCCTGCCAAGTAGCAGGAAAATCGCATTCAAAGCACCCCCAACAGATGGCCATTCAGCCTCTGTGTAAAAGCCTCTGAAGAAGGAGCCTCCACCATACTCCGGGGCAGAGAGTTCCACTGCTGAACAGCTCTCATAGTTAGGAAGTTCTTCCTAAATTTTGTGTGGAATCTCCTTTCCTGTAGTTTGAAGCCATTGTTCCATTGCGTCCTAGTCTCCAGGGCAGCAGAAAACAAGCTTGCTCCCTCCTCCCTATGACTTCCCCTCACATATTGATACATGGCCCTCACTTCTCAGCCTTCTCTTCTGCAGGCTAAACATAAACATGCCCAGCTCTTTAAGCCGCTCCTCATAGGGATTGTTCACCAGACCCTTGATCCTTTTAGTCACTCTCCTATGGATACATTCCAGCTTGTCAAGATCTCTCTTGAATTGCGGTGCCCAGAACACAGTATTCCAGGTGTGGTCTGACCAAGGCAGAATAGAAGGATAATACGACTTCCCTAGATCTAGACCACTGATTCTCAAAGTGGGCGGAACCACCCCCTGGTGGGCGGTGAAGTGATCCAAGGGGGTGGTGGGAGGCTCAGGGGAATTTGGGGGGCGGTGAACCCCTTTAAGGGGGTGGTGAACAATTGGCAATTTAGGAGGGGTCGTGCGGCCCTCTTCTTTGGCCCCGCTCCCTTCGCTTTGACCTATTAGATATTTGGATTAGAATTCGTAAGAGTAGCAAAATTATTTATGAACTAGCAACAAAAATATGGTTGGGGGTCATCACAACATGAGGAACCTTATTTAGGGGTCGTGGCATAAGAAAGGTTGAGAACTACTGCATTAATACATATATATTTCTGTTTAATTGCTATTAATTTTTTAAAAAAATTCTAGGGGGGCGTTGAGTAAATTTTTTTCTGGAAAGGGGGCGGTAGGCCAAAAAAGTTTGGGAACCACTGATCTAGACACTATACTCCTATTGATGCAGGCCAAATCCCATTGGCTTTTTTTTGCCGCCGCATGACATTATTGGCTCATGTTTAACTTGTTGTCCATGAGGGCTCCCAAGATCTTTTTGACACGTACTGCTGTCAAGCCAGGCATTGTCACTGTGACTCCCCCTAGAGGGGCTGTATTTATCTGTGTTTGGATTACCATTTACCTGTATGGGTCT
Organism: Anolis apletophallus; assembly: GCA_030556195.1. Taxonomy (NCBI): domain Eukaryota; kingdom Metazoa; phylum Chordata; class Lepidosauria; order Squamata; family Anolidae; genus Anolis; species Anolis apletophallus. The sequence continues at coordinate 31,966,732 of JARBWK010000003.1, read as the reverse complement.
TTGTTCTCTGCTTTGCCATGTGCTCTTTTGTTCTGCAATGTGCTTACCCATGGGAGGGGCTCCTACCTGGTGACCCACCCTCCAACTCCTCCTCCTTTGCGGAGTCTTCATAAGGGGGCGGACGTCCCCTCCTCTTCCTCTTTCCAAAGATCACCAGGACAAGCAAGACTGGAAGCTAGGTTGCTGCAAAAGGGCAACCTCTTTTTACCTGCTGGTTTACCCACGTCTTCAACCAGAATCTTCAGCATATAGGAAGATTCGTCTTCACCAGAGGCTGGGATTTTGGGGCCTGCTACAGGACTTCGGACCTGCAAGCCAGAGGACAACGAGAAGCCTTGGACTTAATAGAGGTACCATCACGTGCACTTTCAAGCATTGTGATAGACTCCCCTTTTCTAAAGGACTTTGCAACCAACTCAAGCGTTTTGTGCCACCAGCTTCTTTTACTGGTTGTGTTCAATAAATCCTGTTTTGGTTCACTCCATCCTGAGTTCAGCGCTCTTTTTTATAGAGGTCCAAGGCTTTCTTGTATGTGGGAAGACCTTAACTCTGTTCCCAGGGTCAAAGCTTGCTCCTGTCCTAATTTAAAGCCTTTTTGGACCCTGGGAAACAGAAGAGTCACCCATTCTGTATCTTTGGACTTCATTTTTTTCTTCCTAAGTGGAGTATCTTGCATTTGTTTCTGTTGAACTTCATTTTGTTAGTTTTGGCTCATTTCAATTCTGCTTTGAATTTGATCAAGAGAGAAACCAGCTTTTCTCTCTTGATCGAGTCTCCAAATGGCTCTATCCTCCAGCTGGGGATCCTAGGAGTTGTATTCCCTTAGTCAGCATGACCATAGGATTCTGGGGAATCTCCAAAAAGATCATTTCCCCAAGGTTAGACTTGTAAACACCTTTTCACAGTCCCAAGCAAGTTCATGTTGAAGAATTGTTTCCATGGGCCATGAACACAAAATTCTCTTTGTTAACTCCTGTTAACATTTTTAAAAAAACACCTTACCTGTACCTTTTCCAAGTGGAGATTACATAGGGGTTCAGCAGCCCATGGCAAATTAACATTACAGAAGTATAATAAAGCAAGCTGAAACCTGTTCTCATTGTTCTGGCAAGTGGTTTCATGCTAATCATGGAAAAGGTGACAATGCGATGTCGTAATGGCTGCTTTCCCATTGTTCGGCGAAACTGCACTTCATTAAATTGCTGCCTTCGTACAAGGCCTAAACAATAAACTTGAGTTGGTGGCAAGAGAAAAAAGCACTTTCAATATTTTATAGCAGCTCGGGCTGGCCGCTATCTATAATTACAGTCAATATTTCGACTGGAGGGAAATGCCTTAATTTTCTTAATGTTTCATGCATGGAAAAACAATCAAGTTTCCCCTTTATTTGTAATTACATTACTGGCTCTAGGTGCACTTTTCCAAATTATAGGCGAGCCCGGCCAACACAAGCACTCGGCTTTAAAGCCTTGTCACAGCTAACTGCTTTCTCTTGTTGCTGCCACACAGATAAGCATCTTTCCTTGACCCCTTCAACATTTGAATGCTGTATTCATCCCCTTTACAATTTGATGAGGATTTAAAAAAAATTGGAGGAAAGTATCTGAAATGCCTGGAAACAAGTAAAGTTTGGGCATGGTCCTCATGCAGTTGTCACTGTATATAATTTTGATATTGTTATAGTACAATGTGATATGTAATATTGATGTTGTGCTGTGGCAATAATATAGTTTATTGTGTTTATATAGATCAGTGTTTTTCAACCTTTTTTGAGCCGCGGCACATTTTTTACATTTACAAAATCCTGGGGCACACCACCAACCAAAATGACACAAAATGACACTCTAACTTACTATATTGTACTATACCATTATACTGTAATATTATTAGTACTATTACAAATAATATAAAATATATAATTTCAATATTGTATTATTGTATTATTTTAAAAAGTGTTATCTTGTATTACATTATAATAATATAAATATTATAGGTACATACAATATATTATCAGTAAAGCACAGGAGTTAATCCTGACTGTTATCATTACTCTCATAGTCAATAACGATATACACCATGACTATGACAAATACTGATAATATAACAATATAATAGTATATACTAAGGGAAAATAATAATATTATGTTAATACATAGTTCATAATAATAAAAAAAATAATAATAATATAGCCCATGAGGCTCCTTCCACATCACGTCACAGTCTCTGAGGCCCAGTAGGCTGCTTGCATACCAGCCCAGAGGCGGGCCCCGTTGTTCCCCGGATCATGGCAGCAGTGGGCGAAGAGGCAGTAGAGCCGCGGGTAGGAGAGGAAGACCAATGGGGGGGCCTGCCGCCCAGCCCAGGCACAGGCTCAGGCACACCGCCCGCTGCCAGACAATCAGGCCTCAGACGAGGCACACCCGCCTGCTCCAGACGAGGCACTTGCTCCACTAGCCCCCTCAGGGAAGGCGCTTCCAGTCCTGCCGCCTCCACCATCTTGGTGCCGGGCGGGATTTCAAGGCCACCGCGACGGGATTGGCCCACGGGGAATAAAGGGGCGTGGCTTATTCAAGACTCAAGAGGTTCCAATTTCCCACGGCACACCTGATGATCGCTCACGGCACACTAGTGTGCTGCAGCACACTGTTTGGGAAACACTGATATAGATCATTGTTATAGTACAATGTGATATACTGTATGATGTTGATGTTGTATTGTGGCAATAATTATAGTTCATTGTATTTGCATTTTGCTTGTGAGCCGCTCTGACTCACCTTCGGGGTTGAGAAGGGAGGCATATAAATATCGTGAAATAAAAAAAATATTTTGTTAATCTTTTTTATTGTAAACACAGGTAGATTAATATCAAAATCAGTCACCATTTCAAAATGCACACAGAATGTTGTTCTCTTAATTTTCTTAACATTGCCGATTCCACCTTTATCTCCCACCTGTGTCTATCGATATTTCTCCCCTCCCCCCCCCTTCCCCAACCCTCCGGGAACAACACTTTCCTTCATTCAAATATTATTTTAATTGATCAACTGTTGAGAGAGTATGGTTCAATTCTTTATATTTTTCTTTTCCTTTGACTTTATCTATGTATTTTCCCATTTCAGATCCCAGTGCTTCTCCATTCGGCCTCAGTTATCCTTTATTGTCTCCCAATCCTTGACTGTCCCATCTGGCTTTAGGAGGTCTCTTATCAACGTATGTTAGGAATTGTGTGAGTTAAAGTCCAAAACACCTGGAGGGTCAAAGTTTGCCCATGCCTGGTGTAGACTCATATACTGCAGTTTAATGGTGTAGATGGGGCTTTGAATTGCAACCTCCAGCAGCCACAGGTAGCATAGCTAATGGCAAGGTATGTTGGGAGTAACAGCTAAAACACTATCAGGAGGTGTAAGGATTCACCCACTTGGCTATGCCGAAGCCTGTGAGGTCGGCCTATGTAAACAGTTTGGCATCCATCTTCAGAGGGGAAAGGTAGCGATAGGGAGGGGTGGGCCAGTAGTGGAGGGGGGTGGTCAAGAGGGGGGATGGGGGGGGGGGAGGTAGGGGGGCTTCCGTAGTCTCTATATATCTCCTTGTGTACAGTTCTTCATGGGGAGGGGGAGGGGGAGGGACTAGTGGAGAGATGAGGGGGCCCTCTCATTTGGCGAGAGTCCGTGGTGATTTCTGTTGACTTGCTTGGCACTGGTCCCGTCATCTTTCGATTATTTTGGGGGGCGCTGGGCTGGTGCCCGGGTCCTCAGGTAGTCCTTGAAGGGTGTCCAGTCCGTTCTTCTTACCCCTTTTCCCACTGACATGCTCATGTAGTAGGACAGCTTGTCCATGTTCATAATATCTTGGACTTTACTTTCCCAGTCTTCGGTCAGGGGTACTTCCGCGGACTTCCACTTTGTTGCATACATAATTCTCGCGGCTGTGGAGAGATATAGAAATAGCCGCTCCGAATTCTCATCCAGCAGTTCCTTCTCGTCCACCATTCCCAGTAGGCAGGCCTCTGGCGTTTTTCCAATGTGGTCCTTAGAATCCTTTGGATGCGCACGTGTATATCCTTCCAGTACTTCGAGGCTTCTTGGCAGGACCACCACATGTGATAGAATGTTCCTGTCTGGTTGCCACATTTCCAGCACTTGTTCTGGGTGGTTGCATACATCAGGCCTAGCTTTTGAGGTGTCATGTACCACCTGAAGAACATTTTATACCAGTTCTCCTTGATGTCAATGGCGTAGGCGTTTTTTAATGTCTTTTTCCACATTTTTTCCCATTCGTGCATGGTGATGTTGCAGCCGATGTTCTGTGCCCATTTGGTCATGCATGATTTCACCTGTTCAGCCTCTGTCGACCATTCTAGGAGTTTCAGGTAGGCTCTCGAAATGAGTTTCTTATCTTTACATAAGAAGAGTTTCCAGAATGTCTCTCCTTCCGTGAAGCCCATCTGGCTGCTTGCTTGGAAACACTTCTGGATGTGTAGGTATTGAAGCCAGGTGAGGGATTTGAATTGCGCCTGTATTTGGCCTTTTGTTTTCAGGCGTCTCTCCGTCCCCACTCTGACCGTGATGTCGTCGTAAGTTGGCCATTTGCTCCAGCCCAGCAGGTTCCGTTGGGAAGCCTCTATGGGAGAGACCCAGAGTGGGGTCTTTTGATAGAACCTCCCCTTGTAGTTTTCCCATATTTTAAGTAGGGCTGCTCTTAGCGGATGACTCCTGAATATTTCTGTTAGTTTTGGCTTTCCGTATCCCAGGTGACCATGCCATCCCGTGTGAAGGTCGAAGCCCTCTAATGCCAGTAGCTCTTCATTTTTCAGGGTAATCCAATCTTTTATGTGGACCAGACCGCAGGCTTCATAATATAGCTTCATGTCTGGTAGATCCAGTCCGCCTCTTGTCTTTCTGTCTGTCAGGACTGTGTATTTGATTCTCGCTCTCTTCGCATTCCAAATGAACTTAAGAATATCCTTTTTCCATTTTTCAAATATGGAGTTATTCTTGATAATTGGGACATTTTGAAATAAGTAGAGAAGCCGAGGCAGCACATTCATTTTTACTGCCGCTATTTTGCCCATTAGAGAGAGGTTGGCACTCTTCCAGTTCGCTAGGTCTTTTTGGATCTTTTCCACAGCGCTTCGTAGTTGTTTCTTTGTAGGTGGCAGTTCTGCGCCGATATGTGGATACCTAGGTACTTGATCGATTGGGTGACGTGCATGCCTGATATCCTTTCAAGCTTTACCTGGCGGTTTTTGGTCATGTTCTTTGTCAGGATCTTCGTTTTCCCCTTGTTGATTTTCAGTCCTGCCAGAATGCCGAATTTTTCTATTTCTGCTATCCAGGCCTGGGTGTTATCTATTGGCCTTTCGATGAAGCAGATTATGTCGTCCGCAAACGCTTTGACCTTTATTGAATGTTTCCCGATTTTTGGGCTTTTTAGACTGTTGTTGGATCTGAGAGCTCTTAGCAGAACCTCTATGGAAAGAATGAAGATCAATGGGGAGAGGGGGCACCCTTGCCTTGTGCCTTTTTGTATTGCTATTTCCTCTGTTGGTTGGCCGTTAACCCAGACCCTTGCTTTTTGGTCCTTGTATATTGTTCCTACGGCTCTTTGGAATTTCGGACCTAGGTCCATTTTTGACATGAGCAGCTGAAAGAAGTCCCAGTTCAGGTTGTCAAAGGCCTTCTCTGCATCAAAGGACAGGAAGGCAATTTCTCGTTGTGGGTGAGCCTCGTAGTACTGGATCAGGTCGATGACAGTCCTGACATTGTCTTTAGTCTGTCTGCCTGGGAGGAAGCCGTTCTGAACCGGCGGGATCCAGACGTTGAGCCAAGCTTTCAGTCTTTCTGCCAAGATGGTGGCTAAAATCTTGTAGTCTATGTTGAGGAGCGAGATGGGCCTGTAGTCTCCTCCGTGCTAGTCTCCTCCGTTCCCTCTTTGTGGATCAGGATTATATTTGCATCCCTCCAGGAGTCTGGGACTACTCCCTCGTTGAGTACCCTGTTATAGATCTTCTTCAAGAAGGAGATGATTTCAGGCTTTAGGGTTTTATAGAACCTGGCTGTTAGGCCGTCTGGTCCTGGTGCCTTGTTTACATCGAGTTTCCTGATGGCCGCTTCTATCTCGGCCTCCAGGATCTCCCCATTCAAGGTGTCTCTCTGCTGTTTCGGAATTCTATCCAGTCCTTGCCCCTCTAGATACTGTTCAATGTCTTCTTTTTTGGCATTTCCTCTGGTGTATAGGTTGGAGTAAAAGGTTTGGAACTCCTTTTTTATTTCTTCCTCCCCTAGTACTAGTCTTTCTCCGGATTTGAGTTGGGTTATGTAGCCCATTTGCTTCTTCTTTTTGAGCCTTCTTGCCAGCCACCTGCCAGGCTTGTTGGCGTTCTGGAAGTGGTTTTGTTTGAGGAATTTCAGGTCTTTGGCAAGCTGTTCTAGGTCCAGCTGTTTATTTTTTATGCTTCTTCAGAGAGGCCAGCGTTGCTATCGTTTCCTTGTTCTTTGGCTGCTCCTTCAGGTTTTTCGCCTCCTGGGCGATTTTGCTTTGAAGGTCATGGAGTGCCTTGCGCTTCCCTCTGTTTCTGCCTGCACTGTGTTGTATGAAGTGCCCCCTGAGCATCGCCTTGCAAGCGTCCCATACCACCTCCGGCCTTGTTTCCGGGATGTCGTTGTTCCTGAAGTATTCAGAGATCAGACCTTTGTACTTTTGGATGTCCTCCTCTTTCTTTAATAGGTTATCGTTCAGTCTCCAGCGCCTGGTTCTCGGTTTCTGGTTCAGCGTCATTGTGATCGGGCAGTGGTCTGACAGGTCCCTTGGCTGGATCGTGATCTGTGAGATTCTTGTGATTAAGGAATTGGACGCCTACACCATATCTATCCTGGACCAGCTGTGGTGTCTATGTGAGTAGTACGTGTAGTCCTTTTCTTTTTGGTTGTGCAGCCGGCAGGCGTCTTGTAGAGAGAGGCTCATTTTGAGGTGTAGGAAGGACTTTTGGAGGGCGCCATGAGGGTCGTGTGTCTTCCCCTTGCTCTTCTTGCCTGCCTGGGATTTGTCTAAGTGGGGGGTTGACTACCCCGTTGAAGTCGCCCAGTATGGCTAGATTATCGTAGTCTTGTTCGTCAATGAGCTTTGAGAGGGTCTGGACAAAGCTGGTTTTGGGTCCATTTGGTGCGTAGATATTACATATTAGCAGGCGGGACCCTCCGATCTCGATCATCACCCCCACTATCCTCCCTTCCTGATCTGCAAACGCCAGCTTAGCTGGTAGTTTTTCGTTGACGTAAGTTGCTACCCCTCTTTTCTTTTCATTGGCTAGGGAGCAGAATAGATTTCCCATGCCTTTGTTTGTCAGGTGTTGTTCGTGGGCTCTTTTGATGTGAACTTCTTGTAGCGCCACAATGTCATGCTTGTTCTTTCTCAGCAGGTTGTATACTTTTTCCCGTTTTGATGGCGAGTTCAGTCCGTTAATGTTGTTGCTGAAGCAGGACAACTGGAGTTGGGGCTCATACATCCTGCATGTCTTCTGTGTAGGCCGTTTCGCCATCTTTGTTATCCTTGATGAGTGTCCTTGCGTCATAATCCAGTTCTCGTGGATCCCGGGTAGGTCTGGGCGTCTCATTAGTTGGAGAGTAGAGGCGTCTTCTTTTTGTCTGTTCGCTCTGGATTGGTTGGGAGGATGACCTTTGACTGGGGCCCTTTAAGAGTTTTCTGTGGAAGTCTTGTGCCTTAGCCACTGAGGTCAACCAGTGTTTTTGGTCCCCATAAGTAACCATTATTCCTTCTGATTTCTCCCAACGGAATCTGATTCTTCTATTCTTCAGTTCCTCCATGAGAAAGAGGTAGTTTTTACTTTTGCTGATGGAAGTTGCTGTGAATTCCCTTAATATAATTACTTTGTGGCCTTTGTACATGGTTGGCGACTCTTTGTTTTTCAGAAGGACTGCGTCTCTGGTCTTTTTCTTACAGAACTGGACCACCACGTCTCTAGGGACATTGTTCCGCCTTGCATAGGAGGTGGACACTCTGTAGGCTTTGTCGATTTCCTGGTGCATCTCTCCCTCTTCTATGCCTATCATGGTGGCAGAGAGTTTGGTGATGATGGATTGGATGTCCTCCTGTGGTGATTCCGTCAGATTTCTGAAGCGGAGCCTAGCCTCCAGGGTGTTCTGTTCTAGCTTTTCCTGGGCCAGCGCTAGTTTCGTGGTTCTTTCTTCCAGGTCCTCTATTCTCTTTTGCATCTTGGACTGCACCTGTGCGGATCTGTCCGTGTCTTGTTTGATTGTGTGGATTTCTTCCTTCATGTTCGCGAGCTCCTTTGTCAGATCAGATTTGATGTCCGATAGCTGATCCTGCATTGATTTGTATTGGGCTTCTTGTCTGGCCGATGCCGCGTCCACCTTTCTCTGCGTTTGCTCCTACTGTTTGGAGAGCTTCATGAGTTCCTTTAGGACATCTTTCAGCGTCGTCTCATCGCTGGCGGCTTGCCTCTTTTGCACGCCCTTGGCATCCTTGAAAATCTTTGGAGTTGCCATTGTTATTTGACGTCGCCCCTTTTGTGGTTTGTTTCTGTGAGTTCACTAGATGACACCAGCTCCGTTGCGTTGCTGGTAGTGATTGTCGGCTTTGGGTGGTCGTTGCTCTGACCCCTCTGCTGTGTCTGTTTTTGTGCTTCTTCGTTCTGCGTTCCCCTTTTTCCGCGTCGATGTTTTGGGCCGGGTTGGCAGTGAGTGTAGGCGTGAGCCTGCTTCCCTCACCCCGATCTGCTCGCCGGACTGGGAGGCCACCGGACTGGGAGGCCACCGGGCTCTCTCTGTCTCCCCCTCTTGAGGAGGGGGCGACTTCTATAGCCGGCGATGAGATCCCCTGGTTTCGCTGCCTCTTAGCTGGTCTACGCAGCCTGAGGTGGGGGCGCAGTTCGCCCTCCGCGCTGTGATTTCGGTTGGTGGCTGGAGGAGCTCTCAAGGCACCCCTCCTGCCGCCAACTTTGCCCTGGCGTGTCCCCCTTGCGTGGTCTTGTTGTGTGGAGGGGGGGGGCTTGCCCCGCTTGTTCTTCTGTTCCGCTGTCTCTTGGGTGTTCCCCTTGTGGTTCTTTTGGTGTCTGGGTTCCCCTGCCCCACTAGTCTGCCTAAGGTATTTGTGGGGTTTATAGTTGGGGGGAGGGGGGGCAATTTCGGCGTGCTGTTTTGAGTTACGGGGCTGAACCTTTGCCTTCAGATCCCCCGTATAAACTCTCCCCTTTCCACAAAGGACGCCAGCCCGCTCTCCTCTCCCCTTCCCTCTGCTCGCTCACCTTCCTTGTGTCGTTGATGCCTTTCCCTTCGTTGCGCACCTGGCTCGCTTTCCCCCGGGGGATGCTGTCCCGATCAGGGCTTCTGGCTCTCATCTCTGTGTTCCCGCCTTGTTCCTGGACCTCTCCTCCCCTGTTCCGTCCCCTGCTTAAAGACCCTTGAGGGAGGGGGGTTGTGTCCTCGTCGCACCTCTGTTTTGATTTTATTTTATTTATTTTATTTTTTATCTTTATTTTTTTCCCCCACTGCCCCCCAGATCCGGGAGTTCCTTTCTGTGAGAGGTCCGATGACCTTCCTGTTTGAGTCTTTCCCTCCTCCCCTCGGCTGTTCGATCTGTAAAGGGGCTCGGGTGGAGAGTTCTCCTCGCTTCCGCCCTCTTTCGCGCCCTTTCCTGTGATTGGCTGAGGTTTCCCGCCCCTGGTGTAGTGCTTTCTGTGAGATGATGCCTCCCCCAACAAGGTCGTTGTTTTAGGTCGCCATCTTGGGACCCTTTTGTGTTGTGGCTGCTTTGGCTCTCTTTCCCCCTTTTCTTTTCTTTCTTCTTCTTTTGAGTTCTCTGGGGGGGGGGGTTGGGAAAGTCGCCCCTCTCGTGGGTTCCCTTCCTTCTCCCTTAACGTCAGGCGACGATGGGGCCCCCGCTGCGCCAGTCGTTCCCTCGAGTTTTTTTGTGGCCTCCCTAGCCCCCTTGTGCGATCCCCTCCTGCAAGGTCCCTGTCGTTACTCACTGCTTCTTCCCCTCCTTGTTCTAGGTGTCTCCTCCTTTGTCTTGGGGTGGGCTGGGCTGGCAGTAGCTGCGGGACGATTCCCGCTTCCCGTGCCCCGATCCGCTCGCCGGCCTGGGTTGGCACCGGGCCCGCTCAGTCACCCCCTCTTGAGGAGGGAGCAACTTTTGGGGCCTGCGGTGTTGTCCCTCGGTCTCGCGTCTCCTTGGTGGGTGTAAGCCCCCTGGAGAGGGGGCGCAAATCGCCCTCCGATCTTGGCAACGGGTGATGTCCTGAGGAGCTTCAGTACACCCGACCTGCCGCCATCTTTGCCCCTGTCATCCCCAGGGCTTGGCTTTTGACAAAGTAATGTCAGAGTCTGAGCAGGGAGTCTGAAGCAGTCTGCGCTCTGTAGCAGAAGCATCCAGTGATTTATCTGAGCTAAGGGTCAGGGAAGCTGACAGCTCTTAGTGTCATAGGGGAAACACTGGTGAAGCTGACAGAGTTTGGGAGCCTGACTGACCAGTAGTACTCAGTAGGGTTCCCATATGTCCCATATTATACGGGACGTCCTGTATTTTGGCCCTTTTTTGGGTGTCCCGTATTTACAGCTGCTATCCCTTATTTTTCGCTCCTCCTGACCTGTCCTCTGGCTGGTGCTGGGAAAAGAGGGGCTGGCTCAGAGCTCCCTCCGGAGCTTCGCATAGGCTTCCCTCAGGCGTCGAATCTCCTCCCTCTGGGCCTCGATGATGGCGGCTCCCTGGGCCTGGAGCAAGCCCGCCACCCCAACGCTGCTCCTCGGCCCGGAGGCCCAGCTCCCCCCTGGGTTGCCCCTCAGGTCCGGGCCCATCTCGCCACCCTCCCTCCTTCCCTCCCTCTGGGCCTCATCCTCCCCCTCCAAACGCTGGAGGAGAAGAGAACGGGGGAAGCGGAAGCCTAGCAGAGGAGAAGGCGGGCATTGTGCGCCACAAAAGCTCTTTTTTGTCCCCTGGCGGCAGCAGTAGATGAGATCCTCCTCCTGAGGCCGCATTTCTGCCCTCTCCCTTGTGTTCTCTCTGTCGTCTTCTTGCCCTTCTTCCGGCTCCACAATGCCAAGGCCCCACCCCTCCCCGCCCACACTGCAGGCTAGGCTCCTCCCCTCCATTCTCCTCTACTACTTTTCTTATCCTATTATGTGTATGACATCTCATCATCTGTGATGGTCACAATCACATAATTATGTTCTATTAATAGATATATTCTTATTATAAATTACATTCCTATATGATAATAATAATGTTCTCTTAATATATTATATTCTTATATATTCTATATTATATTCCAGTATATTACGATAACAATGTAATTATTACAATTTTATTAATATTATATATTCTAGATTATATTCTAATATATTACGATAACAATGTAATTATTACTATATTATATTAATATTATATGTAGATTAATATATTCTGAATTGTATTATACATTATATTATTTATATTATATACAATAATATATGATGGTAATAATATAATTTTATAATATAATTTAAAATATAGGGGATTGTTCTATTATTATTGGTATATATTATTTTATATTGCATTATTATTTATGCTAATTGTTATGTTATTATTGTTTTATATTACATTATTATATCAGTTGTTATAATTATATATTATTATATTGTTATATATAACGTTTGATTTTCAAGTTTTTATTAAGTGTCCCTTATTTTTGCGAAAAATCCCGTAAATGTCCCTTATTTCTTCTATCAAAGTATGGCAACCCTAGTAGTCAGTCAGGAAGCATTGCAATCTCTTGGTCTAGAGATAAGAGGTTGGCTCAGAGACTGAAAGCTAACATGGGGACTCTGAGAAAAGGAGTTTGTTAGCTTGTTCAGACAGCCTGAGGAACTTCAGGTGGCTAACTATTCTAGTTAGTGGAAATTCACAGCTAATCAGGGAAGCTGATAGTGTGAGGAAGGTTTCTAGGACAGATACGTTTGGGGACAACTAAACTATCTGTGTTAGTTTTGGAAGTTAATAGTTTTGAAGGGAAATCCTGTCAGATAGTTTCTGTGTTATATGTTGAAGAAGATCTATTGAAACTAAGATTTGAAGATAACTGTGCCAAACAACCATTACGCTCTTTCAAGTTTAAAGTAACCGTTATGCTTCTGTGCCTTCTTAAAAAATAAACAATAAAGTTGAAACAATAAACATTTCTTTGATCAGTTTAAAACCCAAGCCTCGTATTGTGCCATCTTTCATAAGAAGCCTCTACCTAGTGCCAGCTTTCTGAAAATCCATTGGTTTTACCTCAGCACCCATCATGCTGAGGGTTGCCATTGAGCCATAAGGGGGTTGGTTATAAGTAATTATTCTATCTATAATAAATCCTTGGGTATTTACCCAAGGTTGGTGGCAGCGTTACCTTAACAACAAGAACATTATTGGGGTTCAAAGCACCCAGGAACCCTGAGTCTGTGACATATTGGTGGCAGCGGTGGGATAAATTAGGAACTATGTATATAATATTTGCTTCCCCTACCCCAGCCCAGAGCTAGCTTTCAAAGCAACTTTATTAGCTCTGAAAAATGCCAAATGATTTTGTTTCAGTTAACACAGTTTGTTTTTCAAAGATCGTGCATTTTTTGCCTGCATTGTATGGCTGAGGAAAGGCCTATAAAAGTAAAATTCATTGATGCATTAAAGAAACACTTTATGTGTAAATATAGCCACTATAAATACTGATGTTATTTTACTTTCTCCCATTGTGAAAGAGCCTTCCTTTTTTAATCACGTCAGTAAACTAGTTGTGAGAATAACATGGCAAGGATACATATATTTGAGCTGTTGGCTTCGGAGTAGAGAACATGGGATTCCATAAACATGCTAAACCAAATAAAATGATCTGTAATTTGTAAAACTACCAACTGTTTATGTATCAGAGTTATAACAAGTTAACAAGTGAAAGTAGTTTTGGCAGGAGGATTCCGAATGTTGGGCTCTCACTCTGCAGGTTCAAATCTCCATTTGGCCATAGAAACTCATTGAGTGTTCTTAGGCAAGTCACACTCTCTCAGTCTCAGTGGAAGGCAAGGGAAAACCTCCTCTGAACAAGCACTGCTAACCCTGTGACTTAAACTACTTGAAAATACACAACAAACAAACAAATTCCATATCAGCGAAGTTAGAATAGTGTCATTCTCCTTTCCAACAGTCAGAAAACCTGGGAATTGATAATTGTGCATGTTCTGTCCATCCCAAACTCAGGGCTTCCATGTGAATGGAGGAGTGGATTGGTTCTGGGTCTGAACCCATGTCTTCAAGGTGCTTTCCAAGGTGCTGAACCCAAATACCTTCAGTATTTATTTATTTATGTATTTATTTATTTCATTGATAACCCGCCCTTCTCTACCCCCAAAGGGGGACTCAGGGCGGCTGACAAAAGGCAACAATTCGATGCTGTATACACAAAACTACAACACATCAAATACAACAACAGATTAAAATCAATTAAATATCAGAACAACTACATAATCCTCGTTCCACATTCATAGGCTGTCCAAGCCAATCTGCAGTCCGCCTCCACAACATTGTCGTTATTCAATTGTCCATCTGCTGCTCCACATCAACCAAATGCCCGGTCCCAAAGCCGCGTCTTTAGTTTTTTTCTAAAGGAAAGGAGGGAAGAAGTTGATCTTATTTCACTGGGGAACGAGTTCCACAGGCGAGGGGCCACTACCGAGAAGGCCCTTTCCCTCATCCCCGCCAAACGTATTCACGACAAAGGTGGGATCGAGAGCAGAGACTTCCCAGAAGATCGTAAATTTTGAGGTGGGACATAAGGGGAGATACGTTCGGACAAGTAAGCTGGGCCAGAACCTTGAGAGCCTCACTACCTTATTTATTCCACCCTTTGTTGCAGAAAGAACTGGACCCAGGTTTCTATTTATATGAAGCATACTGTATAGGATTACACTGTTGACCCTGTAAAGGAGATCTTCTTGATACACATCTACCGACTATCTACTGACTGTGCCTTTTGAATGCAACATGGAAGAAGTGACTCAATCCTATACAGTATGCTTTGTATAAATCTTCTTTGGCATCATTCACAGCTTGGAAGCTTTGACTGTATTTGCATCTTTGTGCTCAAAGCATCCCCTACATATACAGTCAAACCTTCCAAGCTGTGAATGCTGCCAAAGAAGATTAGTCACAGAGGTGAATGTATTTTTCAAACTTATTTAGTATTATGTAATCAAATAAATTCAAATGGAGAATGGTGTACTCACTACTGAATTGATCATAACCCTTGCTGTTATTTTCAACTAGAGATCATGGGGGAAGTGAAGCATTCCATTAAAACACTGGAGGACCTGGAGAGGCTCACCAACACTTCAGAGGCTGGAGGAGAGGGGGATATGTTAGTGTGAGTAATAATAATAATAATAATAATAATAATAATTTTTTTTAAAAAACTTTAAAAGGGGACTCGGAGCGGCTTACATGAGGCCGTGCCCGAACAACAAATACAAAAATATCACAAACATCAGAAAACAATAAACACAATAAAAATACATCTATAAAACCACAACAACATAAGTGAATCTGAACAAAAACGAGAGGGCGAGCCACATGTACATATAAAATGTTTAAAAACTCGGAGGAGATAACAGGAGTAGTGTCAACACATAAAGGGTCACATGGGGGGAAGACGTCTCGTCAAGAAAATGGGGGCATTGGGGAGTCTAATCTCCAAAGGCCCTGCTCGCCCAGCGGTTTCATGTAGATATTGAATAGCATGGGGGATAAAATAGATCTTTGCGGGACCCCACAGGTCAAAGGCCAGGGGTCCGAGCAGGAATCCCCCAGCTTCACCGACTGGGAACGACCTTCCAGGAAGGATCGGAGCCACAGAAGGACTGTGCCCCCGAGTCCCATCCCAGCAAATCCCATTCCAGCAAGTAAGTGAAACTAGATGTAACATCTATGGATAAGGGTGTCATATTGTAATTGCATTTTAATATGAAATCTTGTTTGTTTATTATTTATTTATTTGGAACATTTATACCCCGTCCTATCTCGACTTGTGAGGAGAGACTCAGGACGGCCAAAACAATAAAACACATCATAAAATATTTATTTATTTATTCTGTTTTGTATGCCGTCCTTCCCCGAGGCTCAGAACAACTTACAGAGAATATAGAAAACACACTTTAAAACAATAAAAGGAATTGAATTCTTAACTAAAAACCTGTAAAACTGTTTGCAGCTGATTGGTCAGATCAGACTCCGAAAGCCTGCTGGAATAGAAACATTTTGCATGCTCTGCGGAAATTTTTCAGATCTCTCAAAGCTCGCACGTCTTTTGGCAGAGAATTCCAGAGAGTTGGAGCTATGATTGTAAAGGCTTGCCAGGTTAAAACGTCAAATGCTTAAAAAATAAATATCAATATACATTTTAAAAGTTCTCCAGGTTAAAACGTCATCCAAAGCCATCCAAATTGCAATCCAATAAAATTTCATCATTGCCAATAAAATCAATCTTATTAAGCAACGGATCCTGGACATAGAGCGCCAATCCGACCTAGCCTGTTCCCCAGCCTTCATTGTTAGAGAAGCCACTAGATACCTCACTGTCCCCATGGCATACCTAACAGACCTGGAGGTGCCCAAACACCGAAGGGCTTTTACCCTGGCAAGATGCCATGCCCTCCCATCGGCTGTATTGGAGGGGGTATCAGAAGACCCCCTTCAAGCAGAGACTATGCCCCTGTGGGTCTGGTGATGTGAAAACAACTGAGCACGTGCTTCTTCAATGCATGTTCTACAGAGATCTTAGATCCAATCTCATTGGACCATGGCTTTTAAAGTACCCGGGCGCAGTGAAAGATGTTATTCCACCCTGCTGCTTTTCGGACTCTAACACTGCAATGACTTACAGTGTTGCTAAGTTCTGTGCTGCTGCCCTTAATATCAGACGGGTGATGATTGACATCGTAAGGCAACAATATCCTGTCTTTTAAAATATTTTTTTATACCGATTTCTAGTCTGATTTTAAATAACTGTTTACTGGGGAGTTGTCCTTCTCTTCTTAGGGCGCTTGTGCCCGCTTTGTGCTGGTCTGTGACCATAATAAAATTTTGATTTGATCTAATCTGCAAACACTTGCACCCACAACCAGGATTTAAGTTTCTTCCTGAAGGTGAAGAGGGAGGGGGTAGATCTAACCTCCTTAGAGAGGGAGTTCCACAGCCAAGGGGCTACCACGGAGAAGGCCCTGTCTCTCGTCCCCACCAAACGCGAGTGTGATGGCTGTGGGACCGAGAGCAGGACCTTGCCGGACGATCTTAAGATCCTTGGTGGCTTGTAGAGGGAGATACATTCGGACAGTTTAAAAAATAAGACTGCGATTTCTTGGCTATCCATCCCGCGTTGGATGCAACCCTGATGAATTGTGCTTTGCTGTGTATTTTATTGTGCTTGCTGTGTTTTTATTGTGTTTTACTGTGTTTTATTGCATTTTATTCTGTAATATTGTGTTTTTAAACTGTGTTTCCACTGCTGTAAGTCGCCCTGAACCACACCGGGAGTGGCGACTAACAAGTGGAAATAATAAATAAATAAATAAATGGGAGGAATTCAAAAGCAAATCCTAGTTTTGCCATTTTATATGAGGGACACAATGTTGCTATGCCATTGTGTATAATGGGATTTGTGCATCAATGGATTTTGTTTTCCAGGAGGGGTCCTGAAACTAAACATTGGTACCCACCAAAGGACCTGCTGTATGAAAATGCTTCTGCATTGCAACACTCCACACTGAGTACTAAAGTAGAACAGTGTTTCCCAACCAGTGTGCCGTGGCACATTAGTGTGCTGTGAGCAATCATCAGGTGTGCCGTGGGAAATTGGCACTCTCTACCCCTCCCCCCTCCTAGCAGCCCCCTCACAGGTTTCCAAGAAACAAATTGAGCCTCTCCACTTGGATTTTTTTTTACTATTTTACTGGATTTATCGAGAGTCCCCCTCCCCCCCAAAGGAACTGTTTATAACAGCTTCATAACATCCATAGTTAACTGGAAGCAAGTTTCACTCAGGGTGAAATTTCACAAATGTCTGGAGAACAAGCTCTATGAGGAGCAACTTGGAGAGCTGGGCATGTTTAGCCTGAGGAAGAGAAAGCTGAGAGAAGACATGATAGCCATGTATAAATATGTGAGAGGAAGTCATATATATGTTGTGTTCATCGAAACAGGCCCAGGTTTCACACTGAGAGTATAAATACATTTAAAAACATATTAACTATATGTATTACTGTGTTAGAGTGTCATTTTGTGTCATTTTGGTTGGTGGTGTGCCCCAGGATTTTGTGAATGTAAAAAAATTGCCACGGCTCAAAAAAGGTTGAAAAACACTGGAGTAGAAGGAAGGTGAATGTTGTAGGAAGGGATAGGGGCCACATCGGGTAATTCCACCTGGCAAGACTTAATCTTACATCTCTGATGCAAGATCTTGGCCAATAAATAGTCAAATGGAAGAGAATGGAATTGACATGGCTGGCTGGAATTCTGATCAAAGTCCTATTGGAAGTTTTTTCTGGAAGGTTTTGCTGTAATTCTCAAAGATGCATCTACCACAGATGGAAGTGGCAGTTTTGATTACTTTGATTAACTGTACCTGTTGCTTTTACAGAAACCGATGTGAGTCTGATCTAGAAGAATCAGTCAATTTATTTCACCAAAGTTTTTGTGTTGTTCGGACTTGGAAAAAGCCACGGCCAGCTCATGTTCCGATTTTATGCTCTGCAAGTTTTCCAATCTGTTATGCATCAGGTTCCTGGGGTAAAACATTAGGCTCTCGGCACCTCCCATGGTCTCAACCTTTTCCTCTTAGGCACTTCTCCTTAGAAGGCTATGTGTGCCTCCAACTGTGGCTGAAATCATCTGGTCAAATCTTGTTTGGCAGCTCGCATGCCTCCCTCCAAGGCCTCCAGACATTGGTAAATTACTCTAAAATGTTCCACATTTTGTTTGCTATGCATGGTTTTGAACAAAGTATAATAGCATAACAGATGAGGGGCAAGGATATCTGATAGAAAGGCAATTTGCAAATGTAAGCAAATACTTTCTAATATCTTCATGGTGCTACTTTGGTTTTATTTCCTCAGACTTGCGCTCAGGCCTTAGATGTTCCTTTTCCTCAAGCCCTATAAGTCCATCTCTTTATCCTTCACCTTAGCTGAAAATGAAGGACACAGAACTACACTTGCTGGGCTTAGAATCCAGCTGGGCTTTTGCTATTCTTGCACTACGCTGTAGAATTATAGTGCTATTATTCCACTTTAAGTGCAGTGAACGCATTCTGTGGAAAGTAGGAATTGGTAGGTTAGGGAGGGGCCTTTAAAAAAACCAGGGAGCTAGTGCCTTAGCACAGTGTTTTTCAACCTTTTTTTGAGCCGCGGCACATTTTTTACATTTACAAAATCCTGGGGCACACCACCAGGGGCGGTTTAAGGTAATTTTAAATGGTAAGCGAACATTATTTTGCCCCCAAAACATTATTTTGCCCTCCCCCCATGTAAAACAAATATACAATTATAATATCACAATACCATTAGTATTATTATATTGTATCAATGTATATACAATATATTATACCATACTCATACTATATTATATCATAATTATATTATACTACATTACAATATAATTATATTATAATATATTAACATTATAATATAACATTCTATTCTATTATTATTATTATAAAATAATAATTAAAATTATTTATTTAAATAAAATTATCCTCTACTAAATATTTTCATTACTCCTATAAAACTCAAATAACCCAAAATAAAGTAAAATAAAATATTATATATTACTTTTTTGTACAATACCACTATACTGCAATATTGTTTGTAATATTACATGTAATATAAAATATATCACTATTCTATTGTTATATTGTATTTTTATTATATTGTATGACAATATTAAGCAGAACTGTATAATCAACAAGAAATGCAATGGAAATGCATTAAAATCAGAATATATTACCTACCACCCGTCTCATAATTCATAGGAGTCTCCCATAAGTCCAAAATTAGGATCCCAATGTAAATGTAAATAGAAAAACAGCCAAAATGTTCAAATGAGGTCGAATACAGGCAGCGCGGCCTGGGCAAACTTGGGCCCTCCCTCTAGGTGTTTTGGACTCCAACTCCCACAACTCCTCATAGCCTCAGGCCCCTCAGGTCTAGACAGAAATAGAGCCGAAGAAAGGAAGGAGGGAGAGAAGACGTCACAGAGGAGGAGGAAAGCCCTTCATTCATTCCTCCACTTACACTTCCTTCACTGATTCTTTTCTCCTTCCCCGCAAACGCGCACGCGGCAGAGACAAGGGGAGAGGGGAAGCACTCCCTGCCTGCCTGATAGGGAGGGCTTTGCTTACAGGCTTCTGCGCAAGGGCAGCTACTGGGCATGCACGGAGGTTTTCACGCATGTGCAGTTGCTCCTGCGCTCAACTTCAGCTCCGGAGCAACTGCGCCTGCGCAAAAACCTCCGTGCATGCCCAGAAGCGGCGTCGGAGCGCACAAGGCCAGGGCCCAAAAGCAGGCAGCTACGGCGCTGCCTGAGGAACATCAGCAGGGCCAGGATGGCGCCCCATGTGGCCAGGATGGCGCCCCCTTCCCAGATGGCGCCCCCTTCCCAGATGGCGCCCCCTTCCCAGATGGCGCCCTATGCGGCCGCTTACTTGGCCTACCTGTAGGACCGCCCCTGCACACCACCAACCAAAATGACACAAAATGACAGTAATACATATAGTTAATATGTTTTTAAATGTATTTATACACTCAGTTTGAAACCTGGACCAGTTTCGATGAACACAACATAGCTATCCTGGCAGGAATGGCAGAAAGACACAAACTTCCCACACAGAACTCCCATACCCAAGAGAAAATACTATAAGAGTTTGGTGGGCATTGACCTTGGGTTTGGGAGTTGTAGTTCACCTATATCCAGAGAGCACTGTGGACTGAAACAATGTTGGATCAGGACCAAACTTGGCATAAATACTCAATATGCCCAAATGTGAACACAGATGGAGTTTGGAGAAAATAGAGAAGAGAGTGGAGAAGAAAAAGTGTTCGGCAGGAGGGGGAAGAAAGGGTATTGGAGGTTCCAATTTCCCACGGCACACCTGATGATCGCCACGGCACACTGGTTGGGAAACACTGCCTTAGTAAACTGCAAATTCCAGGATCCCTTATGATGGAGCAATAGCAGTCAACTTGAAATAAGAGCACTCGAATTGTGTTGTTTAAATGGGCCTCTGATTTAGTGGCATGTGGCTTTGTGGAGAGTGACCCAGACTTACCTAGATATTTTAAACCACACCTGATGGGAAGACATTTAGTCAGATGTCAGAATTTCTGGTGTTGTGTTTAATTTAGTTTCTGGTTTGGACAAGTGCAACCACAAGTTTGCTTGATTTTTGTCATCTCCAATAAATGATGTCAGTCTATGTATGGAGGAGCCAGCAAGACATAGTAGTTTTGGAGAACAGGATTTGAATCCCAATAATAATAATAATAATAATAATAATAATATAGTATTTATTTATTTATGGTATTTGTACCCCATAGCTTCTCACCCCCGCAGGGGGACTCAGCACGGCTTACATTCGCAGCACTACGGGCCGCAACACCACAACACAATATAAAAATACACCATATAATCAACATCATTAAAAAGCATTAAAAACATTAAAAAACGTTACATTAAAAACCACTACATACAACAATAATTAATTAAAGCCATCAAGCGGAACGCATTGTCAATCCAGTCAAGTCCAAAGTGTCAATCCAGTCAAACCAAAGGTACAATTTACATTTAATTAGTAAAATCATCATCATCATCTTTATTTATACCCCACCACCATCTCCCTGATGGGCAGCTTACATGAGGCCAGGCCCAAACAACAAATTACAATAAAATAAAATCAAAACATCAACAATAGCACAATAAATAAAAATACATACATATAAATAAGAGAACAATATGCAAATAAATAACTAAAATCACAGATGACAGGCGGGCCGCATGCACAATATAAAATGTTTAAAAAACTCAAGGTGAGATAACGGGTAGATTTTTTGCGAGGGAGAGCACATATAAATAAATAAATAAATGACAGGCGGGCCGCATGCACAATATAAAATGTTTAAAAAACTCAAGGTGAGATAACGGGTAGATTTTTTGCGAGGGAGAGCACATATAACACGGGTTATAGGAGGCTTTCATATAAGGGGAGAGTGGACTCCAAAAACGGGGGCATTGAGGAGCGCAATAGTATAAAGTTTAATGACTACTCTCCGAAGGCACAGCAGAAAAGCCAGGTTTTAAGATTTTTTTTAAAAGGTTTCCAGAGTGGGGGCTTTCCTAATCTCTCCTGGCAAGGAGTTCCAGAGTTGGGGAGCCACAGAGGAGGAGGCCCTCTCCCTTGTGCCAGTCTGTGAAACTGGCGGGGGTGAAAGGAGGGCCTCCCCAGAAGAACGAAGGGTTCGGGCTGGTTCATGGAAGAAGATCCGGTCATGAAGGTAGACGGATCCCAAACCGTTTAGGGCTTTATAGGTGATCACCTGCACCTTGAATTGGGATCAGAAAATAAACGGCAGCCAGTGAAGCTTTTAAACAGGGGGGTTGACCGCTCCCTGTAACTAATCTGGCTGCTGAGCATTGGACAGGTTGACGTTTCCGGGCCATCTTCAAGGGTAGCCCCATGTAAAGTGCATTGCAGTAATCCAATCTAGAGGTAACCAAGGCGTGGACCACCATGGTCAAGTTGTAGCTGTGCAAAGACCCTCCCAGCCACCGCCGACACCTGTGCATCAAATGTCAGTGCTGAATCCAGAAGGACCCCCAAACTGCAGACCTGAGACTTCAGAGGGAGTGCAACCCCATCCAGCACAGGTTGCCACCCAATACCCCGGTCAGATGCAAGACTGACCTATAGGACCTCTGTCTTATCAGGATTGATCCTCAGCTTGTTCCTCCTCATCCAGACCATTACAGCAGCCAGTATTCGAGGGGCTTCCTTCGAATCTGGTGGAAAAGAGTAGTGGAGTTGGGTGCCATCTGCGTACTCCAAAACTCCGGATGAATTTCATGTTTCATGAGCAGATTCATGTAGATGTTAAATAGCATGGGGGACAAAATACTGTAGATCCTTGCGGGACCCCACAGGTCAATGGCCAGGGGTCCGAGCAGGAGTCCTCCAGCTTCACCGACTGGGAACGCTCCTCCAAGAAGGACCGGAGCCACAGTAGAACCGTGCCCCCGAGTCCCCATTCAGCCTTGAAAAGTGAATAATAAATTCTTAGCCTCAGAAAACCCTGAAATAGGGTCACTTTAGGGTTGCCATAAGTTGAAGATGATTCGAAGGCACACAGCAACATCTATTTAAGGAAATGAATGCTGGACAGTGTAAAAAGCAGGCAGGAAGAAAAGCAGTTCATTTGGAATGTGTGTCTGGGTGGTAATTCTTTGTTTAGGGCTTTATGCTATGTAACCCTTGTGATCTCAGCCTTTTTAAAGCAAACTGAGGGCCCTTCCACACAGCCATATAACACAGAATATCAAGGCAGATAATCCAAAATATCTGCTTTGAACTGGGTTATCTGAGTCCACACTAACATATAACCCAGTTCAACGCAGATAATATGGGATTTTGTACAACTATGTGGAAGGGGCCTCAGTTACTTCATACAATATGGATTCCTCATCAGTTACAAAATGAGTTAGGGAGCAAATTTATAGTCCTCATGGTGTCCCGAGGTCAACAAAGGAACAAAGGATTTTCCATTTGGAAGGTGGAGACAGATATTTATACTGTAACAGGAAACCCAACTGTGGTGGTACCCCCACCTCCAGATTCTTGACTTTCCTAGGTCAAAATTTGACTTCAAGGAAGGTGAAGAGACATATTGGAGGTGTAATAGTGGATTCTGGGGGCAAGCTTCTAGACTTTGAGTTCTCCCAAACCTCAGTTCTATTCCCACTCGGATGGCAGGGGGTGTCATTACTTATTTCTATCCTATCATTTGCTATAAGAGGCATGTGGATGAAGGAGCATAAACAGCATCAACCCTGCAGACTGGAAAATAAATGCTGAAAAGCTTGGTCGTCACTACATTGGGACAAATCTGACTTTGGGAAAGTTCAATTGGCATGCAAACGGCTAATCTCCAGTTTAGCTGGAGGCTTTATGATCTTGTCACATGACTGCCGGAGGTGCCCCACTTCGTATAGGGACAAGAGAAACCCGGCGCCCTACACCCCACATCTCTCAGCTCTAGCTGAGGGCAATCAAATGATGGACGCATGAGTGCGTATGGAGCATTCAGCTTTCCCCCAATATATTCCAATGGCAACACGAGAGCCATCCCATGTTGACATGGTGGTGGCATACACCAGTTCTGTTGTCCTTCACCCATGGAGCCATGCCAGTGTAGTCTGATGGGAGCCAGTGGGCTCTGTGGGTGACCTAGGCTAAACTGTCATATGCCACCGATTTTAGCCCCATAGTGTCTGAGCTCTCAGTTTGCACAAGAGAGTACCTTTAGTTTACTAAATTGTTAGGGCTCCAGTCTAGCTAGATTGAAATGAATGAGAGAGAGAAATAACCAAGTGCCTATGCTAGTTGGTATTCTTAATGCTGACAACATCTTGAAACATCCCAGGAGAAATCACTTTCTTACCATGCTTATTATGAGTTGTTTGTTTCTCTGTTTTGGTTGTATCATTTCAGGAGCACTGGAGTAGATTCTTCCTTTCTTTGTTTCCATAGGTAAAGGTTATCCCCTGACATTAAGTCCAGTTGTGTCAGACTCTGGGGTGTGGTGCTCATCTCCATTTCTAAGCCGAAGAGCCAGCGCTGTCCGTATACACCTGCAAGGTCATGTGGCCAGTATGACTGCATGGAGCACCGTTACCTTCCCACCGGAGTGGTACCTATTGATCTACTCACATTTGCATGTTTTCGAACTGCTAGGTTGGCAGAAGCTGGGGCTGACAGCGGAAGCTCACGCCGCTCCCCAGATTCAAACCTGTAGCCTTTCTGTCAACAAGCTCAGCAGTTCAGCGGTTTAACCCACTGCACCACCGAGGGCTCCAAAATATTTTATGAAAAATATTTTGTTTTCATAAAATATTTAAAACTTGTATTTCTCATTGAGATGCCAATTATAATTTACAAGCCAATTCAAGGTTTCATAAATATTATATAGCATTAAGTCAAACCAGAGTCAGCATGGTGTAATGAGTTTGAGTGTTGGACTCTGGAGACGGGAGTTCAATTCCCTGCTTGGCCCTGGAAACTCACTTGGCAACTTTGGGTGAGTCACACACTTTCAGCCACAGAAAATCCCACGATAGGATTGCCATAAATCAAAAACAACTTAAATGCACAGAACAAGGATAATGAGAGCAATCACAATAACATAAAGTCAAATACAATATCCATTCCATAGTGAAATATGATAATAAATACATTGTTCTATTGCATTCTTTTTACAATTCCTATCTTATTGATTTAACTCGTTGTCCAGGCTTCTATACATTGTCCAGTCTATATTGATCCCGGCATGAAGCAAAACTTGACCAGTTTCCTTGAACAAACTCAATTCAATCACTTCTCAATCGCCATATACAATTTTTGAAAGAAAGAAATGGATCAGCAGAAAGCTCTTTCTGAGGAATTGATCCACATTTATCCAATAATGGGATCAATACAGATTGAACATGCTAGACTTTCCCCATGAGAGGACTGAAGTTTATTGCTTTTGCTTCTCAATCCCAGAGCATTGTTCTGTATATACATACGCAATAGAGACACACACACAAACACCGCAGAGCCCCGCTTGCTTCTGTTGACTATTGTAGGGGTGAACTTTTTTCCTCCAATTTGGCTTCACCATATTTTGGCATAGAACATCTATATATATAATTTTGGTGAGTCCGTTTAATGTCGTATATAGACAAAGAAACTATGGCTCGCAGAAGCACCAAACTTGGCAGCCTACTGGACCATTACACTCGCTACAGACAACAGCAAAAAAGGGGGACTGGAAGGAGGAGGGGAAACCGGCTCCTCCCCCCAGCCCCTCCCACCTCCTTCCGCACTCCCCGCCGCCCCCGGCAGCTTCCTCCCACCTCCGCCAGGATCGGGACCCCGGTTCGCCTCCTCAGGAAGAGCGGCGGCCCTCCTGGAAGGAGGGGGAAACCGCCCTCCCCCAGCCCTCCCACCTCCTTCCGCACCCCACACCCCCGCCGCCGCCGTCCCGGCAGCTTCCCTCCCACCTCCGCCAGGATCGGGACCCCCGGTTCGCCTCCTCAGGAAGAGCGGCGGCGGGGGGGGGGGACCTGGAAGGAGGAGGGGGCTCCGCTCCCCTCCCCAGCCCCTCCCACCTCCTTCCGCACTCCCCCCCGCCGCCGTCCCGGCAGCTTCCCTCCCACCTCCGCCAGGATCGGGACCCCACCCTCACCTCCTCAGGAAGAGCGGCGGCGGGGGACCTGGCAGGAGGAGGGGGACACGCTCCCACCTCCCTAGCCCCTCCCCACCTCCTCCCGCGCTCCCCCGCCGCCCGGTTCCGAAGCCTGGCGGGAGGGGCGGGGCAGGAGGCGGGACATCCCCCCCTCCCTAGCCCCTCCCACCTCCTCCCGCTCCCCCCCGCTGCCCGGTTCCGAGCATGGCGGGGGGGGGCGGCAGGAGGCGGGACATCCCTCCCCTCCCTAGCCCCTCCCACCTCCTCCCGCGCTCCCCCGCCGCCCGGTTCCGGCTCCTGGCGGGAGGGGCGGGCAGGAGGCGGGACATCCCTCCCCCTCCCTAGCCCCTCCCACCTCCTCCTGCGCCCTCCCGCCGCCCGGTTCCTGGCGGGAGGGGCGGGGCAGGAGGCAGGACATCCCTCTCCCTCCCTAGCCCTCCCACCTCCTCCCGCGCTCCTCCCGCCGCCCGGTTCCGAAGCCTGGCGGGAGGGGCGGGCAGGAGGCGGGACATCCCCCCCTCCCTAGCCCCTCCCACCTCCTCCCGCGCCTCCCGCCGCCCGGTTCGAAGCCTGGCGGGAGGGGCGGGGCAGGAGGCGGGACATCCCTCCCCTCCCTAGCCCCTCCCACCTCCTCCCGCGCTCCTCCCGCCGCCCGGTTCCGAAGCCTGGCGGGGGGCGGGGCAGGCGGGACATCCTCCCTCCCTAGCCCCTCCCACCTCCTCCCGCTCCTCCCGCCGCCCGGTTCCGAAGCCTGGCGGGAGGGGCGGCAGGAGGCGGGACATCCCTCCCCTCCCTAGCCCCTCCCACCTCCTGGGTCCAGCCGCGGCCCCGGGCTGGGCAGCCGACAACGCTGCAGGACGCAGAGGAAGCACAGGAGCCAGGAACGGCGGTGCCAAGACGTCCCCCATCTCGGAGCAGCTCTGGGGCGCCGAACTACACTTCCCAAAAGGCCACGCTGGGCTACTTCCGGCGCGGAGGTTTCTGGGAACTGTAGTTTGGCACCCCGGGCTGTTCCGGGATGGGAATGTGCGGGCGGCGCCTTCCTGGCTCCTGTGCTTCCTCTTAGGCGTCCTCCAGCGTTGTCGAGGGGCTCAGCCCCGGGACTGCGGCTGGACCCAGGAGGTGTGGCCGGTGTGTGGCTGGCTCTTCCGCGGCCTCCACGCTCGCTACCCAGTTGGTACCTGAGTCGCCCGAGCAGGCCAGGGCCGGGAACGGCAGGGAGACGGGCGAGGAGGCCGAGGCGGCAGAGGAGGAGGGGGCCACGACACAGGCCGCACCACCCGGGCGGAGAGAGAGAAGGTGAGTGATAGAGAGAGAGTGAGAAAGACAGAGGGGGGGGTTGAAAGACTGAGAGAGAAAGAGAGAGGAATATAAAGAGGGGGGAAATGAGAGAGAGAGTGAGAGGGTATGAGAGAGGGGGGAATTAGAGACTAAGACAGAGAGAGAAGGGAGAGAGAGTGAGAGAGAGGGGGGAAATATAGAGGGAGGAAGGGATTGATAGATAGGGATAGAGAGAGTGAGTGATAGATAGAGAAAGATTGGGTGATACAGACTGAGTGAGTACAGAGAGATAGACACAGAGAAAGCAAGTGATAGAGTGTGTGATGGAGAATAATATACAGAGAGACAGACAGTGATAGGTAAGGATAGGGATAGAGAGAGAGACAGACACAGGAAGTTACAGAGAGAGAGATAGGTAGATAAGGAGAGAAAGAGAGACACAGAGAGAGGTAGACTGAGATACACAGAGAGAGAGAGAGACATGGCACACAGAACCCCAACCATGCATGATGGGACTTGAAGTACCACCATGGAAAATGGGATTTGTAGTACTTCAAAACCCATCATTCCCCACAGACCACTGTGGCCCAGAACCAAGACCAATAAAGACCCAACTTGGCACACCATGCCCCCCATGACCCACACTCCATCCAACTGCAGTTCAGAGGAGGGCACACCGTGGATGATAGGACTTCCTCGCATCTCCTAAAAAGGGCACAGCAACGTGTGCCGGGTACAGCTAGTAGTAATATAAGAAGAGCTATGCTGGCTCACACAAAATGCCATTTTCGGGAGTGAAGAAGGTAATTCCTGAGGCCCCATGGCAGTATTTCTTAAACTCTAGCCCAATTTTAGAAAAAAAGTGTATAGATTGAACATATTATTATTAAACTTTATTTGTAACCCACCATCATCTCCCCTCAGGGAATAGGGGCGGCTCACATGAGACCAAGTCCAACAATACAATCTATATAAATAAAAATGTAACGTTCGTTTGTGGGATTAACATAACTCAAAAACCACTGACACGAAATGTGGACACTACACCCCTAACAGACCAACGAATGGCCATCACTCATAACCCCCTTCCAAAAAAAGCAGAAAGGACTTAAACCCCTCCAAAAACGAAATGACGAAAAGCTAAATTATGATACAGAAAAAAGGGTAGGATGTAAAGAGGGAAGGTGGGAAGGAGAGAAAGAAAGATGGAAAGAGAGAAAGAAATTTATTATTTATTTTGGGTATTTGTACCCTGCCCTTCTCAACTCCCTTGGGGGGGGGGGGGGACTCAGGGTGGCTTCCAGCCGGTACATATTCGATGCCTACAAATAAAACACAATAAAAACACATCAAATCAATAATTATAAATCATTAAAACATTCGGTTAATACAATACAGTTTACTAAAAGGGGGGACCTGTTTGGTGGCCGTTGTCCCATCGAGAATCCGTAATTGAAGGTTCCATTAAGCTTACCAATAAACCGTTTCCAGAGCAATTGTCGTCATTATCAGTGTCAAGTCTGCAAAATTACCCAAAGGCCCGGTCCCACGTTTTTAATTTCTTTCTAAAGGAGAGGATGGCTGTAGATGACCTAATTTCCCCAGGGAGAGAATTCCACAGATGAGGGGCCACTACCGAGAAGGCCCTGTCCCTCATTCCCACCAATCATGTTAGTGATGGTTGGCAGAAAGAAGGAAAGAGAGAAGGAAAGGGAGAAGGAAGGAAGAGCTAGAGAAGGAAGAAAGAAGAGAAAGAGGGAGGGAAAGAAAAGAGGGGAGGAAGGAAAGAGGTAGAGAAGGAAGGAAGGAGAGAAGGAAATAAAAAAGGAAGGAAGGAAAGAGGGAGCAAAGGAAGGAGGGAAAGAAGGAGAGAAAGAGGGAGGTAAGATTGGCCACAGCAATGCGTGGTGGGTGCAGCTAGTAAACAAGATAAAATACATATAGCAAATAACTCAAATAAAATACAAACAATAAAAGAAAAATAACACAGTGAGACAAAACAACAGGTATAGGGTAAGATGAGAAGTTTAAAAACAAGGAGTTGATCAGAGTGGGCTGTGCCAAATGCAAGAATAAAAACAGGGGACATTTTGTGAGAAAGGAAAATGGAGTAGTTTATCTGGTGAGAGAAACAGATGGGACAGGCTATGGGTTTATTTAGTTTTCCTGCTAGGGGATGAGGTAAAGTGCATCAAGAGAACAAGTTTAAGCTGGGACGGTCATGGTCTGGGGATTTGTAGTTCATTCATCAAAAGGAAGGCGGAACAGCCAAGTTTTCATATTCCTGATCCAGAATTCTAAATCCAAAATTGTCCACGTTGGTGGTTGAGATAGTGACACTTTTACTTTCTGATGGTTCAAGTACACAAACTTCAAAAATTATTTATAGTATTATATGAACTTACTTTCAAGTTTTATGTCTAAGGTATATATGAAACACAAATTAATTTCATGTTTAGACTTGAGTCTCATTTCTAAGATATCTTATTATGTAGTCAACAGAGGAATATGTTGCCTTGGAACATGGTGGAGTATCCTTCTCTAGAGGTTTTTAATGAGAGGCTACATGGCCATCTGTCAGGAGTAATTTGATTGTGTAACCCAGTGGTTCTCAACCTGTGGGTCCCCAGATGTTTTGGCTTACAACTCCCATAAATCCCAGCCAGTTTACCAGCTGTTAGGATTTCTGGGAGTTGAAGGCCAAAGCATCTGGGGACCCACAGGTTGAGTACCACTGATGTAACCTACATGGCAGAATGGGATTGGATTGGATGGCCTTTGTGGTCACTTCCAACTCTATGATTCTAAGACAGAAGATTCCAGCTGAACCTTACAAAGAACATCCCGATCATAAGAACGGTCTCATGGTGGACTAGTCTGCCTTCAAAGGAAGTGGGCACTCATTGTTTTGAAGTGTTTTTAAACCTAGGGTTGCAGAGTTTGGATGGCCATCTTTGCGGAATGCTTTAGTTGTGCCTCCTTGCAAGAGATTCAACCGGATGACCTTTGTGTTCACTTCCAATTCCTTGATCCTGTGATTCTAATCACACATCCTTTTAACATCTTGTTCAGGTTAATCATCACATAATGCAAACATGTACTGCCTATTTAACACATGAGCAATGCAAGTAAAGAGATAGGAGCTTAAAGCACCTGATTTTAATCTATTCTGTCAGATACAAGTAAAGCATCATCATGCCATGTGGGAGGGCGGGCATATTTCTCTGACATGCTAATGGAATTTTCTAAAAGCTTGCCAAAGCACCTACTTTTATGAAAGTCTATTTTTTTTGTTTCTTGCTCTTCCAGTAAAATATTTGAGTTATGCTGGCCTTGTTCTTGGCTGGTTACTTTTCAATGGTACCAAGGGCCATCTGCGACTTGTTGGCAGCATGCAATTATAATGGCCATTAACCACATAGCAGGCTTTATGGAACATGACTTTGAATATGGGAGATGAGAAAGGAGACGTCTTGCTGATACATAAAAATGCTTTCTTTCACACCACACAGTTGTAGCATTTTGTACCATTTATCGTTGGCTACTGGAAGCAGTGTGGTATAGTGGTCTGAGTGTTGGACTACAACTCTAGAGATCAGATTCAGAACTTGACCATGAACACCCACTGAGTGACCTCGGACAGGTCACATTCTCTCAGTTTAAGAAGAAGGTGTTGGGTTTCATCCCTGACAGAACAAGTCTCCAGCTCTCAATCAGGCCTGGATTACCCATAAGGCCAGGCCAGGCTAGGCCATGGCCTAGGGGCGCAGGCCAATGGGGGGTGCAGATCACGGACACCCCCCCCCAAACGTTGAAATAAATAAAAACGCTGGCCACGTGCAGCGGCGCCCACTTCCGGCTTCTGGCCGCCTCAGGACTGAAAGTAGCTAGGTAGGTAGGTAGGGGGAAGGAGGGTGCCCCCTGACCCCACTCCTCCCCCTTTGCAAGCCAGGCCACGCGGAAGGGGACTCAGAACCTTCAAGTCCCATCATCTGTGTTCCGTCCCACACAAAACTGCACCAGGATGTAGAGTGGGTCATGAGGGCTCTGTGTGCCAGGTTTGGTCTTGATCAGTCATTGGATTAGGTTTGGAGCAGTCTTGGAAAGTGAGTGAAGGTACTTGAAGTCCCATCATCCATAGTCTGCCCTCCTCCAAAGTACACCAGGATGTAAAGTGGGTCATGGGGGCTTTGCGTGCCAAGTTTGGTCTTGATCAGTCATTGGATGAGGGTTGCAGCGGTCTGGGGAAGTGATTGGAGGTACTTCAAGTCCCATCATCCATGGTATGCCTTTGTCCAAACTGCACCAGGATGTAAAGTGGGGCATGGGGGCTTTGTGTGGCAAGTTTGGTCTTGATTTGTCATTGGTGTGGGCCACAGTACTCTAAGGAAGTGAGTTAAAGAACTTAAAGTCCCATCATCCATGGTCCACCCTCCTTCAAACTGCACCAGGATGTAGAGTGGGTGGGTGGGGGGTACGGTAGAGGTCTTAAAGGGGGCGTAATTCCAAATTGTGGCCTAGGGTGCAAAATGTGTTAATCCGGGCCTGCTCTCAATGAGTAGTTAGCCTAGATAGATTAGAGCGAGGGATTCCTTCCCCAATTTTCTCTAGCAAGTTTATCTTAAGAAGGGGCTTAGAAGGGGGTTGTCTTATTCATCTTTGCATGCCACTATCTTCTCCCCCTTTGAATACTTAGCAATGTGATCTCTTCAGGGAAAATATAACTTCCTCTTTAAAAGTATTTTTATTGCCCTGGCGAAGCCATGTGGTCAGAGTTCTCCATATTGGCTTGCCCTCTTCTCCTTTTGTCTTCACTAGAGTGAGGAGACTTATTGCCATTGTCCAGGCAAGATGTAGTAAATAATATAGTTACTTTTATTATTTTCCCTTTTTCTTTTCCTTAGAACAGGGCTGTCCAACTTCTACCGGCCCAAGGGCCGGAATTCCAGTCACTGATCACCTGGGGGGCCAAGCCCCCGGCTCCGCCCCTGCCCCGCCCCCGGCTCTGCCCCCTCCCTGCCCCTCCCCCAGCTGTGAGATTCCTGGGCTGCCTGGCCATGTCCCAGAAGCATTATTCTCTCCTGGTGTTTCTAGGGTGAAACGTGGGTGAAACTTCAGAAGAGAATGCTTCTGGGACATGGCCACCTGAATGAGCGCTGGACGGCCTTGCAGCTCCCAAAGCCATGTCCCAGAAGCATTCCCTCCTCATGTTTCACCCACGTTTCACCCTAGATACACCAGGAGAGAATAATGCACCAGGAGAGAAAGCCAGGCCCGGGAGGAGCACACAAAGGAGAGGATGGCGAGACCCCGGCGGAGGAAGGGAAACATCAACAAGGCGCAGGAAGGAAATGCAGAGGGACCTCGCTCGGGGAGGACTCCATGGCAGGGCGATACGGCTCTTTCGAGGCAGCCAACGGCCTGCGGGGAGAGGAGGGGGAATGTGGAGCCTGGCGGGGATTTAAACTCTCTCCTGAGGGGAGAGAGGGAGCGTGAGTGTGTGGGGCGGGGGGCGTTGCTATGGCAACCCCGAGGGAGGGAGAGGGAGAGAGGGAGGAAGCCTCCCCCACTCCCCTCCTGCCTCCTTTACCTTCTTTTTCGGCCCGAGCGGCGTTCAGCAGCAACGCGACCAGGAGACACAGCGCCGCTCCCAGCCAAGGGGCCGCCGTCAATGCCGTAGCCGCCGTGACGGAAAGGGAAGGGGAAGGAGAGGGGCGAAGAGTCGGTTCCCGCTTCCGCGCTGCCACCATGGTGCTCCTCGGCTGCTGAGAAATTCGCCGCTTCTGAGGTTGGCGTGATGCTTTGGGAGGGAGGGCGGAGGCATGGGGAGCCCCCGTGGCTCCACCCTATCTCCCAAAGCATCACGCCAGCCTCAGAAGCAGGTGAAACCGCGTGCATGCGCACTTTTTTCGGGAATTTTTTTCGGAATTTTTTTTAAAAAATGCAGGAGGGTAGGAGGGCCGCATCCAAAGGGGCTGGCGGGCCGCATGCGGGCCACCAGCCGCCTGTTGGGCAGTCCCACCTTAGAATATCTTCAGTGAAGCTAGAGAACCTTTCTCTCCAAGAACCTTTCCTATCTAAAATGGTTTTCTTTTGTCTTTAATAAACATATTACTTTGATCCTATGAAGTTGTGCATCTGCAATCCTGTTCCATCCTGTTGAATGGAAGCCAATCCTTGCTGACTACATGTAAGCTTCTGCTGCTTATGAACTGTGCATCTAGCACTCTGCTATTTTTGTGTGGAATCACCCCAGAGAGGGTTATTTTTTAACCTAACAGCTCCTGATTCCCAATAGAAGGCAATGGCAACCCCTCCCCCAACAATAATAATACACTTTATTTATATTCCGCTCTTCTCACCTCAAAGGGGACTCAGAGCGGATTACATTACACATACAGCAGACAATCCCTGCTGGTTGACATACAATTACAATACAACAAGTACAATTTAGAAGGACTTTTCTTCTTCTGGCTGCGTCACAGGGTGCTGTTGCTCCATTATGTCATTATGTCATTACGTCACAAGGGGGTGCTGTTGCTTCATCCTCATGATGGAGAGCCTCTGTTTCCACATTCCACCTTCCGACAGCCGATCCTTCCTTTTTATACAGGCATTGTAAAGACCTTTATGTAAAAATTCTTCCCCGCTTAGTGGTCTCTAGTTCATCTATTAACAGCTGGGATGTTTTCGAACTGTTGGGTGAACGGTGGACAGGGCTCACAGCTGGGTGTCCAGACCAGCTTGGGAATCGAACATGCAACCTTCTGATTGCAAGCACAGCTGTTGTTACCGCTGTGCTATCTCTCCGGCCAACAAATCTTGGCAAAGAAATTTTCTTGGTTACCATGAATTGGAAAGGGCTTGGAGTTACACATTAACAGCACAACAGCAGCTTAGGAATCTTCATCTGTGAACTCCATTCAACTGATGCAATGCCAGGGAACTTAACCTGCTGGTGGTGCCATTCCTTTTCAATCAATTACTTAAGTCGGAACAAAAACAAATGGCACCTTCCTTCCTTCCTTCCTTCCTTCCTTCCTTCCTTCCTTCCTTCCTTCCTTCCTTCCTTCCTTCCTTCCTTCCGCATTGGGCTCCCAGCCAGCGAGGGGCCTTGTACAATGGCACCAATGGAAACCATTGCTAATCTAGCTTTGATTCAAAGGATAATGGTTCCACAATCCACATATGGTTTTACACAGACTACAGATTTGGTCATTTTGCTTTGAAATGCAGATCCAATTCATTTCTCCTTCCTCTGTAGCTCTAGCCTTTAGAAGCATTTCAATCAAAGTGGGAGAAGGCCTCTAAGGACCTTTGCACAAATGCACAGAACATCCCTAGACACTACTCCCCACCCCATAGGCTTTGGTTGGCTAAGAGTCTCAAAAATAAAAATCCTAGTTCTTGGTCCTTTTGAAAATATAGGCTCTTTTTCTATTGGCAGAAGTTTGGTGCAAAGCTTGGGAATGATTGTTTTCGCAATATATCGACACCACTCTGGATGTTGAATCACAGTGGCAAGATTCAGAGCCTTGTCACATAGCTACTGGCGTAGTTTTATTTCATCGGGGGCATGGGGAATCTGGTGCCCCACATCCCACATTGCTTGGATCCAGGTGGGGACAATCACATGGGGGAAGCATGGTGCACGCGTGGAGCACGTGTGCAGCACGTTGCTTCCTCTCATTGATTCTATGGAAATACAGGGAGCCTCCTGTGTTGCCATGGTGGTGGCATGTGGCTGCTTTGCCCACCTTTACCCACAGAACCGTGTCGGGATCATCTGATGGGAGTCAGCCAGCTCCATGGGTAATCTGGGCTAAACATGTTGCATGTTCCCAGACAGATATTTACACTGTAAGGCAGGGGTGCTCACAGTTTTTCAGCATGCGAGCTACTTATAAGACAACCAAGTCCAAATGATCTACCTACCCACTACTCAGAGAGCCATAAAAGCCAAATATTTGGAAATGTATTTCAGTGAGAGCCATATAATATATTTTAAGACTGAATGAAACTCAATGTGAGGATAATAAGCCCCTGAATTTATTCATAATAATAATGATGATGGTAATATTCATTCAGCTTCTGCTAATAATAATAATAACAACAACAGGTTCCTAGAGTAGAAGGAGACCTCCAAGTGCCATCCAGTCCAACCTCCTTCTGCACCTGGGCGGGTTCGGGAGCCTGCGGGGTGGGACTGAGCCTTCCTCCTGCCCTGCCAGTAGATCGCGATCTACCTAATGAGCACCCCTGCTGTAAGGGGAAACCCAACTGTGGTGGCACCCCCACCTCCAGATTCTTGACCTTCCTGGGGCAAAAAAACTGACTTCAAGGAAGGTGAAGAGACATATTGGAGGTGTAATAATGGATTCTAGGAGCAAGCCTCTGGACTTTGAGTTCTCCCAATCCTCAGCTCTGTTTTCACTTGGATGGCAGGGCGTGTCATTACTTATTTGTACCCTAACATTTGCTATGAGAGATATATAATGAAGGAGCATCAATCCTACATACTGGAAATTAATACTGAAAAGCAGTTTGGTCCTCACTACATTGGACAAACCTTACTTTGTGGAAGGTCAATCAGCTAGGAAACTGCTAATCTTGTCACATGTCTGCCAGAGGTGCTCCACTTTGTAGAGGGGTGTGGGGAACCCGGCGCCCCAAACCCCACATTGCCTGGGCCGGGAGTTTAGCACAGCAGTTAAAACAGCAGCTGTAGCTGCAAGCTGTGAGCTGTAAGATCCGAACGTGGCAAGTTCGAATCCCGGGCTGACTTGGGTAAGTTAGCTATAAAGCCCTGCCCCTGTTGACCTAAGCAGTCAAAAGCTAGCCGCAAGTAGAAAAATTAGGTACCGCATAAGCGGGAGAGGTATCCTAAAGCAGTGTTTCCCAACCAGTGTGCCGGGGCACACTAGTGTGCCATGAGAGATCATCAGGTGTGCCATGGGAAATTGGAACCTCCAGGAGGGAAGGGGGGAGAGTCTAGTGTGTTGAAGTATAAAAACCTTAAGAAACCTACCTCTATAAAGGCACAAAATTACAAACACCCCCCTCCCTACTCGTTGTCTACTTGGTCTCTCCCTCTCCATGCATTGGGAAGACCCGCCTCCCTTTCCCCAAGTAGAGACCTTCTCTTGCCTCCTGGGGGTTCTGTGTGGGAAGTTTGGCCCAGTTCTATCATTGGTGGGGTTCAGAATGCTCTTTGATTGTAGGGGAACTATAAATCCCAGCAACTACAACTCCCAAATGTCAAGGTCTATTTCCCCTGAACTCCATCTGCGTTCATATTTGGGCATATTGAGTATCCATGCCAAGTTTGGTCCTGATCCAACATTTTTTCAGTCCACAGTGCTCTCTGGATATAGGTGAACTACAACTCCAAAACTCAAGGTCAATGCCCACCAAACTCTTATAGCATTTTCTCTTGGTTATGGGAGTTCTGTGTGGGAAGTTTGTGTCTTTCTGCCATTCCTGCCAGGATGTCTATGTTGAGTTCATTGAAACAGGCCCAGGTTTCACACTGAGTGTATAAGTACATTTAAAAACATATTAACTATATGTATTACTGTGTTAGAGTGTCATTTTGTGTCATTTTGGTTGGTGGTGTGCCCCAGGATTTTGCAAATGTAAAAAGTGTGCCATGGCTCAAAAAAGGTTGGGAAACACTGTCCTAAAGGACTTTTTAACTTCAATAAATATTGAAGTACCGGAAGAGGATTCGGCTGGCTGGCTGGCAGGCTCTTCGTCAAAAAGGAGGAGGAGGTAGCAAGAAGGATGGAACAACAGCGCCCCCTGTGACGAAATGGAGCAGCAGCACCCAGTGACGAATATAACAACAGCACCCGGTTGGAAACTAGGAAGAACAAAGGCTAGGTCCAGGAGATCATCCTGCTATATGTTGTTGTATGTCTTGTACATGAAAAACAGCAGGGATTGTCTGCTGTATGTGTTCTGTGATCCGCACTGAGTCCCCTTCGAGGTGAGAAGTGCGAAACATAAATAAAGTGTATTATTATTATTATTATATGCACACGTAGTTGCGATTAAAGGGTGGCTGTTTGTGAGCCTGACTTTGGAGCCGAGCAACCCTCAAGCCATTTTGGGGAGGATGATTTGGAGAACTCGCACTGCCACTAAAGAATCATAGTGTTGAAAGAGACCACAAGGGCCTCCTGCCATCAAACAACACAAAATCAAAGACAACAGATGGGCATCTTGCCTCTGCTTAAGAACTCCAAAGAAGGAGACTCCACCACACTCAAAGACAAATGTTCCTGCCAACCTCTGCAAGAGTGCTTTAGCTCGGAGGGACCCCATCTCACTCCAGAAGGCAGGTATTTGCAAATAGACAGATGGTTACAGAAAGTACAATGAGTTTTTATGCTTGCACAGTGCAGCTGTTAGATTGTGGCTTCAGAGCTGTAGTTCTGAAGTTACCCAACTGTGAAGAAAGCTGTACATGGTAACCAGAGCTAGTCTGGTGCATTTTGTCTTTTACTGCAATAATTAAGTTGTTGATCTACCTTAGAAAGCTATCAGCAAGGGAGATTTCCACCAGAGAATGAAAAAGTATCTTTTTTATCCTTTTCTTTTTAAGATTACTTGTTTTGTTGATGCCTTTGGCAATCTCTGTTTTAACAAAGAAAAAAATTCTTTGTGAAAATTTCAAAACTAGAGTAATACTAGAATCTTAGAGTTGGAAGAGACTGCAAAATATATCCAGTCCAACTCCCTGCCATGCAGGAACATGTAATCAAAGAACTCCTGACAGGTGGCCATCCAGTCTCTATTTAAAAACCTCCAAAGACGGAGACCACACCACACCACAATGTATTCCATTATCAAAAAGTTCTCATTACCAGGACATTGTTTAGATGGAATCTGTTTTCTTGAAATTTGAATCTATTGTTCCATATTTTAGTCATTAGTACAGCATGTTAAAACTGGGCTTTAGCGCAGCAGGTTAGACTGCCAGCTGCCCAAAATCTTGCCGATCAAAATGTCAATAGTTCAAACGTGGGTTGGGATGACCTTCGGGTTCACAGGATATACTATGAAGGTATCTATCCTCACCATGGTAGGACACATTATATTATTATCCTTCTGGCACTTTACTGTGGAAATTGGACTGTATATTGATATTGTTATTATGTATTGCAGAAATGTGCATACCTGTGACGCGTTGCATATTGCCGCTTACTTTTGCCACTTGAAAAAGCCTACCTTAAGGCGAAACGGTTCGGGCTCTGCAGCTCTACTGTTGCGGCCCCCTTCCCGCGTCCATTGGCAGGTTTTCCAGTACACTGATCTCTGTTTACACCACTACTACAGATTGCACTGGACCAGACCATATTCTGTGTGGATTACAATTCTTGGGCACAACTAAATTGTGTTGAACGCATCATCTTTGTGTAGACTGCTTGTGTTGAATGACGAAAGAACCCCCCTTGTGGCCAACCATTGTGTGGAATATACAAAACTTGTGTTGAACGTACCATTTTTGTGTAGAACGCTTGTGTGGAACGACGGACTTTCTTTACAACCTTACACACCGGTCTGGACTTACCTCTCCTGTGCAATTCTCCCAAAGGTACGGTGATCTAGTGAACATTATTTACTCTATTTGAATCTATGTAGTGAATATGACCATTTTGTATATTGTGTATTTTGGTGTTTGGATATACCAGCCAATTTATTGAATTAGAATATTTTGATACCACTCTTATGTTGTGCTGTCCCACTTGTGTGGATAGTTGTGACATTTCCACAGTTCATTGTTGTTACTGTATGAGCTCCCAACTGTCAGCCCAGTTTCTGCTCACCCAGCAGTTCAAAAACAGCAATGTAAGTAGATAAATAAGTACCGCTTTGGCAGGGAGGTAAGAAAAGGTGCTCATGTGAACATGCCAGCAATTGGATCTAAGGACAACAAAGGTAAATTGGCATGGAAGATGGGGCGACAGCACCTTCCGCTCCTGTAGCTGGAGTCAACCACAGCCTCCAAGCATTGGAGTTGAAAAAAAGATGGGAAGCTTTTACCTCTGTTTATGCCTGTCTTTGTTAATAGTATAACAGCATTGAATGTTTGCTGTATATGTGTACTGTAATCTGCCCCGAGTCCCCTTGGGGAGATAGGGCAAAATATAAATAAAGCATATTTTATTATTATTCTAGTTCAGTGTTTCCCAACCTTTTTTGAGCCATGGCACACTTTTAACATTAAAAAAATCCAGGGTCACACCACCAACCAAAATGACACAAAATGACACTCTAACACAGTAAAGAACGGCTGGGGGATGGTGGCCTGCTGGGAGCAGCTCCTGGAAGTGCTGAAGCCAGGGGGGGGCAGAGCCAGGCCGCATCATGCCCCGCCCCCCCCGGCTTCGGCACTCCCAGCAGCTGTTCCAGCCTTGAGGGGGCAGTGCCAAGCCAGCGGTGGCAGAGCCAGCACAATGCTGGCTTGGCACTGTTCCCTCAAGGCTGGAGCAGCTGCTGGGAGTGCCAAAGCTGGGGGAGGGGGCGGAGCCAGCCAGCCCGTCCCCTCCCCCGGCTTCAGCTGTGCCACAGAGGAGGAGCATGAGCAGTGGACGGGCTTCAGTGAGCAGGGCTCCTCCTCTGCGTGGCTTCAGCGACCGAGGGGCGGGAGTCATGGCGGATTGGAGGCTGGCTGGGGGAACGGCCAAAGGAGGCGGTGCCCCGGCCCTTCTTCTTTTTCTTCGCCGCTGCCTGGCCCTTCCTCCTCCTCCCCCAAGCAGCAGGAGTTCGGCAGCAGGAGGGAGGAAGGAAGGGGGGCAGAGAGCTTTTCTCGCAGCACAGCAGGAGGTCCGTCATGGCACACTAGTGTGCTGTGTCACAGCGGTTGGGAAACACTGTTCTAGAGCACCAGAAAACAAGATTTCCACCTCAATATGTCATTCCTCCTCAATATGACATCCTTAAGGTTAAAAACTAAATCATGATCTGTCATTGGTGAGTTTGGATTCTGACACTAATCACCATTTGGCCAAATAAGCCATGGCCTAGCATTGCATCTGTACATAGTTCATTATTTGCTTGAGATCAAACATAGATAATTTTGCCAAATGAATTTTATGTCACTTGATTTCAAAACCTGAACAGTGTTGCCAGCAGGGGAACATTTAGAAATGCCTTTCTTGAAATTGCAGTTCACATGATGGGTAAGATATCATCTGCAACATGTTTTGTTCAGTTTATACCTTTGGGAGAAGAGATGTGAAACGGAATTAGCTCCCTCCCTCACCCCACTATGCTTAACATGAATTAAGAACCTGATCTTTACCATTCTAAGGGAGAAAAAAAGTCAAAACATTATCTATTTTTTTATAAAAAATGTAGCTGTGGTATACCATTGATTTCCTTTCTCTAGACTTGAGCTTTAAAAAGTATTTTTAATAGGCTACGTTAGAAGCAATTTGAAATCAAAGCTCTTTTTTTAAAGAAAAAAATCTCCACGGTATTAACTATTCTCAGATCAATCAATCCCCACTAGGAGGAAAAAAGACATATAATAACCCTTTCTAAGAAATATCTGATGAAACAGAGACATTCTTCAGAACTATATAATTCTCTGGTGAATAGTTTAGAAATGGAAAAAGGCAGTGGGAGATTGGTGCACATATTGGAGCAAATAATGATATTTTTGAAATTCTTTGCAAGTCTTCTCAGTATTGCCAAGCAATGGCTGAACCAGTCTAACTAAGAGAAAGATTATTGTAACCAAGAACTTGTCCAGTCTGCTGCTGCTTGTTGTTGTTGTTGTTGTTGCTGCTGCTGCTGCTAATTGTCATTAATCAACTTCAACACATGGCAACTTTATGAATAGGTTGACCTCCAAGTCATCCTCTTATCAACCACCTTGTTCAGATCCTACAGACTTGTGGACATGGATTCTTTGATTGGGTCTTGTTCAGGCCCGGATTAGCCTCTTCGGCCGCCCGAGGCCAAGACGCCCCGCGCCGTCCCCCCAGGGCGCGAAAAGCCATGCCCCCAGGGCGCTGCTGCGCATGTGCAGCAGCAGCCCCGGCCGTGCGGCTTCCGTCGCCTCCTCCTCCCGTGACCAGAAGGAGGGCCCGAGCAGGTGGATGGAAGCCGCGCGGCACTGGCCTCATGGCTTCCGTCCACTTCGCGCCTTCCTTTCGGTCGCGGGAGGAAGAGGAGGTGGACGGAAGCCGCGCAGCACTGCCGTGGGGCTTCCGTCCACCTCCTCCTCCACCTCCTGCGACCGAAAGGAGGGCGCGAGGAGGAGGGCGGGACTTCCTCCTCCTCCTCGCGCCTTCCTTTCGGTCATGGGGGAGGAGGAGGCGGCGGACGGAAGCCCCACGAGCAGTGCCGCGGGCTTCCGTCCACCTCCTCCTCCTCCCGCGACCGAAAGGAAGGCACGAGGAGGAGGAAGGGAAGTCCCACCCTCCTCCTGGCCGCTTGGGCCGCCCCCTTGCAAAGGAAGGAGGTGGCCAGGAGGAGGAGGAGGAGGAAGGGAAGCCTGCTGGTGGGGAGCTTCCTTCCTCCTCGAGGCCTCCTTCCTTCCTCCAAGGGGCGGCCCAGGGGTGGCCCAGGGGAGGGTGCCATTCCCTCCTCCCTGCCCCCTCGCAGCGCTCTCCCCCCGCCCTCTCCCGAGGTATGATGACTCTCTCGGGAGAGGGCGGGGGGAAAGCGCTGCGAGGGGCTTTTAAAAAATGCGTTTTCATGGGGTCGAATCTGCTGCCCCCCAAAACCTGCCACCCGAGGCCATGGTCTAGTCTGGCCTTATGGGTAATCCGGGCCTGGTCTTGTTGTTTATTCGTTCAGTCGCTTCCGACTCTTCGTGACCTCATGGACCAGCCCATGCCAAATTTCCCTATCAGCTGTGGCCACCCCTTCAAAGTCAAGCCAGTCACTTCAAGGATACCATCTATCTTGCACTTGGTCAGCCCCTCTTCCTTTTTCCTTCTATTTTCCTCCAGCGTCATTGTCTTCTCCAAGCTTTCATGTCTTCTCTTTAGGTGGCCAAAGTATTTCCTCTTTGCCTCTAATATCTTTCCCTACAGTGAGCAGTTGGACTTTATTTCCTGGAGTATGGACTGATTTATTTATTTATTTATTTATTTATTTATTATTTCAACTTGTATACCACCTTTCCCAATAGGCTCAAGGTGGTTCACAACACAAGCATAAGGCATAATCACAAAACAGCATTTAAAACACAATAAAAGCAATTTATACTAAAACAGAGAATATGGATTATGAATATGGATTGATCTTCTCGCGGTCCAAGGCACTCTCAGAACTTTCCTCCAGCACCATACAGTTTTCCTCTTTTCCTACTGTCTTCTCCCTTGCCAAGCATTACTGTCTTTTCTAGTTAGTCCTGTCTTCTTGTGATATATCCAAACCACAACAGTCTCATCTTAGTCATCTTGGTTTCTAGGGAAAGTTTAGGGTTGATGTGTTCTCTCTCTCCGTGGTATCTGCAGAACTTGCCTCTAACACTACATTTCAAAAGAGCTCTTCTCTTCCTATCAGGATTCTCTTCCTCTCCTCTCTTCGCCGCCAGTGGTCGC
The DNA here is from genome assembly GCA_030556195.1 of Anolis apletophallus. NCBI lineage: Eukaryota > Metazoa > Chordata > Lepidosauria > Squamata > Anolidae > Anolis > Anolis apletophallus. The sequence goes on along the minus strand of JARBWK010000003.1, from coordinate 31,924,362 downwards.
CTCGACTCCTCCAACTAAACTTACTGTATGTTCCAGGCCCCAGGGAAGTACATCTCGAGAGCACAAGACGTAGGGCCTTCTCCATCTCTGCCCCTGTCTTGTGGAACTCCTTGCCTCCCCACTTGAGGGCCATGCGTGACTTGCGACCCTTTGCTCAGGCACTCAAGACCTGGCTTTTTAGCAGAGCTTTTAATGTCTAATGCAGTCTATTTGGTATTGTGTATTTTTTTCCCCCAATATATTTTTTATTGTTTTTCATTACAAACAAACACACAAAAAAGAGAGGGGAGGCAGGTTGGAGTTGGGGCCGGGTTGGGAAGTGGGGGTGGGGGGATCGGAAAGACAGGGGATCGTGAAAGACTTCCCAAAGAACTCCCATGTGCTTCACTTTTCTCTACGCCTCTTCCCTTGTTCATACAGTAGATCCGGGTCATCTTCATTTTTCCCGGTCTATCTTAAAGTTCATTTAGCTCTACTGTGAATTTAATACCCTTGTTTTGTAGATATTGTTTAAAAGTTGTCCAGTCTGTTTTCTTCTTTTGTCCGTTCGTGTTCTGGATTAGGGAGTCCATTTGTATCATATCTAATGTCTTCATTAGCAAGTCCTCCACTGTGGGGATATATTTCTGCTTCCAGTGTTTCGCCAGGGTTATGCGTGCACAGGCACTGAGCAGAAAGAGCATTTTATCCTGATTCTCGGTGAGACCTTTTTTTGTTATTCCTAATAGGTAAGTCTGAGGGTCCAGCTCGAATTTCTCCTTCAGAATCTTCTGTGCTTCTCTGTGGATTTCCTTCCAATACCTCTTTATCCTTCTGCAGCCCCACCATTGATGGAAATAGGTTCCTGCCTCTTTGCCGCATTTCCAGCAGCTGTTGGGAATCCTGTTGTCGAACTTGGCAATTTTTGTCGGGCATAAATGCCACCTGTATAGCATTTTGATCCAGTTCTCTGTAACATCTGTTATCCTTGTATATTTTAATTTTTTGGTCCATATCTCCTCCCACTGGTGGAGGAGGATCGAATGTCCAAAGTCTCTTGCCCAGTTCACCTGGCAGCTCTTAACTTGTTCTTCCTCTGTAGACCAGCTTAGGAGTAGTTTATATATGATACTGATGTTTTTCTTTTTCTTTCTCACCGCTGGTTCCCAGGTAGTGTCTTCCATGAATCCATTTTTGGAGTCTATTTTATATCTGTCATTTATCTGGTAGTAATGGAACCATGTTATGGCTGGGTATATCTGACGTAACTCCTCTATTGACTTGATTTCCCACTTATTCTGGGTTGTTTTCTTTAGTATTTGTTTATAGGTCAGCCATGTTTCCCCCGCCAGTTCCTTCTTACAGAAGGCTTCCATGGGTGAGACCCAGAGTGGTATATGCTTATAAAGTCTCACTTTGTATCTCTCCCAGGTTCTCAAGAGGGCCGCTCTAATATAGTGGTGGCTGAAGTTCTTTTCAATTTTCCCTCTGTTGTACCAGATATAGGCATGCCATCCAGCACACAGATCATGTCCTTCTAGTGTTGTCATTCTTTTATTTTGTAGCAGTGCCCAATCCCTAATGGCTACTAGATTGCATGCCTCGTAATAAAGTTTCATATCGGGTAAACCCAGCCCTCCTCGTTTTTTCTCATCCGATAATGATTTGAAGTTAATCCTTGCCTTTTTATTTTTCCAAATGAATTTTCTCAAATCTACATTCCATTTCTTAAAGAGGAGGTCGTTTCTAATTACTGGGATCATCTGGAATAGAAATAGTAGCTTCGGTAATATGGACATTTTGATAATAGCAATCCTACCCAACAGGGAGATGCTTTGTTTATTCCATTTTATTAGGTTCCCTTGTATCTGCTTCCATACCGGTTCATAGTTATTTTGAATCAACTGGATGTTGTTCGCAGTTAGTACTATTCCTAGATATTTAAGCTTTTTTCCCAATTTTTATTCCAGTTTTGAGCTGAAGTTGATTTTTTTCTGCCTCATCAAGGTTTTTGGTTAGGAACTTAGTTTTGTCCTTATTTAGGTTAAAGCCCGCTAAAGTTCCGAATTGTTCGAATTTGTGTAGCCATTTTTCTATGTTGGGTAGTGGATTCTCTATACTACACACCATGCCGTCGGCGTATACCCTAAGTTTGTATTCTTGGGATAGCACCCGGGTTCCTTTTAGCTCTGTATCCTGATTTATATCTTTGACTATAGTCTCCATCACCAAAATGAACAGTAGGGGCGACAGTGGACACCCCTGCCGCACCCCCCTGTTCACTTGTATTTTCTTTCCTCTTTTCTGGCCGTTAATGATCAGTGTGGCTTCCTGTTTGTGGTATAATGCCTCTATGATATTTTGGAATTGAAATCCCATGTCTAATTCTCTTACCAACAACTTTAGAAATTCCCAATTAATTTTATCGAATGCCTTCTCGGCGTCGATGAATAGTAATGCCAGGTTTTTTTCGTTGTGTCTGTCATAGTACTCTAAAATATTTATAATTGCTCTCGTATTCTCTTTTAATTGTCGTCCTGGTAGAAAGCCTGTCTGATCAGATGAGGCCCAATCCTTTAAAAAGGTTTTTAATCTCTCGGCTATTATGGAGGTGAAGATCTTGTAATCCGTGTTTAACAGGGATATAGGCCTATAATTCTTCATACTCGTCTTCTCTGAATTTTCTTTATGTATTAGGGTGATGTTGGCACTTTCCCATGATTTTGGTATCTCCTTGTTTACCCTTATGTCATTGAATATGTCGTGGAGTAGGCCTGATATTTCGCTCTTGAATGTTTTATAATATAAGGCTGTAAAGCCATCTGGCCCTGGTGTTTTATTGCTTTTTAAATTGTCTATTCCCTTTTCAATTTCCGCCATTGTTATTGAGCTATTGAGTAGTTCTCGCTGTTTTTCAGTGATTTTCGGTATCCCCAGATTGCTTATATATTCTGCTATTGTATCTTTTGAAGGTTTATCTCTTTTATACAATTCCTGATAGAATTTTGAGAAGGCATCCGCTATCTCTTTCTCTTTAGTGTGTTGCCTTCCCTCATGTTCTATTCTTGTGATGTAGGTCTGGTTCCTTTTTTCTTTAATCTTCTTGGCTAACCATTTACTAATCTTGTTAGCATTTTGAAGGTAGTTAGCCCTTACATATTTCAGCTGCCTTTCTATCCTTTCCGTCTGTAATAGTTGCTGCTGTTTTCTGAGGAATTTTAGCTCCTTTAGAGTCTTACTATTTATTGGCTTCTTTTTAAGGGTTTCCTCTTTTTTACTTATCTCCTCCATTATCTCCTGTTCTTTTTTATTAAACTGTTTGTTTCTCAAATTGTTTAATTGTATGAAATTGCCGCGCATCACAGCCTTCATTGCCTCCCATTGAGTTATCTTGCTGGTTTCTTCCCCTTTATTTTTTTCCAGGTATTCCACTAGTTGTTTCCTGGCCCAGTCTATATCCCTCTGGTTTCTCAGCAGGCTGTCCTTCAGTTTCCATCTATATATATTTTTTTTTTTGAAAAGAATTTTTATTGATTAAAATAACACAACGGACATAACATCACATTTATCCCTACATACATTCATCCGGTAAGGGAAGGAGGGGAAGGGGGGGGAACAGTGGGAAGGGTCATAACATGCATCGTACAAATACATTCGAAGACAAACTTAAAACATACTGGTTAACTTCACCTCAGAGCAGCAAAACTGTACATTTATAGTAGACTATAACATGGTATTCTAAACTTAGATCCAATAACCTGTTAAACTAATGTTCTTTTCTTTCTTAACGTATTCAATCAGCGGGCCCCATGTTTCCTTGAATCTTATTGTCGGACCCTTTCTCAAGAGCAGGGTCAGTTTGTCCATTTCCGCTATATTCAGCAGTTTTTGCAGCACCTCCTCAGGTTCCGGTATTGTCCTTTCCCTCCAGTATTTTGCGAGGGTAATCCTGGCGGCTGTTGCTATATAAATTAACAATCTTTCTGTTCCTTTAGGCATCTCCTTCCCCTCTAAAATATTCAAAAGAAATAGTTCGGGCTTATAAACAATTTTTTCTGCGTTATCGTCTCCATTAATCTATGTATTTTTTCCAGTACTTTGATATTTCTCCACACGACCACCATACATGATAAAAGGTGCCCTATTTATTAAACATTTCCAGCAGGAATCATTACCAACCTTATATATCTTATTCAGCTGTGCGGGTGTCAAATACCACCTATACACTACTTTGTATAGGTTCTCTCTTAGGGAATTAGCACATGTAAAGTTTTGATTATTTTCCCACATTTTCTCCCACTTCTCATGGCTTATAGTGTAGCCTAAATTCTTATGCCATTTATCCCTATAGTCTACGACCGGGCATTTTCATGTGAATTTTTGTAATGAGCTTGTACAGTTTACTAGTTCTTTTTTCCCTGTACCTGCAGGAGGTTTTCCCCACACAGTGGGGTTATCTTCCCATCCTACTTCCTTGTCCTTATAGAATTTTGCCTTCAGCTGGTTATATTGAAACCAGTCCAGTCTGAATTCCTCCAGATCTTTTTGGCTTCTTAAACTATATTTATACTTATCTTTTATTACTAGATCTCTATATGTTATCACTCTCTCCCTTCCCGGTCTAGTTATAGAGAGGGCCTCGGCAGGCGATACCCATAACGGGATTTTCCTGCATACTAACTCCTTATATTTTATCCAAATTTTCAATAGTGGCGCTTTTATAATGTGGTTCCTAAAATTTTTATCTGCACTTACTTTGTTATAAAATAAGTAAGAATGCCATCCACCCTTGTTTTCCCAGCCTTCTAAGTCTAGAAGATTCCTATCTTTGATCTCCAACCATGGACGTATATTTTCCAGGCAATTTGCCTCATAATATCCTATTAAATCGGAAATCCACCCCCTAACTGTGGTTGGGGTATGAGATATTTTAATTTGATTCTGGCTTTTTGCCATTCCATATGAAGGACCAAGCTCCTTTGCCATTTTCTCAGTATGGTCATGTTTTTTAGAATAGGTAGGGTCTGGAAGAAGAAGTTTATCCTGGGAAATATCTTCATCTTGATTAGGGCAATTTTCCCTAACCATGATAGGTTTAAATTCTTCCACTCTTCGAGTTTCACTTTAATCTCCCTCCAGCTTTTTTCGTAGTTATTTTTTATAAGTTGACAATTTTTGTTTGTCATTTCTACTCCTAAATATTTAATTTTCCTTGCTAATGGAATTCCAAATTTTATTTCAAGCTCTCTCCTTCCTGGTTCTCTATATTTTTAATTAGCATCTGTGATTTCTTTTTATTTAGCTTAAAGCCGGATATCTCCCCATAGGCTTCTATTGTTTCTATCCACTTCCCCATGTTTTCCGATGGATTGGTTATCATACAGGCCAGGTCATCAGCAAAAGCCAGAATTTTGTATTTATTTTGTTTCACCGAGAAGCCCTTCACATCCTCATCCTTTTGTAATCGTCTCAATAAGATCTCTAACACAAAATTAAAAATCAGTGGCGATAGCGGGCAACCTTGCCTTGTTCCTTTAGTGATCTTAATTTCCTTTGATTTTAGCCCGTTCGCCATTATAGTTGCCTGTTGGGTGTTATATATTGCATTTATTGCAGTTGTAAACTTAAATCCCATATCCAGTTCCGCTAATAACCGTTCTATAGTACCCCAATTTAACTGATCAAAAGCTTTTTCTGCATCTAGAAAAAGTATTGCGGCTTTCTGATCTATATTTTTATCCAGGTATTCTAACAGGTCGATGATCTGTCTTATGTTTCGTTTCATTGAGCGTCTTGGGAGGAAGCCTGCCTGGTTGTGTGAGATCCATTTATTAAGAAATACCTTAAATCTTTTCGCCCAGATGTTTGCATATATCTTATAATCTAGGTTGAGGAGAGATATCGGTCTATAATTCTCAACCCTTTCTTCATCTTTTCCTTCCTTGTGGATAACTATGATCTCTGCCTCTTTCCATGAATTAGGCATCTCTCCCGTTGTTATAACGTTATCTATAACCGATTTAATGTGGGGGGCTAATTCTACTTTCATAGTTTTATAATAGATATCGGTAAATCCATCAGGACCCGGGGCTTTCCCACTCTTTAGACCTTCAATTGCTTCATATATTTCTTCTATGGTTACCTCTCCATTGAGGGCTTCTCGTTCTTCCTCTGTGATCTGGGTTAGGCCTTGCTTATTTAGGTAATGTTGTATTTTCTCTCCCTCGATATTCTCGCTCCTGTACAGCTCCTGGTAATATTTGGCAAAGGCGTCGACAATCTCCTCATCCGTGTTATAGTTCCTCTCATCTGTTTTTATTTTTGTTATGATCTTTTTCTGCTGTTTCTTCTTAACTTGGTATGCCAACCATTTTCCTGTTTTATTAGCATTCTCGAAAGACCTCTGTTTAGTAAATTTTAACTTCTTATCAATTTCCTCCATAGTTAGCATTCTTATTTGATTGTTTATTATTAATCTTTTAGCCAATGTCTCCTTTTCCTTAGGGTGGGCTTTTAATTTCTTCTCTAACTTATATAGCTCATTTGTGAGTTTTTCCATTTCCTGTCTTTTTTGCTTTTTCCTCATACTAGCCCTCGCGATAAGGTTTCCCCGTATCACGGCCTTGCTGGCCTCCCAAACTATTTTTATATCAACCTCGGGCTGAATATTTAACCGAAAATACTCCTCCAGGTCTGCCTTGGTCTTTTGAATATCTATATCAGATTTAAGTGTGTTATCATCCAATCGCCATTTATATGATCTCTGGCCCACTCTGAACAGTGCTCCCACGGGGGCATGGTCAGAGTGGGTCCTTGGGAGTATTGTGGTTTTAATTGTATTTGTCGCTAGCTTCTTAGATATCAGAATCATGTCTATGCGAGACCAATTCACTCTCCTTGCAGAATAAAAGGTATAGTCCTCAGCCTTGCCATGCTGGTCTCTCCAAATATCTACCAGACAATTCTGGTTCATCATCTTGAAAAAGCTGTTTGGGAGTTTGCTTTTATTGTATTGCCCTTTAGTTTTTTTAAATTTTTTATCCACCTTGGGGTTGCATACCCCATTGAAATCTCCACATATCATACACTCGTCCCATTCCGTTTCAATTAGCTTCTTGTTCAATTTATCAAAAAAAGCTGCTTTTGCATTGTTTGGCGCATATACACATACTACTAAAATTCTTTTCCCCCCCAGTTTCCATCTATATTTAGGGTTTTTTCCCTTAAGGTGGATCTCCAGCGAGTTATGGTCAGAGAATGTGTTGGTTGTTATCTCTATTTTATCTATTCTTATCGACATTGTGCTAGTAGTCCATGCCATGTCTATGCGGCTCCAAGTCTTGTGTCTTCCTGAGAAGAACGTAAAGTCCCTCTTTAGGCCATTATGGTTCCTCCAGACGTCTATTAAGTTGAGTTCCTGTAGAGTACTTAGAAATTGTTTGGGGAGTTGGCCACTTTTCTTAGTGGTCTTTGGATTTCCTATTGTCTTATATGTCTTATCCAGCTCTGCATTTGTCACCCCGTTAAAGTCCCCTACTATCAATAGCTCGTCATATTCTTGTTTGTCAATTTCTTTTTTGAGTTCCCTAATAAATTTTATTTTCGGCCCGTTTGGACAATAAATATTACAAAGTAGGATCTTTTGATAGTTTATTTCAATAATAATTCCCACAAACCTCCCATTCATGTCTTTAAAAGCCAGACTTCTCATGTATTTCTGATTCACATAGATCGCAACCCCGCTTTTTTTTTCACTTGCAGAATAAAAGACCTTCCCTAGCTTTGGTTGCTCTAAGTATCTGGTATGGCGACTAGCGACATGTGTCTCTTGCAGCGCTGTTATTTCATAGTTCATAGTCAAAAACTCGTCTTCTTTTTTGGGGTGAGTTTAAGCCGTTTACGTTACATGAGTAGATTCTAAGGGAATTCATCTTGGTATTCCAATTGGTCATTCAATGCCTCCATTGGTGCCGGATCTTGCATGGCCACCAGCTGGTAGTTCTCTGGGGAGAATTTCCGTATTCTTTTGAGGTTTCTCTGTAAGGATGTTCCCGGGGGGGTCTATTTCTTCTAGATCTTCTCCTTCTAGTTCGTTTGTGTCTTCCTCCCCCTCGAGCTCGCCTTCCTCTTCTTCAGTTCCTCTGTCTGCAGTCTTTTTCATCTCTTTTAACTCTCTCCTTCTACCTTGTCTTTGTTCTTTGCTTCCCTCTTCCCGGGATCTTGAGGGGTTTCCTTCCTGTCTCCTCCCTTGGCCGCTGTGTCTATCTTTCTGTATATGGTTTTCGAAAGAGAGAGACTTCCGGTTTGGTGGCTGCATGGTGGACGTGTCTCCTGGGGCTCCAGGGGACAATCCAGAGCGATCTTGGTCAAGGAGGGACTGCTCCTTCCCAGACGAGACAGATAGAGGCTCACTGGGTGAGAACCCACTCGCAGGCCGGCCGATGGTGTCAAAGGGGGTTTTACCCTCAAGGTGATTCCCCCAAGAACCCCCGGTAACGGAGCGAAAAGTGTCAGGCCGATCGCCTAGGACCGAAACCGACAGGTTTCAAACGGATCCACCAGCCACCGGCTTAAACTTGGAGCTTGCATTCAAACAGCAAGTAGACGCAAGAGCAAAGAAATCCATGTGCACCGAAGAAGGAAGACTGAAGAGATTTGAAAGACTGGCAGAAGCCTAAGGGCAAAGGGAGATCCGGAAAAGGCAAGGAAGCCAAACCCAACAACTGTGAGACAAAGCTAGATCCCCGGCACAGATACAACCTCAGGAGAAAAGCGGCGAAGGGAACAGCGGAGAAGCGGCGAAGGAGAAAAGGGAGAAGGAGACCGCGCGAAAATACGGTATTGTGTATTTTTAAATGCAATTGTTTTATGTAAATAGTCTGGAGCATTTTAATGGAGGGCGATTAACAAGTGAGAAACTGATGATGATAATTGTCCCGTTTACCATGAAACCTACGATCCAGCCAGCAGTCCTTCAAATTTCTTGACTTTCAACTCCTAGCAGTCTCAGGAAGCTTGTCCAAGTCTGTTATGTTTAAGATATTTTGGACTTCAACTCCAAAAGGGATCTCTAAGTCAGTGTTTTTCAACCTTTTTTGAGCCACGGCACATTTTTTACATTTACAAAATCCTGGGGCACACCACTAACCAAAATGACACAAAATTACACTCTAACACGGTAATACATATGGTTAATATGTTTTTAAATGTATTTATACACTCAGTGGGAAAACTGGGCCTGTTTCGATGAACACAACATATATATGACTTCCTCTCCCATATTTATACATGGCTATCATGTCTTCTCTCAGCCTTCTCTTCTTCAGGCTAAACATGCCCAGCTCTTCAAGCCGCTCCTCATAGAGTTTGTTCTCCAGACTTTTGTGAAATTTCACCCTGAGTGAAACTTTCTTCCAGTTAACTATGGATGTCATGAAGCTGTTCTAAACAGTTCCTTGGGGGAGGGGAGCAACTCTCGAAAAATCCAGTAAAATAGTAAAGAAAGAAAACCATTTCCAAGCGGAGAGGCTCAATTTGTTTCTTGGAAACCTGTGAGGGGGCTGCTAGGAGGGGGAGAGTGCCAATTTCCCACGGCACACCTGATGATCGCTCACGGCACACTAGTGTGCCACTGCACACTGGTTGGGAAACACTGCTCTAAGTTATCCTGGGATGTTGTCTTTAAGCATTGGTGGAGGACAAGGCCCATTACAAAAAGAGAGAGAGAGCTAATTTATGGAAATGATTTAGATAGTATTCTGCAAAGTGGTTTTATTTTTATCAGGGGTGGGGAGGTTGAGGGTTTTGTTTATATAATTAACTTAACCATTTTGAATCAGAAAAAAATACACATTACTTGTTGTTTTTCTTCTGCCTCTAGGAAATCGAATTGTAGAAGAAATAGTCTCCAGAGAGCTACTTATTTATGGTTTGGACGCCTGAATAGAAGGCTCTTGTCTAAATGGGTTTTAGAGTATCTTTTGCAAACTTTTCTCATCCGTCGGTCAAGCTGGCCTGGTGTTTTGCCAACCCAGCTCCAGTATTATTGTTCCTTAGAGAGGTCTGACAGATAGGAAGGCTGCCAGACCAGAGCTCTTCAACAAAGTAATTTCTAAACCCAAATGTATTTGTTCTTCCTTGGCCTGTCAAATGAAAGTCTATCATTCATATATATATAGAGGAGGGGGGCAGACGTTCTGGCTTCTGGATAGCTTGAGATAATTTCTTTCTTTCTGGAAACTGACAGCCATTCATTCCTTAAGGGGAGGGAAATGATCGTGCTGAGATATACAATCCAATCTTTATCAATTTAACCACTACATTTGTTTATCATTAAGAGCAGAAAAACCTGGCGTCCTACCAGTGTGGCTGAGCTCCAACTCCTACCAGTATAGCAAATGTCAAGGATGCTACGATCTATGGCTTAGCAATGCAAGAACATAAGAAAGACCATGCTCTGGACTGGGAGAACATGCATGACTGAGAATGCAAATGGGGAGGAGGAGCAAGAAAGGAATCATGTCTTGAAATGGCACCTTTTGTGTATGTGTGTGTGATAGCAAATAAACCATAGGGGCAAAGGGATTCCAGAAACTGTAGTCTAGAACAGTGTTTCCCAACCAGTGTGCCGTGAGTGATCATCAGGTGTGCCGTGGGAAATTGGAACCTCCAATACCCTTACTTATTAAAGGAGCGCTGCTACATCACAGTACAAAATGCACAATTAATCATACATAATCATACGCAAAAAACACATTCAAAGTACCCAATCCTGCTGGAGAAAATCAAAAGTCTTACATGAGGTAGTTTGGCGTGGTCGCTACAGAGAGCGGAGGAGTTGCGAACCATGAAGTAGCGAGTTCATGGAGCGCTCCTCTATGGAAAACTCGCGATATTTGATGAAATCACGGAAGTGAGTGCAAAAAACAAAGTGTATCCTCATGATGTTATTCAATGTCAGTTCCAGGATCCGCACAATAATACAGTCAGTTTGCAGACAATTTAAAGAAGCAGCACCATAATCATAGCGTAAAGGTAGAAAATCACGTAGATAATCACATATATTAAAACCGCCAGAGGCTGAAGATAGATGTGGCGATGGAATCGAAAGCTGGCATGGGCAAACTTGGACCTTGAAGGTGTTTTGGACTCCAACTCCCACCATTCCTAGCAGCCTTAGGCCCTTTTCCTTTCCCCCCCTCAGCCACTTAAGCAGGAAAGGGCCTCAGGCTGTTAGGAATGGTGGGAGTTGAAGTCCAAAGCACCCAGAGGGCCAAAGTTTTCCCATGACTGACAGCTGTTGAGCAAGACCTTTGTGTGTGTCTTTCTGCCATTCCTGCCAGGATATCTATGTTGTGTTCATCGAAACAGGCCCAGGTTTCACACTGAGTGTATAAATACATTAAAAAACATATTAACTATATGTATTACTGTGTTAGAGTGTCATTTTGTGTCATTTTGGTTGGTGGTGTGCCCCAGGATTTTGTCAATGTAAAAAATGTACCGCGGCTCAAAAAAGGTTGAAAAACACTAGAAGCAACTTTTCCAAGTTCTGACTAGAAACTGTGTTCCTGACTTCAGGTTTCTAATGCCGAGATTCCCCTCCCGACTTATTTAAAATTTGGAAGGTTATACTTGATATCTTTGATAAAGTTTTGTCTTGTATTCTGAAGGGATAGGGCTCATCAAAGGGAGGACTAGAGAGTGCTGAAGTATAAATTTTTAAAACACAGGAACTCATTATCATTACAGTTCCTATAGCTGCAGCCCTATGCAGAACTGAGAGTTACCGCATATACTTGAGTATAAGCCTACCCAGATATAAGATGAGGTGTCTAATTTTACCACAAAAACTGGGAAACTGTTTTGATTCGAGTATAAGCTGAGGGTGGGAAATGCCACAGCTACTGGTACATTTCAAAATAAAAATCAATAGCAATAAAATTACATTATTTGAGGCATCTGTAGGTTAAATGCTTTTATTTACCGTATTTTTCGCACCATAAGACGCACTTTTTTTCCTCCCAAAGTGGGAGGAAAAATCAGCCGCGTCTTATGGTGCGAATATGCAGGCCGGGGGGCGTCACAGCTGACGCGAGCGGTTCCCTCTCCCTTCGCCTCCTTTTGCTTCTCCTGCCCTTTCCTTGAGGGCGGGGAAAGCAAAAGGAGGCGAAGGCGGAGCAAACCGCTCGCGTCACAGCTGACGCGAGCGGTTCCTCCCCTCCGCCTCCTTTTGCTTCTCCTGCCCTTTCCTTGAGGGCGGGGGAAGCAAAAGGAGGCGGCGGAGCAAACCGCTCGCGTCACAGCTGACGCGAGCGGTTCCTCTCCCTCCGCCTCCTTTTGCTTCTCCTGCCCTTTCCTTGAGGGCGGGAAAGCAAAAGGAGGCGGCAACCGCAAACCGCTCGCGTCACAGCTGACGCGAGCGGTTCCTCTCGCCTCCTTTTGCTTCTCCTGCCCTTTCCTTGAGGGCGGGAAAGCAAAAGGAGGCGAAGGCGGAGCAAACCGCTCGCGTCACAGCTGACGCGAGCGGTTCCCTCTCCCTCCGCCTCCTTTTGCTTCTCCTGCCCTTTCCTTGAGGGCGGGGAAAGCAAAAGGAGGCGAAGGCGGAGCAAACCGCTCGCGTCACAGCTGACGCGAGCGGTTCCCTCTCCCTCCGCCTCCTTTTGCTTCTCCTGCCCTTTCCTTGAGGGCGGGGAAAGCAAAAGGAGGCGGCGAGGCGAGCAAACCGCTCGCGTCACAGCTGACGCGAGCGGTTCCCTCTCCCCTCCGCCTCCTTTTGCTTCTCCTGCCCTTTCCTTGAGGGCGGGAAAGCAAAAGGAGGCGAAGGCGGAGCAAACCGCTCGCGTCACAGCTGACGCGAGCGGTTCCTCCCTCCGCCTCCTTTTGCTTCTCCTGCCCTTTCCTTGAGGGCGGGGAAGCAAAAGGAGGCGAAGGCGGAGCAAACCGCCGCTCGCAGCTGACGCGAGCGAGCCCCTTCCCTTCGCCTCCTTTTGCTTCTCCTGCCCTTTCCTTGAGGGCGGGGGAAGCAAAAGGAGGCGAGCAGGACAAACCGCTCGCGTCACAGCTGACGCGAGCGGTTCCCTCCCTTCGCCTCCTTTTGCTTCTCCTGCCCTTTCCTTGAGGGCGGGGGAAGCAAAAGGAGGCGAAGGAGCAAACCGCTCGCGTCACAGCTGACGCGAGCGGTTCCTCTCTCCCTTCTCCTTTTGCTTCTCCTGCCCTTTCCTTGAGGGCGGGGGAAGCAAAAGGAGGCGGCAGGCAAACCGCTCGCGTCACAGCTGACGCGAGCGGTTCCTCTCCCGCCTCCTTTTGCTTCTCCTGCCCTTTCCTTGAGGGCGGGGAAAGCAAAAGGAGGCGAAGCGGAGCAAACCGCTCGCGTCACAGCTGACGCGAGCGGTTCCCTCCCTCCGCCTCCTTTTGCTTCTCCCGCCCTCAAGGAAAGGGCGGAGGGAAGCAAAAGGAGGCGGAGCGAACCGCCGCGTCAGAGCTGACGCGACGCGGTTCGCTCCCGCCTCTCTGCCTCCTTTTCGTTCCCCCACCTTTTCTTCCCTCAAGGAAAGGGTGGGGGGAAGGAAAAGGAGGCAGAGGGCGAGCGAACGAGCTGAGAAGACGCACCTGCTGATAAGACTTACCTAGATTTTAGAGGGGGAGCGAAAATATTTTTTTTCCTATTTTCCTCCTCTAAAATCTAGGTGCGTCTTATCATCCGGTGCGTCTTATGGAGCGAAAAATACGGTATTTATTTATTTATTTATTTATTGTTCATTTTTATATACCGCTCCTTCCAGCAGGCTCGGGGCGGTTTACATAAAATCAATTAGTAAAACAGCAACATTTCAATTTAATAACAGCAACAATATAAAACAGAGCATGAAAACAACAATCTACATAGGACTCAAGGATTTGGGCAACTTTCTCAGGAGCCATTTAGATTAAAGGCCTGCCTGAAAAGGGTTGTTTTACAGGCTCTCCGAAACGGGGCCAGTTCCTTAATGGTGCGGACCTCATCCGGCATTGAGTTCCATAGCAACGGGGCCGCTACGGAAAAGGTTCTTGATCTGGTTGTAGACAGATGGCAGGAATGAATAGATAGAACTACTAAGAGATTTTGCTCTTCCGAGCATAGTGATCTCAGGGGAACATATGGGGTGAGGCGGTCCCTCAGATACACCGGCCCTAGACCATACAAGGCCTTAAAGGTCAACACCAACACCTTGAAAACAATCCGGTACTCTATTGGTAGCCAGTGCAGTTGCTGCAGAATAGGTATAATGTGCTCTCGTGCAGGTGCTCCCACCAACAGTCGAGCAGCAGCATTCTGCACTAGCTTGAGTTTCCGGATTGATGACAAAGGAAGGCCAATGTAGAGGGCGTTACATAAAACTTTAATTAAGATAAGACTGTATAACTGATAAAACCATTATTCTAACCTTCTTCACTGTAAATGTGCTTATGTATCCTTCCAGTAATAATAGAGTAAAATAATAAATGTAATAAAAATAATAATAGAGTAAAATAATGTAAATGTAATAATAACAGTAATAGAGTAAAATAATAAATCTAATAATAATAAGAGTAAAATAATGTAAATACAATAATAACAGATAATAATAATAACATAGTAAAATAATAAATAACCTTATATTGAGCCTTAAAAAGGGGCTGAATAACTCATTTTATAATTGAGTATATATGGTATATCCCTGGGATATAAGTACAATGGAGCCTTGCTATCTGCTGGCATTTGGTTCCAGGACCTCCCGTGGATATTGAAATCTGTGGATGTTCATGTCCATTATATACAATTGCATAGTAAAATGGTGTCCCTTATACAAAATGACAAAATCAAATTTTTATTCTGGGATTAAAAAATATCTTTAAGCCATGGATGGTGGAACCAGCGGATGCAGAAGGCCAAATGTACATACAGAAAGCACCCCCACACACACACACACACATTATATTCCAAGATGTTCTCTACTAAAAAAAACACACACACACAAACATCCAAAACATATCAATTAAATTTTAAAAATCTTAATCTCAAAAAAGGGTATGACCATGCTACTTATATTTTCCGGCATTTAATTTTGACTATAGAATGGAGTGGTAATTTGGCACTCAAGCTTTAATGCTGTACATGACAAACCAAGATAAAGCAAATAAAAGAAGAAGAAAACAGATCAAACAATCATAGATTACCCTTGGCAAAGGATCTTCAGCCAGCTGAAACACAAGTTTGAGTTTTCGATTAGACATGGAAATAGTCGTGCAAAGAGGTCTTACCTTTTGAATGCTCATGTTCCTTATTCTATGTTTTCCTCTATGCTAAATTTTCAGGCAAAATATTAAAACTTGAAAGCTTTGTTATGACCTCATTTGCTTGCAAGACTGTTATTACTCTGGCACTTTGGAAGATGACATCATTGATCTGCTCTTATAGAAGGTCAGGAGCTGCATTACCACTCTATTGCACCACTGGGAATGAAGGCTAGTCATCACCAAAGAGCTAGTTCCTGACACTTTGCAATTACAGTATGATCCCCATACCCGCCTCTGACAAAATATTGTCAATGTCCTCCTAGTGATTCCATGGCATGGTTCTTCTAGAAGTTACCACAGAGTCCCCTGAGTCACCAGTTTATTAATTTTCTAGTTCTTCCAGGACAATTTTGTGGTAACGTCTGATTCCCCCACCCCCCCAATGTCAGGAGCAACTTGAGAAACTGCAAGTTGCGTCTGGTGTGAGAGAATTGGCCATCTGCAAGGATGTTGACCAGGGGCTGCCCGGATGTTTTGACATCATATCATCCTTGTGGGAGGCTTCTCTCAAGTCCCCACATGGGGAGCTGGAGCTGACAGAGGGAGCTCTTCCGCGCTCCCCCCAGATTCGAACCTCCAACTTGTTGGTCTTTAGTCCTGCCGGCACAAGGGTTTAATAATCCATTGTGCCACCAGGAGCACTGGTGAAAGCCATTCATTTTAATAGGTTTCACTATTATGAAACCTATTACACATCTCTCCCTATGAACCATCAAGATGCTTAAGATCATCCGGAGAGGCCTTGCTCTCACCTGGCGGGGACGAGAGACAGTGGTGGCTCCTCGGCTTTGGAACTCCCTTCCTAGTGACATCAGATCGGCCCCCTCCCTCCTGACATTTCGTAAGAAAGTCAAGACTTGGCTTTTCGAGCAAGCATTCACAGACAAACTTTAATCGAGATCAAGGATTACTATGACGACAAACGGAAACCGATTTTAAGATTCTGAAGCTGAGATTTGTATTTTGTCAGTTTTATATGACTGTTTTTATCTTGTGATGTATTGTATGTGGGCACTTGTTGCCGCTTGTTCACCGCCTCGAGTCGCCTTCGGGCTGTGAGAGGCGATATAGAAGCATGGCAAATAATAAATAAATATTATTCATGATTTCCTGTTTCCATGGTAAGTTAAAGAACTCCTTCCTCAAAGTTACAGGAGTACTGCTGTACTAACTTTCCACTTTTCTTGGCAAGTATATCATTCATAGATTCATGCTTTAACTCTGAAGGGGTGGAGACCCAAAGATTTTTTATTTTACATTAGAAAATGATATAGGAAAGTTATGCAAAGCATAATGTGGGCAGTGACGCTAATGTAACCTGCAAAAGCTTTTATTCTTTGTTCTCAAAACTTCACTGGCATAATTAAAGATGTAGCACACAGTTACCTTTATACTTCAACAATGAGTCCCCCAGGAGGCTCATTAAATGGATTGCAAGGTTCCAGTCCTTAGTGCTTCCGCAACTGGGCAAGAAACAAGCTTGACGGGTGGCTTCAAGGCATTTACTCTGCATGTCTAGACCTTTCTGTATACCGCCCTCCACAGGTCCTTGTTCATGGAGCTATTCATCTATAAAAACCACTGTCCTTTTTTCTGTGTTCAGGCTCTTTGGTTCCCACACATGCCAAGACTGAAAACACACCAAATCTTTGAAAGCAAGCAGCTCCCCATGAACACCGTGAAGTCACTTTCTGTTCCTCCATCTAAGCCAAAGAGAATGAGAATTTTGGGAGCAGCTCAAGTTCTCCCTGAGGCACATCAGAACAGCTCTGTAGGCTGAGGTTTAAAATTGCAGTTATGTGAGCTCTCCTGAGCTCGCTCCAGATCCTCCACTGGGTTTGATCTAATGATTAAGTAACAGAGAAAAAATATATATAGCTACTCCCCACTACGTATCCAAAACACAAAACAAGGGAAATGAGTCTGTAGGCCCTTGGCGCCTCCGAACGAAGGAGGTCACAGGCGGCATCGCGTGGGAGGCAGGGCTTCCTGCGGAAGTTCTTCTGGAGCTGCTGCGAGGGAAAGGAGAATGCATTCGGCTCTCTCCCTCCCTTCCTTGTTGCTATTGCTGGAAACAAAGCATCTCTGTGGCAAGGAAGCCACGCTGCTCTCGCCTTGCTCTCTGCGGCAAGGAAGCCACGCTGCCCTCGCCTCGCTCTCTGCTTGCCACGGGCCGGATGGCATCACCCAAAGGGCCGCATCCGGCCCCCGGGACGTAGTTTGCCCACCCCTGCTGTAGAGTTTAGTCTCTATTCGAGTGTAATAGAGTGTAATCTATTAGAGACCACACCCTATTAATGAGCTACCATACATAAGCAATCCCATGTAATGCGTCTCCAACGTATTGACGGTCTATATACCATTGAGGTGTTTATGCCGTATGTTATGTTGGTAAGTGGATTGTGTAACTCCTACCCACGTGACTACCCCCTCTTGTTGTATTGGGATACTATGGCTTTGTTCTTATATTCCAGAAATTATAACTCTGGATTATCCTTTTCGTGACCGCCCTGAGGAAGACTACAAAACGGGCTGGATCCATGTATATTCTCCCGTAGGCGGGACACAACCTATTGTGGAGCATATGTAGTGTGGACCTTTTATTTCCGAATTTTTGTTGGATTGCAGTTTGCTTTTCACGCCGCTCAATACTATATAATCCTTGTGGATTACAATTATCTACAAGCTAAGACTCAGACTCTCAAGTTACAAATAACTTGGGGTTTATTCCCTGAAAATACGGAACTTTTGATTTATTCATTGTTCTTCATTTCATTTGAGTGCATTGGACTTAACTCAAGACGCGAAACTGGTTATAAGTTGCATGAGTAGCAACGATTATGGTATCAACTTTATCTATAGGAAATTGTCCACTCTGTATGTATGTTTACTGTTAAGCATAAATCATTTTTCATGGTATATATTGTGATATACCAATTTCAAGAAAAGAGTATTACACTCTAATAGAGACTAAACTCTACAGAATCATTTCCCTTGTTTTGTGTTTTGATCTAATGATGCCAGCATCTGCCTAGATATAGTGGTTAGGACACTGGGCTTTTTGGCAGATCCAGGTTCTAATCTGCAGAGAGGTTCATTTACTGACCTCGACCCATCATTTTTCCTCAGCTTGACCTACCTCCTAGGGTTTGTAATATGATAATCTGAGAAGCAGAACTAAATAGTCCGCCTTGAGCCCATGGAAGGAAAAGAAGGCGGAAGAAAAGAAGGAGTTGGAACTACCAACACATCATCAGCAGTGGAAATCAGGGATTCTACTGCATGGGAAAAAGTCCCCTGTGTTCCAGTCAGAATGTGACATAGGAACCAGGTGACTGGAGTGTCGTAGTAGTCAAGGAGTTAATTCAGGCCAGGTCAGTCACAAGAACTTCAGCAGGATGAAGAGACAAGTGATACAGTGGTCCTTACCTGGTCCAGAGGCTGTTCAGCTAGTCAGTAGGTCAGATAGCTACGAGCCAGTCGGCTGAGAGTGAACCCATCTAAGACGGAGATCCTCTGGCTGGGTCATCCAGGTGGGTGTGAGCTCCAGCTGCCTACTCTGGATGGCGAGGCATTACGCCCGTCGCACTTAGTAAAGAGTCTGGGGGTCCAGTTGGACCCGCTGCTGACAATGGAGTCTCAGGTCTCTGCTGTTAGAAGATCTGCTTTTTTCCATCTGCGGGAGGCTAGGTGGCTGGCACCCTACCTCACCAGAAATGACCTAGCCAAGGTGATACAAGTGACGGTCATCTCAAGGCTAGACTACTGTAATGCCCTTTACATTGGTCTTCCTTTCTCGGTCATCCGGAAGCTTACTTTGGTGCAGAACGCAGCAGCGAGACTCCTGGCCGGGGTGCCGGCCAGGGCTCATATCACTCCAACTCTGCAGTGACTGCACTGGTTGCCAATTGAGCACCGGATCATCTTCAAAGTGTTGGTTCTGACCTTTAAGACCTTGCAAGGTCTGGGGCCGGTGTACTTGGGGGACCGCCTACTCCCATATGTTCCCCAGAGATCTCTTCACTCTGAAGACCTCAATCTTTTGCAGATCCCTTCCCTGCGAACCATCCACCTGCCATCAACTAGACAGAGAGCTTTCTCTGTGGCAGCACCTTACCTGTGGAACAGTATGCCGCCTGAAGTTCGAGCAGTTAACAAGCTACCGGCTTTCCGGAAAGCTTGCAAAACAGCACTGTTCCGGCGAGCATTCAGTCTCTGACCACTCTTGGTTACAGTGGAATATTGTTTAACCTGTTTTTATTGTATTGTTTTACGCTTCCTTGTGGTTGCATGAGATGTTTTTTTGATGTAGTTCGATATGATGTTTACCTTCCTGAGCCAGTTGGAAAGGACAGTATAAAAATTGAAATAATAAATAAATAAAAATAAAGCTAACAAGAAGAAAATATAGGCCCAGAAACCCAATCCAGTTTACAAGTTGTTAGGAATTGTGAGAGCTGAAGTTCAAAACACCCGGAGGAACTAAGATTGAGAACTGGTCTAGATGGTAAGTTATGGCAAAGAATGAGAAAAGAGACTGAGAATATCAGTTTCCAGCACTACTTTGCAAGACCTCCAAGACATGATCTAAAGAATTGGGGTGACTGTAATGTGGGCCACAAGTGTTGGTGCAAATGATAAAATGTACCCTCCACACACACACTAACGTGTGCACATATACAGAACGTAACTGCCCTGCCAGTTGACTTGATCTTCAATAGTGGAGCCAGAACAGTATCCCCAATGACACCTGAAATAAACAGCTGGCTTGGGAAGTGAATAGTACACCCAATGGTGTGTCCAGCCCTTTCATCCTGCCTTGAGAAATAATCACGAGGCTCAGGAGGAATAGAGAGACGGGCTGCTGCTCTCCCTCTTTTAATATCCACCAACCGATGTTCAGACTGTCCATGTTGCCTTTGCTACCATTGATCCTGAAGGTGAACAGAGTTGAAGCCACAGCCGGTGTAAGCTAGCCTGATTTTGTTTGATGTCACCATCCGCATTGCCTATTCCAAACAAATTGCCTTTCAAAGAGCAAGCTGTCTTGCTCCAAGAAAGCTTCCAGACCATATTTGGAAACTGTAATATTGTGAAGGGGTTTTGTATGGAAGAAGCTTTGTTCATAGTCCTGGCCAAGGTGCCAGGGATCTCTTTTGTTATGGAAACTGCAGTTGATATGTTTCCATGGGAGCTAACTTACCATTTAACTCTATTGTATTTCATTTCTACAGCAAAAGAACAGTTAATTGGTTTCCTCAAGCTGCCTAATATACATCATAGGGGGTGTACTGCCCATTAGATGGATATGGACAGATTGCACTTTGCTGCTATGAAAAGTGGACTTTTAAGCCCAGAGCCAACCCCACTCTTCCTTTTAATGGGCGTCTGAAAGACTTAGAGTTGGAGATAGCAATGGTGTCAAGTGAACTTGATTCCAAGTCAGGCAGGACCAAAAACACGGAACACCTATTTTTAGCCAGGATTGCCACTTTTAACTCAACAGCACTGAACATCTACTCTATATCAGATGATTTGATATAATCATTGATCCAGGAAGATATACTTTATGCCAGCCAGACTATTGTTCCATCTAGTCCAGAGGTTCCCATTAAGTAGATCACGATCTACCAGTAGATCTTGTAGGGCGTCCTGGTAGATCGCAGGCAGGGTGGGAGGAAGGCTCAGTCCCGCCCCGCAGGCTCCCGACGCCACCCAGGTGCAGAAGGAGGTTGGACTGGATGGCCCTTGGAGGTCTCCTCCTATTCTAGGAACCCATTGTTATTATTATTATTATTATCAGAGGCAGAATGGCCATCTGTGAGGAATGTTTTCATTGTGCTTTCCTTATGGCAGAAGGAGGTTGGACTGGATGGCCCTTGGAGGTCTCCTTCTACTCTAGGAACCTATTGTTTTTGTTGTTACTATTATTATTATTAGTAGTAGTAGTAGTAGCAGTGGCTGAATGAATATTATCATCATTATTATTATGAATAAATTCAGGGGCTTATTATACTCACATTTAGTTGAATTCAGTCTTAAAATATATTATATGGTTCTCACTGAAATAAATTTCCAAATATTTGGCTTTTATGGCTCTCTGAGTAGTGGGTAGGTAGATCATTTTGTCTTGGTTGTTTTAGAAGTAGCTCGCATGCTGAAAAAGTGTGGGCACCCCTGATTTAGTCCATTAATGTCAACTAAAGAGTGTAGTTGATACTTTACCATCAAGTTGACTTTGACTTATGATAACCCTTTATGAGTGAGAAACGTAGCCATGAGTGTTCACTGAGGCAATTATTCACTAGGAGGATACATCTTCTGATATATGGGGCTTATTAGCTATAGAACACCCTACTATATACACTTTTGTACTATTATTGCGTTTATATCTTGACAACTAAGGATAGCCCTTTTGGGGGAAAGAACAGGGTTCCTAGAGATTTAACTTTTTTATAGAATAAGGAATTACAATAGATGTAGCTTGCATGTGTAGAACTCCATGCAAACTTTGTTATTGAATGCCATCATGCAATTTCCAACTTGTGGTGACCATACCATAAGATTTTCTGCAGGTGACTTTGTGACTTGCAGTAACAACCTGACCTTTGGGTCCTTGGGGCAGGGTGGACCTTCCTATTTTAGAACCCACTGCTGCCACCAAAATGTAACGACCCAGACGTTGGACCACAGTGGCAGGGCAGGCCTTTAATGAAATCCCACTGCTGGTCACTAAAAATGTCACGACTTGGGGCTTGGTCACTTGGGCTTTAACCACTTGTTTCGGTAACGCTGCCACCACTGCGTAGAGAAATCTTTCTTAAACTGCTAGCTACAATCCCCTTAAAGTATAGTCCTTGCTAGCACCCGGCTTCCACCCAAACTGTGAGGAGACTTTAATTTGTTTGGTCCCTGAGGCAATGGATAGAATCTTATGAGGATAAAGCAATTCCTGAGGCTTTTCTTTTAAAAGATGAACAGAGAAATGTTTATTATTTGAACAGCTTTCCTGAGAAAGGCACAGAGCGTAATGGTTACAGTAAAACTTGAAATAGTGTAACGGTTGCTTGGCAGAAGTATCTTCTAAACTTCCAAACTTGGTTCTTAAAAGATCTTCCTCACAGTAACATCTTCCCTGAATACTGTGAGTGTCCATAACCTGGAACCACTAGCCACTCAAAGTTCCCAAGGCTGTCTGAACCAGCTAACAAACTCCTGCTCCAAGAGTCTCCTGTCCCAGAGCCCACCTTCTATCTCTATACCCAGAGATTGCAAGGCTTCCTGACTGAGTGTCAGAAGTCAGCACTACAGGCTCTCATGCTCTCTCAGCCTCACCAGTATTCCCTTCTGACACTAAGCGCTGTCACCTTCCCTGACCCTTAGCTCAGATTATCACTGGGTGCTTCTGCTACAGAGCACAGACTGCTTCAGACTCTCTGCTTAGGCTTTGATGTTGCTCTCTCAAAAGCCTAGCCCCAAACTCATCTCCTCAGACAGGATTTTTCCCTCCTAACCAGCTCGGCTCCCCCCCCCCCAGCTCAATAGCCAATCCCCCAGGGCCATAGTGTATCTAGACAGAGCAGCTCCAAAACCACTCCCCCTTCTCTGACAATACCTTCTTATAATGGCTGCACTGTGGAAACTCCCTCTCAAGATGGATGCCAAGCTGTCTGCTCAGGCCGACCTCACAGGTTTCGGCCTAGTCAAATTGGGTGAGTCCTCACACTTGCTCATAGTTACCCAGTAGGTTTAAAGTAGAAAGAAAGGAATCACAGAACAAATAACATTCGGTGTTCTTTAGCGTATATACTATTGAATTCTCAAGTTCCAAATACAAAATAATGTACTCATTCAATTATTTATACAATATAGTCATGTAACACATACTATTATCTTCTTCTCATACACATAAAGCAATCACGGGCAGTAAATTCACATGCAAGTGAGCAGAGACGTCACAAAAGGGCGATCATGAGTCAGAGTAGCCCAACTTCTAACGGTTGGCTCAGAGAGTGGTGGGATCTTTTGCAGCTCAGTTATGCAGCACAGCAATTTGAACCAGGCCTAGAGCTGGTGTAACTCATTATAGCCCCTGTGAAAATAACCTTTGCATGCAGCTTCAGGTCCCCTTTTCAGTCTTTAGCATTGGAATGTTTAGGCTGGAGATCATGAGGGAAGCCTCCTACTGAAATCCCGAAATGCTAGAATCTACAGTTGACCTACATGTGTTCATAGTTGTATGAAAGACAGATATATAGAGCCAACATGGCATTGTGGTTTGACTGTTGGGCAGCTCTGGAGACCAGGGTTTAAATCCCCGCTTCAAAGAAACAAGGGGGGGGGGGGGCTGGCTGACCCACCAAATACAATAGAAAGAAAGGAATCACAGAACAAATAACATTCGGTGTTCTTTAGCGTATATACTATTGAATTCTCAAGTTCCAAATACAAAATAATGTACTCATTCAATTATTTATACAATATAGTTATGTAACACATACTATTATCTTCTTCTCATACACATAAAGCAATCACGGGCAGTAAACTCACATGCAAGTGAGCAGAGACGTCGCAAAAGGGCGGAAAGGAGTTCCTGCGTCATCAGTAAGGGACACGGTCCCGGATGTCTCCCAAAGTCATAAGCCAAATACACAATAATAATTACACAGTCTCGCGAACGTCTCAGGCAGGAACAACACAATGCATGAAGAAACACGAGCACCGCAAATGCTGACGATATCCGTGGATATCGGGCTGGAGGATATCGTCAGCATTTGCGGTGCTCGTGTTTCTTCATGCATTGTGTTGTTCCTGCCTGAGACGTTCGCGAGACTTCGCTACCTAGGCCACGCCCCTAGTCCTGAGGAAGCTCCTTCGGGGGTGAAACGAAGGCGCGCATCAATTTGTGGTTTCGTAGACCATGGATAGTCTCCCCTGTATATATTTTTGAAGAAATAATACTGGCATAAAAACCGGGACTGTGTAATTATTATTGTGTATTTGGCTTATGACTTTGGGAGACATCCGGGACCGTGTCCCTTACTGATGACGCAGGAACTCCTTTCCGCCCTTTTGCGACGTCTCTGCTCACTTGCATGTGAGTTTACTGCCCGTGATTGCTTTATGTGTATGAGAAGAAGATAATAGTATGTGTTACATAACTATATTGTATAAATAATTGAATGAGTACATTATTTTGTATTTGGAACTTGAGAATTCAATAGTATATACGCTAAAGAACACCGAATGTTATTTGTTCTGTGATTCCTTTCTTTCTATTGTATTTGGTGGGTCAGCCAGCCCCCCTTGTTTCTTTGAAGCGGGGATTTAAACCCTGGTCTCCAGAGCTGCCCAACAGTCAAACCACAATGCCATGTTGGCTCTATATATCTGTCTTTCATACAACTATGAACACATGTAGGTCAACTGTAGATTCTAGCATTTCGGGATTTCAGTAGGAGGCTTCCCTCATGATCTCCAGCCTAAACATTCCAATGCTAAAGACTGAAAAGGGGACCTGAAGCTGCATGCAAAGGTTATTTTCACAGGGGCTATAATGAGTTACACCAGCTCTAGGCCTGGTTCAAATTGCTGTGCTGCATAACTGAGCTGGAAAGGCAGTTGAGTTTCAATTCCATTGTGGTGATGAAACAGTACTCTTGAAGAAAACAGGTTAGTTTAGGGGGTGCAGGAACAGCTATGGACCATATACAGCCCTTCATTCCTCAACACAATGGAATGGTCAGTTAGATCCAAAATACTTCTCTTCCTCCCTGCACTTGTCACTTGAGACAATTGTCTCACTCAGCCTAATGGCAGGGCCAGCTCTGTTGATGGACTTCCTGTGACCATTGATGTCATCTCTGAACTTGATCCTTTGTTTCACTGGCTTCTGGACAACTTCAGACAATGTGCATTAATATGCTTGTGAATGAGCTATTCCTCATGTTTCTCATCATGAGTCAGAGTAGCCCAACTTCTAACGGTTGGCTCAGAGAGTGGTGGGATCTTTTGCAAGCCTACAGGCAATTTGAGCAGTCTTACAAAGATTTATTTAACAAGTACTTAACCACCTTGGAAATGTTTGCTAAATGAACTTCCACATGGGCGATTACATATTGAGGCATAGAAGTCATATTCCGGATATGCTGAAATTTTAAAGCTTACATCCTACACATCCGGCCACCATGGTGCTTAACACATGGAAAATGAAATTAAAAGCAGCAAGTGCATTAAAAAGGTAATAGAATATCCGACTGAAGGGACTAGAAGCTGAGTTTCCATCTGCCTTTTCCAGCCTGTAACTAGTTATAAAGGTGTATGGGGATAAAATGTTGGAAACTTCTGAAGATTAGTCAATTAGCTGCTATTGTCTTCAGAAGGCAGGTGTGCTCAGTTTGGCAATGGTCAAATATGAAGAAACATCACATATCCAGCATGGTGTACTGGTCCGAGCATTGGACTATGACTCTAGATACCAGGGTTTGATTCCCTGCTCAGCCATGGAAATCCAGTGGGTGATCTTGGACAAGTTGCACATTCAGACACAGAACACCTAGTGATAAGCTTCCCCTAAAGCAGTGTTTCTCAACCTGGGGGTCACGACCCCTGGGGGGATCATGGGGGGGGGGGTGAGAGGGGTCGCCAAAGACCATCACAACACAGTAATTTCTGTTGGTCACGGGGGTTCTGTATGGGAGGTTTTGCTCAATTCTATCATTGGTGGGGTTTAGAATGTTCTTTGATTGTAGGTGTACTATACAACCCAGCAACTACAACTCCCAAACGTCAAGGTCTATTTCCCCAAAACTCCACTGGTGTTCACATTTGGGCATATTGAGTATTCCTGCCAAGTTTGGTCCAGATCTATCATTGTTTGAATCCATAGTGCTCTCTGGATGTAGGTGAACTACAACTCCAAAACTCAAGGTCAATGTCCACCAAACCCTTCCAGTTTTTTCTGTTGGTCATGGGAGTTCTGTGTGCCAAGTTTGGTTAAATTCCATTTTTGGTGGAGTTCAGAATGATCTTTGATTGTAGGTGAACTATAAATCCCAGCAACTACAACTCCCAAATGAAAAAATCAATCCCTCCCCCCCCCTCCCCAACCCCACCAGTATTCAAATTTGGGTGTATTGGGTATTTGTGCCAAATTTGGTCCAGTGAATGAAATACATCGTGCGTATCAGGTATTTACTTTATGATTCATAACAGTAGCAACAAAAATAATTTTCTGGTTGGGGGTCACCACAACGTAAGGGAGTTGCAGCATTAGGAAGATTGAGAAACTCTGCCCTAAAGTTACTGAGTGGGATGTGTGCACTCTGGCAGAGAAAGCTAATGACTTTGTAAAATTACAACTATGATTCCATAACATTGAGGCATGACCGCTAAAGGAGTGTCAAACTGGATAAATTCTACTATGAATCAGAAACAACATGAAGGTACAGAATAACCAAACATAGTTTTAGTGCGAAGATCGGCAACAGTAAGAGTATGAGTCTGTTTTGAGCTTTTGTTGAGCTATCACTTAATGATGCTTCCTCAATGGATACAAACAGCTTAGGAAGTTGTCTACCAAAGCTGGACCAGGCAACTGTGGCTCTCATGAAGTTATTAGACTGGAATGTCCAAGATTGCTCAACTTTGGTTGTGTTGACTGATGGGAACTGAAGTCCAACAACATTTGAAAGAGAAGTTGCCCTAGCATGTGCTAGCTATTAGTGTCGTCTATGGAAGAATAATCAGCTACATCAATAGAGCTTTATTGTCAGGTGGATATGAACCTAAAAACATATTTTTCATTGCATTCATATCCTGTCTTTTCATCACAAAGTTCAAATCAGGTCCTTCCCTGTCCATCCCGTGCAGTTCACCTTTTATACTATGAGGGAGGGTCAATAAGTCCGTGACTTTTTGAATTTCCCGCCTCTTAACTGAAAGGGCAACACTGCTCCTGTCCACAGGCATCTGTCAGTTGACTCATGTCAAGATTTGAACCAGCTGCGTCATTTAGTTTGTGTTTGACAGCCATTGAGAGCAGACTACCGCTTGATTTGAGGAGAAAATGGAAAAAAGTGTATTTTGTGTGCTCATTAAGCATTATTTTTTGTGGCAAAAAGCCATCACTCAAACCAAGGCTAAGCTTGATAAATACTATGGGGACTCTGCACCATCAATTTCAATGGTAAAAAAGTGGTTTACTGAATTTCGTGGTGGCCAAACAAGCACGGAAGATGCCGAACATTCTGGATACCCAGTTGAGGCCTCTACACCCAAAACAATTGAAAAAATTCACGATATGGTGTTGGCCAATCAGAGGTTGAAAGTGCGAGAGATTGTGGAAGCCATAGGCATCTCACATGGCTCAGTGGTTTCAATTTTAAATGATCACTTGGGTATGAGAAAGCTTTCCGCAAGATGGGAACAGGACAATGCAAGGGTGCACACAATGCAAGGGTGCACACATGTGCAGTTTCCATGGCAACAATCCATGAATTGGGGTACAAATTGCTCCCTCATACCCCCTATTCTCCAGATTTAGCCACGAGTGACTATTTCTTGTTTCCAAACCTGAAGAAATGGCTCGGTGGAAAGAGATTTGACTCCAACAATGAAATCATCTCACAAACAAATACCTATTTTGATGACCTCGACAAATCTTATTTTTTGGAAGGGATAAAAAAAATTGGAGACACATTGGACAAAAACTCAAAGGAGACTACGTTGAAAAATAAAATGATTTTTTATCCAAAAACCTGTGTTTCATTCAAAAAGTCACTGACTTATTGACCCACCCTCCTATAATACCCTTGTGAATTAAATTGAGACAATCCCTGGTTCAAGTTTAGGAAGCTCTGTGGGCTTTGTTTTAGGAGGCCCTTGGACCAGGTTGTCTGTTGAGCAGGGCCCAAATGGAGAAATGGAGAAATGCGGCATGGCATCTGTGGGATTCTGGGAGTTGCAGTCGAAAGAAATAAAGTCTTCAAAGCCCATGTGGGTCCCATTTCCACTCCTGCACAAGGGGAAAAGGAAAGAAAAGTCTTGTACATCTCTCTCTCTCTCTCTCTCTCTCTCTCTCTCTCTCTCTCTCTCTCTCTCTCTCACACACACACACACACCTTGCTAAACATTTATGTCTTGCTTCATATCACAAGCTTTCAGGGCAGTGCACAAAAAAAACCTGATACAATACAATAAAAATAATATAGACAGATTATAACTATATAAACAATCGGCCAATTAAGATATATGTTTAAATTGTTACAACAGTTAAAAACCATGTACATAGATATTTGAGATTCAATCAATTAGGCCAGTGTTTCCCAACCAGTGTGCCGTGGCACACTAGTGTGCCGTGAGCTATCATCAGGTGTGCCGTGGGAAATTGGAACCTCCAATACCCTTTCTTCCCCCTCCTGCCGAACACTTTTTCTTCTCCACTTGGACTCCCTTCTTCCCAGCCTCGCTCTGCTCGCTTTGCCTCGCTTTGCTCACGCTGCCGCTTCTGCGGGAGGGGGGAGGGAGGAAGATGTGACCCGTGCAGGCGCTACTGCGCAGACTCGCCCCACGTCTTCCTCCCTCCCCTCCACAGTGCTCTCTGGATATAGGTGAACTACAACTCCAAAACTCAAGGTCAATGCCCACCAAACTCTTATAGTATTTTCTCTTGGTTATGGTAGTTCTGTGTGGGAAGTTTGATTCCATTCCATCATTGGTGGAGTTCAGAATGCTCTTTGATTGCGGGTGAACTATAACTCCCAGCTGTTGAGCAAGACCTTCGTGTGTGTCTTTCTGCCATTCCTGCCAGGATATCTATGTTGTGTTCATCGAAACAAGCCCAGGTTTCACACTGAGTGTATAAATACATTTAAAAACATATTAACTATATGTATGACTGTGTTAGAGTGTCATTTTGTGTCATTTTGGTTGGTGGTGTGCCCCAGGATTTTGTAAATGTAAAAAATCTGCCGCGGCTTAAAAAAGGTTGAACAACACTGAGTTAGGCCATGCGTTTTATTTGGTGCTGAAATAAAGCCAAAATTGATGCTCACAAATCAGTCTCACAAATGGGATGCCACAAATGAGGAGACCATCACCTACCTCTGCACATAGTGTATTGGCTCAACTGATGGGGAGAACCCTTACAGCAGACACTAATCAATTGGCAGGCATATATGGGAAGAGGCCCAAGACATTTAAAAGTTTCAATGTCAGCACAAGTACTATGAGTTCAGATTAAGGTGTGTTTGTATGTTTCTTGGATAAGAGGTATTCCACCTGCTCAGAGTTAAAGGTCAAAACCTGAGATCTATATGCTGGCAGTGTCATTAGTTACAATAGCTTAAACATAAACCACAGTTGCAGAGAATATACGATTTAAATGGGAAACACCTAGCCTAGCAAATGAGAAAATGCACACACACTTCCCGAAATTCCTCCTCTATCTGGCCTATGA
Source organism: Anolis apletophallus (assembly GCA_030556195.1). Classification (NCBI taxonomy): domain Eukaryota; kingdom Metazoa; phylum Chordata; class Lepidosauria; order Squamata; family Anolidae; genus Anolis; species Anolis apletophallus. The sequence continues at coordinate 31,894,607 of JARBWK010000003.1, read as the reverse complement.
ACTGAAGAAGGTGTCCCTTAGATTTGTGAACTTTCAACAACTTTCTCCTTGCTCTCATCATTTCCCATCTGCTGAGAAGGACAGACGTTCCTGCTGTCTGATAATGAATCAGCAATGGGCCCCTCTTAGTGTGTGGACCTCAGCAGATGTCTATCACTCACTAGGTGAGCTTCATGATTAGAAACTGCAGTCAAGGACAAATCTCTTGCTAGCCTCTGCTGTTTCTATTCTAAGATGTGCTGGATAGCTGGAAATTGAGTTTTGGATCACCAATAAGGAATGCAATCCATAAAGAGCTTGAACCATTGCCAACTCTCCAGTGGTAGTTACCTGTGATGCTGGACCTACTTGGAGGTCAAATATAACTTCGATTTTCAGAGATGATATGTTTCTCGTGCATGGGACATGCAATGAAAGTAAGGCTAGATTGCTCGTGGAGACATCTGATGGTCTACCTTGGAAGAAAGCTGCAAGTCCAGAAGGTTCCTTGTTTGGAATCCAGAAAATATCTGACATATAATAACTGATATATAAAAACAGTTCAGCTAATTACAGAATGTTGTGTGTATGTGTTTTAAAAAAAACTACTCAGCATTTCTCATGGTGACATCCTCCATGTTTTGGCAGGCCCGGATTAACATCTTTTTGCGCCCTAGGCCACAATTTGGAATTACGCCCCCTTTAAGACAACCTCTACCGCACCCCCCACCCCCCCCCCACACATCACTCAAACCAATTTTTAAAAATGCCACCCCAATGCAGTGGCAAGGAGTTCCACAGTCACACTTTGTGCCTGCAGCGGGACTCGAACTCAGGACACTAAGACAGAAGCACTGCCCCCGAAGAGGAGTCAAGGGAAAGCGGGAGCCAATCACAGAAGCGCTTTCTCAAGGGCGGGAATTCAAATGGGAGAGTGATACCCGGCAGGGCCAATGAGGGGACGAGATGGCACTGAGTGGGCGGGGCCACCTGAGGCAAGCGACGCGGGCTCCATGAGGGAGCGACTCCATCTCTGGCGATGTCTTCCCGGTCCCTGTCGCGCGGCGCCCTAGCGCTTGCCTGCTTGAAGAGTGGCCTCCGCAGCTGGAAGGGCGGACCCTCCTCGGCGCCCTCCGCCATCCCCGCGAGTCCGCTCTCTCTCTCTCTGCCCCCTGGTCACACCCCCTGGCTCCGCCCTCACTGCCTCCCATTGGTCCATCTCCACCACAGCCCCCGAGGGGCATGCCGGGAGGAGTAGTCTTTCTCCTGCAGGGAGGGAGGCGAAAATGGAGAGAGGTGCATGACGGGAAGTGTAGTCTTCAGGACAGGGCCCACTCTCATAGACATCTATGGGCAAGGCTGAGGGAGGGTGGGAAAAACGTGTTGTGTTTTTATTTGTTTCAACATTTTTTTGGGGTCCGTGATCTGCGCCCCCCTCGGCTTGCGCCCCTAGGCCATGGCCTAGGTTGGTTTTATGGGTAATCCGGGCCTGTGTTTTGGACTATGATGTCCATCGGTCCTAACCAAGGCCATATTGTATGCAGCACAAAAATCTATAGCAGGCTGAGTATTCCACTGATGATGATGCCTCTCTCTTCACTATTTCAAGATTTGCAAAATTATATTATTAAGAATGTGAAATTATGGATCCCTGGGGTGATGGTTTGTCTGTGAAGAGCTCAGCTGCCCAAATTTAGAGTGCAATAAACTATAGTTCATTTGGGCTGCTCCTTAAATCGTTACATCCATCACTTCCCTCTCTTAATGAGTTCCTGGGGTGCCCATTGGGTGCACCCTATTAGCTGATTAATTTTCACTGGCATCAGCTCCCACTTTTTGGCAAGGGAAAGATGAAGGGAGACGGCTGAATTGAATTTCACTTTTCTTGCCAGTTTTTCATCCCAAAGCCTGGCAGAAAGCCATTATATGAGAAAGAGAGGATTAATTGATCTTTATTGAAAATCTTGGCTAAGAGGAATGCAGATGGAATTATATGCCATTACAATGTGGAAAGGCCTTTGTTTGCAAAATATAAAAAAAATTAAAATGTTACAACTCCATTCATTGCAACATATCATACACAATTATTTTATACTTTTATAGGTGTTATATCAATGTGTTATTATTTGGTTACCTCTCGGCATAATAGTTCTCCCTTTTTCTCAAAGTGGATCAAGATCTATTCCTTCAGTAAAACAGGCCTGTTGCTGGGATACGATTTTCCCAGCCCTCCATTGATTAAACTTATTGTAGGAAAGATGCATAACAAACATTAACAGTCTTGCAGCCTAATTCTATGCACGCTTGGTACTCAGACATCAAATTCACAATCTGCATTCTGTGAGACTTGCTCCCAAGGAAGTGGGCAGAAGTTCACAATCAGAAAAATGACAAAGCAGCAGTACACAGCACCTTGGAATGTTATTTAAGTAATTGGCTACCTGTATAGTTACAATTTTTTAAAAAAAGATTTACTGTCATCTTGTTCAAAAGTAACTACAGCATTACTGCTGTATCTACAGGGGATATACTCCTGAACTTATCACAGAAGCAGGAAACCATGGGTAATAGTGGATTATATTGAAATGAATGACTTCCATCAGAAGTTGCCATAAAGTCTCCTTGTAGAACTTAGAAATTGCCTAGAAATTGATCCTTTCTAGGAATTTGCAACACCCTCTGTGGTAACACCTGACAGAAGCATGTCATAGAATCATCTAGAGCAGTGTTTTTCAACCTTTTTTGAGCCGTGACACGTTTTTTACATTTACAAAATCCTGGGGCACACCACCAACCAAAATGACACTCTAACACAGTAATACATATAGTTAATATGTTTTTTAATGTATTTATACACTCAGTGTGAAACCTGGGCCTGTTTTGATGAACACAACATAGATATCCTGGCAGGAATGGCAGAAAGACACACACGAAGGTCTTGCTCAACAGCTGGGAGTTATAGTTCACCCGCAATCAAAGAGCATTCTGAACTCCACCAATGATGGAATGGAATCAAACTTCCCACACAGAACTCCCATAACCAAGAGAAAATACTAGAAGAGTTTGTTGGGCATTGACCTTGAGTTTTGGAGTTGTAATTCACCTATATACAGAGAGCACTGTGGAGGGGAGGGGGGAAGATGTGGGGCGAGTCTGCGCAGTAGCGCCTGCACGGGTCACGTCTTCCTCCCTCCCCACTCCCGCAGAAGCGACACCATGAGCAAAGCGAGGCAAAACAAGCAGAGTGAGGCTGGGAAGAAGGGAGCCTGAGTGGAGAAGAAAAAGTGTTCGGCAGGAGGGGGAAGAAAGGGTATTGGAGGTTCCAATTTCCCACGGCACACCTGATGATAGCTCACGGCACACTAGTGTGCCACGGCACACTGGTTGGGAAACACTGATCTAGAGGACTTAGCAAATTGTCCTCATTGTGGTGTCCACCATGTTTTGGACTATGAGGAGCATCATATGGATGACATATTTTGTGGGATGCGGATAGATCAAGCTGCAGGTATTGGCCCCGGGGTCATACTGCGCTCTCTCTCTCTCTCTCTCTCTCTCTCTCTCTCTCTCTCCCAGAAGGCTTAAGTGAAAGCCAGCTACTGCAGCCTCTTCTAGCTTACCTCTTCTTCCTCATTTATAACCTTTGCCATCTTACTCACACTCTGACGTTGCTTAGTCACTGTTGAAACAATAAAGGCACTGCTAACTGCTAGTATAAAACAAATCTAACTAATGACTCTCTTTACCTGCCCTTGTGACTATGGACGTTTTATTGTCCACTCTAGGTAGTTCTATATGCCTTATATCAGGGATGCTCACATTTTTTCAGCATGCGAGCTACTCTTAAAGCAACCAAGTCCAAAAGATCTACCAGCCCCCGCCGCTGTGCACTCCCTCCTCCACGCGCTCCTGCCACCGCACATGCTTCTGTTGCCGTTTTCCACCCGCGCAGCGCTTCTTCCACCTGTGGGGCATTACAAGAAGGAGAAAGCACGAGGTGGGGCATCCAGAGGGAGCGCTCCGCCCTGCCTGTCTCGCCGGCAACGGAGGCTGCACAGCTGCTTCTGGACGAGAGAGAGGCAGGGCGCTCCCTCCAGAGGCCCCGCCTCGTGCTTCCTTCTTCCTGCAATGCCCCGCAGGCGAAAGAAGCACTGCGAGAGCGGAAGCCAGCAGCAGGAGCGCACGTGCGCGCAGGGTGTGCACGCGAATGGCAGGAGCGCCCCATCTGGCTGGTGAGGCCCGAAGATCACCTGGAAGAGGGCCAAAGATCTACTAGTAGCTCCCGAGCTACCTAATGAGCACCCCTGCCTTATATACTTGTATATATGTCTAGAAATTTTAATCAAATACAGCTCCCAAAACTTGGGTCAACTTTATCTACAGGTCAATGTATCATTCCCTTCTGTGCATAGAATGGTGAGAGGCAAATTGTCAGTCTGTTGGAAATAGTAACCTTCTACAAGCCTCCTATACTAGTGATTTGTTATGTATATAATTGCTTACTGTATTGTATATGTGCGTATTGGTGTGCCGTTTTCCTTAACTTTCTGTTGTGGGAGGGGCTGCAGACCATGTGACCAGATCTGGGATAGTTCAGACTCAGACTCCATGTTTGCATCAGAAGCAGTACAGTACAGTTCAGAAGTCAGTAGAAACAGAATGCTTTAGACTAGAGAAGAGACCCCATTAGACTCTCAGAACAGAGAGATGCTTTAGAATTTGGACGGCTGATTATAAGAAAGATGTCCTGTGTTATCTACACAGAGAAACTACTTCAAATCCTATCTGTAACTAGATTGATATGCAAAGTACCTGTATGCTAAATGCATGCATTTTGTGAGTAAACCAACTATGTTATTTTAAAGAAGACTATTTAATTTTTGGTCTCTTGAGAGCATGATTTTTTAAAAAAAAAACCAGGATGTTTTAAGCTAGGGTAGATGTTTTTGGGCAACTGAAAGAATACTTCTAAAACTCTGCTATATATGTTTTTGTGCATTGGCATATCTTTGTTCCTAACCATTCAAAGAGAGATCTAGGTATATCAGTTTAACAGCTGAGAAACCTGGGTGGCCTTGCATGAATGCTGGTGGATCTTTACCACTAAGGACAAGCGAGTTTTTAACTCTTCTCAAGAAGACCATGCTTTTAAAAAGGTTACGATCTCTAACAAGTTCATGCCTTTCCAAAAGATCCCTGGTTTTCCCAAAAGGTTATGAATGCCATTCTCTAAAACAGTGTTTTCCAACCGTAGTAGTGTGCCGTGAGCGATCATCAGGTGTGCCGTGACTGTGGAAGGACCCCCCCCCCTTTCCTCTCTCTTCACCTTGCCTGGCGTGGGAAGCTGGGCCCGGCCTGCCTTTTGGCCCGGAGGTGGGGAAAGGACTCCAGGAGGGAGCCTGGGAGGCATGACCCGCAGTGGGATCAGGCAGGAGCCCCTCCACGTGCCCCCTCCCCTCCAGCAATGGGCTGGAGGTGGACAGGGCAGGCAGCAGAGCTCGCCTCCTACAAAACCATCCCCCTGAATCATCATCATCATGCTGCACGTTGTTTCTGATCTACAGATCTACAGAGACACTCGCTTGAACAACTCAGCAAGCAAGGGTCCAAAAGTGGCAGACTAAAACCAGAAACTCCATCATCATCTTCATCATCATCATGTTGCAAGTCGCTTCTGATCTACAGAGACACTCGCTGGAACACCACAGCAAGCAAGAGTCCAAAAGTGGCAGACTAAAACCCAGAAATACATCATTATCATAATTAAGCTACAAGTCGCTTCTGATTTACAGATCTACAGAAATGCTCACTGGAACACCTCAGCAAGCAAGAGTCCAATAGTGGCAGATTAAAACCCAGAAACACATCATCATCATCATCATCATGATGCTGAAAGTCACTTCCGATCTACAGACCTACAGAGACCCTCGCTGGAACACCTCAGCAAGCCAGAATTCAATATGCCAAGTTTGGTTCAATTCCATTGTTGCAAGAGTTCAGGATGCTCTTTGATTGTATGTTAACTATAAATTGTGTCATTTTGTGTCATTTTGTGTCATTTTGGTTGATGGTGTGCCCCAGGATATTGTAAATGTAAAAAATGTGCCGTGGCTCAAAAAAGGTTGAAAACCCCTGCTCTAAAAGGTTATGGTTTTCCTAAATAGTCCATCCTGGGAGAAACTAAAAGCACTGACTTCCTCTACTCGCTCTGCAGAATGATCCTCAGCATATCCATGGGTCAAATCAAAACCCATAATTTGGGGTCCCAAACCTGTCCTCGACTTATACATGAAGTGAAATTATACATGAGTAAATATAGTAGTTTTTATAGGTTTAAGACCAGTGTTCAGTTCTACTTATCAAGCCCATCTTTGGACCAGATGGCTGTTTAGGGATATTGATATATCAATCTCTTCAACCTTTCTAGTGGTTTATACATATAGCTATGATCATCCAGGTTAGGGTAAGAATTGAAGGCCAGCTGTAATATTTAATAACAAAAGGAATTTGGCAAGAATGTATTTTGCCTCGTTACTTTTTAATAGGCATCTGAATAGTATTATTTCTCTCTTAAAAGAAAAAACTTTTTTTCCAGGAGGAAAATATTGAGAAAAGCTGATCTCTGTCCAGATGATTGGTTATGCTCAAAATAGTCTACATAGGCTATTAAAGGTGTTTAGCCAATGTTGCAAAAATGAACAGCTGAGTATAAATAATGAGAACACCAAAATCTTGGTGTTTAATAGAATATACAAACTGTATGAATGGATTCCTGATGTTCATAATAGGTTTTAAAAAATTAACTATTTGGGGATAATTTTTCAGTCGGCCGCTCTATGGGAAGCCCACCCAGACACTAAAAGCAACTCAGGTAGCAGAAAAAGTTATAAATGGTTTCTTAAAATTTCATGGAAACACAGGTGGGAGTTTAGTAAATCCAACCCTTGAAGTGCTGTTTATTCAGCCATATGAGGGATGAATTAATGTTACTGTTTTGTTTTTGCAAACAAATGCAACACAATTTTCTCTACGATGGGGCTAGAATACAGCTATATACAGGTAGGTACAACAGCTATACGTGGATAATTTGGCAAGTGTGAATGGCTGGAAAAAATAACCAATTTTTGAAGAATATGTTCAAATTCACAAATCAAATAGTCAATGTGCCGTTGTGCCCGGGCTATCTGGATTCGTAAAGGGAAAGGACGTGATCTTTCTCTTCCCAGGGGATTGCTTCTTGCTTTCCTAGAGGCTTTGGGGCTCCCAAGGACCAAACTGAACATTCTGCTTAACAAAAAGGGTTTTTTAAAAAAATACATGAGTTGAAAGCAATCATGTTCTTCTCTTAGTTCCCCAAAACAAAGTAGAAAAGCTTTACAGTTTTTTGTGCAGATGTGGTCCTGGAAGCTTCCGCCGGTTGGCTCTCCAAATTCTCTCTCTCTCTCTCTCTGACCTCGAGGCAAGGATGCCCTAAGTCCCAGTCACATGGCCTATATGAAGGCAGGAAACCTTCCTCTTGGCTGCCAAGTGACTGTTTTGAAGGTGCTTGAGATTCCTCAGCATCACCCAACCTTCCGATATGTTGGGTATACTATATGAATCTCAAGATGTGAAGAAGTAGTAATGGAAGATAGCTTGTCCAAGGCTTGGCTAGCAAACCTTCCAACAAGTCCACTCTGTAGAAGCTCTGGTAGTCTAATAAATGAAAAAATGGCATCCTTCTCCAAATCCCCGGGGAAAGGGGTGGAACAAGCTTGATTAGGTTCTGTAAACCAGTGTTTCCCAACCTTTTTTGAGCCGCGGCACATTTTTTACATTTACAAAATCCTGGGGCACACCACCAATCAAAATGACACTCTAACACAGTAATACATATGGTTAATATGTTTTTTAAGTCTATTTATACACTCAGTGTGAAACCTGGGCCTGTTTCGATGAACACAACATAGATATCCTGGCAGGAATGGCAGAAAGACACACACGAAGGTCTTGCTCAACAGCTGGGAGTTATAGTTCACCCGCAATCAAAGAGCATTCTGAACTCCACCAGTGATGGAATGGAATCAAACTTCCCACACAGAACTCCCATAACCAAGAGAAAATACTATAAGAGTTTGTTGGGCATTGACCTTGAGTTTTGGAGTTGTAATTCACCTATATACAGAGAGCACTGTGGAGGGGAGGGGGGAAGATGTGGGGCGAGTCTGCGCAGTAGCGCCCGCACGGGTCACGTCTTCCTCCCTCCCCACTCCCGCAGAAGCGACACCGTGAGCAAAGTGAGGCAAAACAAGCAGAGCGAGGCTGGGAAGAAGGGAGCCTGAGTGGAGAAGAAAAAGTGTTCGGCAGGAGGGGGAAGAAAGGGTATTGGAGGTTCCAATTTCCCACGGCACACCTGATGATAGCTCACGGCACACTAGTGTGCCACGGCACACTGGTTGGGAAACACTGATCTAGAGGACTTAGCAAATTGTCCTCATTGTGGTGTCCACCATGTTTTGGACTATGAGGAGCATCATATGGATGACATATTTTGTGGGATGCGGCTAGATCAAACTACAGGTATTGGCCCCGGGGTCATACTGCGCTCTCTCTCTCTCTCTCTCTCTCTCTCTCTCTCTCTCTCTCTCTACTGCAGCCTCTTCTAGCTTACCTCTTCTTCCTCATTTATAACCTTTGCCATCTTACTCACACTCTGACGTTGCTTAGTCACTGTTGAAACAATAAAGGCACTGCTAACTGCTAGTATATATGGCTTTCTCTCACATACTTATACATGGCTATCATGTCTTCTCTCAGCCTTCTCTTCTTCAGGCTAAACATGCCAAGCTCTTCAAGCCGCTCCTCATAGGGCTTGTTCTCCAGACCCCTGTGAAACTTCAACCTGAGTGAAACTTGCTTCCAGATAACTATGGATGTCATGAAGCTGTTATAAACAGTTCCTTGGGGGGGGGGGGGAGACTCTCAAAAAATCCAGTAAAAGAGTTTTTTAAAAAACCTTTCCAAGCGGAGAGGCTCAATTTGTTTCTTGGAAACCTGTGAATGCTTCAGCCTCCCGATGCTCCCAGGTTCGCTCACTGCCCAATTCACCGAGCTTCCGGCTTTGGCTGTTCTCGCAAGAAATCCAAGCCAACGTGAAAACGGCGACGCAGTCACTTTCACACAGTGCTCTGCTTTTGCGGAGGGAGGCAGTGAAAGAGGCCACACAGATCTATGAAACGTATAGAGTATGGACCCATGCTGAGTCGAGGCTCCTGAAGGCTTCCTCAAGGTGGGCCTGGCCCTGGCATTCGGCAGAGCCCTTCCTTTGCCTTGGGGAGGATCTTTGGGGAGGGAAAGAGGGAGAAAGAGCTGCTAGGAGGGGGAAGAGTGCCAATTTCCCACGGCACACCTGATGATCGCTCACGGCACACTAGTGTGCCCCGGCACACTGGTTGGGAAACACTGCTGTAAACAATGATTGGCAAGTGCCAAGGACCAATGAATGCAGCCAAACCCCAAGAAAGCTGCAAACACATTAAAACAAAGTAGAACCTCTTGCAAACCATGCAAACTGTTACATTCCATCAGTGCAAACCTTAAAACTCAAAGTCTTAAATGTAGGTGGCGCTCACTGCGCTGTCACAGTCAAAATAGCAGAAACTTATGATTAAGGGGAAAAGGCTAAACCAAAATGGAGAGATATTCCCATCCTTAATCGAGTCACTGTCCTTGTGCAACTTGTTCAATTACATTTTTGGTTGGGCACCCAAGTAAGAAACTGCAGTCATATCAATGACGTGGAGAAAGACTGAAGGGTAGGACTCCATCCCTCCTTCCATCCCACTCATGACAGTCCCTGCTTAAAGCCTCTTTGCAAATGTGCTTACCTTACCCATTTTGCACAACTAAAACTTGTGCGCCAGTTGTGTCCGTACCTTGGGAAGTCAGACTTGGCCATTGTGGTCCACATTCTGGTTACATCCTGTATAGATTACTGCAATGTGCTCTATGTGGGGTTGCCTTTGAAGACTGTTCAGAAGCTCCAGTTGGTCCAATGAGTGGCAGCCACATTGCTCACTGGAGTGGTGTACAGAGAGCATATAACTCCTCGTTGCATCAGCTTCGCTGGCTGCCAGTCTGCTACCGAGCACAACAAAGTGCTGGCTTTAGCCTATAAATCCCTAAATGGTTCCGGCCCAGCTTACCTGTCTGAACGTATCTCCCCCTATGCTCTCGATCCCACCTTTGTAGCAAGCATGACTGATGGGGACGAGAGACAGAGCCTTCTCGGTGGCGGCCCCTCAGCTGTGGAACTCCCTCTCTAGTGATTATAGATCAGTGCCCTCTCTCCTAACCTTCAGAAGGAGAGTAAAAACCTGGCTCTAGGACCAGACCTTTGGAGAAGCAGTGCAATAATATAATATAATACTAGCTGTACCCTGCACGCATTGCTGTGCCCTATTTAGGAGATGCGAGAAAGTCTGAGTATGTAAGGGTTGGAATTGTTGTTAGTGAATTGGGTGTTTTATGTTTGTGCCTCAGCTCTTTGCCTGCAGTCCTTCGGGTTTGACTTGTACCATGGCCAGGACGGATCAGCTTGGGGAGGGCTTGTCCTGTCAGGGGATCTCTATCTTCACAGGTGCGTCCAGTGTCTGTTGGGGGACTGTTAAAAATCCTTTCCATATCCTTTTTAGCCACCTTTCTCAAGATCTTCATGTCTAGCTTACTTTCTGCTCCTCTCTTTTTCAAGATGTCCTGCTCTGTGTCTTTTGCACCCATTGGTCGATGTCCGATGAGGCTTTGCTCATGGACAGGCCATCTGAGGGAGCTCTTCCAGCGCTGGGCATCAGAAGGTACTTGGTGATGACCTCCATCCCTTGGAGCCAGCATATAGAGGGGCTGGAGCACCCTCCTTGGCAAACCCCATTGTTGCTGGATGGTCCTCTTATTAATGTGGAATTCCAAGCCACTGGAGATCTTTTGGGAAAGAAAGAAGAGCTCCCCTTGAATAGTGTTGATCTCCATCATGGGCTTCTGATTTGAAAGGGTTGGAGGAGGCTCTGGCAGTCATCTGACAGTTTGTTATGGGTCAGAATGTTCATGTTGGCTGGCCAGTACAGCAGTTATGCAAATCCGCCCTTATTGGCAGCCAATCATGTTGTCAGAATGTAGAGGCTGGGGGAGTCTTTGGCAGCCCCGGAGGATGCTGGAAAATGTAGGTTTTTTTTAACTCGTTGTTTTGGGGGCCTTTTAGGTTTTTTGGGGGAAAGTTTCTTTGCTACAAACGTACCTTGCTTGAGGCCTATTTCTGTTGGCAAGTTTTGTGTTTCTGCGTTGTAAGGTTTCTCTGTTTGAGGTAGTCTTCACATGACGACTGTTCCTTTATATATATAGATAATTCGAATATGTGCAACAATTACAGAGCGGCCTCAGACTATGATTTTTGGATGGCGTGATTTTAAAATTGAATGTAATTTTTAATATGTATTAATTTTAATTCAATGGATTTTAAGCATAATGTTGTATGTGTTTAAGGCAGGGGTGTCCACACTTTTTCAGGATGCGAGCTACTTATAAAACAACCAAGTCAATATGATCTACCTACCCACTACTCAGAGAGCCATAAAAGCAAAATATTTGGAAATTTATTTAAGTGAGATCCATATAATATATTTTAAGACTGAATTCAACTAAATGTGAGTATAATAAGCCCCTGAATTTATTCATAATAATAATGATGATAATAATATTCATTCAGCCTCTGCTACTACTGCTACTACTACTACTACTACTAATAACAACAACAGTAGAAGGAGACCTCCAAGGGCCATCCATTCCAACCTCCTTCTGCCATAAGGAAAAACACAATGAAAGCATTCCTCACAGGTGGCCATTCAGCCTCTGATAATAACAACAACAACAACAATAGTAGAAGGAGACCTCCAAGGGCCATCCAGTCTAACCTCCTTCTGCCATAAGGAAAAACACAATGAAAGAATTCCTCACAGGTGGCCATTCAGCCTCTGATAATAATAATAATAACAACAACAATAGTAGAAGGAGACTTCCAAGGGCCATCCAGTCCAACCTCCTTCTGCCATAAGGAAAAACACAATGAAAGCATTACTCACAGATGGCCATTCAGCCTCTGATGATAATAATAATAATAATAACAACAACAACAATGGGTTCCTAGAATAGGAGGAGACCTCCAAGGGCCATCCAGTCCAACCTCCTTCTGCACCTGGGCGGCGTTGGGAGCCTGCGGGGCAGGACTGAGCCTTCCTCCCGCCCTGCCTGCGATCTACCAGGATGCCCTACGAGATTTACCAGTAGATCTCGATCTACCTAATGGGCACCTCTGCTTTAAGGCATTGAATAATTGCCATATGTAAGTCGCCTTGAATCCCCCTTGGGGTAGAGAACGATGGAGTATGAATATGGTAAATAAATAAATAAATCTATCCACTCCCTCCAGTCTTGGCTTAAAATCCTATTCCTCCCTTAAAACACTCTGAATGGCTGCCTCCATCCACCCCCTTACTCACTTTAATCCCCCTGAAAGTCTTGTCACAAACAACCCCACCCTCCTTTTAGCCCCCTCATTCACACTCGTCCCAGCTTAAAAGCTCATCCTTCACTTGGAAATGCTCCCACACCCACCTTCCATCTCCCCTCACTGTATGCCCAGTTCAAAATTAATTACTCTATCAATGGCTGAATTTATTTATTTTTTTTTAAAAAAACAGTAGACTCCCCCAAATTGTTCCAAATACTTAAATCTGTCCCCAACTCCATTGGAGTTGCCCACCCTGATGTAGAGGTATTACCCAGAAAGTCTCTGCTATAGAGAGTCCTGTCCTTGGATGAATTTCTCAGCAGGGTAATCTCAACCCAATTTATGCATCAAGCATGTGTATGTGTGTGTGCGCGTGTGTGTTCAAATTACATTTTTCTCTTGTCTGATAGAACATTTTGATGGTTAAAATTAAATTAAGCCCATTGTAATTAATTTAGCTCGATGTTCACTAATTATATGTATATCCAAGATAATATGAGCATTCCTGTGTGCGCTATTTATAGTTCCCATCAACTGCATGACAGATTAAAGACAAGCAGTAATCTAATATTGCATATCTGAGTAAAAAAAACAGCAACAAGAACAGGAGCTGAAAATCAAGCACATTGCTGTTGCTTTTTTTTTTTTTTAAAGAGTTTGACACTAAGATCTTCATTTGAGCAACAGCAGGGAAACGGTCTTAGAAGGTGAATATGGAAACATGGTAGGTTATCTGAGTTTTGTTGGGGAGTGGTTTTGCTGGTACATTGGTGCAGTGTTTCCCAACCAGTGTGCCGGGGCACACTAGTGTGCCATGAGCAATCATCAGGTGTGCCGTGGGAAATTGGAACCTCCAAGAAGGGGGGGGGGGGAGTCTAGTGTGTTGAAGTATAAAAACCCTAAGAAACCTACCTTGATAAAGGCACAAAACTACAAACACCCCCCTTCCCACCCATTGTCTACTTGGTCTCTCCCTCTCCATGCATTGGGAAGGCCCGCCTCCCTTTCCGCAAGTAGAGACCTCCTCTTGCCTCCTGGGGGTTCTGTGTGGGAAGTTTGGCCCAGTTCTATCATTGGTGGGGTTCAGAATGCTCTTTGATTGTAGGGGAACTATAAATCCCAGCAACTACAACTCCCAAATGTCAAGGTCTATTTCCCCTGAACTCCATCTGCATCCATATTTGGGCATATTTATTTATTTTTGTATTTATTATTGGGCTTCTATGCCGCCACTCCCAGAAGGCTCAGGGCGGTTCACAAGCGCCGGATAAAACGGAATAAAACACCATATTAACAATTTAAAACACGGCAATGAAACACAATATGATAACAGCGAGGTTAAAAACCTGGTGTGTAAACACAACACCGCAGGTAATGAATACAAACATGGCGGGCTATGCAACAGGCAAAACCTACAGGTCAAAGGCCTGCTGGAATAAGTAGGTCTTGCAAGCCCGTCTAAAAGGAAGCAAGTCCTTGATGGCGCGCGTTTCAGCGGGGAGGGCATTCCACAACGTGGGTGCAATGACAGAGAATGCCCTCCTACGGGTTGCTGTCAGTCTCACAAACTTCGCAGAAGGGACATCTAAGAGGTTGGTACCTTCCGACCGCAGTGATCTCGTAGGGCAGTATGGGGAGAGACGGTCCCTCAGATATGCTGGCCCCAGGCTGTGCAAGGCCTTAAAGGTGAGAACCAACACTTTGAAGGTGATCCGGTGCTCGATTGGAAGCCAGTGCAGACCCTGCAAGGTGGGTATTATGTGACTACCAGCTGGCGTGCCAGACAGGAGTCGGGCGGCAGAGTTCTGCACCAGCTTCAGCTTCCGGGTCACCGACAGAGGAAGGCCAACGTAGAGTGCGTTATATTGAGTATTCATGCCAAGTTTGGTCCTGATCCAACATTGTTTCAGTCCACAGTGCTCTCTGGATATAGGTGAACTACAACTCCAAAACTCAAGGTCAATGCCCACCAAACTCTTATAGCATTTTCTCTTGGTTATGGGAGTTCTGTGTGGGAAGTTTGTGTCTTTCTGCCATTCCTGTCAGGATATCTATGTTGTGTTCATCGAAACAGGCCCAGGTTTTACACTGAGTGTATAAATACATTTTAAAAACATATTAACTGTATTACTGTGTTAGAGTGTCATTTTGTGTCATTTTGGTTGGTGGTGTGCCCCAGGATTTCGTAAAAAGTATGTCGCGGCTCAAAAAAGGTTGGGAAACACTGCATTGGTGGAACTGTGATTTGGAATCTGATGCATAGTTTTTGGCTATGGGTAATGATAAACATTTTAAACAACAACGAGACAGAGAGACAGATTGTTCTGTTAGAAAGTGTACAGTGGCCTCCAGCTAGTTGACAACTGACAAATGGCATATGGACATTGGCTTATAGCAGCAAAATGAGGGAAAAGGTTTAATACGTTTCCACTTCATGCTAGATTGACACCATATTCATCACAGAACAAATCTGAATAAATTGATATAGTTTTTTTTCTGATCCACTTGAATATTTGGAAGGGTACTTAATTTCAGGCCCAGCAAAGCACAAAAGCAAGAGTTGCACGTAAGCAAACTCTCTTCAAGTGATGTATGTGGGGAATATGGATGACAAGGAGAATGATGTGTGATGTTCCAATATATTGTTCAGCAAAGTTACTGTGCTTGCGAGTTGACACGTAAAGCCATTCTGTATAGTTATCTCAGAATACTTACCTGTTGTCACTTGCAAACTTGCCCTTGATTGTGAAAAGAGACAAGGAAATAGAATTAACACCAAATCTAAAATGCTCCCGAACTTTCATGGGCAACAAGAGCAACGACGAGTGGGGAAGCATTAATACATTTTGCCCACCCCCTCTACTTATGTAGAAATTATTGAAAAATAGAGATGCACAAAAGCAAGCAGCAAAACGGCTCATGGGTCAGCTTGCTTCCCCACAACACCTCTATTTGAATTGCACTACCTCATGAAGTCTTGTTGTTGTTTGGCATCAAGTTTGCTTCAATCTCTGTGACCTTATAAATGAGAGACCTCCAAGAGCGCCAGCCATTGAGTGTCCTGCTCAAGTCTTATAAACTCGGGATAGCCATGGCTTCCTTAATTGGTTCAATCCATGCGTAGTGTGGCCTTTACATCAGTGATTTTCAACCTTTTTTGAGCTGTGGCACATTTTTTACATTTACAAAATCCTGGGGCATACCACCAACCAAAATGACACAAAAGGACACTCTAATACAGTAATACATATAGTTAATATGTTTTTAAATGTATTTATACACTCACTTAGTGTGAAACCTGGGCCTGTTTCGATGAACACAACATAGATATCCTGGCAGGAATGGTAGAAAGACACTCACGAAGCTCTTGCTCAACAGCTGTTAGGCTCTCTCTGTTTTTAGTTTTTATCGCAGTCAAGCTTGAGAAGCTCATCTCACACAGATACGTGGTTGAAAACGGGAGCAATGTCAAATTAGCTTTGTTGGCCAGAATGGGGAACTCCCTGGCAACAAATAGATCCCAAATTGTCACTTGACGCGCAGCTGCAGCACTAACTCTAACTTTGTTTACTTAGCCGCGTCTGAGCGAATCCAAGATGGCGCGACCCTAGCACTCTTCTTAGGTGACGCGAGACTGCTATGGTTTCATTTCTCAAAGGGACAGATGCACCTTATAGTTTATATATGAATGAAGTTTGAAAATAATTTCCCACGGCACACCTGATGATCTCTCATGGCACACTAGTGTTCCACGGCACACTGGTTGAAAATCACTGCTTTACATAACCAGGTGCTATGATCATTTCCAGGGAGACCTATTTATTTATATATTTATTTAAAACTTTTGTATCCCGATCTTCTCACCTCCGTAGAGGGACTCAGACCGGCTTACAGCAAAGATTCAATGCTACAAGGCAAATTAAAAACATAGTACAACAATACAAGATTAAAATACATATAGGTAAAATACATAAAAGCCAAATCGCCAACTAAAAAACAAGTTCAAGACCTATTGTCTCCTGATGTGACCAAAGCACAACAGCCTCTATATAGTCATTATTGCTTCTAGTGAGATTTCAGCTTTGATTTGCTCTAGTACAGCAGTCATTGTCAACCGGTGTGACGCGGCACACCAGTGTGCCGTGCGAGAGCACGTGGTGTGCCGTGAAAACGTCCTCTCCCCCCGCCTTTCTTCCCCCTCCTGCTGCTGCTGCTTGGAGGAGGAGGCCAAGCGGGCGGAGGCGGATCCGGGCCTACCGGGTGAGGCGGGCTCTGAGGTCTTGTGTGTGTGTGTGTGTGTGAGAGGAGAGGGTTGGAGGAGCGGGAGGGCACCGGGCTGGGGGAGGCTTTTCCGCCTGGGCCCCGTGCCCTTCCGAAGTCGGAAGGATGCGAGAGCCGGGCGAAAAGCTTCCCCCGCGAGCCATCGAGGCCTGCGGGAGGCTTCTCCACCTGTCCCCCGCGCCCTTCCCAAATTGGGGATGGGTGAGGGGCTTGTCCCACAGTAACAACAGCACTATGTGCTGACAAAATCAATGAACACATGTAAAGTACACGAGGTCTGCACTATGTATGTGAATGGGGGGCAAGGGCTATCTCCCATGGGGCCGGGAAAAAACCCCAGTGGGGAACGGGAAGGGCGGATCCCTCACCTCCCACCCAGGAAAACCCAGGTAGGCCCAGCCACCCGGGGTGAAACCAAGCCCCCCCCCCCGGGTCCCAGATAATACAAAAAAGGAATAAGCGCAGGCAAACAACCAAGGAGGAAAGGAGAGTGTAAATGGGAGAAACAGTCCACCAGAGGCCGGCGTCCTGGAACGCCAAGAAGATCGATCCAGGGAGTCGAGTGTGGATCGAACTTCTCGGCGTTCCGGGACGCCGGCCTCTGGTGGACTGTTTCTGGCACAGGCGCCGGGAGTTTGCCGGGTTCATTGCATCATCACCGGGGCCCCTCCCCGGGAGATCATCTTCCGGCTTCTCCACGCGCCTGCTGGGACACGTATGTCTGTCTCTCCTGCGGCAGACCGGGGCTGGGCCTCAGCCTAGTCAAGCCTCGCCACAGGAGGCCATTGGGATTCCCCATTTACACTCTCCTTTCCTCCTTGGTTGTTTGCCTGTGCTTATTCCTTTTTGTATTATCTGGGACCCGGGGGGGGGGGGGCTTGGTTTCACCCCGGGTGGCTGGGCCTACCTGGGTTTTCCTGGGTGGGAGGTGAGGATCCGCCTTCCGTTCCCCCACAGGGGTTTTTTCCCGGCCCCACGGGAGATAGCCCTTGCCCCCCATTCACATACATAGCGCAGACCTCGTGTACTTTACATGTGTTCATTGATTTTGTCAGCACATAGTGTTGTTGTGACGGGTGAGGGGGCCAGGAGGTGCACTTCCCCAAGGCAGCAAGGTCCTTGCTGTCTCAGGGAGGCGTCTCCGCCTGTCCCCCGTGCCCTTCCCAAATTGGGGATAGGTGAGGGGCCAGGAGGTGCACTTCCCAAGGCAGCAAGGTCCTTGCTGTCTCAGGGAGGCGTCTCCGCCTGTCCCCGCGCCCTTCCCAAATTGGGGACGGGTGAGGGGCCAGGAGGTGCACTTCCCAAGGCAGCAAGGTCCTTGCTGTCTCAGGGAGCGTCTCCGCCTGTCCCCGTGCCCTTCCCAAATTGGGGATGGGTGAGGGGGCCAGGAGGTGCACTTCCCCCAAGGCAGCAAGGTCCTTGCTGTCTCAGGGAGGCGTCTCCGCCTGTCCCCCGCGCCCTTCCCAAATTGGGGACGGGTGAGGGGGCCAGGAGGTGCACTTCCCCAAGGCAGCAAGGTCCTTGCTGTCTCAGGGAGGCGTCTCCGCCTGTCCCCCGTGCCCTTCCCAAATTGGGGATGGGTGAGGGGGCCAGGAGGTGCACTTCCCCAAGGCAGCAAGGTCCTTGCTGTCTCAGGGAGGCGTCTCCGCCTGTCCCCCGCGCCCTTCCCAAATTGGGGACGGGCGAGGGGGCCAGGAGGAGCGCTTCCCCCAGGCAGCGACTTTGAAGTTGCAAGGCCATTAAATGCTAATCAACAAGGCCATTTGCAACATTCGCACTTGCCTAAAGCAGGCAAGAGTTCTTTCTTCTACCCTGGACATTATTACACAGATATATGCATGTCACATGCCTAGTTTCTGACAGCTCGCCACCTCTGAGGATGCCTGTCATAGATGTGACTGAAACGTCAGGAGAGAATGCTTCTGGAACATGGCCATACAGCCTGAAAACCTCACAGCAACCTGGTGATTCAGGCCATGAAAGCCTTTTGCAAAAGCTCTTTGATTTCTACCAGGATATCTATGTTGTGTTCATTGAAACAGGCCCAGGTTTCGCACCGAGTGTATACTTTTAAAAACATATTAATTATATGTATTACTGTGTTAGAGTGTCATTTTGTTTCATTTTGGTTGGTGGTGTGCCCCGGGATTTTTTAAATGTCAAAAGTGTGCCTCGGCTCAAAAAAGGGTGAGAAACACTGTTAGGACCTCATCACATTCGAGCAGTGGTTACCAACCTTTTTTTTTGACCAGGAACCACTTTGACCAGGGACCACTCTCCAATATTAGTACCAAAAGGGTTACAAAACAGTTTTTGGTCAACTTTAGATTTGGTTTGGTTGTTTGGGGTGCTGATTCAGAAAATTGCATTGGGTAAACCACATTAGCTCTAGTTTCTGATACAGAACATATCCCTTCCAGTAGTCAACATCTGCTCACCCACAAAAAACATATTTATGAGCTTATGTGGTAGTAGTAATTTTTCTTGGATAGTCAGCCTCTCCCCTACCAACATTCCCATTGCCTTGACACTATAAGAGGGTTTCACAAAACCAGTTGCTTTTGTTGCCGCATGGTTTTGAGGCAATGGCTTAGTAATGGTGAGGTCATGGACCATATTTTCATTCTATGGGACCACTGGTGGTCCATGGACCGCAACCACTGCACTAGGGTATGGATCTACTGTAACTCCAGATCTTGCCTCCTGCAGAATTCGGGGTTTGTGTTTAGGGTGGGGCCTTTAAACTGCTCAGCTAGGCAGGTCCTGGGTTTCACTAAACTACAAACCCCAGAATTCTGCAGGAGGAAAAAACTAGATTTAAAGTAGATCTATGCTTTTGTGTAATGAAGCAGGACCCAATCATTTGTCTTTTTAGCAGTCCACCGTATCTGTAGAAGTCTTCAATCTCAAATTACAAATGATAAATTTTTCTTCCTGTCTCCACAGTTCCACTACACAGAAATCAAAAATATTCTGGCCTGGATAATGCTGTTCAAATACTGGCCATATATGTTAATAATAATAATAATACACTTTATTTATATTCTGCACTTCTCATCCCAAGGGGGACTCAGTGCGGATCACAGAACACATACAGCAGACAATCCTTGCTGTTTTGACGTACAAGACATACAACAACATATAGCAGGAGAATCTTCTGGATTGAGCCATTGTTCTTCCTCGCTTCCAACCGGGTGCTGTTGCTATATTTGTCACTGGGTGCTGCTGCTCCATTTTGTCACAGGGGGCGCTGTTGTTCCATCCTCCTTGCTACCTCCTCCTCCTTTGACGAAGAGCCTGCCTGCCAGCCAGCCGAATCCTTCTTCCGGTATTCGTCTTCAATATTTATTGAAGTTAAGAAGTCCTTTAGGATACCTCCCCTGCTTATGCGGTACCGAATTTTTCTACTTGCAGCTAACTTTCGACTGCTTAGGTCAACAGGGGCAGGGCTTACAGCTGACTTACCCAAGTCAGCCCGGGATTCGAACTTGCAATGTTCGGATCTTACAGCTTACAGCTTGCAGCTACAGCTGCTCTTTTAACCGCGGTGCTAAACTCCTGGCCATTAGAGAAGTGCAAGTCACCCTTAGTTCATCCTATAAGTCTTCTGGTTGGATGTGTACTCCCATCCGCTCCAACCTCCTCTGGATGGGAAAAATCCGTTCCTTTCCTCCTACCACCACCTATAGAATTTTCTGAGCTTTTGACAGGATTACTGTGAAAAACCACAACCTCTGAGGATGTCTGCCATAGATGCAGGTGAAACGTCAGGAGAGAATGCTTCTAGAACATGGCCATACAGCCCAAAAAAGCCTACAACAACCCACAAATATATATATATATATATATATATATATATATATATATATATATATGTGAGATAACACCTCTCAAGGTAGTTCTAGGTCTTCCAGCATGATTTTGTGACTGACTCCACTGGAAGCTGATCATAAAGTTGCACTTGGATACCTAAGAGATTCATTGAAAGAGGTTCTCTCTAGGAACAGTGGTGTCCAGCCTTTGGTGCTCCACGTGTTTGGAACTCCAACTCCCAGGAGCCCTGGACAGCTTGTCCAATGGTCCATAATTTTGGGAGCTGTAGTTCAAAACACTTGGAGAAACAAAGGTTGGACAATACTGCTCTAGGAATATCTAGGTCCGGCACCATGTCCACAGGAAGTTGAAGCACACTACAGGACCTTGAGATTCCTAGAGCAGTGTTTCCCAACCTTTTTGAGCCATGGCACACTTTTAACATTAAAAAATCCGGGGGCACACCACCAACCAAAATGACACAAAATGACACTCCAACACAGTAAAGAACGGTTGGCTGTGCCATGCCCACCCCCTACCCCCGGCTTCACCTCTCCCAGCAGCTGCTCCAGCCTTGATGGGGCAGTGCCAAGCCAGTGGTGCCAGAGCCAGCACAATGCTGGCTTGGCACTGTCCCCTCAAGGCTGGAGCAGCTGCTGGGAATGTCGTAGCCAGGGGAGGGGGCAGAGCCAGGGCGTGCCATGCCCCGCCCCTCCCCCCAGCTTCAGCTCTCCTACAGAGGAGGAGCATGAGCGGTGAACGGGCTTCAGTGGGCGGGGCTCCTCCTCCACGCGGCTTCAGCGAGCGAGGGGCGAGAGTCATGGTGGGAGTCATGGCGGATTGGAGGCTGGCTGGGGAAACGGCCGAAGGAGGCAGCGCCTCGGTCCCTTCTTTTTCTTCGCCACTGCCCGGCCCTTCTTCCTCCTCCCCCAAGCAGCAGGAGTTTGGCAGGAGGAAGGAGGAAGGAAGGGGGGCAGAGAGCTTTTCTTGCGGCACAGCAGGAGGTCCGTCACGGCACACTAGTGTGCCACGGCACACTGGTTGAGAAAGACTGTCCTAGAGGGAACATTTGAAACAAATCTCCAAAAGTCAAAACATGGAGGGCCAACTGCATTATATATATTGCAATCATGTAGTCAAAATATCTTCTTTTTATCAGAATCTTAATCTTAGGAGCTCAGCACATTTCTCAGTAAAATAATTTATCGTGGAGCCTACGAATCATCAGATTGTAAAGCCATAAGAAACTTAATGTATTGTTGGAAGCTTTCATGGCTTGAATCACTGGGTTGTTGTAGGTTTTTCGGGCTGTATGGCCATGTTCTAGAAGCATTCTCTCCTGATGTTTGGCCTGCATCTGTTTGTCTGTCAGCTTGATGCTGGTCCAGTTCTGGTTTCAACTCTTTTGGCATTTGTGGAATTTTTGTTTTTGTCTCTTGGTGTGGAGAGCCATGTCTTTTTCCATTTTTCTGTAAGTGAGGTTGTCTATTTTTCCCCCCAGTCCTGGGAATTCATCTTTTGGCTGATGTTGATATGTAGGTACAACATTCCTTGTCTGTGTTTGTGAGTTCTTTGCAGATGGTGTGAATTCTCTCTCATAAGAGATTGCGTTCCATGAACAAAATCTGGCTACCAGTACTAAAAAAAAACTCTAAAATTATAACAGTAAATAAAAAAACAAAACTCAAACACAGGGGAAGTCCAGATAAGAAACAATCAGGAACACCTAATCACCTCTCAACAAAGGAATTTCCCAGGCAGTAACAAGCCACACCTAAAAACTATCTTGGGCTCTATTTCAGGCCCGGACTAACACTATTTTGCGCCCTAGGCCAAAGTTTGGAATTATGCCCCCTTTAAACCAACCTCCCGCCACCTCCAAGGTCCCCATTCCCACCGGCTGGAAAGCTCTGCTGTGCTCTGAAGGTCTCTTCGGGAGTCGGGAGGCTTGGGGAAAGCACAGCGGGTGCAAACTCGCTCCAAAGGCACACAAAAGAGAGAGAGAGAGAGAGAGCATGCGCACGCGCGCGAGAGAGAGCGAAAGAGAGAGTGCACGCGAAAGAGCGAGAGCGCAAGAGAGTTTGCGAGAGAGAGAGCGCGAGAGAGAGAGCGCGCGAGAGAGAGAGACGGAGGGAACAGAGCAGAGACTTTGCCGGGAGAAGGAGCGAGGAGGGGCATGAGAAAGGGGGAAAGAGGGGCACAGACCAGTTTTGGTTTTTTTGGTCCGTGATCTGCGCCCCCCAGCTTATGTCCCTAGGCCATGGCCTCGTCGGCCTTATGGGTAATCCGGGCATGCTTTATTTTACTCTAGAAAAGAGGTGCATAGTTTGTTCTCTGGTTCAGTCTTTCCTTTCTTTCTCCATCTCTTTCTTCTCTTCTTTCCCTGTCAAAAGAGAGAGAAAACTCCTACATCCCTAAACTGGAATGCCAAAAATCTGCAGCCACTCTCACTCTCTGCCCTTGCAATGACCTTCAGGAAAATTAAAGGCAAGCTACTTGTAAGAAAAATAGCAAAAAATAAAATCTAGCAAACCACAGCATTAATGATGCCTGCATTGTGCTCTTGATTAAAAATACCCCCTCATCCCCACAAAGCTGCACATTTCTAAAAGGTGTTTCGCTCTGCTCGGCACATTACTTTTAAAATACATTCAGATGCACACACTCGCAGCACACAATGGAGCCGTTCCAGGGGAGAAGATTGCGGTGCACATTTTGATTTTGCCAGAACAATAATGTGGGGCTGAGGTGCTTTGGATTCATTGTGTATATGTGACTTTTTGGTCTGCTCGGCAGACAATTAAAACACCTGAGAATTGGAAGTCTGATAAGGAGCTACTCTGTTTGTAAAGCAACATATTTTTTCATCCTCGGAGAGGCTTTGCAGTGGGATAAGGGGACGAACACTATGCATATTAAAAAGCAAAACATGCCCACTGAGTAAACTAGATATACATTTCCAATAGAAAAAAGTCATGTAAAAAGTTCTTGAAAACTGACATCTTTATAATTTAAACATTTTCATTGATAACCATGATTGAGGAGCTGATGCAAGGTGCTGAGAGCAGTGATTTCCCAAGGACTACCCATTGAATTTTCAGAATTTTCAGGACCAAGTGAATCTAAGGGTGTATCTACACTGCAGAACTAATGCAGTTTGATTTCACCTTAATGCCATGAAATCCTGGGGTTCATAGTTGTTGAGACACTAGCACTCTTTGGCACAGGGCCTGTGTGCCGCCCAAGGCTAAATGTCTAAATGCCGCCTCCGGGGGGTGGGGCCTCTTGTGGGAGGTGGGGCCTCTTGCAGGGGGCGGGGCCGGCGAGAGGGAGAAGGCGCCGCCGGAAGTCCCGCCCCTAGGGCAACTCACGCGGTTTTCGCCGCCGCCGCCCCGCTCATGTTTGGGGCACGGGCGAGCGGGGTGGTGGCGGCGAAACCCGAGTCTCCCTTGGGGCGGGACTTCTGGCGACGCCTTCTCCTCGCCGGCAGCGGCTCCGCCCCTCCTCCCTTCAGGAGGGAGGAGGCAGAACCGGCGTGAGTGGAAAAGTCGCCTTCTCCCCTCACGCCAGCCAGCCGGGTAAGGCGCCTTCTCCCCTTACGCCAGTTCCGCCTCCTCCCTTCACTTAAGGGAGGAGGGGCGGAGCTGCTGCCGGCGAGGAGAAGGCTCACCCCTTCCTTCAGGCCTGCCCCCGGAAATGCCGCCCCCCCAAAATCTGCCGCCCGAGGCAAGTGCCTCGGGTGGCCTTATGGGTAATCCGGCCCTGCTTTGGCAGAGAAGGCTAAAAATCTGGCAAAACTACACTCCCATGATTCTGTAGCATTGAGCCATTGCAATTAAAATGGTTCCGATTCAAAGCTGGCTGTTTATACTGCCCGAAAATTCTGGGCTGCTTCAGAGTTTTGAGGAAACTGGAACATTTCCCAACTTTGCCTAATGTGGGGCAGAACCGCATTAAGCAGCTGTGCCCCACGTTGGGGGTAAATTAGCTCCATGTACCATGTAAATGCCTTGGAGCCAATCCTTACCTGCTTCAGGTTATAGTGCCCAAATAGATATGTCCTTAAATGATGGGGTGGGGTAATCCTTATTAAGTTTGCAGATGACCTAAAACTGTGCTGAGGAGAGATGGACAACACATTGGAAGATAGGAAAAGGACCTGGATGAACTTTGACCTGGATGAACTTAGAGAAGAAATTAATAACATGAAATTCAAGAGAGAAAAATCCAAAATTCTTTATTTAATAATAATAATAACAACAACAATAATAATAATATACTTTATTTATATTCCTCCCTATCTCCCTGAGGGGACTGAGGGCAGATTACAGTACAAATATACAGCAAACACTCAATGTTGTCATACAATTAACAAAGACAGACAGTACATAAACAGAGGTAAAGGCTTCCCATCTTTTTCCATCTCCAGCATCTGGAGGCTGAGCTCTACTCCAGTGATTTTCAACCGCTTTTTGAGCCGCGGCACATTTTTTACATTTACAAAATCGTGAGGCACGCCACCAACCAAAATGACACAAAATGACACTAACACAGTAATACCGTGTTTCCCGAAAAATAAGACACCCCGATTGTAAGCCGTATCGGGGTGTCAGAGGGCCGGCTTATATAAGCCGTGCCCCGAAAAATAAGCCGTACCTCGGGCGGCAGCGGGCCTCGGGCGGCAGCGGGCCTGAGGCGACAGCGGGCCTCAGGTGGCAGCGGGCGGCAGAGGCGTCTTCCATCCTCTTCCTCTTCCTCCTCTTCCTCCCAGCGGTGCCTTCTCCCTCTCGCCGGTTCCTCCCCCGCCCCTGAAGGGAGGAGGGGCGGAGCCGCTGTCGGCGAGAGGGAAGAAAGCGCCGGCGGTCCCCGCCCGATGGCGAATCAGGCGCTTTCGCTGCCGCCACCCGGCCCGCCAGCGCTCAAACATGAGCGGGGCAGCGGGGGAAGCGCCTGAGTCGCCATGGGGCGGGACTTCCGCCGCGCCTCTCCCTCTCGCCGGTTCCGCCCCTCCCTTCACTGAAGGGAGGAGGCGGCGCCGCCGCTTCTGTGGCTGCCGAGATGCTTTGCCAGGGAGAGGGGTCTCTCGGCGGCACCCTTTCCCTAGCAAAGCATCCAGGCAGCGGCTGCAGCCGGCGCCCGGCTTTAGCCGCTGCCTGGATGCTTTGCCAGGGAAAGGGTGCCTCAGAGAGACCCCCTCCCTGGCAAAGCACCCAGGCAGCGGCTGAAGAGGCCTGCTGCAGCCACTGCCTGGATGCTTTGCCAGGGAAGGGGTGCCTCAGAGAGACCCCCCTCCCTGGCAAAGCACCCAGGCAGCGGCTGAAGCGGGCGGAACCGGCGAGAGGGAGAAGGCGCTGGCGGAAGTCCTGCCCCCAGGGCGACTCAGGCTCTTTTCGCCGCCGCCCCGCTCGTGTTTGGAGCACGGGCGAGCAGGGCGGCGGCGGGGAAAGATGCCTGAATCGCCGTGCGGGCGGGACTTCGCCCGGCGCTCTTCCCTCTCGCCCGGCGGCTCCTCGCCTTCTCCCTTCAGCGAAGGGAGGGGCGGAACCGGCGAGAGGGAGAAGGCGCCGCTGGGAGGAAGAGGAGGAAGAGGGAGGGAGGACCTCCGGCCCCTTTGAGCCCTCTGGGAGCCCAGCCAGGAAGCCACGCCATGCCGCCCCAGTAAGTCTTGCTTTCTTCTTACTTTCGGGTACAGTCGCCCAATGTAAGCCGTACCCCGAAAGTAAGCCGTAGTGGGGATTTTGGGGGTCAAAAGAAAGTAAGACGCTGTCTTACTTTCGGGGAAACACGGTACATATAGTTAATATGTTTTTAAATGTATTCATACTCTCACTTAGTGTGAAACCTGGGCCTGTTTCGATGAACACAAAATCTCTGTTTTTAGTTTTTATCGCAGTCAAGCTTGAGAAGCTAATCTCACACAGATATGTGGTTGAAAACGGGAGCAATGTCAAAATAGCCTTGTTGGCCAGAATGTCACTCGCTTGTCTTGCTGTGATCTCAAATTGACACGCAGCTGCAGCACTAACTCTAACTTTGTTTACTTAGCCGCGTCTGAGCGAATCTAAGATGGGTGACAATAGCACTCTCGCGTCACTTCTTAGGTGACGCGAGAGTGCTATGGTTCCATTTCTTAAAGGGACAGATGCGCCTTATAGTTTACATATGAATGAAGTTCGAAAATAATTTCCCACAGCACACCTGATGATCTATCATGGCACACTAGTGTTCTGCGGCACACTGGTTGAAAATCACTGCTCTACTCTAGTCATGGGGGTGTTTCAATCCATCTTCTATGCCGAAGAGCTTTGTTGTCTTTAGGCGCTCTTCTGATCAAATCGCCAGCATGTCCGCATTGGAGCCTTTTCTTACCTCCCTTCCAAAGCGGTACCTATTTATCTACTCACATTCCTGTTTTTGAACTGTTAGGTAGGCAGAAGCTGGGTCGACGGTTGGAAGATCACCCAACCCACGCTTGAACTGTTGACCTTTTGATCGGCAAGATTTTCTGCAGCTGGTGGTTTAACCCGCTGTGCTAAGACCCAGCCCATAAAAACTTAATTTAAAATGTAGGCTATAAAAACTGAATACCAGTACTTCACCAAACTACAAATCCCAAGATTCTATAGCATTGAACCATGGCAATTACAGTAGAATCGAACTATACTAATTTGATGGTGTAGAGGTACTCTCACTGTGCAAGTCGTTCAGTTATATACCTCTGCATGTCACTTATCACAACTGTCCAATGTCAACGGATGGAAATCAAATACTGGTGTCCAGTTTAACGGAGTGTCAAAATCAACTAAATAAACAATATTCGGAGTGACACTAACACTAACAAAGGACAATGTTAAAAACAAGTCTAGGGGGGAAAGTTAGCAGAAACCAACTTGTCAAAGATTGGAAAGGTAACTGAACTCACTCTCTTGTTTGACCTACAATCATCCAGTTTTGTTCTTGGCTGTATCACCTTGTGTTAATGTTTCTTAAACAATGTGCTGGTGCTTCAGCCATGAGCTTGATCAAAACTGAATGCCGATCAGCTTGGATCTGACAGCTGATCAGCTCCTTTGCGAGTGAAGTCTTCCAGGACCAGAGCTTGCTAGACAAAACTTTCTGATGCTTTACAAATGATTGCTAAACAGTTGGCAGATAGCTCTGATCTGTCTGGCAAGGAAACCTCAACGCATTTGCCAGCAACCTAGGCAGAAGGTATCTAGATTAAAAATTCAGTGGAAAGAGTTGAGTAATAAAGACTTTAATCTCCTATTTGGCCTTAAACGTACTTAAAAATGAAGCCGCAGGGTTTTGTTTTGATTTCAGTATCGTGTCAGGAATATTACAGAATGAAACTCAAATATCAGTACAAGCGCTCTGACTTGTATTTATTTTTCATTTTATAGCTTCAGATTAATCAAGAAACAAACAAGTGGTGTGTTACAGGAGGCTTCCAAAACTCTTACTGGGGAAAAAAACAGGGAGAAACCTTTCAGATATATGACTGAGTAGGGTTTGTATGAATAAGTACTAAGCAATGCTTGAAAATAACTGAATGCAGACAATCAGAGCACCCAGAATCAGGGGCGGTCTAAGGTAATTCTAAATGGTAAGTGAACATTATTTTGCCCCCCCAACATTAGTTTGCCCCCCCCCTCCGTGCATGCCCAGAAGCTCCTGCCTGAAGGTGCCCCTCAGGAGAAAACCGCCACTCACCGCTGGCTTCGTGGAAGGAAAAGGGAGAGAAAGGCTCCCTCACAGCGCAGGGTAAACTGGCGGCTGTGTAGTGGCTCGCGCGAGGCCACGCCCTTCCTTCTCACGCACCCCGCACCGCCCCCAGCCTCACGTGAGGCCACGCCCCCAGTCTACTCAGCCTTGCACGAGGCCACGCCCCTCTCCCACCTCGCTTTTTCAGTCTCGCACGGGGCCACGTGGGGCCACGCCCCCAGTCTACTCAGCGTCGCGTGTCTGGTGGGCGGGGGAATGCACCCTTTACCCAGATCATCCAGATGGCGCCCCATGCAGCGACGTCCTTTGCCTACCGGTAGGATCGCCCCTGCGTAGAATACTGTTTTGGAGGAAGGGGTCTCTATAGGGCAGGCCCGTAGCCAGGATTTTGATTGCGCAGGGGGGGGGGTCTGAGTCTGAGTGAGAGAGGATCTACCCTAGCAAACCTTTTGTATCGTTATCCCAATACCCCCATGCATATGGGATATATTGAGCATGGTGATCAGATCATGATATGAATAAACATAACAGTTTAAATAATGTACCAGCAAGGCCTTCTCGCGGACCACCCTGAGAATTTGGGGGGGGGGGAGTTAAGCCCCTCAAGGGCCCCCCCCCCTCTGCTACATGCCTGCTATAGGGTGAGAAAAAAAAGAAAAGTGAGGTCTGTCTTTGGACAGAAATAGTCAGTTGGTGACAACTGGGAGAAACATTTATGAGAATCTGTTGGGAGAGGATGTGTTTTAGATGATGTTGAGTAAAAGAAAGAAAGTCAGATATTGCTCGGTTTGAGTTCTATTATCTAATCTTAAAGACCTAAATACAATATTCAAAATGGATGCAAATGCAATATGTAAATCCCACTATAAAGAGTTTCCCCTTTGCTTCTCTTAAATTTGCTGTTCTTCTTGTGTGCCTTCACATTGTTTTGGTGACTCTTAAGGTGACCCTATCACTGGGCTAACTCACTCAAAGTCTCCTAGTGGGTTTTCATAGCTAAACAGGGACTGGGTTTCAGACTCATAGGCCAATACTCAAACAGAAAAGCTACTTTGTTATTCAAGGAGAGAAGAGCCTTTTCCTGTGCTTGACAACTGCAGCTCCTCCCCTCTCTAGCTCTCCTTAGAGAATTTCATTGGGACTTTCAAGATAGCGTAATCCGGAGGGCCACACCACTTCCAACCTTGGACTAGACCAGGCATGGCCAACTTCAGCATTCAAGGTGTTTTGGTCTTCAACTCCCACAATTCCTAACTGCTGGTAGGCTGTTAGGAATTGTACAACTTGAACAATCCCTGAGCATCTCCCGCGATGATGTCGCAGCCAGCATTGCCGAACACGCTCAGGTGGCGGTGCTTCCTCCGCAGTTTGTTTGGCAACGTGAGCGAGAGGAAGGGGACCCCGCGTTTGCCTCCTATGCTTGTTTTTCGCCAGATACAAATCAAAAAACAAGCATAGGAGGCGAACGCAGGGTCCCCTTCCTCTCGTCACGTTGCCAAACAAACTGCAGAGGATGCCCCGCCCCCTGAGCGTGTTCGGTGATGTCGGCTGCGACGTCATCGCGGGAGGTGCTCAGGCGGCGGGGCGTCCTCCGGAGAAGGCACACTGCCCAGACCTCCTCTTCCAAAGGAGGAAAGAAGAGGTATGTTATTGTGTTCTGGGAGATATAATATTAAATTGATTGCTTCATTAATATGATTGTGTTCTGGGAGATATAATATTAAATTAAAATGAAAGATAGCTTTCGCTGTATTGCCTCGAGCTCACTGTCTTTTCTTTTTTCTTTTGTCCACCACTCATATTAAAGCCTTCATCTGTGTCATAATTTTGTCCAGGGCCCTGTTCGGCATTTGCATTTTCCCTTCTCAAAAACTTCTCCATCACTGTCACTCGCTTGTCTTGCTGTGATCCCAAATTGCCACTGTCACTTGACACGCAGCTGCAGCACTAATTCTAACTTTGTTTACTTAGCCGAGTCTGAGCGAATCCAAGATGGCGCAACTATAGCACTCTCGCATCACTTCTTACGGAAAAGGCTCTTCTCTCCTTGAATAAATGGTTCCATTTCTTAAAGGGACAGATGCGCCTTATAGTTTATATATGAATGAAGTTCAAAAATAATCTCCCACGGCACACCTGATGATCTCTCATGGCACACTAGTGTTCTGCGGCACACTGGTTGAAAATCACTGTTGTAGGGTATACTTTACTCAATCTGTCATTCATCACTTCTCTTTTGTTTTCATTTTTTCCTCCTACTTCATTGGCTACAAACTCTATCACATCAGCCTGTTGTCTCATCACAATCTCATAGTTTAAAGAAACAGAAACATACCATTATGGAACAATTTCTTTCACACCTTGGTGTAATTATATGATGCTGGCACTATGTTCATGCAAATTCACACGATCCATCTTCCAGGCAGTATCACTTCCTACCTGTGTTTGGCCTACCCAAGGCATACACCCAGTGAGTTCCCCCCTATTTTTCTCAGTGTTTTCCTATTTTTCTTAACTGTGCAGTTTTATAGTTTCAGCTTTCTTACCAGACTTTCACTGGGACTCCTGTGAAAGGATATTATCACACAGGGAATTGTTTCAGACCAACAGGGTTTCCCCTATTAATGAAAAGAGATGACCCCATCATGAACCAAGTGCAATGTGATTATGGAACAGACACAACACTGTGCTTTAAGCTCCAAGACTTTATCTTACCGTCATGGTGCTTTAGCAGCTTCATGTGAAAAAAACCCTACATCTCCCTACTTGCCCGTATTGAACATGTATACTATGTTGGGAACATTTGGTCCACATGCACTAATGGTTGGTATCCCATGGAGAGTCAGTCTTTGCTCTTCTGTGGGCCACATTGGTGGTGAACTTCCATGTCACTTCCAGTTTCAGTTGCCCCACTCCAAGGATTTATTTCAGGTTGCGGAGGATCAAAACGGCTGGATTTGTGAGCAGTTTGTATGCTTTAAAGCAGTGTTTCCTAACCAGTGTGCCGTGGCACACTAGTGTGCAGTGAGTATTCATCAGGTGTGCCGTGGGAAATTGGAACCTCCAATACCGTTTCTTCCCCCTCCTGCCAAACACTTTTTCTTCTCCACTCCAGCTCCGTTCTTCCCAGCCTCGCTCTGCTCGCTTTGCTCACGCTGCTGCTTCTGCGGGAGGTGGAAGGGAGGAAGACGTGACCCATGCAGGCGCTACTGTGCAGACTCGCCCCACGTCTTCCTCTCTCCCCTCCACAGTGCTCTCTGGATATAGGTGAACTACAACTCCAAAACTCAAGGTCAATGCCCACCAAAGTCTTATAGTATTTTCTCTTGGTTATGGGAGTTCTGTGTGGGAAGTTTGATTCTATTCCATCATTGGTGGAGTTCAGTATGCTCTTTGATTGCAGGTGAACTATAACTCCCAACTGTTGAACAAGACCTTCTGCCATTCCTGCCAGGATATCTATGTTGTGTTCATCGAAACAGGCCCAGGTTTCACACTGAGTGTATAAATACATTTAAAAACATATTAGCTAGTTACTGTGTTAGAGTGTCATTTTGGTTGGTGGTGTGCCCCAGGATTTTGTAAATGTAAGAAATGTGCCACGGCTCAAAAAAGGTTGAAAAACATTGCTTTAAAGCAGGGGTGGGCAATTACCGGCCCTCCAGGTGTTTTGGACTTCAACTCCCAGAAATCCTAGCCAGTTTACCAGCTGTTAGGATTTCTGGGAGTTGAAGTCCAAAACACCTGGAGGGCCGGTAATTGCCCACCCCTGCTCTAAAAGGTTGTTGGACAAACCAGGTAGCTTCAAAGGTCGCAGATCTGAGTCTCAAGGGTTGTGCATGTTCCACGGGTTGCATTCTCTACAACTATCCCAAATTGATAGAAACAGTCCCAACTAATCCTATGTCAACTCACTCTTCTAGCTACATTTAAATGTCTCCATTCTCTCACTTTGTCCTCAGTTTACTTTTGTTGCTGCAGAATGAGTTCCAAGTAGTTTTGTACTCATCTAACAGAGCAGGGTGCAGGATCTTGAACTTCCTTCCCAATAAGGGTAGGCAAGAGCAAACTGCTGTAGTTTCGCCTAGCTTCTGTGTTCTTCTTCATTGATACTTTTTGCCATCTTGACCATACTATAGTTGTTTGGTGACACATGCCCTGGAGGATAAGAGCTGCCCTTTCCCCATTCCTGGTCAATGTTGATTGGTATCACCTCACCCAGATGTCCGTATTTCTCAACCTTAGCAGTTGAATAAACTGAATCTAGCACCTTCCATAGCAAGGGCTCAACCAAACTAAGCAATCTCTGCTAGTACATCAGATTCTTCTTCCCATCACTGAGAGTTGTATAGCTTTTTCAACCTGGGATATTTCGGCAAAGGAAAATCGATATGACTAATTTGGATGTCTCTAGAACAAGGACTCATAACTATGGCTTATCTTCACCAAAGAGTTTAATGTCACCAGGGAAGGGTGGGCAGGCTGGTGAAATAAAGTTGTCAAAACTCTGTAGTTTGATCTCCCTTTTGCAAAACCACAACGCTGACATTTTGAGAACTGATCCAAAGGAAGCCAGCACATAACATTTGACTAAGCATGACCTCCACCACAAGAAAGAATGGCATGAAGGAAATGACACAGAAAAAGGAATGGGGAAGAAGAACACAATTGCTAGCAGAGCTGAAATGTATCCTCCGGAAGCTGATGCAGACAGTGGTGCTCATTATCAGAAGAGACAGATGCAATTAGAAGAGAAACAGTCGGGGGAAACTTTGGAGGAAGGGCAGAGACCGACCCCAGACAGGCCTCGCAAAGGTTGTGCACCTTAATTGGCATGGATTGGAATTGTTCCCTTTGTATAACTACAGGTGTCATAAGGTCAGAACAAAAAAAAAATCTAAAACCAAACTCAGAAAGATTTTGCACAATCTCCTTTAAAATAGGAAATAAATGGTTCAGTGCTTTGAGCATCATGTATGACCCACAATCCACCTTATTATGCCCCTTCCCTTGTAGGGTTTTTGATCTATCAACTTTAATCTATCTTAATTGGAAAGGAGAAGTCATGAGCCTTGCATCCTTGATATCATGTGGACCAGGCTGTGGCACAGCTAGTTAGCAGCCAGCTGCATTAAATCACTACTGACCAAGAGGTCATGAGTTCGAAGCCAGCCCAAGTCGGAGTGAGCTCCTGATCATTCATAGTCTAGCTTGCTGTTGACCGATGCAGTCCAAAAGACAGTTGCATATGTCAAATAGCAAATTTAGGTACCGCTTTACGAGGGAAGGCTAATTTAAGTAATTTACAACACAATAAAACCTTCCAGCAGCATGCATAAGAATGAGGAAGTACTCAATCAAGGACTCGGTGTCATAAGTGGACGGTGAAGCAGCAGCTCCCCCTGTGGCCAAAATTGAGCATACTCTCATGAAGCTGGAATGTTAAATTGCCTCTGTGTCTGTCTATATATGTTGCATATCTAATTGGCATTGAATGCTTGTCATGTATATGTGCATTGTAATCCACCCTTAGTCCCCTACGGAGTGAGAAGGGCAGAATATAAATACTGTAAATGAATAAATATTGCTGGAAAGGCCCTCATGAGCTATCAAGCCCAGTGCCACAGTTTGGAACAGGATCCTCTTTTTGTAGATGTGCAGGGAAGACCTCACCACCTCTCTGGCAATTGGTTCCATTGCTGAACTGCTCTCACTTTCAAGAAAGTCTTTCTATTCTATTGCTATTGCCTTGCAACCTGAAACCATTAGATCTGATCCCCTGCAGGAGCAGAGAACAGGCCTGCCCTGTCCTCTCTGTGACAACCCTTGAGGTATCTGAAGAGGGCAGTCATGTCACTCCAGGGCTTCGTTTCACTAAACTGCCCAGCTCCTTTCCTCACATGTTTTGTTCCCCATGCCTCTGATCATCCTTGACAAGCATTGCATCTGTGGTCAGATAAATGCATATGATTTCTGCTCTAGTTTTTCCAAATGTTGATATTGCCAAAAGATCTATTATCTTGAGGTCGAGTGCTTGAGAATAGAAAAGCAACCCTTGAGGTATCGGAAGAAGACAGTCATATCACCCCAGGTTTTTGCTTCAATAAACTGATCAGCTGTTTCCCTCACATGTTTTGTTCCCCATGCATCTTACCATCCTTGACAACCTTTGCATCTGTGGCCAGATAAATGCATCCAATTTCGGCTCTAGGTTTTCCAAATGTTGACAGTGCCAAAAGATCTATGATCTTGAGCTCAAATGCTTGATAACAGAAAAGCAAATGGTTCTGGAGAAAATTAGAAGGTTAGAAAAAAAGGAGTCCAATGCTACAGGATAGGGGAAAATTGGTAAACAAGAGACAAATGCAGTTTAATTAGACTAAAGTACAGGCAAGTCCCTGAGTTACAAACATTCAACTTACAAACGAGTGATAGTTAAGAATGGGGGTGAGACAACCAGGCCCGGATTATCCATTAGGCAAGCAAGGGCATGGCCTATGGGCATAAGCCGAGGGGGGCGTCAGATCAAGGCCAAAAAAAATGGCGATGACTCACGCCAAGTTGTCCCGGCAGCAGCTGCACGGCGCCCTTCCACATGGCGCCCCATTCACGCAGCACAGCTGCCGCTGCCTGTGGGGCAACTCGGCGTGTCCTCAGAAGGAGGGAGGGAGGAGGAGTGCAGCCTGAGCAACGTCACTCCCTCCGGGGGCGGGGCCCGAGCGACATCACTCCCTCCAGGGGCGGGGCCCGAGTGGCGGTGCGCGAAAGGTGGTGTAATGCCAAAGTGTGGCCTAGGGCGCAAAAAGGTCTTAATCCGGGCCTGGAGACAACAGAAATTGAGAGAAATCTGCCCCTCAGAAGGGAAATTTACTCCTGAAAGAGTTACCATGGAGAAAAAGTGTCTCAACTGAAGCTTTAGCACCAATCCTTTTTTCCACAACAAGCCAATTATCACGGGGACATAAAGTGAGGTAAAATTGTGCTGGTCAGTGACCATAATAAAGTTTTGTTGTTGTTGTTGTTGTTGAGGTAAAATCTTCTGAACAGGGACACAGACAACAAAAGAAACACCACAGGGGTGCTAACCTTTCTCTATGCTATCCAAAGCTCGCTCTCTCTCTCTCTCTCTCTCTCTCTCTCTCTGTCTCTCTGTCTCTGTCTCTGTCTCTGTCTCTCTCTCTCTCTCTCTCTCTCTCTCTCTCTCTCTCTCTCTCTCTGTCTCTCTCTCTCTCTCTCTCTCTCTCTCTCTCTCTCTCTGTGTGTCTGGAGTAACACTTTTTAAATGCAGCTGTTCTGACTTACAACCTCATCAAACATGGATTTTCCCCTATCCTGGCACACTGTCAGGACAGAGACCACTTGAGCCCATCATATGATGCAGAGCTACTTTCTGGCTGGGCTCAGTTGGGCTCTGTCCTTGCAGCTCACCAGCAGTGCACTAAGAGGAAGCCCTCATTGAAGAAGCTGGAGACAGCATGGGAGGAAACCTAGGATAGCCAGGAAATGCCATCCAAGACCAACCATGGTTAGGGGACAAAGCTGGGCACTGCCCATGGTTTCCCCCACTGTCCCCTGGCTTCTGGACCTCCATCCGATGAGGTCCTCTATACAAATTCAACTTGAGAACAAACCTATAGAATCTATCTTGTTTGGGAAATGCCTGTAACTGTCAGCATATTTCTTAGCTGTATTGACCCCTCTAAACAATGAGAGGGAACAGATAACTGTTACAGGAACTATTCTTTTGTTTTCTCTTACAATTGGTTGGGTAATGTTAAACAATTAAGCATTCATTATTTAGACTGTTCATTATTCATTATTTTGCTGATGCTGCTGCCCTTGTCGCCCATTCATAAGCAGCTCTGCACCGCCTAACCACCTGCCTTGCAACAGCTGCAGAGTTCTTTGGGCTGGAAGTCAGCCTGAAGAAAATGGAAGTTCTCTACCAGCCCGCACCACAGGAAGGACACCATCATCCCCATGTCAGCTTAGGCAAATCTGTGCTTAAGTCCGTTCAGCAGTTCACCTACCTGGGAAGCATCATCTCTTCAGACGCCAAGATTGTTAAAAAGATAGATCACAGATTAGCAAAGGCATATAGTGCATTCGGAAGGCTTCAAAAAAGAGTCTGGAGCAACAAGCATCTGAGGCAAAGCACCAAAATCAGTGTGTACAGAGCTATCATACTGTCTATTCTCCTCTATGGGTCTGAAACATGGGTCACCTATCGCCAACACCTACGACTCCTCGAATGCTTTCATCAGCACTGTCTTCGCACAATCCTAAATATACACTGGACCGACTATGTGACTAATGTTGCTGTCCTTGAGCAAGCAGGGATCACCAGCCATGCTATTGAGAACACAGCTGCGCTCGGCAGGGCACGTCTCTAGGATGCAGGACCACCGCCTCCCAAAGATACTACTCTATGGTGAACTCGCCATGGGTCAGCGCAAGAGAGGCGCCCCAAAAAGAGATATAAGGACTCCCTGAAACAACATCTCAGGCTCGGCCAGATTGATCACCAACAATGGTCCACCCTGGCCTCACATCGGGAGGCATGGAGACGCACTATCCACAATGCTGCGGCCTCTTTCGAGAAGGCACGCCGAATGGGTCTCGAAGAGAAACGACAACGCAGAAAGAACCGCAACTTGGAAACAACATCACCCAAGGAGACTTTCTGCTGTGCTTTCTGCAACTGAACTTGCCTATCTCAGATTGGCCTTTTTAGCCATCAACGTGCTTGTAAAAAGCGTGGGATGAGTCCTTCCTAAGAATCTTCATTCGCGAAGTAATGCCGAGAGGGAGAGGGAGAGAGAGAGAGAGAGAGAGAGAGAGAGAGAGACTGTGTGAAAAACTTCACGAACAATGGAGCCCATATTTTACGTTCACCAACACTAGAGGTGCAGCATTGTACCCCCCAATATGAATGTGGCTCCCTCTTGTAATTTTAATTCTTCTGGACCAAAATTTCTTGCTTTGCAATATAACTTAAAGTTTCAGACAAACATTAAATGCACACGAAATGTGAATATTTTAAAATACAGTAGGGCTATATATTATGCGAAGGATCTGTTCCAGGACCCTTTGTGTAAACATTTCAGCAAAACCTCAGACAGAATACCTGCCATAAAATCATCCTGAAGGTCTAGACACAACACTTCTATAGATACTGTTAGGTATTACAGAATTCTATGCAGTGTTTCCCAACCTTTTTTGAGCCACGGCACACTTTTAACATTAAAAAAATCCAGGAGCACACCACCAACCAAAATGATACAAAATGACACTCTAGCACAGTAAAGAACAGCTGGGGGATGGTGGCCTGCTGGGAGCAGCTGCTGGGAGTGCCGAAGCCGGGGGTGGGAGAGGAGCCAGGCCATGCCATGCCCCTCCCCCTTCCCCCGGCTCCAACTCTCCCACAGCTTCTCCAGCCTTGAGGGGGCAATGCCAAGCCAGCGATGACAGAGCCAGCACAATGCTGGCTTGGCATTGTCCCCTCAAGGCTGGAGAAGCTGTGGGAGAGCTGAAGCCCACAGTTTCTCCCTCCCTTCAGCTCTCCCACAGTTTCTCCAGCCTTGAGGGGCAGTGCGAGGAGTCAGTCATGGCCCCGTCCCCCGGTGCTGCTCTCCGCCATGATTCCTGCCCCTTGCTCACTGAAGCCCCACGGAGGAGAAGGAGCATGAGCGGTGGACGGGTTTCAGTGGGCGGGGCTCCTCCACGCGGCTTCAGTGAGCGAGGGGCGGGAGTCATGGCGGATTGGAGGCTGGCTGGGGAAGCGGCCGAAGGAGGTGGCACCCTGGCCCCTTCTTCTTTTTCTTCGTCACCGCCAGGACCTTCCT
Source organism: Anolis apletophallus (assembly GCA_030556195.1). Lineage (NCBI taxonomy): Eukaryota > Metazoa > Chordata > Lepidosauria > Squamata > Anolidae > Anolis > Anolis apletophallus. The sequence goes on along the minus strand of JARBWK010000003.1, from coordinate 31,856,426 downwards.
CCTCCTCCCCGAAGCAGCAGGAGTTCAGCAGGAGGAGGGGGGAAGGAAGGGGGGACAGAGAACTTTTCTCGCGGCACAGCAGGAGGTCCGTCATGGTACACTACTGTGCCACGTCACAGTGGCTGGGAAACACTGTTCTATGGCATTCAAAGCTCTGTATGTTAAACTGAATCTGCTTTTGATGAGCTTGCATAATAAGTGAGTTTGCTGTACACACACTTGTACATACATGGGACTATATTGGAGAAATGCACAAAGAAGCAGGGCCTTGTTTTTCTTATTTCTTGATTTAAAGTCTGTTTGGTAATGGGTTGGAATGATTTTTGCCACCCCTGTCTAACAATCTGCTGGGAAACAGACGTCACAGAGGGGCACATCCCTAGTGTTCACCTGCCTCAGTTCTGCTTGAAGGAATTGAAAAACGGGCGCTCCCATGAGCAAATGTATAATCCAACCCTGATTTTAAAGCGCAAACACACTGAAGCTCTTCACAGAACAAAGCAACAAGCAGCAGCAAAAATGCTTCCTCTTGGAATGAGGTGATTAGACTGATTCAGCGATGGAGAAAACTATATTTTCAACATAACAAAAATAATCCAACCCTTGCATTGCCTATTACAGCCGCATATTGGAGGACCAAATTCTGGCATTCCCAGCAGGCTCTGCCTTTGGGCAGCACTAGACCCTGGCTCCCATGGACAGGAGCATCAAAGGCCGCATCACTGGTGTTGTGTTGAATGGCAGGGTGGTGACCTTGTGGCAAAAGCAGACTTTCCCCATCAGCAAAAGGCAGCAGGATTAGCTTGCAGCATCAGCAGATCTAAGTCCCGGTGCCTTATTTGATGAATAAGGTGAACACAAGGAAGGGGCATTTTCAGGTCCCCTGAAATGTTGGGTTGCAAAAAAAGTGCTGTTTATCTTATTCTCCACCTGCTTTTCCCTCCACAGGATATCCCCCACCTAGTCATTCTCCTCCCTCCTTGCTTTACTATTTTGGAGTGTTTCTAGAAGAGACTAATGCTCACTTTTTGAATGTAAGCCTTACACACAGAAGCTCTCACCTGTGGGGTGATAGCATGGCATGGGAATGGCATGCCCCGACGGTCAAATCTAACCCTGAGGACATTTTGATGGCTCTCTGTCCCTACTGACAACTCTAAATGTTGGTCCACTAGACCCTTGGCAAAATTGCCTGTGAAAGTCCCAGTCCTCTTGGTGTTATAGCATTTCTTTGAAAGTTTGTGGGGAAAGTAACATATACATGCGTGCACATGCACATTCACACACAATGTAGAATCCTCTTGGCAGACCTAACCAGACTGTGTTATGAAACCACGTTGATTCTGACCTATGATGACCCTATCACTGTTTTTCCTTTCCAAGCTTTATTCCGAGCAGGTATGGCCTTATCTTTCTCTGAGGCCAAGAGAGTGCGGCTTTCCCAAGTTTACCCAGGGGATCTCCATGGCTGAGCAGGGATTCAACCCCTGGGGTATTGGACTCCTAGTTTGACACTCAAACTGCTACCATGCTGGTCCTCAAGTAGACCTATGGGCTCTTCATTCAGTGCTTGGTTCAATGGGTCTACTCTAGATAGAACAAATCAATAGGATCCAGGCCATTTTACTGGGGCCCCCACAGCAGAACATTTTCTGTTCAAAGCAGAACTTTGAAAATGTTCTCTGATAACATTGAACCTTCCTTGAATCTTTAAAAATAGTGCTTGCAAAGATCTGAAAAAAGAATCATGGGATGTCTCTCTGTGTGGTGTTTCAGCCTGGTGTTCATGTGCATGCTAGGGATGATGGGATTGTTAATGTGAATGATGATGAAAATGCTGTTAATATAAATGCTGATGATGAGAACTCTGAACTGCAAAGTGAACTTTCAGGTGAGTCTTGTCTTCCTGAGAATAGGCCAATTCCCAAGGCTGTATTAGATGAGCAGGAGTCTGAAGGCCTTCAGACTGATAACGGAGCACCTGGCAATTTTAATGAGCTTACATTCAATCGTAGAGATAACATTCTAGAATCTCGGCAAGCTGCCAGTCTACGACGTAGTGGCCATTTGGGACACCGAAACTAATTTGTCCTTATTAGAGCTTGCTTGAGAAATTGTCTTTAGATTCTAAGCTTCGTTCAGAATGCTATGCCAAGCTATTCTTGTCTCCAAGTTCTTGATTTTTTGCCTAGGCCTCTGTGCACATTTTGCTTCCAAAGCTGCCTTGTATCATTTATGGGATTTGTATCAAGCCTTCTACCTTTGTCTATTGGATTTTGGGACTAATTCAACTGTGTGATTTTACCTTGAATATATTCTACAATTTATCTTCTTTTAACCCCTTTGTTGGACACTATATTTGATTCAATAAAAGCCTACTTATTCAGAGACTGTCGGTTGTGTGTGTGTGACTAGGTGGGGTGCTCCTTGTCTGAAGTGCAACATTCTGTATGTTTTATTCCAATGGCTCTCAAATGTTGGTTCTCCATATATTTTGGACTTCAGCTCCCAGAATTCCTGATCATTGGACAAGCTGGCTAGTATTTCTGGGGAAGCAAAGTTTGAGAACTACCACTTTGTTTGATGCAGAGCTTGGGAAACTGAACTTGCCCATGAAACTGCATTTTTGGATGTTTGGTAAGATTTAGTGGTTATTATTTGAATTGACATGGTCTGAGCCGCTGTGGTTGATGCTTCATGTGTCATACTTAATGACATCAGCAAGGTTGCCCCTCAGGGAGGATGACTCAAGTTCCGGCCTTGACATTTCAGGGCTTGGAATCCTTTTTCATCTGAGAACTAGGGCTGTTCACAGATCTGTTTTTCAAAATGGTCTTTCAAAATGATGACTTTCCATCTGAAAGGAATGGCGATCCCCTCTGTGAATGAGAAATTGATACTTATGAACGTGGATATGTAAGAGCGCCTATATATCAATATTGTCCAGGCCCTGGGGAAGTGAATATGAAACTGCCCGATTCAGCTGATGTTGGAGAATCACTAGCAGCCGTCGGCAACTTTGTTGCACCCTGACGCGGTTTGAATTGCAGCTGCCCGCCAAGTTGCGGCTTTTTTTCTATTGAGGAGTAGCGGTACTTTTCCCATCCAAGGACGCTTTGACTCTTATAACTTTGGGAACCTTTTATAGTTAGTCTTCCCATCTTGGACTACGAGTGTTGGTGATTACCCCATGTTTATATGTATGCTGTTTCGATATACTCTATGTAATATGCACTATTGAATTTGCATTTGATTGATGTTTAATTTCTGATCCTCTTATTGTGGGCTGTTTTGAATAATAAGATTATTATCATTATATTGCTAAATTTTCTGATTGAAATAAGACTTGAATATAGCTTTATATTGTCTACATTTACCTGCTTTGGTTCTGTCTTTGGTTTGCCAACCACAGCTACACATGGAACATGGAGAGGCAACCATGTGCATGGGGTTTCCCTATAAGCCCTGCTTGTTGAGCCAATCACGACAGAATAAAGCTGTGATGTATCTTTAACCAAGCAGGGCCTCCATTTTTCTGTTTTGAGTTGACTTCTGAGAGAGACAGATTGTGCTCCAGTCTGATGGTGACCTAAATTCTCAGTGCCGCTCGCAGCTCTGAACTGCTCGTCTTGCTTTTTGACTCAAATAACAATAAAAAAGCATTGTCAAACGCTTTCATGGCTGGAATCACTGGGTTGTTGGAGGTTTTTCGGGTTGTATTGTGTGAGGACTCACCCATTTATGCTAGACCCAGACCAGCATGGCAGTTTGGCATCCATGGTAAAACAGGATAGTCAGGAAAGGGGGAGTGGCTTGGATCCTTCTCAGGGAGAGAGAGAGAGAGAGAGAGAGTGAGAGAGAGAGAGAGAGAGAGAGAGAGCTGCCTGGGATTGGCTCAGAGCAGAGGGGAGGAGCCGAGCTGCTTGAGAGGGGAAAAGGTGTAGCTTATTGAGCAGTCGGTTGTCAGAGCTGTAAGAGGAAGCAGTCTCTTGACAGAGCTGAGAGTGAGCAGTTGTCTTGTAAACTGACAGGAAAAGTTCTGTGTGAGAGCTGACAGGTAGTCAGCCACAGACTTTTGGAATCTCTAGGGTTAGAGAAATAGCTCACATCTCTGGAGAAGCAAGCTATAGGAAAACTCTAGGAGAGAGTTAATAGCTAGGGTGCTTCTGGTAGACTGAGTGTTAGCTCAGGGAACTAACTAGGTTAGTTAGTTGAAGACTACTCACGTCTAGTTTTGATATTAGAGTGAGGGGGAGTTTAGAGAGACAAGTTTCGAACTGTCTAGTTTTGTAACGAAGTTCTAAGAAAGCAATCGCTAGTAACCAATACGCTCTTGTACTATTCTGTATAACCATTACGCATATGTGCTTTAAGATCTGCCTGTTAATAAACGTTCCATCTGTTAACTTTACAAGAAAGCTTTCAGTGTGCCTCATTACCTCAGTGTGTGCCAGTTCCAGCCTTCCCACATTCCCAGTCAAAGGGGAAAGATTCTACATCAGCAAACCTCTTCGTTTATTTGTGGATTTGGAGCCTAGATTAACAATTATTTTAAAAGAAATCCTAAAACATATTGTTTAGGTTGGTGGCAGCGTGTTAGTGGTTAAAGCCTCCTAGTTTTATAGCCCAGGTTGTCACATATGGCCATGTTCTAGAAGCATTCTCTCCGGATGTTTTGCCTGCATCTGTGGCAAGCATCTTCAGAGGTTGTGAGGCTCGTTGGAAACTGGAAAATTGGGTTTATATACCTGTGGAAAGTCCAGGATGGGTCTGGTAACTAATTGCCAATTGGCCTTCTCAAAACAAACAATATAAACACAGCATACAGTATACATCTAGTTTGAGTAAAATTATAAATATACAATGAAATCAGAATCTGAGTTTTGGCATTTGCTTCTCTAATTTTTTCAAAATTTCATTCCATTTCCAACCCATATTTGTGTGCCTTGCTTGCTTTTCAAATAGTTATGCTTCACTTCTATCTCAGTCTGTAGAGAAGAGGTCACTTAGATCAGATTTTAAAATGAGGAGCACTTAGAATGTATTAACCTGAATGCAGCTCAGTTTCATCAGAATGGAGGTGCTTGACTTCATTTTAGAGCAAATGCAGATGTTTCCTCTGATCAAACTGAAATGCTAATTCCAGACCTGTCTCAAACTCATAAAAACCAAGTACCTTTTCATATGGAACTGTGGCATTTCTTTCATTTCCACTCTTCAAAATGATCGCCTTTCTTTACTGCAACCTCAATTTCCGAACAGAGCAAAATCAAAACACCAGAAGTGTTGCCTGTTTCTGACAGAATGCGGAGGGTCAAACAGATTGATATGAAGGTAGGACTTCTCATCTGAGAGTGCTGTCAGATGGAAGCCTTTGGGCTATTGAATCCTTTGAATATGCCACTTGAGATGCAGTCTTTCCCTCAGTGGGGACAACCAGGTGCTCTTGGCTTCTAAAGAGATCCTTCTCTTTTCGTCGAAAGCAAGCAGATAAATAAGCAACACTGGACAACAATCTCAATCTCTCAGCCATTTACTACTTGGAACTATAGCCTAAACTCAATTGTTAGTCCTCAGAATAGTCTCTATTGTTATTGTTGCTGTGTGCCTTTCACTCAATTCTCATGGCAACCCTAAGACAACCATGGGGATTTGCTTTTGCCTTCGATTTCATGTAGGCCAATGGATCCTTCTGTATCCCAAGCTATCTTCATGCTCAACAAAACACAAAACCTTGTTAAGGACAAATTTTAAAAAATTCTAATTTTTATTTTGTCTCGAATCCTTCAAATTGGTCACATTTGACACACCGATAGGTCTCTCTTGCTTCATTAGTGTTGATATGGGGCTAGATCCAAGATGATGTATGTTGACTTCCACTTTCACAATGAAATGTCTCAGATCTGTTCTGGGGGAATCTCTAACCCAGTTTTTCCCAACCTTTTTTGATCTGCGGCACACTTTTAACATTTAAAAAATCCGGGAGCACACCACCAACCAAAATGACACAAAATGACACTCTAACACAGCAAAGAACAGCTGGGGGATGGTGGCCTGCTGGGAGCAGCTGCTGGGAGTGCCGAAGCTGGGGGAAGGGGCGGAGCCAGGCTGCGCCATGCCCCGCCCCCTCCCCCAGCTTCAGTTTTCCAAGCAGCTACTCCAGCCTTGAGGGGGCAGTGCCAAGCCAGCGGGGGCAGAGCCAGCACAATGCTGGCTTGGCACTGTCCCCTCCAGGCTGGAGAAGCTGCTGGGAGTGCTGAAGCTGGGGGGAGGGGGCAGAGCCAGGCCGCATCATGCCCCGCCCCCTCCCCGTCTTCAGCTGTCCCACAGAAGAGGAGCATGAGCAATGGACGGGCTTCAGTGGGCGGGGCTCCTCCGGGTGGCTTCAGTGAGCGAGGGGCGGGAGTCATAGCGGATTGGAGGCTGGCTGGGAAAACGGCCAAAGGAGGCGGCACACCAGCCCCTTCCTTTTTTTCTTCGCTGCCGCCAGGACCTTCCTCCTCCTCCCTCAAGCAGCAGGAGTTCGGTAGGAGGAGGGGGAAAGGAAGAGGGTCAGAGAGCTTTTCTCGCGGCACAGCAAGAGGTCCATCACGGCACACTAGAAACACTGCTCTAACCTGCTGGAGTAGATTTAGGAATCATGGGAAGTCAAGGTGGTTTCATTCCAACAGTGGTTTCATTCCATTTGTGAATGGCTAGCACCCCTCTGATTATTCAGCCATGTATTTTACATTCCACTTGGGTTGTCCCATAGGAGGTCCAAGAGGAGTTCAAGAAGAAACACAGAGAAGGGAAAAAACACAACATGAAGTAGACAGGGATATAAAATATATAAGTGAGGACTATCACATACTATGACAAATGAAAGGAACACTTCTTCTAACATTACAGAGATAGGCCAAAACTAACAAAATGAAGTTCAATAGTGACAAATGCAAAATACTCCACTTAGAAAAAATGAAATGCAAAGATACAGAATGGGGGACGCCTGGCTCGACAGCAGTACGTGTGGAAAAGATATCGGAGTCCTCGTGGACAGGAAGATAAACATGAGTCAACAAAGTGATGCAGCGGCAAAAAAAAAGCCAATGGGTTTTTGGCCTGCATCAATAGGAGTATAGTGTCTAGATCCAGGGAAGCCATGCTAGCCCTCTATTCTGCCTTGGTTAGACCACAACTAGAACACTGTATCCAATTCTGGGCACCACAATTAAAGGGAGTGTTGATACGTTATTTATTTATTTATTTATTTATTTATTTGATTTGTACACCGCCACTCCCAGAGGCTCAGGGTGGTTTATTTATTTATTTTATTTATTTATTTAAAATTTTTGTACACCTTCCCAGGAGACTCAGACCGGCTAGCAGCAAAAATGCAATGCCATACAAATATAAAACATTTTAAAACAGCATATTAAAATACATAAAAACAGAGATACATGAAAACCACATTGCCATTAAAACCACATTCAACTCGGTCTATAAAAGTGGTCACCCATTTCAGATTGAAAACAATCTCAGCTTATTCTGGGAAGGCTTCGTTCCACATCCAAGTCTTCACCCGCCTCCTGAAGGACAAGAGGGAGGGGGCAGATCTAACATCGCTTGGGAGGGAGTTCCACAGCCGAGGGGCCACAACAGAGAAGGCCCTGTCTCTCGTCCCCACCAGCCGCGCTTGCGAAGATGGCGGGATCGAGAGCAGGGCCTCTCCGGAGGATCTTAATGTTGTTGATAGTTCATAGGGGAGAATTCGTTCGGACAAGTAAACTGGGCCAGATCCATATAAGGTTTTGTAGGTTAAAACCAGCACTTTGAATTGTGCTCGGAAACTAATTGGCAGCCAGTGGAGCAGGCACAACAAGGGAGTTGTATGTTTACAGATTAAAACAATAAAACCATGAAATTATCAGAGGAAGGCCTGAATGTAAAGGTTAAAATTATCAAGGGTCTGGAGAACAAGCCCTATGAGGAGCGGCTTAAAGTGCTGGACAGGTTTAGCCTGAAGAAGAGAAGGCTGAGAGGAGACATGATGAGAGCCATGTATAAATATGTGAGAGGAAGTCATAGGGAGGAGGGAGCAAGCTTGTTTTCTGCTGCCCTGGAGACTAGGACGCGGAACAATGGCTTCAAACTACAAGAAAGGAGATTCCATCTGAACATTAGGAAGAACTTCCTGACTGTGAGAGCTGTTCAGCAGTGGAACTCTCTGCCCCGGAGTGTGGTGGAGGCTCCTTCTTTGGAGGCTTTGAAACAGAGGCTGGATGGCCATCTGTCGGGGGTGCTTTGAATGTGATTTTCCTCTTTCTTGGCAGGGGGTTGGATTAGATGGCCCACAAGGTCTCTATGATTCTATGATTCTTGGGCTATCACACATGGAGGACTGGCAATTATTATGGAAACACATATTTGGAAACACATATTGTATCCATTCTGTACCGTCCTTTGTTTCTGGAAACCAGGGACCAGTACCATTATAGGAGCCATCACTTTGAACAGCCCCGATCTAGTTCAATATTAAAGAGAGGAACAGAGAAAAGGTACCCTGAAAGGCTCTAGTCAGAAATGAAATATCCCAAGTTTTAACAAGCTAACTATGCTCGGAAGGGTTATCACTACTGTCTGGAAAGCACTCTCCAGTCCTTCCCAGAGCACAGCAAATTACTTTTCTGCTTGGCGCTCCAAAGCCAGACATATTCCAGTGCTTCACGCACTGTGGCATTCATTCTGCTTGGACTTGTACAACACTTCCCTTTGCATGTCTTGAGTGCTGCAGTCTTGCTCACTAGAAAATTAAAAGCATTCACCCACAGAGACAAGGCTACCTTTATTCTCTGCCTTTCCTCTAGGCCGCTGACTCCCACTCTTCCTATTGGCAATACCAAAGAAGAAGAAGCAGAAATAGAGAGCCCTTCTGTTAAGAATAAAGAGTTAATGGCAATTAACTGGTTTAATTTTATCATCCTGATTTATAATGTGCTACTTGCGGCAATCTTTTTTATTATTATGGATGAGATAATGTCCATTTTGCACTTAAGGGAAGGAAGCCATTTGTTGCTCCTGTGGTGCATCTACAGGGTAAGATTAATGCAGGTCAACACCACTGTAACTTCCACGGTTCAACATTATGGATTCTTGGGATTAGTAGTTTAGTGAGGCAACTGCACTCTTTGGCAGGGAAGGTTAAACATCTTGCAATGTTACAACTCCCATGACTTGTCCACTAAGACTCCAAGATATATTTCACATGGGCTGTTGTCAAGCCAGGCGTCTCCCATCCTGTATCTTTGCATTTCATTGTTTCCCTTCTTGAATATAGGGACAACATATGTCCTCCTCCTGTTGTATGTCAGCCTGTTCAGCCTGTGATTGTGTCTGATGTTCATGTTGATATTCATGATGGGAATGAGGGATGATGTTCATGTTGATGTTCTTAAAGGGAATGGGGATGTTGATTTGGCTTCTGGGTCTGGGGATGAGAGACAAAAACAAAGTAGAGGCCTGAGTTAACCTGCAAGAAGAATCTCAATGCTGTATATGGGACACTGAAAATCAAACATAAGGATGATGATATCTTAAACTGAAAATGAAGGAAAGCCAGTGAGATATTATCCCAATCATTTATCAAAAACACATATTAACTTACACATATAGTGAGATTATAACACAAGGTGCAAAGTGGGAGCACAGTACATTATACATGGGTTTCGGCACAATAGGTAAGATGAATGTAAGGCACATGAATTACAATCATAATAATGGATATAAAGTCACAGAATGAACATATGCAACACATATAGCAATAGGGTACATGAAATATATACATATAGGTGTTGGAAAATCACTAAGTCAACAGTTGTGTGTTGTCTATCACTGTTAATGCATGTGTTTGTGTCCTTGGCTGTGTTTTTTCGCAAACCGAGTGGTTCGCCTGAAGATGTAGAGCGGCAAAGCCGCGGCTTTTCCTGCTCCGGTTGCGGGAAAGTTTGTTTACTTTCTGTAGGAGGTGGGACACGGTCTATCTATTGATGTGTCTGGGGGCTAAATCTTGGCTTGGGGGTCCAAACTTCAGTATAGTACTCACTCAGAGTGCGGGACGGGCGGGCAATCTTCCGCGGGGTCCCGGAATTCAACTGGCTCGTAGCCGTAAAGTGGAACAAACGTCGCGAGCTGCTGCAAACGAAGGTCTCGTTGCAAGGATGGCGCGAGGTTTCCTCGTAATAGCAGGGAACCTTTGCCAGGCAGTGTAGCGTAGCGTACAGGGCAACTGGGCTTCACACCGATGGTGGAAGCTCTGAGGCCAGAGAGGCCTGAGTTCCTGCAAGAAGAATCTCAAGGTAATGGGCTGAGCAAAGGTTTATACAAACTGAAAAAACACGCTGCACAAGGCACATATATCAAATATATCAAATGTATTAAGTATATATAACCCCAGAAGTGAGCAGAACATTAGCTATCAAACATAAGAATATGCAGTAGGCTCTAATGAAATGTCTTACTGTACTCCAATATCGGCAAAATCCGCAACAGTCGGAGGAGGATCTATAATAGGAGTAAGTTGGATGAAGTAGTCCGTGGAGTGGCAAAAGCGTAAGAATAATACAAATAGCCCAAAGGAGCCCAACGTTCAATAAAGAGTGCAAATGCAGTCAAATTAAAGTTCCACAAGGTTTGGGGGATAAATCCAGGCAAAGAATTAGGACATCAAGGGCATAAATCCGCACTTGGAGATAAAGCCATATGGGAGAAGCCGATGGGAAGTTCATACAAAGGTAGGTTGGTAACCAAGGTTCCGTTTCGCTCCTGGACGGAGCTTTCTCACGGCTTCAGAGATAATGACATTTCCAGTCCTATTTGTAACAATAACAATGTACATATACATAGTATCAAAAGCTTATACAGTGAAAAAACCGTTTTAAAAGAATATAGTGTTGATACATACCGACGCAGGATCGAACATAAGCATAACCTTGCAAGGATTCTGCAAGGTGACCGTAAAGGTAATTAGAAGTAAACCTAGAGGTCTTTACATAGTGTGGTTAATTAAAGCTAATTAGCGTAAATTAAAGCAGGTGTTTTTTAGGCTAGTAAAGAGTTGAGGGAAACAGGTTCGTTTAACCCTTTGGGAATTTCTGAATCGAGTAAAATTATCAAGTTACTTTCCATTTGTCGTAATGTTTGGTTGAAATTCATGAGAGGTCTTGGGTCTATTTTTTCTAAGACCTCTAATTTAAGATCGTTCGCTGTATGTCCCAGTTGTTTACAGTGAGCATTAAAGGGAATGTCCTCATTTCCCAAGTGAATCCGGCTCGATGCTCCACAAATCTTTGTCAAACTTGTCTTGATGTCATTCCCATGTAGACCTAAGGACAACAACACGTTATGGCATACGTGACGTGCGTCGATGTGCAGGTTGCAAAGGATTTGATGCAGAAAGATTTTTGTTTGGAAGGACTGTAGACTTCACGATTGGTGTTTATATTTGTGCAAACAGAGCAGTGTCTGCAAATACTTGTGAGGGACAATTGCTTTAGTTGAAGCAACATCAGATTAACACCAAGTTTTCAGCACCAAGGTCTGCCTAGCTCATGTTTCGCCTATGGAATATGCTTCTGTATTGTTCATGGATGCAAGTGCCTAGTTTCATGTATTTCCTTGGACTCTTTGTTCCTGTCTTCATTTATATTGACTAGATTACTTTTTACTGTGGACTACTTTTTACTGCTTTGGCTACATATATTCCTAAATAAACTGCTTGCTGATTTTACCCACCTGATGTGGTGTTTGAAGTCAGAGGTGATTCTGCCCAGGAGTACGACACCTCAGGTCTGCTGGGACTTCTGCTGTACTCCAAGATTTCTCAAATATTATTGCCAGTAGTTCTGATATGACTTCTGCTAGTTCCTTCAATAATCTTGGCTGTATTTTATCTGGCCCTGGAGACCAGAATTTGTTTAGAGTAGCCAGGTATTTCTTGACTATTTCTTTACCTAATTTGGGTTGTATATCCCCTATTACCTGTATGGCTACAGTGGAGAGCTGAAAAAAGCAAATGTATGGCTCCTAAAAAAGTTTGAATTCTCACTAGAAAGAAAGATGACTGGTGTATTTTAATTATTGAGATAAATGTTTTTGATGTTTATGCATGTGTTTATGAATTCTTGTCCCAGCATTGTATGTTTGCCATATATATGCTATGCTCTGCCGAGTCCCCTTCGGCAGGCCCGGATTACCCATAAGGCCACCCTAGGCCATGGCCTAGGGCAGGGCCGTAGCCAGGCCACCGGGGAGCTGAGTTTGGCTGAGACTGGGTGGAAGAGGGTCTACCCTAGCAAACCTTTTGTATTGTTATCCCATTAATGTGGGATATAATGAGCATGGTGATCAGATCATGATATGAATAAACATAACAGTTTAAATAATGTAAAGGCCAAAATTTCGGGGCTGAAGCTCCCCCTGGGCTACATGCCTGGCCTAGGGGCACAAGCTGAGGGGAGCGCAATTCACAGGGAACCAAAAAAACTCCCAAAACCACAACGCAACTCTCTCTCTCTCTCTCTCGGGGGAGGGCGGGGGAGAGAGCTGCGAGGGGGCGGGGAGGAGGGAATGCCCCCCTCGCCATCGCCCCCGCCCCTTTTTCAAGGAAGGAGGGTGCAGGGTGCGCTGAGGCGGAGGGAGGCCCCAGGGCCGATGCCGGCACCGGGGGCGGGGCTTCCCTTCCTCCTCCTTGTGCGCGCCCTCCTTCTTTGACTCAAGGAAGGAGGGCGCGCAGCGCCGCAAGGAGGAGGAGGAGGTGGTACAGTAGAGGTTTGTTTGGGGGCGCAATTCCAAATTGTGGCCTAGGGCGCCAAAAGGGGTTAATCCAGGCCTGCCCTTCGGGGTAAGAAGGGCAGAATATAAATGTTTAAAATAAATAAATAAATAAATAAATAAATAAACAGAGGCTGACATAGTTTGGACATACTAACAGGCCACATATCTCATCACAAAGGCTCATGGATTCACCACGGATTGTGGCAAATTTATGGATGCCTGGTGGAGGGCATGGATAACCTATTGCTCCATACCCCACATTGCCTGCCCTACCTTAATCTCCATCCCACAGGGGGAAATGCCATCACCTGGCCCCCCATCCCCATATTGATCCTAAGGCAACACAGAAATCCCTGTGTGTTATATAATGGACTCTGTGATGAAAGTGGAGAGCAAGCAGCGTATGACAGGCAAATCAGCCTGTCTGATGAGGTTGCCCATGACTCCCTGGAAATGATGGTAGTGTTTGCTAAAGTAGAAGGCATTAGGAAAAGAAGGACATTTTACAGTTGGATTGATTCAATCTAGGAAACTTCAGCTGCTCCGAGTTTGCAAGAGTTGAGCAGGGCAATCCATGGCCTCTTTGAGGTCTCACTTATTGAAAAGTAAGGTTCAATTTAAACAGAGTTGTTGTGAGTAAACAAGGTGTCCCATATTATTAATAATAAGTAGAAGTACATATGTCTCTCCACTGCATAAACCTACCTCATAACTGCATCTTGCTTGCTTCCTCCAGGGTCTAACAATTATGTTTCCGTGATTCATTTTGATATAAATAAATAAAATGACGATGATTTTGGCTACTAGTGCCTTAATCTATCCTGGAAACAATAAGGAAAGATACAACTCACATTTTACCTGAGCCAGCAAGGCCATTTCCCATGGAGGATACTGGGATACAGAAGTCCAACAAAGTAACTGAGCCAACTCTCAAACTGGATGCAATACATGGAATATGGGAAGATGTATTGTTTAAGGCTTTCATGACTGGAAACACTGGTGTGTTGTGTGGTTTCTGGGCTGTATGGTCGTGTTTTAGCAGCATTTGTGGGGTCCCTCAGGGAGCCATTCTCTACCCCTTGTTATTTAACATCTAAATGCGACCACTCGCTCAGCTGGTATGTAGCTTTGGGCTTGAGAGTCATCAGTACGCTGATGACACTCAGCTCATTCTTAGGATAGAGGGCAGGCCAGACTCCGTACCCAATAATTTCCATCAGTGCCTTGAAGCCGTTACTGGATGGCTGCGAGCCAGCAGGTTGAAGGTGAATCTGGCGAAGACGGAGATCCTTTGGCTGGGCTGCCCGGGCGATAGGGAGATCCAACTGCCGATCCTGGATGGTGAGGTACTACGCTCGTCGTCATTAGTAAAACGCCTGGGCGTCCATTTGGACCCTCTGCTGTCAATGGAGGCTCAAATATCCACTGTCAGCAGAACTGAATTTTTCCAGGCAAAGCGTTTGACCCCCTATCTGTCCCGGAACGACCTAGCCATGGTGATCCAGGCCACGGTCATTTCAAGACTTGACTACTGTAACACTCTTTACATTGGCCTACCCTTGACCGTGATCCGGAAACGTAAGCTAGTGCAGAACGCTGCAGCTCGGCTACTCGCAGGGGAGCTTGCGAGTTGCCGCATAACACCAATACTGCAGGACCTGCACTGGCTGCCAATTGAATACCGGATCACCTTCAAGGTGTTAGTTCTTACTTTTAAGGCCTTGTATGGTCTGGGGCCAGTGTACCTAAAGGGTCTCCTGATTCCATATAACCCCCCGAGATCACTACGGTCAGAGGACCAGAATCTCTTGGACATCCCCAGTGTGAAATCTTTCCGCCTGACAACAACTCGGCGAAGGGCTTTTTCCATCATCGCCCCGGTACTATGGATTGCTCTGCCACCAGAGATGTGGGCTCTGCGAAATTTGAACACCTTCCACAGAGCATGCTCTGATTATCCATAAGGCCACCCTAGGCCATGGCCTAGGGCGGCAGCCATGGCAGGATGGCAGGTCAGGACCCCCCAAAATTAAAAAAAAAAAAAAAAATTTTAAAGTTCGATCTTTGAGCGCTTCTGCGCCTGTGCGCCATCCACGCCTGCCCCCTCTCCTTTCCTGCACTCCTCCTTGGTGCCCCCCACACCTCCGCGTGCCCCGGAGGCGGGGCTTTCCTTCCTCCTCCTCTGCGACGCCGGGCGCATGGCAAGGAGGAGGAGGAAGCCAGGCGCATGGCGATGGCGAGCAGGAGGAAGAAGCAAGGGATGGCTCGCTTAGCGGGCGTGTGGCGAGGAGTCAAGGAAGCCAGGCGCGTGGCAAGGAGGAGGAAGGGAAGGCTCGCCCCCGGGGCGCGCGGAGGAAGGAGGAGGCGCATGGAGCCGCGAGGTGAGGGGGGGTGCGGGGCGTAATTTGAAAGTGTGGCCTAGGGCGCCAAAATTGTTTAATCTGGGCCTGCCGGAGAGCATGCAAAACGCACTTGTTCAGGCAGACTTTTGGATGGTACTGGAATTTGTGTTTTTTAATCTGTGTTTTTATCTGATATTGTTTTATATTAACTCTACTGTAAACTGCCCTGAGCCTCCGGGAGTGGCGGTGTAGAAGTCCAATAAATAAATAAATAACTTTTTTCTGGATGTTTTGCCTGCAACTGAGGCTAGCATCTTCAGAGGATCTTCAGAGATCTTCTGAAGATGCCAGTCACAGATGCAGGTGAAATGTCAGGAGAAAATACTGCTAAAACACAGCAATACCACACAACACTCCAATATGGGAAGAATTCAGGCAGTGCACTAAGGGCTGGATGGCAAGGCAGTAATTGGATAAGATGCTACTAGCTTTACCAGATACCCATCTGCCATTTGCAGTAGATGCTGCTGAGAACATTTGTCAGGGGTACTTTGATTGTGCTTTCCTGCATGGCAGGGGGTTGGACTAGATGGCCCATGTAGTCTTTTCCAATTCTATTATTCTATGATTCTATGATCCTGTGAATAAGAGCATTTCATATCATTAATCTAAATGGTAAGAGATTACATCTAAGGTCAAATGGGAGAGGTAAGGTTTATTGTTTCCATGGCAAGTGTCAGTAGGCCTCACCATTGCCGTCATTCTTGTGTAACATCAAGAAGGGGGAGAAAGGGATTCTGTAATCTCTCTGCAAAAATGAGGCCAGGTTTTGCAGGACTCTGAATACTTTTTATGGTGCTCTGGA
The DNA here is from genome assembly GCA_030556195.1 of Anolis apletophallus. Classification (NCBI taxonomy): domain Eukaryota; kingdom Metazoa; phylum Chordata; class Lepidosauria; order Squamata; family Anolidae; genus Anolis; species Anolis apletophallus. The sequence continues at coordinate 31,840,409 of JARBWK010000003.1, read as the reverse complement.
CTGCTCTGTTTTTTATTCCATTTCCTCTGCTGGCAGGGAACACACACAGTTATTATGCATGAGGGCCCGTTCGCAAGTATGACATAAATGAAATGCGCTCGGTTTTATGGGTGGAAATAAAACACTCCAGATGCGCCAGGAACCCTTCAGCAAGAGCAGCGGCCTCTGCATACAGAGGGATTCGGTGCCAGTCAGAAACGTTAATTTTATTTCTTTTTCATACATATGTATTCATGACACAGGTTGGAGAGAGATGAGGGGATTAAAAGTATCGACATTTCCCCCGTGAGATCTGAATCAGCTGAAAGACCAAGCACGAGGCATTGCATGAGACGCCTGGTGAGGGAACGTTCCTCTGAGGACATGTTGCTTCCAGTATCCCAAATACAAGTTAGCTTGGGGTAAAGGTAATGAAGGGGTAGGATGGAGGCAAAACCACAGTTTCTCACCAAGCCCACCTTCACACAGTCCTGGCCTTGGAGCAGTTCCAAAAACAGCCTTCCTTTGGGCTCATGTGGAAAACAATTTTGTTGGAAAGCTGGCTTTGCATTGTGACAGAGAACATATCTCCCTACAGCTTCACAGCTGCAAACTAAATGTGGCCAAGCAACCGCAGTGTGTGTTTAAAATGGCAAAGTCTGGGGTGGCAGAGGATTGATTTGGGCTGTCCCTACCAAATTAGAAAAATTGGGGGATATTTATTTATTTATTTACTATATTTCTATACTGCCCCTCTCAGCCCAAAGGCGACTCGAGGCAGTTTACACATGGTAACAAATGCCCACAAGACAAAACACTATCAAATCAATTAAAATAACAACCGCATAAAATAATATACAATTAGCAGTTAAAATCATAAATACTGTTGCCGAACAATTTAGGATAGCCTGGCCCATAGGGCAGTCTTTCTCAACCAGTGTGCCGTGGCAAACTAGTGTGCCGTGACGGACCTCCTGCTGTGCCGTGAGAAAAGCTCTCTGCCCCCCTTCCTCCCCCCCTTCCTGCCGAACTCCTGCTGCTTGGGGGAGGAGGAGGAAGGGCCGGGCAGTGGTGAAGAAAAAGAAGGGACCGGGGCACCGCCTCCTTCGGCTGTTTCCCCAGCCAGCCTCCAATCCGCCATGACTCCCACCATGACTCTCGCCCCTCACTCGCTGAAGCCGCGTGGAGGAGGAGCCCCGCCCACTGAAGCCCGTCCACCGCTCATGCTCCTCCTCTGTAGGAGAGCTGAAGCTGGGGAAGGGGATGGGGCATGGCACGGCCTGTAGGTGAGCTGAAGCTGGGGGAGGGGCGGGGCATGGCGCGGCCTGGCTCTGCCCCCTCCCGGCCGGCACTCCCAGCAGCTGCTCCAGCCTTGAGGGGACAGTGCCAAGCCAGCATTGTGCTGGCTCTGGCACCGCTGGCTTGGCACTGCCCCTCAAGGCTGGAGCAGCTGCTGGGAGAGGTGAAGCCGGGGGTAGGGGGCAGGGAATGGCACAGCCTGACTCCGCCCCCTCCCCGGCTTTGGCACTCCCAGCAGCTGCACCTAGCAGGCCACCAACCCCCAACCGTTCTTTACTGTGTTAGAGTGTCATTTTGTGTCATTTTGGTTGATGGTGTGCCCCCGGATTTTTTTAATGTTAAAAGTGTGCCGCGGCTCAAAAAAGGTTGGGAAACACTGCCATAGGGGACAGAGGCCCAGCAGTACCCCTAAAGCGAGGATTTCATCAAAAAACCTCAGGTGAGTTTTCAAAAGCAACCTAAAAACTCCCTTTCCCAAATGATCTCACCAAACAAGTCTGGAAGAAGATGCCACTGAAGTTTTTATTCTTGTCAGCTGAGAAGGATGACCACTGCAGATGCCTTGTTGTAAAGCAGTCATAAAGTTACATTGAAATATATGCCATTTTTTGGTACACTTTACAGAACTGTCAAATTCAAACTTTCCCGCCCCTGCATGCTGTAGGCTTCATGATGATTGGTTGGAACCTTGGAAGCCAGCTGTAGCGGGAACCAATCATGAAACAGCGCCGCTTTTGGCCTGGGGAATGGGAAGCGAGGGACAGGAATGTGTTCAAATCAAAGAGCAGCTGCAGTTTTCTTGATTAGATCATGTCCATATGTAAATGAAGATCCAAGCCCCTGACCTTTCAAGCCAAAGGAATTCTTTTGTTCTTGGTGAAAAACAGGAATCGTCCTTAACGACCCTTGTTGACAAAGGGCCATGTGCAGATTCTATCCATGAAAAGTTTCAGCCTTCTGGATGGTAAACAAATGAAATAATTGCGGCTATGTGTTGGTTTCCGAGGCCAACAGTGATAGCCGGTTATGAAATATGAAATATAGTTATGCCATACGTCCTCTGTCATGCAAATTGTTTCAATGATTGGATTAAAGGGTGCAGCCAGGAATGTGGTTTCATCCTGATCTCAAAACAACAGCTGGGTCTTTCACAAACATGTAGCATTTCTTCATATTATTTTACACATGGGGGACATGCAGGAAAATTACATAGGAGGGTTTCAGGGGAATATCACCAATATCTCATAATTATTTCATATGCAAGGGGTGGAAAGAAAGTCCATATGATCTTGAAAAGCATCAAATCCCTATGCTTTGGGGAAAGTCCATCTGTGTCCATGAGAAAACTATAAAAGAAAAGTCCTTTTTGCTAATAGCCAGAGGAGAGTCTAAACACACGGAAGTCCTTGGAAAACTGTCTCCCAAACCGCTCAGGGCTTGCCCCTGTTGGCCTGTCCGCATGCAATTCCGTGCACAAAGAGTCCATGGCTTCAAGTTAAGTGAGGCAAGAAAACAGAGGTAGAAATGGCTGGAGGTCTTTTGATGCCAGATCCCAGCCTTTGGTGCTAGAGATGCCAGACCACATGTGCAGGAATGTTGGAACTCCCTGCTGCAGGTCAAACCAATTAGGATGCAGATGGGCTCTTTCGGGGGCTCGCCTTCAATATGAGATATGCTTGCTGTATGAAGAGCCTTCCTGGGGAACAACCCAGTCCATTCCTGGCCTGAGGAGCCAGGGGGTCTTTGGGCATCTGCTTTGCCTATTCCCCAGCAAGCATGATGCTGTGGGTTTCATTTGGAGCAAGAAGTGCATTAACTAAGAATTGCCAGAATCAGAGAGCACAAACTTCAAAAGTCAATACAAGTCATTGGCATTGAAAAACAATGACGTGAGAAAGAATAAAGTGTAAGATTAATGCATAAGTGATCTGTCTTCTTTAGAAGTCCTCTCTCTATCTCAGCTGCTATAGTCCTGGTCTTGGAGGGAAGAAGAGGCAGGCACAGTGCCAACATGCCTGGGCTCGGAAGCAGATAAAACTGCCATTACCCTTGGCTTGGATGGAGGGAAGACTGGTACAACTCTATCATGCATGGGCTCTGAAGAAAATAAATGGCTCTCCGTCCATCCATCCCAACTGCCATTGCTCTGAGATTAGATGGAAAGGAGAAGTGACAGGCAGAGCTTTATCATGCCAGGGCCCAGAGGCAGAAAAAGCACACCCCATCCATCACAACTGCCACTCCCCTAGCTTTGGAGAGAGAGAAAAAGAGCTAGGCACAGCTCCATCCTGTCTAGGCCCCGAAGTAGATGAAGGCCCTTCCTCTATTGCAGGGCTGTCCAACTTCTACCGGCCCAGGGGCCTGAATTCTGGTCACTGATGACCTGGGGGGCCGTAGGGTCTGCCCCCGCCCCCAGGCTCCGCCCCCGGCTCTGCCCCCTCCCTGCCCCTGGCTCCGCCCTCTCCCCCACCCCCGCCCCCGCCCCTGCATGCATACAGTCAAATATAATCTTTTACTGAGATAAAATGCAGGGTGGGCATTCAAAGGGGCATCCATACAGTCAAATAGAATCTTTTACTAACATTAAATGCAGGGTGGGAATTCAAAAAGGGCATCCATACAGTCAAATATAATCTTTTACTGAGATAAAATGCAGGGATAAGATATTAAATTATTTTAATTTAATATTAAATATATTTTAATTCCATCCCCTCCTCCCCCTTATTTTAATTTAATATTAAATATATTTAATTCCATCCTCCCCTCTCCCCTTATTTTAATTTAATATTAAATATATTTAATTCCATCCTCCCTCCTTATTTTAATTTAATATTAAATATATTTAATTCCATCCTCCCCTCCCCTTATTTTAATTTAATATTAAATATATTTAATTACATCCTCCCCTAATTTTAATTTAATATTAAATATATTTAATTCCATCCTCCCCCTCCCCTTATATTAATTTAATATTAAATATATTTAATTCCATCCTCCCCTCTCCCCTTATTTTAATTTAATATTAAATATATTTAATTCCATCCTCCCTCCCCTTATTTTAATTTAATATTAAATATATTTAATTCCATCCTCCTCCCCCTTATTTTAATTTAATATTAAATATATTTAATTCCATCCTCCCTCCCCCTTATTTTAATTTAATATTAAATATATTTAATTCCATCCTCCCCTCCCCCTTATTTTAATTTAATATTAAATATATTTAATTCCGTCCTCCCCTCCCCCTTATTTTAATTTAATATTAAATATATTTAATTCCATCCTCCCCTCCCCTTTATTTTAATTTAATATTAAATATATTTAATTCCATCCTCCCTCTTCCCTTATTTTAATGTATCCCATCTCCCTTATTTCATCTTTAAATATATTTAATTTTATATTTAATACATGAGGGGAGATGGGGGGGGAATGAGGAGCCCCCTGAGGAGCCCCCTGCTTCGGCCTACCTTTTCCAAACGCGCAGGATCCAGGAGTACCCAGACGACGAAAGAGGTCCAATGCGTCTGTGGGCCTCAGCAATCCAGTAGTAGAGTAGCCAAAGAGTATCACGAGAATACGCAATCCACACGGGATTTCGCTGTCAATGCCGGCGTGATCTCGCATTGACGTGTGGATTGCGTATTCTCGCGATACTTGCTCCGAACCCGGAAGTAGGTATTTTTTAAAAAACATTATTATTTATTTTATTTTTCAATTTCTATTTTTTATTAAAAAGCTTAGGGGGCTGGAGGGAAGGGGCTGGGGGGCCGTATACGGCCCCCAGGCCGCCAGTTGGACAGCCTGCTCTATTGCAAATGCCACTGCCCTGGCCTTGGATGGAGTGAAAAAGAGTCAGGTCTCAACCAAGAAGCTGATGCAAGGTCATTTCTCCATCCCAACTGTCACTGCTCTAGCCTCAAAGGGCTTGGCTGTTGAGAGCTACATGATGCTGGAGTAGAGAGGACTTTAATGTTATGTAGTTTGGCAGTTTTAATTTTATTGTTAAGGTGCTGTTTTCACAGATTACTTTGAATAAATATCCACAAATCATCTCTTCATTTTGTCAATTTCCACCCTTTAACCTAGAGCAAAAGTGACTTCATATGTGATGTATAGACTGAACTATAGAATTAATTGAATTAATGCACTTGGACACTACTTTAACTGCAATTACTCAATTACTTAGCCTTGTCTGTCAAGGAGTATGGTTGCCTCACCAAACCACACCTCCTACAATTCCGTAGGTGGCAATCATCAGTTGTTGGCAAAAAATGTCCATGGGATAATTGTTTTTCCTACATCTCTTGTCTGAGGTGGCAAGAGACATTCTTGGGTTGATGGCCTTGCTTTGGATTAGGCAGAGGTTGAAACAGTATCTCTCGTCTTCAGAAATGAAATATATGTAATAGTGCAGACATGGACAGATTTTTTTGCCTTGGAGGGAGGAGGACTGGGCACACTCTGGGTGGGGTGGGCCTGGGAGGGGGAGGGCCAGGAGGGGCAGGACAGGGTCTGGATCATCCTCAGGTTGTCCTCCCAGCATAAGGACGGGGCTGCTCACCCCATCTTTATGCTTGGACAAAGGCAAGACATGCAGTGACTGCCCCGATCTTCCTCTTGATCCTCTTCCTCTGATCCTCAGGCTGTCCTCTTGGCATTATGCTGGGAGGAGAGCGAGACGGGCAGTGTCTGAGAGTGCTCCGGCGAGCTCTCAGCTGCAATGTACCTTTCTTAATTAAAATAGTTTTTTATTAGGTTTTCAATGATAAAAACAGATGAAACAAACATTGATCAGACAAACATATATGCCCCTATAAACAAAATGTCTCTAGGGCATCTCAAACAACACTCTATTACACAACAAACAATAATCTGATTCTTATTGACTTCCCAATGCCCCTCAACCAGCTTCATCTAATACATCTTAGATGCTATTCCTTTGACCCACATTACCCATGATCCCTCTTTCTCCGATCCGCGCGTTACTGCCAATTTTTATGTACATAATGGTTTTATGTCTCTATGATTTTGCATATACTCCGTTATTGGAGACCAGTCCGTGGCTTCCTTTTGGTTTGTCAAGCCCCTCGTTAGATTGTCCATATTCATGATCTCTGTTAATTTGATGATCCACTCGTCCAGCTTTGGCGTGGCCTCCTCCTTCCAGTGTCTTGCGATCACCAGCCTTGCCGCTGTAATGCTGTACACAAACAATTTTTCTTTATTCCTATCTATTTGAAACTCCAACAACCCCAGTAACATGTACTCTGGTTTCATGGGAAAATCAATTCCTAACATTTTTACCATTTCCCTCTGTACTATTACCCAGAATTTCCTAATCCTCCTGCAACCCCACCACATATGGAGGAAATATCCTATTTCCCCGCAACCTCTCCAACATTTATTACTATGGCTTTTGTTGAATTTGGCTATTTTGTTTGGTGTTAGATACCATCGGTAGAAGATCTTAAGCCCATTCTCCTTCAAATCGTAGGCATACAACCATTTCAAATGTACCTTTCTTGAGCAGTCCTCCTGGCGTAAGGATGGGGCTGCTCCCATCATCCTTATTCTGGGAGGAGGGCGAGATGCGCAGTGATTGAGAGTTCTCTAGAGAACTCTCAGGCGCTGCATGCCTCCCTCCCTCGACTTTTTGGCATAAGGATGTGGCAGACTACTGTATCCTTATGCCAAGAAAACAAGGAAAACGAGGGCCTAAGGTAATTGCCCAGGGGCCACATCTGGCCCCTGGGCCTTAGTTTGCCCATGCCTGAAACAGTAAAATCTTAGACGCAAATTAGAAACAGACATATGTAATAATAGCAAGGGAAGGCAAAGCGATACTGTGTACCTGGACTATGTTAGAAAGGAGGCATAGAGCAAAGTAGAGCCAGGGCTAGAGAATACCAACAAGTCTATGAGGGAAGATGTATTTTAGTGTTTAAAAATACATTGTATCTAATTCAGACCAGTGCAGATTAAACAGCTGTGCCAAAAAGTGTAAAAGAGGGGAGAAATTGACTTCTTGGGAAATATTAGCTGTTGCTGATCTGCTGCAGGGTTAGGAAGACTTTATCTCATTCTGGCTTGATGTTCTTTATGAAACCATAACTTTTAGGAGGGGGTCCTGTGTTCGACAACATGAACAACAATATATTAAAACTAGCTGTACCCGGCACGCGTTGCTGTGCCCTATTTTGGAGATGCGAGGAAGTCTGAGTATGTAAGGGTTGGAGTTGTTGTTAGTTATGGTGTTGTTGGGGTCATGGCTGTGTTGTTGTGGGTTGTTTTGGTGGGTGGGATGTTGGAGTCCTGTGGAGTTGTTGTTGTGTGGTGTTGCTGGCGTTCTGCGTAGCTTGTGGATATACAATGTTTTTTGTCTTTCCGTCTGCTGTGTTGATGTAGAGGTTGATGCGTGTGTGGGTGGGGTACTTTGGAAGTGAGTGGAGGTACTTGAAATCCCATTATCCATGGTGTGTCCTCCTCTAATCTGCAGTCAGATGGAGTGTGGGTCATGGGGTGCATTGTTTGCCAAGTTTGGTCTTTATCGGTCTTGGTTCTTGGACAGAGTGGTCTGTGGGGAATGGTGGGTTTTGAAGTATTACAAATCCCATTATCCATGGAGGTACTTCAAGTCCCATAATCCATGGTCCACCCTCCTCCAAACTGTAGTAGAATGTAGCGTGGGTCATAGGGGCTCTGTGTGCCAAGGTAGGTTACTGTAAATTCAGGCCATACACAATGTCCCATGAGCTGAGGCCTAGTCAGGAACAGCAAGTTAATGAAGCCTTACTGTCAATTCAGGCCATACACAATGTCAATGAGCTGAGGGCTAGTCGGGAGAATCAAGTTAATGAAGCCTTACTGTCAATTCAGAGCGTAAACAGCATTCCATTAAGTGAGGCCTAGTCAGGAAATTAAGTTAATGAAGCCTTACTGTCAATTTTGGGCGTGGTCTGTGATTTGTAGGGTGTAAATTTTCTGTGGGAAGTGAATTGGGTGTTTGTGTTTGTGCCTCAGCCCTTTGCCTTATCCTCCTCTGACAGTTTATTATGGGTCGGAATGTTCATGTTGGCTGGCCAGTACAGGAGTTATGCAAATCCGCCCTTATTGGCAGCCAATCATGTTGTCAGAATGTAAAGGCTGGGAGAGTCATTGGCAGCCCCGGAGGATGCTGGGAAATGTAGTTTGTTGTTTACTCGTTGTTTTGGGGGCCTTTTAGGTTCTGGGGGGGAAAGTTTCTTTACTACAAACGCACCTTGTATGAGGCCTATTTCTGTTGGCAAGTTTGGTGTTTCTGCGTTGTAAGGTTTCTCTGTTTGGGACGGTCTTTCCATGACGACTCTTCCTTTATATATATAGATATAACTTATGCCATGAGTTTAAAACATATTATACATACTGTATACTAGTTAAAAGAATAGTCTAAAAAATACAATCAATAGATAGTAAAACAACCAGTCCATGCTTTAACATTCATAATGTGACATTCATGACTTAGATATCATCTGGATAGGCTTGCATGCTACAGGTGTTTTCTGCACTGCATCCTTTTAGTACGGATTCCTGGGCTTCGGTAGTAATTAGTTTGTTAGATTGTCAGGGGGCCTGATGATTCCATTTAGGCTTCATCCCTCCAGCAATTTCACTTTAACATCTTTCTCTATATGTAAAGCCTCAGAGTGTAAACCTTCATCAGCCTGACTCACAGTTTCTCTGCTGAAGGCTAACAGTTATTTTTTCCCTTGGTGCTGGATTTACAATAAGTAAACAACACCTTAGGGCTTCACTTTAAGAGAGGCATCTAAATAAAAAAAAACAAAGACAAAATACTAGCAACCAATTACAAATATATAGCATGTGTCTGGAGATTCAGCATATCGCAACTCAATCCTTTTTCTCCTGTTATGGTTCATGAAACTACTTTATGCAGCATGGTGTAGTGGTTTGAACACTGGGCTATGGCTGCATCCAGACTGCAGGATTATGGCAAAGAATTATAGAATCACAGAGTTGGAAGAAACCACATCTAGTCGAACACACTGCCATGCAGAATAAGCACAATCAAAGTACCCCAGAGAGATGGCCATCCAACCTCTATTTAAAAGCCTCCAAGGAAGGAGCTTCCACTACACCCTGAGGCAGAGAGTTCCTCTGTTGCAGTGTTTCCCAACCTTTTTTGAGCCGTGGCACACTTTTAACATTAAAAAAATCCAGGGGTGCACCACCAACCAAAATGACACAAAATGACACTCTAACATAGTAAAGAACGGCTGGGGGATGGTGGCCTGCTGGGAGCAGCTGCTGGGAGTGTCGAAGCCGGGGGAGGGGGTGGAGCCAGGCTGCACCATGCCCCTCTCCCAGCTTCAGCTCTCCCAGCAGCTGTTCCAGCCTTGAGGGGGCAGTGCCAAGCCAGCGGTGGCAGAGCCAGCACAATACTGGCTTGGCACTGTCTCCTCAAGGCTGGAGCAGCTGCTGAAAGTGCCAAAGCTGGGGGGAGGGGCGGAGCCAGGCCACGCCATGCCCTGCCCCCTCCCCCGGCTTCAGCTCTCCCACAGAGGAGGAGCATGAGCAGTGGACGAGCTTCAGTGGGCAGGGCTCCTCCTCTGCACGGCTTCAGTGAGCGAAGGGTGAGAGTCATGGCAGATTGGAAGCTGGCTGGGGAAACAGCCGAAGGAGGTGGCACCCTGGCCCCTTCTTTTTTTTTCCGCCGCTGCCTGGCCCTTCCTCCCCCAAGCACCAGGAGTTCGGCAGGGGGGGGAGGAAGGGGGGCAGAGAGCTTTTCTCAGCAGGAAGACCGTCACGGCACACTAGTGTGCCACGTCACAGCGGTTGGGAAACACTGCTCTGTTGAACAGCTCTTGCAGTCAGGACGTTCTTCTTAACATTGAGGTGGAACCTCCTAGTTTCCAGGGCAGCGGAAAACAAGCCTGCTCCCTCTTCCTCATGACATCCTTTCAAATATTTATATATAACTACGTATAATGTCTCCTCTTGGCCTTCTCTTCTGCAAGCTGAACAAACCAGTTCTTTAAGCCACTCCTCATAGGGCATGGTCTCCAGACCTTTGATGATTTTAGTTGTCCTCCTCTAGTCACCTTCCTACTTGTCCATATCACTCTAAAATTGTAATGCAATTGCTTTATTGACTTTTTAGGGCAGTGTTTCCCAACCAGTGCGCCGTGGCACACTAGTGTGCCATGAGCGACCAGCAGGTGTGCCATGGGAAATTGGCACTCTTCCCCCTCCTAGCAGCTCTTTCTCCCTCTTTCCCTCCCCAAAGATCCTCCCTGAGGCAAAGGAAGGGCTCCGCCGAATGCCGGAAGCTCCACATCGGGGAATTGGGCAGTGAGCGAACCTGGGAGCATCGGGAGACTGAAACGTTCACAGGCTTCCAAGAAACAAATTGAGCCTCTCCGCTTGGAAATGTTTATTTTTTTACTATTTTACTGGATTTTTCAAGAGTTGCCATGTATAAGTATGTGAGAGGAAGTCATATCTATGTTGTGTTCATCGAAACAGGCCCAGGTTTCACACTGAGTGTATAAATACATTTAAATACATATTAACTATATGTATTACTGTGTTAGAGTGTCTTTTTGTGTCATTTTGGTTGGTGGTGTAAAATGATTTGGTAAATGTAAAAAATGTGCCGCGGCTCAAAAAAGGTTGAAAAACACTGTTTTAGGGGCACAAGACTCCCGTGAAAGTTTTAAAGTTGAATTTGTTCCACCCCCTTTCTCAGGGATCTGGGAAGAATGCCATTTTTATATTCATTAGACCACCAGGATTTCTCCAGAGAGGATATGACTGAAGGTTTGCCAGAACATGCCTTGGTCAGGCTATCTTCCAACACCAGACTGACTTTCCTTGGGACTCAAAGAGAAAGCCCAGCATACTGGAAGGTTGGGTAGCTCTGAGGAGTCTCAAGCGCTTTCAAACTAGTCAGTTGGCGCCCAGAGGAAGGTTCCATACCTTCAATATAGGCCATCTGACTGGGGCTTTGAGTGTCCTTCCCTCGAAGCCATAGAGAAGGAAAAGACTTGGAGAGCCATCCGGCTGAAGCTTCCTGGACTAAAGCTGCAGAGAGACTTCCACTCCACTACACCCTGAGGCAGAGAGTTCCTCTGTTGAACAGCTCTTACAATCAGGACGTTCTTCTTAACATTCAAGTGGAAGTCTGACTGTATATGTTCTTCCCTTCCAAGGAACTCTGGTGTCACAATAAACTACAAATCCTAGAACTGCACAGGATGGAGTCATGGCAATTAAAGTGGCTTCAAACTGCTATTATTCTACTATGTGGATTATCTCTGAGACTCTACACACCAAGGGTTGAATCCCAACTTAACAAAATCAAATCCCACTGGTTGGCTTATGGCGAGTCCTTCTATCTAAAAGAGGAAGATAATGGCCAACATCCCCAGAATAGATCTTCCAAACAAAAAACAAAAAAAGCCTTGAGAGAATCATCATAAGTTGGAGTTGAAGGCAAATAACAAACTTCTACCTTTGCTTAATTATCTCCATTTTGGATTGAATTCACATCATTTGCTAAGCTTTTGGCAACTGACTTTTTATCTGTGTATTTTAAACTCACTTTTGAAATAAATCATGTTATGATATTATAATTGATTTAATTGCACTCCAACATTAACATTTTTGTGTATCTGCTTTTCATTGTGTTGAGAGTTGGCTTGAATTCCATGTCTGAGTGAAAGGTGAGTTACAAGTCAAATAAGTCAATGCATTTAAATGATGTCCATATGCCAGGCTTTGATCCAGAAATGATGCAGACCTACCACATCATTTCCAGGCATCCAAACACCTCTTCCACCTGAGAATATGGCTCAATAGCTCTTGATTGTGTCTAGACTACTAAGAAAAAATATCTTAGTAGTATAGCTGTATCTGTGCCAGGGGCCAATATGGGGTTCAAGGCAGGCCTATGACTGTTTTGGTTAATCCTGATCTTGAGCCTATTTTGGAATTGTTTTCATGTTGTAGCCATTAAACACATTCCATGTAAGATTTTGCATTGAAAGAGCATTAACTGGATGAAGATTACAATGGGAGTTTAAGGGCATGTTTAGCCTGCAAAAGAGAAGGCTGAGAGGAGATATGATGAGGGCCATGTATAAATATGTGATGGGAAGTCCTAGGGAGGAGGGAGCAAGCTTGTTTTCCGCTGCCCTGGAGACTAGGATGTGGAACAACAGCTTCAAACTACAGGAAAGGAGATTCCACACAAACATTAGTAAAAACTTCCTCACTGCGAGAGCTGTTCAGCAGTGGAACTCTCTGCCCCGGTGTGATGGTGCGGTAAGTGCCCCCTACATAAAGGATCTTGAGTTTGTAAAGTTTTGCTTTGTTAAGATGGGTTTTGCAGCTTGCACAGTTTGTTAAAGGTGAGGTTGCATTGATTGGTCCCTAGTACCTGTCAATCATCGTTCACAGATCCCAGTTGAGTTTGTTCCACCCCTTTCCCCAGGAATCTGGGAAGAATGCCATTTTTACATTCATTAGATCAGTGTTTCCCAACCTTTTTTGAGCCGCGGCACATTTTTTACATTTACAAAATCCTGGGGCACGCCACCAACCAAAATGACACAAAAAGACACTCTAACACAGTAATACATATAGTTAATATCTTTTTAAATGTATTTATACACTCAGTGTGAAACCTGGGCCTGTTACGATGAACACAACATAGATATCCTGGCAGGAATGGCAGAAATACACAAACTTACCACACAGAACTCCCATAACCAAGAGAAAATACTATAAGAGTTTGGTGGGCATTGACCTTGGGTTTTGGAGAAAAGAAAAAGAGCCTGAGGCTGCTAGGAATGGTGGGAGTTGGAGTCCAAAACACCTGAAAGGTCCAAGTTTGCCCATGCCAGCTTTCGACAGAGACCTCTTCCTCCCCCTCCGCGCCCTTTCTTCCCCCTCCTGCCGAACACTTACTTTTTCTTCTACACTGCTGCTTCTGCCGCCATTTTGATCCAACAGGGCAGTGTGAGCGTATTCAGGAGGGGAGGGGGAAGGGAGGAAGACGTGACCCATGCGGGTGCTACTGCGCAGAACCGCCCCAGAGCAAAGCGAGGCAAAGCGAGCAGAGTGAGGCTGCGAAGAAGGGAGCCCGAGTGGAGAAGTAAAAGTGCTCGGCAGGAGGGGGAAGAAAGGGTATTGGAGGTTCCCATTTCCCATGGCACACCTGATGATCGCTCACGGCACACTGGTTGGGAAACACTGCATTAGACCACCAGGATTTCTCCAGAGAGGATATGACTGAAGGTTTGCCAGACCAGGCCTTGGTCAGGCTATCTTCCAACACCAGACTGACTTTCCTTGGGACTCAAACAGAAAGCCCAGCATACCTTCAATATATATAGGCCATCTGACTGGGGCTTCGAGTGTCCTTACCTCGAAGCCATAGAGAAGGAAAAGACTTGGAGAGCCATCCTGTTAAAGCTTCCTGGACTAAAGCTACAGAGAGACTGTAATGTAAGATATTTCCTTTATCATTTTGGGGAACTAAGCGAAGTGCCTGAGTGAAGTTAACTCATGTTATGAACAATAAAGCCTGTTTGCGTTAACTAGTGTCCAGCTTGGTCCTTGGGAGCCCCAAGCCTTTAAAGGAAGCAAGAAGCAATAGAGAGACCATATCCTAGCCCTTTACTGGGTGTTTGCAGACCAGGTGTGACAGGAGTGTGGTGGAGTGTCCTACTTCTTTGGAGTGTCCTACTTCTTTGGAGGCGTTTAAACGCAGGCTGGATGGTCATCTGTTGGGAGTGCTTTGAATGCGATTTTCCTGCTTCTTGGCAGGGGGTTGGACTGGATGGCCATGAGGTCTCGTCCAACTCTATGATTCTATGACAGTATCAAGCAAGATTGGCAATGTGCAATTATGGAAGATTCAAAATGCCTAGGCTCGAAGCTTATCGCACAGTGTTGTATCTGTCTCATTAGTCATGTTGTGTTTCAATTGGAAATGAACCATGACCTTTCATTGAGAGGAAAAATAGGATGAAGGTTACAATCGGAGTTTAAGGACGTTATCAAGCAAAGTCGGGGCTTATCACACAGTGTTGGGTCTGTCCCATTTGTTATATTGCAGGGCTGTCCAACTTCTACCAGCCCAGGGGCCTGAATTCTGGTCACTGATGATCTGGGGGGCCGTAGAGTCTGCCCCTGCCCCCGGCTCCGCCCCCGCCCCTCCCCCAGCTCCAATTTACTTACAATTCCTAGTTGCATTATTAATTATAAAATAAATATAATATTTTACTAACATTAAATGCAGGGGGCATTCAAAAGGGGCATGCATACAATTAAATATAATATTTTACTAGCATTAAATTCAGGGGGGCATTCAAAAGGGCCATCCATACAATTAAATATAATATTTTACTAACATTAAATGCAGGTGGCATTCAAAAGGGCCATCCATACAATTAAATAAAATATATTACTAACATTAAATGCAGGGGGCATTCAAAAGGGCATGCATACAATTAAATATAATATTTTACTAACATTAAATGCAGGGGGCATTCAAAAGGGGCATGCATACAATTAAATATAATATTTTACTAACATTAAATGCAGGGGGCATTCAAAAGGGCCATCCATACAATTAAATATAATATTTTACTAACATTAAATGCAAGGGGGGCATTCAAAAGGGCCATCCATACAATTAAATATAATATTTTACTAACATTAAATGCAGGGGGGAGGGCATTCAAAAGGGCCATCCATACAATTAAATATAATATTTTACTAACATTAAATGCAGGGGGCATTCAAAAGGGGCATGCATACAATTAAATATAATATTTTACTAACCTTAAATGCAGGGGGGCATTCAAAAGGGGCATGCATACAATTAAATATAATATTTTACTAACATTAAATGCAGGGGGCATTCAAAAGGGGCATGCATACAATTAAATATAATATTTTACTAACATTAAATGCAGGGGGAATTCAAAAGGGGCATGCATACAATTAAATATAATATTTTACTAACATTAAATGCAGGGGGGCATTCAAAAGGGCCATCCATACAATTAAATATAATATTTTACTAACATTAAATGCAGGGGGCATTCAAAAGGCCATCCATACAATTAAATATAATATTTTACTAACATTAAATGCAGGGGGCATTCAAATACACAATTACATAATAATAACATAAAGATTAGCCTACCTTCCCAAACGCTGGGATCCAGGAGCAGCCGGACCACGAGCAGAGGCGACGACCGAGAGAGGCAGCAGCCGGGAAGGTCCAAATCGCGTCTGCGTGGGCCGCAGGGGATTAAGTAGCCGAGATTTCGGCAACAGGAGTATCGCGAGACTAAGGAAGCCACACGGGATTTAGCGCTTAACACACGCGAGATTTAGAGTTGAGAGGGAAATCTCGTGTGGCTTACGTAGTCTCGCGATACTTTTAAAAATATTTTAATTTGATTTATTATTATTATTTTATTTTTTATTAAAAGCTTAGGGGGCCAGAGGGAAGGGGCTGGGGGGGGGGCGTATACGGCCCCTGGGCCGCCAGTTGGACAGCCCTGCTATATTGTGCTTGAACTACAAAATGGATCATCTCTTTTCATTGAGAGGAAAAACAATGAATCCAATATCACTGTTGTTGTACCACTATTTCTTCTGTAGTCATTTCCTTCTGCTGCAATCCCAATATTTCAACCACTGAAAGCCTCAGCTGTGGATGAATCAGTCTCTCTTGCTTTGGTTTCTCCTACATTCTATCTCCTATCGAAGATGTGGTGTAAATCCTTTGAACGCTGCTGATAAATGAACTGGTGTAGGGAAAGATATCACAGGATAATTTCAACTAACTTAAGTTATTTCAACTTATGGTGACCCTATGAATGAGAGACCTCCAAGTTACCAAACCCTCAACAGCCTCGCAGAAGTCTTTCAGAGCTGTGGCTTCCTTTACTTAGTTAATCCATCTGGAATGTGGTCCTCCTCTTTTCCTACTGCCTTCCACCTTACCCAGGATTGTTGGCTTTCCTAGTAAATGCTGCTTTCTTATGACATGTCCAAAGTATGACAGCCTTGGTTTAGTCATCTTGCTGGGCTTTCACACAGTGGGTTAAATTGCCAGCTGTAGAAAATCCTGCAGATCGAAAACTCAACAGTTCAAGCCCAGGTTGGGGTGAGGTCCCAGCCCTCAGCCCAGCTTCTGCTTGCCTAGCAGTTCGAAAACAGAAATGTGAGTAGATAAATAGGTACCGTTTTGTCAGGGAGGTAATAAAAGGCACCCATGCGACATACTATCCATTCGATTGTTGTGTGGAGTCCCTCAGGGTTCAGTACTGTCCCCGATGTTATTTAACATCTGCATGAAATCGCTGGGGGAGATCATCCAGAGTTTCACAGTAAGATGTTATCTGTATGCGGATGATGTCCAAATCTGTCACTCCTTCCCACCTGTCACCAAGGAGGCTGTCCAGACTTTGAACCAGTGCTTGGCTGCTGTGTCGGACTGGATGAGGGCTAGCAAATTGAAGCTTAATCCTGACAGGACAGAGGTCCTCCTGGTCAGTCGTAAGGTCGAACAGGGCATAGGGTTGCAGCCTGTGTTGGATGGGGTTACACTCCCCCTGAAGACACAGGTTCGCAGCTTGGGAGTGATCCTGGATTCATCGCCTGGAACCCCAGGTCTCGGCGGTGGCCAGGGGAGCTTTTGCACAGTTAAGACTCGTGCGCCAGCTGCGCCCGTACCTTGGGAAGTCTGATCTGGCTATGGTCGTCCATGCTCCAGTCACATCCCGAATAGATTACTGCAACGCACTCTACGCGGGGCTGCCTTTGAAGACAGTTCGGAAATTGCAACTAGTCCAACGGGCGGCAGCCAGATTACTAACTGGAGCTACATACAGGAAGCATACCACCCTCTGTTGTGTCAGCTCCACTGGCTCCCCGCCTGTGGAATGCGCTTCCAAGCGACATATGATCAACCCCATCCCTCCTAGCATTCAGGAAAAGAGTAAAATCTTGGCTATGGGACCAGGCTTTTGCACATTAGCACAATGCAGCACTTTGGATTGAAATTGTAATGGCAAGTTGATGGATATGGCTCAATGCTCATGTTGTGGACGGAACACTGTTTTAACTTAAGTGAATGTGTATTATGTGTTAACCTTAACTGCATTTTAATGCTGAATGTTTATGGTTTTATATTGTATTTATATTGTGTATTGGCATCAAATTGTTGCCTTTTGTCAAGCTGCTCTGAGTCCACCCCCCCCCCCCTTCAGGGATTCAGAAGAGCAGGGTAGAAATTATGTAGATAATAAATAAATAAATAAAAATAGTTGGCCCTCTGTATCCATGGATTCAATGGCCCTTTGAAAGCAAACATAAGTCTGATGTGGCCCTTAATGAACATAAGTTTGTCACCCCTGGCTTAAGGAATGTGCTGGTGATAAAATGCTTTGAATCACAAAAATGTGCTCTTGAATGGGTTTGCAAAGGGTATTTTTCGAAATGCTGTATGAATCTGGTAAACGTGGTTCAAATACGTTAACAGAAAATCAATATGTAGTTGCTCGCTGGGTCCAGGACCTTTATTGTGATGGCATTCCGGTTGCTTTTGCTTTCATACAAAGAGATACATTACTAAGACACAACTAAAGCACTCAATGTAAAGCAGCATTTTTCTTCCTAAAACATTAAGGTGTGTGTGTGTGTGTGTGTGGTTTAAAAAAATATTGGCATAAGTAACCAAGTGAACACAGCATGAATATATTAGACAAAGGTGAAAGGGAAGAAATGAAATTCCAGAACAGTTTTAATTTTTGGCAAAGATTTATTGCAGCCGATGTGCTGCTTGCAACACTGGACAAAGCAAAGCTTTTATTCTGTCACCTTCTGAATAGAGCCAGTGCAATGGTAGGAGTCGTTGTTGGGTTGTGTTTTCAGAAGCAGGCCTCGGAAATGTTACAGAGGGTGGATGGCTAATTATGTTGTCAGCAGGTAAACAGCTGCCATATGGCAGTGGCTGCAGCCTGAATTTGATAAGGACTCTTCAAGGTACTTCCTTGATATAAGATATCGAACGAACAAACTGAAAGGAAAAGGCAAGCAAAAGGAACACCTAACATCTGTAAATTGGATGCTGAGAAATAATTGCCTCGTTTGTAAAGGGAGGGTCTATACCCAAACATTCAGCAACTCAAGAAGAATTATTGGGGGCTAAAATAGCATATAAATCTATCTATCTATGCATATAATAACAGTCAGTGTTTGCGGTGGTGCGGAGGGCGGGAGGTGCCAGCATTTCGATTGGTTGCCACTGTGGGATTATTTGCATAAAGGACACTGATTGGCCAGCCTCAGAACTCCAACACTCTAGGCACCAGATCATTTGCATAAAGGACTCCAGCCTCATTTGAATAAGAGGACCACTGAGGAACTATTTGATTGGCCAGCCTCAGAACTCCAACAATCTAAGGCACCAGACAGAGGGAATTAGTTGCCACTGAGGAACTATTTGCATAAAGGACTCTGATTGGCCAGCAAAACAGAATGCAACTGAATGCTTGAGTAAGCCAAATGACAGTTTTTTTCCGTTGGAAATGGAATGTTCATTTTCTGGGAGGTGTGGAGGTGCCAAGGAATATGTGACAGCATTTCGATAGGTTGCCACTATGGGATTATTTGCATAAAGGACTCTGATTGGCCAGCCTCAGAACTCCAACATTATATGGCTCTAGTCAGAGGGGATTGGTTGCCACTGAAATGGTATTTGCATAAAAGACTCCGATTGGCCATCCACATTCCAACATTCTAAAGTGACTCAGAGGGAAAAAGAAAGGCCTCAGGCAGTCAGACACTGCGGCCCACAGCAGTGACAGATCAGGACCAAACTTGGCACACAGGGGCCCAATGGCCCACAACGCAACCCTCACCCAATGACCAATACAGACCAAAATTAGCACACAGAGCCCCCTTGACTCACTCTACACCCTGGTGCTGTTTCAAGGAGGATGGACCACAGATGATGGGACTTGAAATACTTTCACTCACCTTCCGAGACCGCTGCAACCCTCATCCAAAGAATGATCAAGACCAAATGTGACACACAGAGCCCCCATGGCCCACTCTACAACCTGGTGCTGTTTGGAGGTGGATGGACCATGGCCAATGGGACTTGCAGTACCTTCACTATGTTCCTGAGACCACTGCAAGCCACATAAACATCTAATAGGAACCAACCTTGGCACACAATGCCTTCCTCAAATAACCCGGGCACCGCTGGGTCCCCTAGCTAGTACTGTAAATAAATAAATAAATAGTTTCAATATTCTTGTGGCAATAATGCGTCACAAAGTAAAAAAGGCACAGCTGGGAAAAATATACAGAACATAACATTTGGCTATGCAAATCAGCTTCAGAAATGAATAGAGCCACTGCAAAGCATCCCATGTTTGATTTATGCTCGTCATTACATAACATCTTTACTTGATGTTATAGTTCAGGTGCTGGGAGTGTTGCGCTGGTCATAGCCTCTCTACTAGATTCTCAGTCACAGGAGGGGACGAAATTAGAAGTAGCAACAGCAGCGTAGGTTCTTTACACTTTCTTTCTAACTTTTGTCAAAAAGCCACTGCAGATGGCACTCGGAAGAGCAATGTTCCTGCGTGGGTGGCTCAGCCAAAATGGTGCGCGCCATCTTTCCATCACTTCTCATTACCTTAGTCCTCATTTGCCCAGGAAACAATCATACTGCTGAAATAATCACATTCCATCAGCAGTCACAGCCATTTTTCAGATTATTTTGGAAGGTGAGGAAGGTAAGTTTGGTTGGCTAAAAATCCGTCCAATGTTACATGAGGTCCATGGGTAAACTATTTTCTACATCATTTTAAAATCATAGTTCCTAATGGAAAGACCTCACCCGTTACTCTATTGGGGCATTGAACTAGCATAAAAACAGCACACTCTTCAACTGGTTTGGCAGGGATGGACTTCAGTAAACCTCTGTCAGTCCACTTTGTCAGCTGTTTTAAAAATGCCTCAGTTCCTCTTGACTTCTCCCATGTTCCTCCTTTGTCCTCAGTTGCTGTAAACAGAATTCAAAGTGCAAGAGTAATCCTCAATTAATTGACCCATCAGGAAGAAGTAGAGAGCAAGAACCAGCCCCCCCAGTCAGGGCCGTAGCCAGGATTTTGGTTTGGGGGCTGAGTTTGGTTCGGCTGAGACCGGGTGGAAGAGGGTTTACCCTAGGAAACCTTTTTGTATTGTTATCCCAATAACCCCATGAAGGTGGGATATAATGAGCATGGTGATCAGATCATGATATGAATAAACATTCTGGGGGGAGATTCACTCTCATATGGAAAGTATTTTGGGGGTTAAATTTGAGTTGAAGCCGGACTTCTATTTACTCCA
The DNA here is from genome assembly GCA_030556195.1 of Anolis apletophallus. NCBI lineage: Eukaryota > Metazoa > Chordata > Lepidosauria > Squamata > Anolidae > Anolis > Anolis apletophallus. Next base: position 31,819,703 of record JARBWK010000003.1, on the reverse strand, counting down.
TATCATTGACAAGAACTGGGATAGTAACAAGGAAAAGATATTTTCTATGTTAGCCACAGCGGCAAGAATGGAAATTGCCCAGAACTGGAAAAAGGAAGGCCCGATATCAGTAAAAAAACTGGTTCCTCCGTATTAGGGAAATTATGGATTTGGATAACCTAAGGAGTATGATCATGGACCAAAGTAGCAAGAATAAAACGGACTGGGCTAAAGTTAGCAATTATGTAAACGAACTGAGCTCAAAAGCTATAGGCAAGATTAGTCAATGATCGCGCCTGCTTGGACAATAGCTGTTCTTCGGGGACCAACCTGGCATAAGGGCCAGAAGAGAACAAATGGAATACCCAGATTCAAAGGACCTGACCGACTGGACGGGAGGCCACTGTGTAACCTCAACCCCCCTATGTCTTATCCTCCACTCCCTTTCCCCTCCCTTCCCTCCCCCTTTTTCTTTTCCCCAAGTTTTATTCCTGTATTTGAAATATAATAAAAATATCATAAATAAAAATATCATAAATAAAAAAAATGATATGAATAAACATAACAGTTTAAATAATGTACCAGTAAGGCCTTCTCGCGGACCATCCTGAGAATTTCAGGGGGGGAGGGCTGAAGCCCCCAAACGCAAATTGCTAAAGTCTCTCTTAGTTTATGTGTTCTTCATTGATGATTTTTTGGTATCCTGGATAAAATAACACCGGGAATGTGGCGCATCTGGCTGGGAGTCAGCTGCATAAGATCTCCACTGACCAGAAGGTCATGAGTTCGAGGCCTGCCTGAGTCGGGGTGAGCTCTCGACCAATTGTGTAGCTTGTTGTCTGCCTATATATGTTGTTTGTCTATGGCATTGAATGTTTGCCTGTATATGTGCATTGTGATCCGCCCTGAGTCCCCTGCGGGGTGAGAAGGGCGGAATATAAATGATGCAAATATATACTGTAAATAAATAAATTGCTTGGCCATATATTAGTTACACCTTTTACTAATTAGATTCAGAGGAAATTGGGCTAATTACAATTAAATTTATTTAGAAGCATAACTAAGCATTCCACTGGCCGCTCCCAGTGGCACAATGGCTGCAAGCAGGACTGAAGACCAAAAGGTCAGAGGTTTGAATCTGGGAAGAGTGTGGATGAGCTCCCTCTGTCAGCTCCAGCTCCCCATGCGGGGACATGAGAGAAGCCTCCCACAAGGATGGTAAACATCAAAATATCCTGGCATCCCTTGGGCAAAGTCCTTGCAGACGGCCAATCCTCTCACAGCAGAAGCGACTTGCAATTTCTCAAGATGCTCCTGACACCGGGGGGGGATGGGGGACGACTGGCCGCTGAATGGGAATGAGCCAGTCTACCAACCAGGCACTCTCCAGTAGCTGCTGAGAGACCCTCCTGCCATCTTTAACTGCCATTCCATTGGTGGTTGTGTGGGAAGTAGCCAGTCTACCAAACAGGCACTCTCCAGCAGCCACTGAGAGACCCTCTTGCTATCTTTAACTGCTCTGGGGTGGCTTTTTCCATCAGCTGCCCAGCTGACTTGTGTTCTGCTGAAGGCCTGATTCCATTGCGGCACTTATGCTCTCATGCAGACCCAACCAACGGTGAGAGCAATGAGTCCTGTGACCCGATTGGTGGCTTCCCTGAGTTGTGCTCCACTTGGCCTTCTCTCCCAGTGTCCAGCATTGACCTGGAGAGCTCAGCGCAGCAGAGACGCTCTATCATTGCTGCCATTTCCTGTTACTGTGCTGTGACCTCGCCACTAGATAGCCATACCCCAAAGTTACTTCAAGTCACTGATACCGTATAGCAGTGTTTTTCAACCTTTTTTGAGCCGCGGCATATTTTTTTACATTTACAAAATCCTGGCACCACCAACCAGAATGACACAAAATGACACTCTAACACAGTAATACATATAGTTAATATGTTTGAAAATGTATTTATACACTCAGAAGCTTCATGCAGCTTCACGGTCTCACTGTCCACATCATGTATTATAGGGGGCCTCCAATGTCCACATCATGCATTAAAGGGGGCTCCACTGTCCACATCATGTCTAATAGGGGTCTCCACTGTTTATAAAATGCAGACTTCATTGTGGGGGTCTCCACTGCCCACAACATGCCCTTGCAAACTGCATTATATCATATGGCAGCCACAGGCAAGCCTGGAAGAGCCTGCATGCAGCCTTGAACTGTGCTCTTGCAAGTGCTGCAAAAGCAGAGAACGAAAAGCCCCCCTACCCCTCCCCGCACTCTGCCCATGCGGATGCCTTAGGAGCATGCGCACACACAGGAGGCAGCGAGACGGACATGTTTCGCGCAGCAAGGACCCCGAGCCCATGCCTCCTTCCCTTGGCCATTCTCTTTCGGGGCGAGGGTGAAGGGGAGGGTGAGTTCTTCCTGGCTTCCTCACTTACCTCCAGGCGTGGTGGAGAAGAGGGTCCCCCCGGGCGTGGTGCAGTAGTCGTGAGGTAGCTGTGAGGAGTCGCTGATGGGCACCGTCCGGGTGGGGATGGCGTGGCTCTGGCTGGAGTGGAGGAGCCCCACGCCACCTCCGCTGCTGTTGCGGGAGGAGGAGGACATGGTGATGGCCTCGAAGGAAGCAAGCCCCGGAGAGAAAAGAAAGCGGGGAGGATGGAGGAGGAGGGGGCGTCGTCCTCGTCCTTCTTGCTGCGGCTTCTGCGCTTCCTCAGCTTCAGGGCCCGCCACGCCTCCGCCGCCACCTTCTCCCTCGGCCTCCACCAGCAGCAGCAGCACCAGGAAGCGGGGGGGGGGGGGGGAGGAAGAGGCCAATTTCCCACGGCATAACTGAAGATCGCTCACGGCACACTAGTGTGCCGCAGCACATCGGTTGGGAAACATTGCCTTATAGGACAACAGTACTGGGGAATTTTAACAACCAGTCCCCTTTTGACCATCAATTTAGTACTGAAACCGAGCTTGGCTTAGACCAGTGTTTTTCAACCTTTTTTGAGCCGCGGCACACTTTTTACATTTACAAAACCCTGGGGCACACCACCAACCAAAATGACACAAAATGACACTCTAACACAGTCATACATATAGTTAATATGTTTTTAAATGTATTTATACACTCAGGGTGAAACTTGGGCCTATTTCGATGAACACAACATAGATATCCTGGCAGGAATGGCAGAAAGACACACACGAAGGTCTTGCTCAACAGCTGGGAGTTATAGTTCACCCGCAATCAAAGAGCATTCTGAACTCCACCAATGATGGAATGGAATCAAACTTCCCACACAGAACTACCATCACCAAGAGAAAATACTAGAAGAGTTTGGTGGGCATTGACCTTGAGTTTTGGAGTTGTAGTTCACCTATATCCAGAGAGCACTGTGGAGGGGAGGGAGGAAGACATAGGGCGAGTCTGTGCAGTAGCGCCCACACGGGTCACATCTTCCTCCCTCTCCCCTCCCGCAGAAGCGGCAGCATGAGCAAAGCAAGGCAAAGCAAGCAGAGCGAGGCTGGGAAGAAGGGAGCCCGAGTGGAGAAGAAAAAGTGTTCGGCAGGAGGGGGAAGAAAGGGTATTGGAGGTTCCAATTTCCCACGGCACACCTGATGATCGCTCACGGCACACTAGTGTGCCATGGCACACTGGTTGGGAAACACTGGCTTAGACTGGGGCTGATGACTTCTCTGCTGACACACAACTTTTAACTCCTCCTCCTGGACTTTAGTAGGGACTTTTGTTTTCTTTTCAGAATTTATTTTATTTTTATTTATTTTGTGGAGACTTCTCTTAATTTTCTCGCTGGCTCACGCTTATCACTGATCACTGAGCTTAGTGAAATATACTTTTTAATTGGTGGGTCTCCATAATAATTGTCATTGGTTTTAAATGTTTTTAATGCTTAATATTTATTTCTGGATGTTATCATGCTTTGTGCAATTTTGTCTTGTATTTTATATTAAATGTGCTTTAATTTGTATTGTATTATATTCATACACTGTGTATTTGCAACGTGGCACTGAAGTGGCCAAACTGTAAGCCACTCTGAGTCCACTTTGGGGTGAGAAGAGCAGGATAGAAATATAGTAAATACATACATAAATAAATAACTCTAACTGTAATCAAAAGTAACCTTTCTTATGGTTCCCAGAAAATAAATTGAGAAAGTTATCAACAGCTGGAATAATGGCATCTGAAATCAATATTTAAAGTTTCGACAGGCAATGATCTAGACATCTGCTAGGATGCAGCCTTTTTTTCTTTGGCCAACTTTCTGTTCAGCTTTTCTGCATATTTTCTGTGAATAATTTGAGCCAGGTTTGAGCAATTAGATTCAATGGTGAGATATGGGAGGTTCAAGAAAATTCCCTATGAAGAGCGTATCTGTATTTGTGGTGCCCCTGAGATTGAAGATCTAACTCATCTTCTGCTTTATTGTAAAATCTATCAAATAGAGAGAAAACAACTGCTAGAGATATTTCTCGTGGGAAAAAATCATTGGGACCCTCTAGCAAAAGTCTCACTTCTGCTGGCCGGCTCCAACAAGCTGATAACAGATGCTACTGCTCGTTTTCTCTGTAAAGCCATGAAACTAAGATCTGATTACATAGATGCAATTGGAATAAATTGTGTTGGAGATGAGGACCTGTGAATTGTTACCTTAGAATCCCTCCTGCTGGGCAAAACAGGGGTTTAATTGATGTAATGGTCTAGAATTCTCCTCAGATTGTTTTTAGAATCATTGCAATGTGTCTGTGTTCTGTTTGTAATTGATATGGCTTCTGGCTAATCAATAAAAATTGTTGTTGTTGTTGTTGTTGTTGTTGTTGTGAATAATTTGAGATAGCTACTAGGCATGATAACAAATCGAAAAATGGCGATTCTAAAATCAAATGGGGGGGGATTTTTTTTTGATTAGTATATCAAAGACTTACAAAAAAATTCCCAAAATTTTCGGAAATGTAACTTAAGTACTAACGAAATTCGTTAGAAATTCGTATGCCAGAGCATGCGCTTTCCAGATTGTTTTGGCCTACAACTCCCAGAAATCCTAACAGCTGGTAAATTGGCTGGGATTTCTGGGAGTTGTAGGCAAAACTTGAATAAACCACACTGAATTCTAGATGGGACTCTCCAAATAGGAAGGAGGGAGGGAAAGAGGAAGGGAGGGAGGAGGGGTTTTCTATTCTTGGAAGCAGCAAAAGAAAAGGAGGAGGAGCCCCCTCGCTCCTCGCTGCCTCTCTCTCACCCCGATCCTGAGGGAGCGAGGGCCCAAGTTTGCCCAGGCTGAGAGGAAAAGGAAGAGGCCTGAGGCTGTGAGGAATGGTGGGAGTTGAAGTCCAAAACACGTACCTGGAGGGCTGCAGCTGGTCCCTGCGATGGGGCAAGGCAGAGCAACGGGGGAAGAGAAGCATCTGAGAGAGCGCCGGGAGAGAGAGGAAAAAAGTGCGTGCGTGCGTGTGTGTGTGTGAAGCAGGCCCCTGCAATGGGGCATGCATGGCAGCAGAGCAACGGGGAAGAGAAGGAGGGGGAAGCCTGGAGAGAGGAGGAGAAGCGTGCGCGTGTGTGTGTGAAGCTGGCCCCTGTGAATCACTTTCCAGAATGCATTGCCTCTACCTAGCAGCCTAGCGTCACTTCCAGTTCCCCATAGAAATGCGGGAAAAAGAAGAAGCTGAATGAAGGCGGGAAGGAAATGAGGGGAGAAGTGGAGTAGTACAATAATTAATTAATTAATAATTAAGAATTTCTAACGATCCTAACGCAAATTGTTGGCCTCACGGACCGTAAAGGAAGTCCACTTCCTGGTTCGGGCAGCGATCCGTAAAACAACAAAAAATCCCATTAATTACGGATTTCTAACTGTAATCAATTAGATTTCCGTTTCAATTTTAGCATGCCTAATAGCTACTGTGGTTTAGCCATGCCAGGCTCTCTCTGAAAGTTCAAGTCAAGGTCTCTGACTAAGTTTCTTCTGTAACAGTTCTTTCAGCAGAGCAGAAATTGCCTGGCCTCTTGTTCTTTATGAACTGCCATTACTTAGAAATGTTTTGAAGAGTTTTAGATTGCCTGCCATTCTAATTCATGGCAACGATTGTGCATTCAGGGCAGTTCATGAATTGGAGGCTGAATGATGGTGCATCAGGAATGGTACACCAGAAGCAACTGATTTGCAGTTCAGCATTTAGTCTGTCCCTTTGCTTCTTTGATGGCTTTTTTCACTACCCACACAGGTATAATTAGTATCCAGAGGAGAAAAATGATGAGTCTAGATCAGTGGTTCCCAAACTTTTTTGGCCTAAAAAAAAGTTGTAAATTTGAAACATTGAAATTTGAAATTATGAAACTATTTATTGAACTTAGAATAGAAAAGTAATACAAAAATGTTAAAACATTCAAAATCATCTTAATGAGAAGGATGAACCTGGTGTGCTGCTACCAATCTAGTGATCCTCGGCTTTATTTTCGTCAGCAGTAATCTCAAATCATCGCGATTGACTATTTTACAATCGGTTTCTTTTTTTGTTAATAAATTGGTTACCGCACTGAATCCATGTTCCACTAAATATGTTGAAGGACATTATTATTATTGTTATAAGACTCAACCAGTAGGAAGGGAACCCCAAAGGTATTATTATTATTATTATTAACCCTTGCTTGACGAGAGGAGGAGGAGGGAGCAGGAGAAGGGAAGAAGAGAGAGACACACACAGAGAGATGGATGGTAGCCTGTCACCTAGCTCACGCCACCGCCCCCTTACAGGGGTTCAGCGCCCCCCAAATTCTCCTGAGCCTTCCAGCACCCCCCTAGATTGCCCCACCGCTCACCAGGGGGTGGTACCGGCCACTTTGGGAACCACTAGTCTAGATGGATCAGGCCAGAGGCAAGAGTGGCAAGTGGCCTCCATGTCTGTGGAATACATGGCATTTGCTTATACATTAACCTATTTGGGGGATGGGGTGGGCCTTTTGGGATAGCTCATTTAAAATCCAGAATTGACTCAAGTCTGAACAAAAATGTAACAGTATCCAAAAGTCCCAGGCTTAGCCTGCTCCCTGGGCATTGCCTGACCAATCAGTTTCATGCATCTTATTTTACAGTTGAAACACATACACTCACTGATTCCTTGCATACGCCAACATAGTTTTGCATGACAACTATGAAGATGCCTACAAAGGACCCTACAAAGAAAGCATTCACCATTCACTGCTTTACAGATGTGTCTTCTCACCCTGGCTATCAATGTCTTGTGAAAAGGGCAAGGACGTGGTCTATCTATCCTGGGGGTTGCTTTTTTGCCTCCCTTTAAAGGCTCAAGGCTCCAAGGACCAAACTAAAGACTTGGTTAAAGTCTTTGGTTAATTCAAACACTTTATTGTTCAGTACATGAGTTAACTTCACTCAGGCACTCTGCTTAGTTTCCCCAAATTAACAACTGATGATGTAATTTCCAAAATAAGGTTGAAAAGTTCCTACTTTAAAGTTCCCTTGCTTTATTGGTCCAAGAAGCTGTAGCTGAAAAGCTCTCTGAGTCCTTTCTCTCTCAATGGCTTTGAGGTAGGAAGGAACACCCGCAGCCCCAGTCAGATGGCAGAACTTGAAGTCACGTAGTCTTCCTTTGGAGTCCAAATGAATGGTTTTGGAGGCACTTGGAACTCCTCAGAGTTACTCAGCCTTCCGATATGCTGAGCCTTTTGCTTGAATTCCAAGGAAAATCAGACTGGTATTGAAAGATGGCCTGACCAAGGGCCTGGTCTGGCAAACCTTCTAAACACGTCCTTTCAGGAGGGGTCCTATTTATTTATTTAAAACTTTTGTACCCTGACCTTCTCACCTCTATCGAGGGACTCAGACCGACATAATGGCAAAAATTCAATGCTATAAATTTAAATTTTTCATTCCAGTTGTCTCTGGAATGAAAAATGGCTTGTTCCCCAAATCCCTGGAAAAAGGGGCGGAACAACCTCAACTGGGCTCTGCAAATGATGATTGGCAGTTGCTAAGGACCAATCAGTGCAACTAAAACTTTTGCAAACTGTGCAGGCTGCAAAAACACACTTTCACAAAGCAAACCTTTAAGAACTCAAAATTTTCTATGCAGGTGGCGTCTACCGCGCTGTCACACAGATTTTGAAAGCTGGGGGAGCTTCACCATTGTATACCACTGTCTTGCTTTACCCCAAGAATCCTTGATTCCAGTGGGTCATTGTATTTTCTCCACATGTTCTCCAGTCATTGTATTTTCTCCACATGTTGAACAACTAGAATAGGGGCTCATGGGAAAGATTAATGAGTCTATCTTCAGTATTTGTTTATGCAACAGAAAGTTCAAGCCACTAGGATGCTTTTAATGCTGAGCTTGGTTTGGGAACAGCCCAGTTGATTCTAAACATTACTTTCAAGGGTGCTAAACGTAATATGTGGGTGGCAGCGTACTCTTTGAGTGAAAAGATGCATTGATCTTAACTCTTACCTAATGGGAGATAAATCACAGTAAATGTAGCTTTAACAATTTTACTTGTTGTTATACCTCAATAGGTTTGTAAATTTAAAAAGGCAGACGGGAAATAGCCAAGTAAAAAAGACAGGAATGCCAGTGGGTGTAAAAATAAGAAGAAAAAGCCATTACAACAGGTACATTGTGTCCTAGGAATGCAGCAAGGCTGGTGAGAACCGCCAGGCTACCACTTGAAGAGGCAGCAGGTTGTCTGTTGAGTTTGGCCTCCCCTTTTATTGTTCAAAATAAAGACACAAGAAGTCTCTTGATACAATTTTCAAGAGGATAGTGGCTGGTAACAGATAATAGCAGAATCTCTGCCTGATTCAGGGATGGACAACTTTATAAGACACTAAGTAAGGCATCTACATTACCCCTCTAAGACAGTGTTTATCAACCTTTTTTGAGCCGCAGCACATTTTTTACATCTACAAAATCCTGGGGCACACCACCAACCAAAATGATACAAAATGACACTCTAACACAATCTTCTATATATATAAAGGAGACACGGTCGTGGGTTGACGATTATGCACGGCCACACCATAACCCCCAGAACCACAAACCCCACAACACACGTTTCACCAGGCCATGAGGTACCAACTAGGCACAAATCCCCCACCCTTAAACTTCAACAGACCCCTAAACAAGACCCCCCAAAATTGCCCATTCAAACCTATGGGAGAAGGATCCGCCAGCGCGGCTTCGCCCCATCCCCAGCCCGTCCCATTCACATGCTCTCCACTGCGGAACGGAACCTCCTCCCCACCTGAATGCCCTCCGGAGGTTAGGGGCTGGCTTGGAAGCGGCGGAGGAGAGGCCCAGAAACACAAGGAGCCCAAGGCAGCGCCCGCGCCGCCCGGCAACATGCGGCGGAGGATGGCTGCTCTGTGATGCCTCTCCCTGCTAACTCCTCTTCCGGGACTGGCAGGGACCTGGGGCGCCGCCTCATCGCTCTTCCTCGCCAATGCCGCCTACCTGCCTTCCTCCTTGCCTTCCTCATGTTCGTCGACCCGGGCCGCCTCGGTTCGGCCCGGGAACGTTTAGAAGCCTCAGAGATGGAGGAGGAGGCGGATCAGGCCATGGAACTACACCTCCCAGAAGCCTCCGCAACGCTCCCTGGGAAGCAGGGGCGGAGCTTCCTGGATACCCGCCCCCTCCTCCATCTCCCAGCCTCCAAAACGTTCCCGACCACAGTCCACGAACATGAGGAAAGCAGCGGAGGAAGCCAAGGAGACCACAGTGGCAAGGAAGAGCGAAGAGGCGATGGCGCCCCAACTCCCTGCCACTCCCGGAAGAGGAGAGATCCCAAGGCACAGGAGGAAGAGGAGGAGGGGGGGGAAGGTCAGCCCACGGCTCACTCCTTTCCTTCCTTCTCTCATACCTTCTTTCTCTCCTTTCTTCCTTCCCTCCTTCCTTCCTTCCTTCTCTCCTCCCATCCCTCCTTCATTCTCTCCCTCCTTCTTTACTTCTCACCTTCCTTCCTTCTCTCCTTCTCTCCTTCCTTCCCTCCTTCCTTCCTTCTCTCCTTCTTTACTTCTCTCCTTCCTTCCCTCCTTCCTTCTCTCCTTCTCTCCTTCCTTCCTTCTCTCCTTCTTTACTTCTCACCTTCCTTCCTTCCTTCTCTCCTTCCTTCCTTCCTTCCTTCTCTCCTCCCATCCCTCCCTCCTTCCTTCCTCTCTTCCTTCCTTCCTTCATTTTATCCACCCTTCCTTCTTTCTCTCCTTCCCTCCTTCCCTTCCCTTCTTCTCTCCTTCCTTCCTTCTTTCCTTCCTTCCTCCCATCCCTCCTTCCTTATTTCTCTCCTCCCTCCCTTCCTCCCTCCTTACATACCCAAACTTCCTCACATCTCCTACATAGGGCACAGCAACGCGTGCCGGGTTCAGCTAGTAATACATATAGTTAAAATGTTTTTAAATGTATTTATACACTCAGTGTGAAACCTGGGCCTGTTTCGATGAACACAACATAGATATGACTTCCTCTCACATACTTATACATGGCTATCATGTCTTCTCTCAGCCTTCTCTTCTCCAGGCTAAACATGCCCAGCTCTTCAATCCGCTCCTCATAGGGCTTGTTCTCCAGACCCTTGTGAAATTTCACCCTGAGTGAAACTTGCTTCCAGTTAACTATGGATGTCATGAAGCTGTTATAAACAGTTCCATGGGTCAGGGAACTGGATCCAAAGCTGGGCCATAAGACAGGAAATTTTCAGACGAAGGGAAAAAAAATAAGAGAACGGGATAGTCCATTTGAGAAGGTGATTAGGAAATGTTTGAGACGGGAGAAGAAAGTGGCAGGAGATCTGTACGAACAAATCATAACAGTAAAAGAAGAAATAATAGAGGAAATTTTTCATACATGGAGATTGGACATGGAAATTGAGAGGGAAGACATCCAGAGGGAAATAAGTAATATAGCAAAAGAAAAGTATAATGCATTAAGGGAAGCCAGAAGGAAAATGTTACAAAAATGGTACAGAACTCCTGCACAACTCTCACGCTTTGTACCAGGGATGAAAGATAAGTGTTGGCACGGCTGTGAACAAAGAGGGGTGTTCAATCATATGATATGGGAATGTGATAGAGTGCAAGAATACTGGAAAATGATCGAAGGAGAAATCAAGAGAATGTTAGATTTACATATAGTAATAGTTAATAGAAATGTATTACATGCACGGATAATAGGAGTGAAGAATATGCAAAAAGAAAAATTAATTGACACATTAATAGCGTGTGCACAGATAGTTTTAGTGAAGGGTTGGAAGGATAAAACAAAATGGACATTAAGTAACTGGTATAACTTTATAATTAATATGTTAAATGTGGAAATAACAAATTGTAAATGGAATAATATAGATAAAATTGAAAAGATAATAATAACAAAGAGGACGTGGGAACCAGTTAGAAATTATTTAGAAAATGTGTTAAGAGGTGGAGTAGAAAAATTAAGACTGAGACTGATATTTCAAATGTAACCTCTGTAGTTTGATGTATAAACTGTATGTACAAGGAGGGGAGGGTGGGAGAGGGGGAAAACCAATAAAAACTTTTTTAAAAAAGGTTCGCTCACTGCCCAATTCACCGACGTGGAGCGTCTGGCTTTGGCTGTTTTCGCGAGAAATCCAAGCCAACACGAAAACGCCAACTCAATCACTTCCGTCCAGTGCTCTGCTTTTGCGGAAGGAGGAGGGATTCAGTGAAAGAGGCCACACAGATCTATGAAACGTATAGAGTCTGTACGTTTCATAGATCTGTGTGGCCTTTTTCGCTGCCTCCGTCCTCCCTCCGCCCAGTGCTGAAAGAGGGAGAAAGAGCTGCTAGGAGGGGGAAGAGTGCCAATTTCCTACGGCACACCTGATGATTGCTCACAGCACACTAGTGTGCTGCGACACACTAGTTGGGAAACACTGCTCTAGGAGACCTTGAAAGACTGCAAACTCCACTTCACGTGCTTCCACAGCAGGCAATATGTATGACCTCCTTTGGGTTGTCAAAAGCAGTGGAGTTTTGCTTGATGGAGGAATGCAAGACAGCAAGCTGATGAGTTACATTTTGGAGACATGAACCACATTTTAGGCAGAATGGGGTGGAGATGATAAATCTTTCATGCCTTCTGTTTATAGGCTGATGGCTAGTGGCAGATCTACATTGCTGAGACCTACCTGGGCTGACTATGATAAACATGAAAAAGCTTTTTTGTGTAGACTATTCTCTAAGGAAAGCCAAGGCTCATTTTGGAGTCATTAAATATGAAATAAATCAGAAGTATCAGAGTTAGAGGGAGAGAGACGACATGAACAACCATATTCTCTTTCTCTTTTGCAATCCATGCACAAATCCAGACATAGTCAAATCTAGAGCAGCTCTACTCAAATTAACATACGAGGGCGGGTCAATAAGTCCGTGACTTTTTGAATGAAACACAGGTTTTTAGATTTAAAAAAGTCATTTTATTTTTCAACGTAGTCTCCTTTGAGCTCTATATACTTTGTCCAACATTTCTCCATTTTTTTTATCCCTTCCAAAAAATAAGATTTGTCGAGGTCATCAAAATAGGTATTTGTTTGTGAGATAATTTCATTTTTGGAGTCAAATCTCTTTCCGCCGAGCAATTTCTTCAGGTTTGGAAACAAGAAATAGTCACTCGGGGCAAATCCGGAGAAAAGGGCAGATGAGGGAGCAATTAGTATCCCAATTCATGGATTGTTGCCATGGCAACTGCACATGTGTGCAGCCTTGCATTGTCCTGGTGCAAAATAACTTTTTTCTCGGCCAAATGTGGTCGTGTCCCCCCCCCCAAATTCTCATTAAATTGACCCAATAAGTTGGCATAATATTCACCATAGATTTTTTTAGCCTTTTGAAGGTAGTCAATGTGGATAATACCGCGTGCATCCCAAAAAACGGTCGCCATGACTATTGGCTGACAAATCCACCTTGGCCTTCTTTGGCACCGATTCACCCCGAGAAACCCACTGTTTTGACTGCTGTTTGGTCTCTGGTGTGTTGTGATGGATCCACGTTTCATCCACAGTTATGAAGCGGCGCAAAAACTCGTCCATATTGCGGTTGAACAACGCCAAACACTCCTGTGAAATTGACACACGATTGCGTTTGTGGTCGATTGTGAGCAAACGTGGCACCCATTTTGCGGAAAGCTTTCTCATACCCAAGTGATCATTTATAATTGAAACCACTGAGCCATGTGAGATGCCTATGGCTTTCCACAATCTCTCGCACTTTCAATCTCCGATCAGCCAACACCATATCGTGATTTTTTTCAATTGTTTTGGGTGTAGAGACCTCAACTGGGCATCCAGAACATTTGGCATCTTCCGTGCTTGTACGGCCACAACAAAATTCAGTAAACCACTTTTTTACCATTGAAATTGATGGTGCAGAATCCCCCTAGTATTTATCAAGCTTTGCATTGGTTTGAGTCATGTTTTTGTCCACAAAAATGATGCTTAATGAGCACACGGCGCCGTCCAGAAGCCACCGGGGGGGGGGGATAATCTTCGCTTACCCTCCCGGGAGAGGTAAGACCGCCCCTGCTCAGGTGCATCTACATTATAGTATCAATGTAGTTTGACACCACAGCTCAGTGTTATAGAAATTATTATAATAATAATCCAATACAACAACCAGCATAGTGATCTTGTTTACTGTGTACTAATTTTTGTTGTGTTTCAAATAATAATAGACTTTATTTATATTCTGCTCTATCCCCCCAAGGGGACTCAGAGCAGATTACAGGTACATATATGGCAAACATTCAATGCAGTTATACAATTCATAGAGACAGACAGTACATAAACAGAGACAATGCATCCCTCCTTTGGGTTGTTGTAGATTTTTCGGGCTGTATGGCCATGTTCCAGAAGCATTCTCTCCTGACATTTCGCCTGCATCTATGGCAAGCATCCTCAGAGGTTGTGAGATCTGTGGGAAACTAGGGGCTTGAAGTGCCAACCTGCCAGTTTAAACTGCTGTGCTAGTCCGACTGTGCTAGAAATATGAGAATTGTAGTTTTACAAGGTCATTATCCTTTTCTGTGAGAAAATGCTTGTATCTCAACAACCTACAAGCCCCAGGATTCTATAGCATAGTTAAAGTAGTACCAACATGCATTAATTCTGTATAGTAGATCAGTGTTTTCCAACCTTTTTTGAGCTGCGGCACATTTTTTACATTTACAGAATCCTGGGGCACACCACCAACCAAAATGACACTCTAACACAGTAATACATATAGTTAATATGTTTTAAAATGTATTTATACACTCAGTGTAAAACCTGGGCCTGTTTCGATGAACACAACATAGATATCCTGGCAGGAATGGCAGAAAGACACAAACTTCCCACACAGAACTCCCATAACCAAGAGAAAATACTATGAGAGTTTGGTGGGCATTGACCTTGAGTTTTGGAGTTGTAGTTCACCTATATCGAGAGAGCACTGTGGACTCAAACAATGTTGGATCAGGACCAAACTTGGCATGAATACTCAATATGCCCAAATGTGAACACAGATGGAGTTTGGGGAAAATAGACCTTGACATTTGGGAGTTACAGTTTCTGGGATTTATAGTTAACACACAATCAAAGAGCATCCTGAACTCTTGCAACAATGGAATTGAACCAAACTTGGTATATTGAACTTTCATGACCAACAGAAAGTACTGATAGGGTTTGGTTGGGAATTGACCTTGAGTTTGGAAGTTGTAGTTCACCTACACCCAGAGAGCACTGTGGACTCAAACAATGTTATGTGATGTTGTTGTTTTTTTCTATCCAGAATCACAATGTTGGAAGGAGGCTCACCACTTTAAGGTCTTTAAAACAGGCATGGGAAAACTTTGGCCCTTTGGGTGCTTTGGACTACAACTCCCACCATCCCTAACAGCCTGAGGCCCTTTCCTGCTTAAGTGGCTGGGGGGGGGAAAGGGCCTGAGGCTGCTAGGAATGGTGGGAGTTGGAGTCCAAAACACATTGAAGGTCCAAGTTTACCCATGACACCTTTCGAAAGAGATCTCTTCCCCCCCCTTCCCCTTTGTGCCCTTTCTTCCCCCTCCTGCTGAACACTTACTTTTTCTTCTACATTTTGATCTGAGGGGGCAGCGTGAGCGTGTTCAGGAGGAGAGAGGGGAGGGAGGAAGACGTGACCCATGCGGGCACTACTGCGCAGACTTGCCCCAGAGCAAAGTGAAGCAAAGTGAGCAGAGTTAGTTTGGGAAGAAGGGAGCCCGAGTGGAGAATAAAAAGTGTTTGGCAGGAGGGGGAAGAAAGGGTATTGGAGGTTCCAATTTCCCACGGCACACCTGATGATCGCTCACGGCACACTAGCATACCACGGCACACTGGTTGGGAAACACTGTAGTAGATGGCTGTGTTGTCATAACTTGTCTCATTTATTTCAATGGGTCCACTCTAAGATGGTCTAAATCTAGATCTAACTCTCTTCTCCATTTAGAAAAATTCAACATACAAATCTTGAGCAATAGTGTATGTTTCAAAGCAGCCCTCTGCAAAGAATTGCAGCAACCTTATTTTAATTTGTGGGTCAGCAGCTTCAAAAATAATACTCAAATCCATTAAGCAGCTTACACGAAGATCTGTTTTTCAACTCCTTGTTATGCCAGCTTGTTAATTTGTTATTGCTAGTACACAATAGTGATGAGGTGCTAGAAGGATTACAGATATGATGTGTCTGAAAAATAATTGACCTTTATGCAATGTCTAGGTTTAGGAAATGAGAATTTACAATGCTTAGCGGGAAGCTTTCTGAAAACAAAGCCATGCTACATGAGAAGTGGGCAAAGGCTTTACAGCCACTTACAATCCAATTGATTTCACAGAAGTGTCGACTTCATCAGATTCATGAAGCAGAAAGGTAAAAGAGAGTGAATTGGACATATGTACCTAAACACGAATAGAGGAAAAAAGATTGTCCTACTGGAATACAGTGCAACCCTAACTCAAAGGAATGAGCACCCGGATAGAAATATTGGCACACTTGCTCTACGGGAGAGGCAAAGGTTCAGAAAAGGGAGAAAGGCATGGGAGGGAGCAAGCTTGTTTTCTGCTGCCCTGGAGACTAGGACGCGGAACAATGGCTTCAAACTACAAGAAAGGAGATTCCATCTGAACATTAGGAAGAACTTCCTGACTGTGAGAGCCGTTCAGCAGTGGAACTCTCTGCCCCGGAGTGTGGTGGAGGCTCCTTCTTTGGAAGCTTTTAAACAGAGGCTGGATGGCCATCTGTCAGGGGTGCTTTGAATGCAATTTTCCTGCTTCTTGGCAGGGGGTTGGACTGGATGGCCCATGAGGTCTCTTCCAACTCTATGATTCTATGAGATGCTGAAATATGCATTTCTTCAAGCCTTCTCCTATGCCAGAACAAAGTTAAGCTACAACTAGAGTAGTTGTAACTAATATACATTTTTTCAAGCCTTCCCCTATGCCAGAACAAAGTTAAGCTACAACTAGAGTAGTCGTAACTAATATGCATTTTTTCAAGCCTTCCCCTATGCCAGAACAATTAAGCTAGAGTAGTCGTAACTAATATGCATTTTTTCAAGCCTTCCCCTATGCCAGAACAAAGTTAAGCTACAACTAGAGTAGTCGTAACTAATATGCATTTTTTCAAGCCTTCCCCTATGCCAGAACAAAGTTAAGCTAGAACTAGAATAGTCGTAACTAATTTCCAACATTCCTACTCTTCTGCCTTCAGGGCCTAAAAATAGGCTTTAAAGAGATGAACATGCAAACTACAACCCTGAAGGTAGAGTAAAGCCGTACCACATACAGGGAACCCTGGAATAGCTTTAAGAATGAGTGCTAGACTCAAAAATAGTGAACCAAACATGATTTTTTGAATAACAACCAGTAAAAATGCTGGTGGCCCAAAATGCTTAGTTGGTTGCAAAGGAAGTCCTTGAAAAAGGGAGCTATCACTTGCCTATTGTTTGCAGAGTGATGGTACCTCTATTTGATCCCAGGTATACTGTTGCTCTCCAGCTTGTAGGCTTGCGAAGTCCTGTATAAGCCCCAAAATCCGCAGTCTCTGTTGAGGACAGATCCTCCTATGCACTGCAGGCTTGGTTGAGAGCAAAGGTTAGGCTTAGTAGGTGAACTAAGTTACTTTGTCGCAGCAGTAGCTTAGGTTCCACCTTGCTATGTCCATGAGTCCTCTGGAATGCAGCCAGAAAGGAAGTCCAGCCCCTCAGGTAAACTCTGGAAAAAGGAGGAGTTGAGGGCAGTGACGCCAGGTTTGAAGCCAAGACACAACTCTGCCCCTAAGTGCCCACATGGCTGGACAATAGAACAAAGACCCATACAGGTAAAGGCAGAAAGGTACAGAATAAAGATGTAAGAACAGCCCCTTGGGGGCACCACACCTACTTTGAGAGAGGTCTGGATTCAATTTAGGGAGAAAAGCATATGAAAAATAATCAAAATTTATTTTTCTTAATTTAAAACCTGATTAGGGGAATTCTGGACTGCCACAAATCTTTGAGTGCTGTCTTCTACATAAAAAGTACACAATTTAAATGGAGTAATGTTTAAATTGCTGAATGTTCTCCATTAAAAACAAATCTTCTAAACCAGAGTAAAGTTTTCTGCACAGAAATATTGTTTTCTGCACAGAAAAATATTTTCTCCCATGTAGACATTGCTGCTTTCTGGGCAAGACAACCACATGTGAATTTTATACAGATTAATTTTATTAATTTTATTTACAGTATTTATACCTCATCCTTCTCACCACAAAGGGAACTCAGAGTGGCTTACAGAACACACAGACAGCAAACATTCAATGTCGATAATACAGTTAACAAGGACAGACAATGCAAACAAAGGTAAAGGCATTGACGAAGGCTTTCAGGGCTGGAATCTCTGGTTTGTTGTAGGTTTTTCAGGCTGTATGGCCATGTTCTAGAAGCATTTTCTCCTGATGTTTCATCTGCATCTATGGCAGGCATTCTCAGAGGTAGTGAGGTTTGAAGATGCCTTTGAAAATACCTACCACAGATGCACGCAAAACGTCAGGACAGAATACTTCTAGAACATGGCCATACAGCCCAAAAAACCTACAACTACCCAAAGGTAAAGCCAGTTTTCCCATATTTCCGGCATCTTGGAGGCAGTGCTTGACTCTGACCAATAATTCCGAACACAATTTCAAAGTTACTCAGTCAATATGTATTACAAGACAGACAACTTGGTAGGAAAAACAAAATAAAGACCTTCATTGGGTTCCTACCCGAACACGCAGAAGTAAAGTCCCAAACCAAATGTAAAGTTCAGTTCATATTTCAGGGTTCCATCCCAAGGTTCAATTCCAAAATTCACAGGTGTTCTGCGGTCCCCCAAATGGGGGAAAGTTGCCAATATGAAGCCGCTATATCGCCAATTGTAATCCAAACCCAAGGCGGGTATTTATAATCCACAATGGATGAGCTGGGGGCGAGGAGACCGGAGGAAAAGCGATGGCGCCCAAGATGACCAGGCTGTGTAGCCTTCCGTGATGGTGGGATGGGTAGGGCTTAGCCAGGTGTGATCCACATTCACTCAGTGCTTGACTCTGGCCATTGGGGAGGGGGTGTTGCTCTATTTTCCATACCAAGGAGTTGTCCTCCTATCGATGTCCTTATTATAAATAGCAGTATCTATCTTACCTGCTCACATTTCTGCTTTCGACCTGCTATGTGGACAGGTGAGCTGGGGCTAACAGTGGGTGCTCACCCCACCTGGGCTCAAACTGTGGGTCTTCCAATCAGCAGGATTTTTCTGCAGCACAGCGGTTTTGCTAAGCCTGGCCCAATAAGTTCCAAACTGTACCGTTTTCAAAGACTTTCTCACAGTAGAAAGAATATTGATGGGATTATTCATTGCTTCCTTCAAGAATGAGTTTAGTAAATAATTACAGTCAGACCTCTCTGTCCACGGATTCTGTATGAATTGATACAACCTTTCATGGCTTTAAAATGTTGGTTTTTTTAAAAATCCAAAAAGTCAATCTTGATTTTGTAATTATTGCGCCCCATGGGGTTTGTTTTTTGTATCTGTATTATGTATTTGTTTGCTCTTTACTGCATGGGCCTTTGTTCTACTTTTCACCATGTGGACAAATGGGAGGGGCTGTGTTTTGGCTCCAAACCTGACGTCACCGCCCTTAACTCCTCCTCTTCCGGAGTTTACCTGAGAGACAGGACTTCCTCTCTGGCCTCATTACAGAAGACCACATGGACACAGCAAGGTGAAATCTAAGCCATTGCTGCAACAAAGCATCTTCGTTCACTTCAACTAGCCAAACTACGCTTTCAGCCAAAATTTACAGGGACAAAGGAAAGCCAGCCTTCGCACAAAGCCTGTAGATTTTGAGGAACCAGCGGACTTTGCGAGCCAAGGTAACATTGAAGGCAGCAGGAACCTGGAATCTAAGAAAGTACCATCACTCTGCAAACAAAGAGGCAAGTGATCGCCCTTTTATTCAAGGACTTTTCTTAGCAACCAACTACAAGCATTTTGGGCCACCAGCATTTTTACTGGTTGTTATTCAATAAATCTTGGTTTGGTTCACTATTTTGAGTCTAGCACTCATTATTAAAGATATTCCAGGTCTCCCTGTACATGGGATGGCTTTTCTCTACCTTCAGGGCCCATAGCTTGCATGTCCATCCTTTTAAAGCCAATTTTCCAGGCCCTGAAGGCAGAAGAGTAATGTTATATCAGGAGCACAATGTTATTATGCCACTGCAAAGAATTAGACTTGAACAGCCACAGATTTTGGTCCATAGAAAGGTCCTGGAACCAAACCCCAACAGATAGCAAGAACCCATTTTATCTCCCAAGTACAACTTAGCTTCAGTTGGCTTTATATCAACTCAGCTGACTTTCAACCATCTTATTTTATTTATTTATTTATTTATTTATTTATTTATTTATTCGGTCTTGTATACCGCTCCTTCCGGCAGGCTCAGGGCGGTTTACACACAGCCAGCAAACATACAATGTACAGCAAAAGCAATAAAACAACAAACAATGGATAAAATTACATAAAATGTCATCAGAAAAACAATGGGTGGTTACAATTTCCGGGATTCAGTTGAAGGCAAGCCTAAATAAGGTGGTTTTACATGCCCTCCGGAATGGAGCGAGCTCAGCAATGGCACGGACGTCCTCCGGCAGCGCATTCCACAATGTCGGGGCAGCAACTGAGAAAGCTCGTTGCCTGGTGGTAGACAGATGGCAGGAGCGGATTGATGGTACACCTAATAAATTTTGCTCTTCCAAGCGAAGTGATCTCGGGGGAACATACGGGGTAAGGCGGTCCCTCAGGTACACCATACAAGGCCTTAAAGGTCAAAACCAACATCTTGAAGACAATTCAGTACTCGATTGGTAGCCAGTGCAATTGCTGTAAGATGGGAGTAACGTGCTCTCTTGCCGATGCCCCCACCAGCAAGTGAGCCGCAGCATTTTGCACTAGCTTGAGTTTCCGAATTGTCGCCAAGGGTAGGCCTATGTAGAGGGCGTTACAGTAGTCTAGTCTCGAGATGACCGTCGCTTGGATTACCATGGCCAGGTCATTCCTGAACAAGTAGGGGGCCAGTCGCCTAGCCCAGTGTTTCTCAACCAGTGTGCCGTGGCACACTAGTGTGCCGTGAGCGATCATCAGGTGTGCCGTGGGAAATTGGCACTCTCCCCCCTCCTAGCAGCCCCCTCACAGGTTTCCAAGAAACAAATTGAGCCTCTCCGCTTGGAAATGGGGGTGGGTTTTTTTTTGCTATTTTACTGGATTTTTGAGAGTTGCCTCCCCACCCACAAAGGAACTGTTTATAACAGCTTCATGGCATCCATAGATAACTGGAAGCAAGTTTCACTCAGTGTGAAATTTCACAAAGGTCTGGAGAACAAGCTCTATGAGGAGCGGCTTGAAGAGCTGGGCATGTTTAGCCTAAAGAAGAGAAGGCTGAGAGAAGACATGATAGCCATGTATAAATATGTGAGATGAAGTCATATATATGTTGTGTTCATCGAAACAGGCCCAGGTTTCACACTGAGTGTATAAATACATTTTAAAACATATTAACTATATGTATTACTGTGTTAGAGTGTCATTTTGTATCATTTTGGTTGGTGGTGTGCCCCAGGATTTTGTAAATGTAAAATATGTGCCGCGGCTCAAAAAAGGTTGAAAAACGCTGGCCTAGCCTGTCGTAGATGGAAAAACGATGTTTTGCTGACCATAGAGACCTGAGCCTCCATGGTCAACAATGGGTCCAATTGGACCCCTAGGCTTTTTACCCGAGATGACGGGCTTAACTGCTTGCCATCCAGGTTAGGCAACCGGCACTCATCCAGCCCAGGCCGACCAGGCCACAGGATCTCCGTCTTCGATGGATTCACCTTCAGCCGGCTGGAACGCAGCCATCCAGTCACGGCTTCCAGGCATTGCTGGAAACAATCGGGTACTGTATCCGGTCTACCGTCCATTTTCAGCACAAGCTGGGTGTCATCCGCGTACTGATAACACTCCCGACCAAAGTCGCGCACCAGCTGGGCCAGCGGATGCATGTAGATGTTGAACAATAAAGGGGAGAGGATGGCTCCCTGGGGGACCCCGCAACTTAATGAGAGTCTCCCAGAGACCTCCTCCCCCCTCTCCACTCGTTGCCCCCGGTCTTGGAGGAAGGAGGCCACCCATTTGAGGGCGGTCCCCCTAACTCCCGTCGCGGATAAACGGTGGGCCAATAATACATGGTCTACTGATGACTCATCTTGATGAGTTCAGATTCCATTCTAAGACAAAAAGTCAATAGACATATTTCTACAATGCATCAATATTAACTACAGTATCAGTTTATTATTCCAATCTCCACCACCCACACCAAAACAAACAAACAAACAAACAAAAGTAATGTCCGGGCACTCTAAAACTAAGACATTGATTATGACTAAAAATGTGCTCCCCAGATTTCTAGCAATTGCTTCCGACAATCTTCTTTGTGGCTTCTGATGTCACATATCTGCAAAACCTTATCTCAATGCTTGAACATTTTTCTGACAGTTATGCATCTTTGGTTTTGAAAGAGGAGCTGTTGTTGCTGTTCTTCCTTTTTAAAACATCAATAATGAATATGAAAAGAAGAACTTAAATGCAAAAAATCTAGTAATTGACCATCTTCAGTGAAAATTCAGTAAAGATCTACTGACAATGCAAATCTATGTATGTGTACTCAGATGTAACTCCGGTGAATTCATTCGGGCTTCTTTCTAGCTTATATAGGACATGGCTATTTCTGGTTATAGGATTGTGGCCTTTAATTACAACTGGAAGAATGTTTTCATTGATGCTCTTTTTGACTATTTGTGGAATAGGAATGAAAAGAAAAACCACTAAAGATTGGAAACATGGAGAATAATTGGGAGAATTTCAAGGAGAATGTATTTTTTTTGTAGATAAATGGTTGAAGTTTTATTTCTTTTGCATGTATAAGTTTTAAAAAGAATTAATCTCAATAAGTGTGGCAAAACCGATAATGTAGGATGGATGCACTTGAGTGACCTCATCACTAAAAGTCTCATTGCTTTCAGTTCTACCACCAGTCAAGGACAATATGACAAGGGACACGAATGTGTCCCCATTATGCACCATGGTCCAAGTCAAGAGAAAACTCTTCAGGAAGGATCAGTTCCCAAACAAAAACAATTAATATGCTCATTGGAGAAATGGGAGTTGTAGTTTAAAACAGTTGAAGGATGCTATGAGGGCAGGTCAATAAGTCCGTGTCTATTTGAATTTCCCACCTCTTAACTGAAAGGGCAACACTGCTTCTGTCAACAGGCATCAGTCAGTTGACTCTAGTCAAAATTTGAACAAGCTGCATCATTTAGTTTGTTTTTGACAGCCATTGATAGCAGACTACCGCGTGATTTGAGGAGAAAATGGAAAAAGTGAATTTTGTGTGCTCATTAAGCATTATTTTTTTATGGAACACCATCACTCAAACCAAGGCTAAGCTTGATAAATACTATGGGGACTCTGCACCATCAATTTCAATGGTAAAAAAGTGGTTTACTGAATTTTGTTGTGGCCGTACAAGCACGGAAGATGCCGAACGTTCTGGACACCCAGTTGAGGTCTCTACACTCGAAACAATTGAAAAAATTCACGATATGGTGTTGGCCGATCAGAGATTGAAAGTGTTAGAGATTGTGGAAGCCATAGGCATCTCACATGGCTCAGTGGTTTCAATTTTACATGATCACTTGGGTATGAGAAAGCTTCCCGCCAGATGGGCGTTTCGTTTGCTCACAATCGACCACAAACGTAATCGTGTCACAATTTTGCAGGAGTGTTTGGCGTTGTTCAACCGCAATATGGATGGGTTTTTGCGCTGTTTCATATCCATGGACGAAACGTGGATCTACCACAACACACCAGAGACCAAACAGCAGTCAAAACAGTGGGTTTCTCAGGGTGAATCGGCACCAAAGAAGGCCAAGGTACAGGGCCGTAGCCAGGATTTTGATTCGGGGGGGGGGCTGAGTGTGGTTCGCTGAGACTGGGTGGAAGAGGGTCTACCCTAGCAAATCTTTTGTATTGTTATCCCAAAACCTCATTA
Organism: Anolis apletophallus; assembly: GCA_030556195.1. Classification (NCBI taxonomy): domain Eukaryota; kingdom Metazoa; phylum Chordata; class Lepidosauria; order Squamata; family Anolidae; genus Anolis; species Anolis apletophallus. Next base: position 31,796,098 of record JARBWK010000003.1, on the reverse strand, counting down.
ATGTGGTATATAATGAGCATGGTGATCAGATCATGATATGAATAAACATAACAGTTTAAATAATGTACCAGTAAGCCCTTTTCGCGGACCACCCTGAGAATTTCGGGGGGCTAGGTTTGTCAGCCAGCCAATAAAGTCATGGTGACTGTTTTTTGGGATGCACGTAGTATAATCCACATTGACTACCTTCAAAAGGGTAAAACAATCAATGGTGAATCTTATGCCAACTTATTGGGTCAATTTAATGAGCATTTGGCCGAGAAAAAAGTTCTTTTGCACCAAGACAATGTAAGGGTGCACACATGTGCAGTTTTCATGGCAACAATCCATGAATTGGGATATGAATTGCTCCTTCATCCACCATATTCTCCAGATTTAGCCTCAAGTGACTATCTCTTGTTTCCAAACCTGAAGAAATCACTTGGCGGAAAAAGATTTGACTCCAACAATGAAATCATCTCACAAATACCTATTTTGATGACCTCAACAAATCTTATTTTTTTGGAAGAGATAAAAAAAATTGGAGAAACATTGGACAAAGTATATAGAGCTCAAAGGAGACTACGTTGAAAAATAAAAAAATTTTTTATCCATAAACCTGTGTTTCATTCAAAAAGTCACTGACTTATTGACCCGCCCTTGTATCATCTCACCATCAGGTGTCCAGAGAAGGACTTCCAAAATGATCAAATGTCTGGAAGTCAAGCCCTATGAAGAGTGACTGTGGTTGGTGGAGCTGGGTACTTTTAGCTTGGAGAACAGAAGGCTGTGAGAAGACATGATAGCTATGTTTAAATATTTGAAAAACATCCCATTGAGGAGGGGGAAAACTTGTTTTCTGCTTCTGTGGAGACTAGGACACAATGGAGAAATGGATTCGGGTTGCAGGAAAAGAGATTCCACTTCTTTTCCTGCAGCATGAATCCATTCCTAAGCATTACAAAGAACTTCCTGATGGTTGAGCTGTTCAGCAGTGGAATATAATGCCTTGAGTGTAATGGAATCTCCTTCTCTGTAGTTTTGTAAACAAGCTGTATGATGGCAGCTTGTTCAACTTAAGCCGTCTGAGGGCTCGCACGAAGACTCTAAACTATCTAGTCCGTGAGCTGCTTTTTGCTGACGATGCTGCCCTTGTTGCCCATTCAGAAGCAGCCCTGCAGCGCCTCACATCCTGCTTTGCAGTAGCTGCAGAGCTGTTTGGGCTGGAAGTCAGCCTGAAGAAAATGGAAGTCCTCTACCAGCCCGCACCACAGGAAGAACACCATCATCCCCACGTCAGCATAGGCAAATCTGTGCTTAAGTCCGTTCAGCAGTTCACCTACCTGGGAAGCATCATCTCTTTAGTCGCCAAGATTGACAAAGAGATAGATCACAGATTAGCAAAGGCATATAGTGCATTTGGAAGGCTTCACAAAAGAGTCTGGAGCAACAAGCACCTGAGGCAAAGCACCAAAATCAGTGTGTACAGAGCTATCGTACTGTCTATTCTCTTCTATGGGTCAGAAACATAGGTCACCTATCGCCAACACCTACGACTCTTCGAACGCTTTCATCTTCGCACAATCTAAATATACACTGGACTGACTATGTGACTAATGTTGCTGTCCTTGAGCAAGCAGGGATCACCAGCCTTGAGGCCATGCTATTGAGAACACAGCTGCGCTGGGCAGGGCACATCTCTAGGATGGAGGACCACCGCCTTCCAAAGATACTACTCTATGGTGAACTCACCACGGGTCAGCGCAAGAGAGGCGCCCCCAAAAAGAGATATAAGGACTCCCTGAGACAACATCTCAGGCTCGGCCAGATTGATCACCAACAATGGTCCACCCTGGCCTCACATTGGGAGGCATGGAGCTGCACTATCCACAATGCTACGGCCTCTTTCGAGAAGACACGCCGAATGGGTCACGAAGAGAAATGACAACGCAGAAAGAACCGCAACTTGGAAACAACATCACCTAAGGAGACTTTCTGCTGTGCTTTCTGCAACCGATCTTGCCTATCTCAGATTGGCCTTTTTAGTCATCAACATGCTTGTAAAAAACGTGGGATGAGTCCTTCCTAAGAATCTTCATTCGCGAAGTAATGCCGAGAGAGTATGACCATCTATCAGGAGTTCTGTGTTCCTTCATTGCTAGCAGTTTGACTGGATGGCCCTTGAGGTTTCTTCCAACTTTGAGATTCTTTGATTGTCTGATCACCTTCACTACCACCACCATCATCATCTGTCCTGGGCCAAATGCTATTCAACATTTTTATCAATGACTTTGATGATGAAAACAAGGGTGTGCATATCATATGTCCAGATGACACCACATTGGAAGGGATAAGTAATATCCCAGAGGATATGATCAGAATCCAAAATGACCTTAAAGGGTTGGGCCAAAACTAACAAAATGAATTTCAACAGGGAGAAATGTACAATACTACACTTTGGCAGACAAAATGAAATGCACAGATATAGGATAGGTAACACCTGGCTTGAAAAAAGTACGTATGAAAGGGACTTGGAGTCTTGGTAGACCACAAGCTGAACACAAGTCTATCCTAGCATTTCTAAGCTGCATCAATAGGGCTATAGTGTCAAAACTGAGAGAAGTCATAATCCCACTCTTTTCTATTTTGGTCAGACCTCACCTGGAGTATTTTATCCAGTTTTTGGCACCACAATTCAAGAAGGATATTGACAAGTTAGAACATGTCCAGAGATGGACAACCAAAGGGGTAAAAGATCTGGAACCTATGCCCTATGAGGAATGTCTTAGGGAGCTGGGTATGTTTAGCTTAGAGAAGAGAAGGTTAAAAGAGGTTTCGGAGTGGATGGCCCTTGTGACCTCACCCAACTTTGATTCCATGATGATATTACTGGTACAGTTGAACCTTGACTTAAGAGCACCCCAACTTAAGAACATTTTGAGAAAACGAAGATCCTGACAAAAAATATGAAGAGAGCGAAGATGGATAGACTGCAAGAATCAACGAAAATACAAGTTACGAACAAAGTGTGCTATTTAGGAATTAACATTACAGCTAAAAATAACCAGCTACTGAAAAATAACTATGAAACAACATGGAAAGCAATAAGGAAAAAAATAGAAAGTTGGAGATATCTAAATTTGAGCTTATTAGCCAAAATAGCTGCGGTCAAGATGGACATACTACCCAGGATGTTGTTCCTATTTCAATCAGTCCCTATCCTTAGAACCAACTATAGTTTTAACGCTTGGAGAAAGGACATTATTAAGTTTATTTGGGATGGCAAAAAGTCAAGACTGAAATTTAAGAATCTTACTGATAGAAAAGAGGGGGGGGGGGGGCTGTCCCTACCTAATTTGCGATTGTATTACGATGCAGCGGCATTGAGTTGGGTTCAAGATTGGGCAACACTATCTAAAAGAAAACTCTTAAATTTAGAGGGACACGGTCTGAGAAGAGGGTGGCATGCCTACTTATGGCATGATAAAGCAAAAATAGAGAAGAACTTTACCAGCCATTATATTAGAGCATCATTAATTCGAGTATGGGGGAGATACAAAAGCAAACTATATCAAAAGACTCCTTTATGGATTTCTCCTATGGAAGCGCAGCACAGGAGAGAAATTCCAAGTTCAGAGTGGTACACTTATGAATCACTTCTAGAAAGGCAAGGGAATGACTGGACATTAAAATCACTTGATGACTTAAGAAAGTCAGGTAAGGACTTATCTTGGTTCCACTATGCTCAGTCAAAAGATTGTTTTAAGGAAGATCGCCAAAAGGACTTTAACCAACAAGAAACAATATGGGAAGTGGTTATGAAGAGAAGCAAAAGGCAAATTAGATTATTATACAATAAATTGTTAGAGTGGGACACAGAGGCAGATCTTATAAAAGATAATATGATAAAGTGGGCACAAGATCTGGGTCATACCATATTATTAAGAGACTGGGAAACATTATGGAGGAGGAATATGAGATACTCCGGAACAACTACAGCAGGGGTGCTCAGAATGGTGATCGGGATCACCAGGGTGATCTTTGGGCCTCATCCTGGTGATCTTGAGGCCCCTGACCAGGTTTTTTGCTGTTGGTCCTCTTCACGCGCCCCTGCACGCTGCAAAGAAGTCCTCCGTCGTTGCTCCTCCCCGCTCCCTGCTCGCGCGCCGCCTCCAAAAGCTCCAGAGTCCAAGAGGCAGAATGGGCCCCCTCTTTTGGATTCCTCCTCCTCCCTCCGTCCTTCTCCAGCCACTCAGAGTCGTAGGAGACCAAAGGGGGCGGGCCTGGATGACGCGATGCATGGCTGAAGCGCCCATTCTGCCTCTCAGACTTCCTGTGAGCTCTTGGAGGCGGCACGCATGCTGGCGGCGTGGAAATAGGAGCAATGACGGAGGAGGAGAAGAAGGACGCTTTGGGGTCATTTCCTTACCGCATCTCAAAGGTCGGTCTTTTTACTTTGGGGTGGGTGCTTGATTGTTCTGTGACATGTCTCTTTGTTTATTTTTAATGTTTAAAAATGGCCTTTTAGCTCCAAAGCTTCTCTGCTTGCTTTGTTCCTTGAGAAATATATGTTGGGGAATATGGAAATGTGGGAGAAATGGGGTGGTTGGATGTATTTTTATGCTCTGTTTTATATTGTTGTTATTAAATTGAAATGTTGATGTTTTATAACTTCATTTTATGTAAACTGCCCCGAGCCTGCTGGAAGGAGCAGTACATAAAAATGAATAATAAATATAAATAAATAAATAAGAAAATAGTTATACGTTTTACATTTCTGGGCAGGTGATCTTTGGGACTTGGTTCTTTAATCAGTAGCTCCCATGCTGAAAAAGTGTGAGCACCCCTGAACTACAGTAACTGAAAACTGGTTTAAGATTTTCTATCACTGGTACTTGACCCCTCAAAAATTAGCAAAATTCTACAAACATTTAAGCAGTAAGTGCTGGAAGTGCAGAGCACAGACAGGAACTTTCATGCATAGATGGTGGACATGTCATAAGATCAACAAATTCTAGAAGAGAATTCATTTGCATGCCCAAAAGATATTAGAGATTAATATTGAATTCAAACCAGAAGTTTTCCTGTTAAGTTTAACTAATGGGAAAATGGAGACAAACAAGGACAAAATACTATATTATATATCAGCGGCGGCCAGGATGGTTCTGGCAAGAAACTGGAAAAAGGAGAATCTACCAGATTCTGCGGACTGGGCAATCAAACTCAATGAACTTATGGATCTGGATACATTAAAAAGTATAGTAAATGATCAAAAGCTAACAAACAGAATAAATTGGCAGCCGGTTCGGGCCTACTTGAAAGAAACAAAGATCCAATAATATCAGAATCTTTTTGCTTTGAAGGAATGAAGACCACTGGATATGTAAACAGACGAAAGAATTAATTTCGAAAGTGAGCAAATTCCCCTGCTGACCCGACTGGAAGAACAATTGTTATAACTATCTTTATTCTTTTTTCTTTATCCTATCACACCCGTACTTTCTTCCCTCCCCTCTTCTCTCCCCTACTATCCCATCTTCTCTTCCCTGCCTCTATCTTTCTTTTCTACCCCTATGCTTTTATTACTTTATGTTAAAAAAACCAGAATAAAATTATTTAAATAAAAAAGAGCATTTTGAGTTAAGAGCAGTTGCTTAGCTCAAGTTTCACTTTGACATACAAGCAGTGTTTTGGGTTAAGAACTAGTGCTAGAGGGAAGCACTAGCACAAGAGTACAGGGCTTTAGGGCTTCAAGGGAGCAGCCTCCATGTCTCATGCCTCCATACCTTCCGCTCTTCTCCGCTTTGGGAGATTGCTGTCTGCTTTGCTCTCATCCGCTTTGAGGAACTTTGGGTTAGTTGATTTTGTGTGGGTTTTACGTTTGGTATGTTTGGCTTCGTGAAGAGAGAACGGGAGAAAGAGCAAGAAAGGGAGGGTGGCTGCAATGAGGACAGTATGAAAAAATGATGTTTCTGCCCCTTTTCTTTGTGCTTTGTTCTTCCTTGCCACAACTTTGTGCTTCTACCATTTTAAAGTTGATCTTTATTTTTGTATTGTTCCATGTGAATGTGCATTTATAAATTATTTGTTATTGACAAAGTACATTGTCTTATTAAAAACACGTAACAAAAATGGGGGGTTAATAGCATTTCAATGAGAAAATTGATTTGAAATAAGAGTGCTTTAAGTTAAGAGCTCAGTTATGGAATGTATTCAACTCTTACGTCAAGGCACCATGGTATTATTATACAGAGTGAATATCCCTTATTTGGAATTTTGAAATCTGAAATATTCCAAAATTGAAAACTGTCAACACAGTTGGTTGAGATAGTAACACTTTTTTCCTGATAGTTTCATGCACAAATAATGAAAAATGTGTACACAAATGCTTTCAGGTTGTATGTACGAGGTATACAAAACCATTCATTGTTTTGTATTTAGACTTGGGTCCCATCTGCAACATATTAAGTATATGCAAGTATTCCAGTATCCCAAATAATCATACATAACACTTCTGGTACCAAGCACTTTGGTTAAGGAATACTCAACCTGTATTAATATAATAAATAGGCTATAGAATTCTAACTTAGGGAAAACCAATTTACAACAGAGCAAATTTGCTCTGCGGGGAACAGTTTGATCCTGCAGTCCAGAGACTGATGCAACCAGAGGCCAAACCACAGAAAATTTCCTCCGCATTGAGAGTATAATAAAATGTACAAATTTCTTCCAAGTCTTTGAAATATCCTCCTTTGAGCTGGATCACCTTCCAAACTGCAACTTTCACAGCTGTTTAGCTCTGCTGAGAGTCTTCCCTTAAACCCTAAATTTCAATGTAAGTGCTACGTTTTGCTGGAGGCTTGCCCCTCATGTCTAGTTAATGTCAGATGCTGCAGAAAGGCTGTATTTTTAACCTCCAAATTCCACCAGCCTCTGAATTAGATTCCCACTTTCCCTGATTTTGCTCAGACCACTTCTTGTTATTCTTAACACACAGGTTAAGGTAGTTGAGATTCTCAGGTACGCCAGGTCCAAACCCAGTTAAGATAGTAAATCTATCTATCTATCTATCTATCATCTATCTATCTATCTAATAAAAGTCAGTGTTTGCAGCCGAGTGGTGGGAGGAATATGTGGCAGCGTTTCGATTGGCTGCCACTCCGGGATTATTTGCATAAATGGCTCTGACTGGCCAGCCACCCAACATTCCAGCACAGCACAGAGAGGAAAGGAAAGGACCTGAGGCAGGCATAAATGGCTGGAGTTGAAGTTAGCCAGTTGACAGTTTTTTCTGTTGGAAATGGAATGTTCAGTACCTTCACCCAATACACTTCTAAGGTGACTCAGAGGGAAAGCAAAAGGCCTCAGGCACTCAGCCACTGTGGCCCACAGCAATGACGGATCAGGACCAAACATGGCAAACAAGGGACCAATGGCCCACTTCACAACCTGGTGTGGTTTAGGGCAGGATGGGCCACGAATGATGGGATTTGCAGTACCTTAATCTCACTCACTTCCCAAACAACACTGCAGCCCCTATAAATCACAGACCAGGCACAAAATTGACCAGGCACAAGGCTTCCTTAACTTGATTTTCCTGACTAGGCCTCAGCTCATGGGATATTGTTAGGCTTCCTCAACTTGATTTCCTGACTAGGCCCCCAACAATGACAGAACAAGACCAAACTTGGCACACAGACCCCCCAAGATGCACCCTACATCCTGGTGCAGTTTGAGGAAGGCTGGACCATGGATGATGGGACTTGCAGTACTTTAATTCACTTTCTTAGAGCACTGTGGCCCACACCAATGACGAACTATGGCACACAATGCCTTCCTCAAATAACCCGGGCACCGCCGGGTCCCCAAGCTAGTGAATAAATAAAATAAGTGAGTACGCTTTTCAAAAATGAAAATTTGTAGATGACTCTATGGCAGCATTTCTCAACCTGGGAGTCGGGACCCCTGGGGGTGGGTAGTGAGGGGGGCAGTGTCAGATTGGTCACTAAAGACCATCACAAAACACAGTATTTTCTTTTGGTCATGAGGGTTCTGTGTGGGAAGTTTGGCCCAATTCTATTGTTGGTGGGGTTCAGAATGCTCTTGGTTGCAGGTGAATCCCAGCAACTACAATTCCCAAATGTCAAGGTCTATTTTCCCCAAGCTCCACCAGTGTTCACATTTGGGCATATTGAGGATTCGTGTCAAATTTGGTCAAGATCCTTCATTTTTTACAACTTCCAAATGACTATAGGTCTTATGATTGAATTTTTCAGTCCACTTTCTACACCTTCTTTCAAAATATGTCTCTAGTGTGAAACATCAGATTGGGATTAGATCGTTAGGCTGTTCACTGGCATATCCCCTCTCACTATACACTAATACCTAGACCAGTGGTTCCCAATCTTTGACCCTCCAGGTGTTTGGGATGTCAACTCTCAGAAGGTTCAGCCAGCTTGGCTAACTGCCAGGAATTCTGGGAGGTGAAATCCAAAACACGTGGAGCATCAAAAGTTGGGAACCATGATCTAGATCAGCTGGAATAGATCTAATAATAATATACTTTATTTATATTCTGCTCCCTGGGGGGGGGGGGGATGGGACTCATGGCAGATTACTGAACAACACATACTGTATATGGCAAACTTTCAATGCCATCATACAATTAACAAGGACAGACAATACATAAACAGAGATATCCCATCTTTCCCATTTCTGGCATCTGGAGGCTGTGCTCGACTCCGGCCATGGGGGGATACTACCACTCCATCTTCCATGCTGAGGAGCTTTGTCGTCCTTACACATCCTTCCAATCGAATCAGCAGGCATGTCCTTATAGGTGCCTTTTATTACCTCCCCGCTTAAAGATCTATTTATTTACTCACATTTCTGTTTTCAATCTGCTAGGTGGGCAGGGAGCTGGGGCTGATGGTGGGTGCTCACCCCAACCCAGGTTTGAACTGCCAACCTTTTGATTGGCAGGATTTTCTGCAGCTTAATGGTTTAACCTGCTGTGCTAAGTCCACTGTGCTAATAAATCCATGAGAATGTGGTAACTTAACAAATGTTGGTAATTCAACATGATACTATCCAGGCAGAGGCCACAAGGGGGCGCTAGAAAGAGGCTAGCCCATTTGGGGAGAGTTGAAGGGGGAAAACCATTTCCCCTGTTTTCACTGCTTATCCCCCTCCCCCCTCAACTTCCCATGTCATAAACAACGGTTGTTTCTACGAAAGGGACATGGGTGGGACAAATAACAGGGAAACGAGGGGAGGGGGGAATGGTTTACCTCCTTCAACTCACCACCCCTATAAAATTGACTATCCTTCACTCTCTAGCACCCCCTTGTGGCCTCTACACAGATAATATAGTTTATTTATTTATTTATTATTTACTTTATTTATATTCTGCGCTTCTCACCCCGAAGGGGACTCAGAGCGGATTACAGATACACATACTTAGCAGACAATCCCTGCCGTTTTGCACATACACAACATATAGACGAACAGAGGCAAACTCTGGCCATCAGGGGGAGCTGACACACTCCTCATCTCTCAGCGTTCCAAGCATCCCTTGTTGTTCCTTCCATGTTCCTCAGTGTTCCTGGAGTTCTTTAATGGCCTCATAATTCAGTCAAAATTTGCCTCCCCACTTAATGTGGTATCTTTATCTCCTACTTGACAGATGCAACTGTCTTTCGGGCTGCAAAGGTCGACAGCAGGCTACACTTAAAGGTTGAGCACCCACCTCAACCCGGGCAGGCCTTGAACTTATGGCCTACTGGTCAGAGAGATCTTATGCAGCTGACACTTAGCCAGCTGCGCCACATTCCCGGTGCACATTCCAACTAACAACTGAATTTAGGCTATCGGTTATATTGCTGGTTTATGTTCTACCTTAAAAAATATATTTGACCAAGCAATATTTGAAACCACACATATAGGAATAAGTGGCTGTGAATGCCATGAACCCCATCACTTTGCCCCATGAATAATGTAAAGAGGCAGATTCATCAGTACCAACCTAGTTTCTAATCTATTATATAAAGGGGTTCCCATCATGGAACGACAGTCCCAAACAGAGAAACCTTACAACGCAGAAACACCACACTTGCCAACAGAAATAGGCCTCAAGCAAGGTAGGTTTGTAGCAAAGAAACTTTCCCCCTCAAAACCTAAAAGGCCCCCAAAACAACGAGTAAAAAACCCCTACATTTCCCAGCATCCTCCGGGGCTGCCAACGACTCTCCCTTCCTCTACATTCTGACAACATGATTGGCTGCCAATAAGGGCGGATTTGCATAACTCCTGCACTGGCCAGCCAACATGAACATTCCAACCCATAATAAACTGTCAGAGGAGGATAAGGCAAAGGGCTGAGGCACAAACACAAACACCCAATTCACTACCCATAGAAAATTTATACCCCTACAAATCACAGACCATGCCCAAAATTGACAGTAAGGCTTCATTAACTTAATTTCCCTGACTAGGCCTCACTTAATGGAATGCTGTTTACGCTCTGAATTGACAGTAAGGCTTCATTAACTTGATTCTCCCGACTACGCCTCAGCTCATTGGACATTGTGTATGGCCTGAATTGACAGTAAGGCTTCATTAACTTGCTGTTCCTGACTAGGCCTCAGCTCACGGGACATTCATTGTGTATGGCCTGAATTTACAGTAATCTACCTTGGCACACAGAGCCCCTATGACCCACGCTACATTCTACTACAGTTTGGAGGAGGGTGGACCATGAATTATGGGACTTGAAGTACCTCCATGGATAATGGGATTTGTAGTACTTCAAAACCCATCATTCCCCCACAGACCATTGTGGCCCAGAACCAAGACCGATAAAGACCAAACTTGACACAATATGCCCCCATGACCCACACTCCATCCGACTGCAGTTCAGAGGAGGACACACCATGGATAATGGGATTTCAAGTACCTCCACTCACTTCCAAAGTTAACTTCCAAGCATCAACCTCTACATCAACACAGCAGACGGAAAGACAAAAAACATTATATATCCACAAGCTATGCAGAACGCCAGCAGCACCACACACCAACAACTCCACAGGACTTCAACATCCCACCCACCAGAACAACCCACAATGACACAGCCAGGGACCCAACAACACCATAACTAACAACAATTCCAACCCTTACATACTCAGACTTTCTCGCATTTCCTAAATAGGACACAGCAACACGTGCCGGGTACAGCTAGTAACAATATAAAACTCTTTGAAGTGTGTCTACTGATTCACATACAGTTCAGCTAGTCTACATGTAACTAGTCTGTTCTATATCGACTACCCGACTGCTGGTCTATAACAACTTGATAGCGATCTTGTTATTACACTCCACTTGTCCTCCTGCTAAGGTTATGATTTCCCCCTACAGTATTGGCAACTATAACTGGCTGCTCAAAGTTTGTGTGTGACACATTTAACTTCCCATTTACCTTCCCTGCAAGGGCACAGGACAAGATAATAGGCTGGAGATCCACATCTATCCCTAGCAGAGCTAATTTTGGAATTTAAGATAGAGAACAAAATAAATGGACTACAGTAGCTACCCGAAGAGCCTCTCCTTTATGTTAGTATAAAGGAGATGGGATATGGCAATTTCTTTTTCTCCAAAAGTTGAATAATACCCCTAAGTTCTATATAGCCCAGAGCTCCCTAAAATAGAAAAAGAGCGGGGCTCATTCACAAAGTAACAATTATCTTTCCTCAAGGGTGACCAGAACGACACATGGCCTAAATTCAATTGTTAGTCCAATTAAATTGGATTCATTGAACTAATCAGATTTACCTATGTGTTGATCTACCATTAAATAATTAGCAATCTACTTTTTGCCCTTTTGTCATGCAAAATGTGTGCTCAACACGAAGATGTTGGGAATGAAACTGGGTATAAATGTTAAGGGCAACGTTCTACATTTCATGTTTAACTATCGATTCGACCCCCATACAGAAGATAAAGCGAAATTCAAAGCATACTGATTTGCAATTCAATATCTGTACCGAAGACAAGGTTATGGGGCTTAAATATAGATGTGGTTATTCAAAATACTGTGCTACCTTTCAAGGTCAGCAACTCAGCTCCCACACCTGTTTTCAAGGAAGTCAAGCAAGATGTTCGACACACTGAAATATCTTTTCTGGGTCTTGAAAGTGAACAAGATTTTATATGTACGTACGTTGCCTTGATTCTCTTTTAGAAAAAAGGCATCCAAGGAAGAAAAAGAAAAAAAAAGGGGAGGGGGGGGCACTAACAGCATAACTCTCCAACAGGGCCGTAGCCAGGATTTTGATTCGGGGTGAGTTTGTTTCGGGGGGCTGAGACTGGGTGGAAGAGGGTCTACCCTAGCAAACCTTTTGTATTGTTATCCCAATAACCCCATTAATGTGGGATATAATGAGCTTGGTGATCAGCTCATGATATGAATAAACATAACAGTTTAAATAATGTACCAGTAAGCCCTTTTCGCGGACCACCCTGAGAATTTCGGGGGGGGGGGGGCTGAAGCCCCCTTAGCCCCCCCTGGCTACATGCCTGCTCTCCAAAGAAAGCTCATGCACCAGCCAAAGTTGATCACCAAAGCTCAGAGGCTATGTGTCTCCCTAGAATTTTGGTATCTTTATATGTTGGTGGAGAACTACAAATTAGAGATTGTAATATTCATAGAATCATTGGGATATATTTCCTAATTGATAATAGTTTGAATACAAAGATATTCTGCTGGGAGAGATCATCTGGATTTTTGGGGTTGGCTATCGTCTGTAGACAGATGATGTTCAGCTCTATCACTCCTTCCCGCCTGTTACTAAGGAAGTTGTTCAGGTCCTGAACCAGTGCTTGGCAGCTGTGACAGTCTGGATGGGGTGAACAAATTGAAATTGAATCCAGACAAGAGAGCCCAGATCACCCATAAGGCCACACTAAGCCACGGCCTAGGGGCGCAGCCGGGGGGGGGGGGGGTGCCAGATCCGCCCCCCCATTTTTTTTAAAAAAGTCGATCTCTGGGCGCTTCTGTGCCTGTGCGCCATCCACACACACACACCCCTTTGCTGCACTCCTCTTTGGCTCCTCCCTCCTCAGGACTCCCAGAGGTTGCAGCGACAGCTGCACAGCCCGCATCCACGCAGCACTGCGCACCTCATGAGATGAGTCTCAGCGTGGCTTGAGGAGGGAGGGAGGGAGGAGGAGGAAGGAAGGGAAGGCTCGCCCCCCCGGGGGCGGGGCTTCCCTTCCTTCTCCTCCGTGACGCGCCCAGCTTCCTTGGCTCAATGAAGCCGGGCGCGTGGCGGAGGAGGAGGAAGGAAGGGAAGGCTCGCCCCCGGGGCACACGGAGGAAGAAGTAGGCGAGCAGAGACGCAAGGAGGAGGAGGAGGTGGGGGGGGGTGCGGTAGAAGTTGGTTTGGGGGCGTAATTCCAAAGTGTGTTAATCCAGGCCTGCAAGAGGGAGGTACTCCTAGTCAGTTGCAAGGTCAAACAGGGCATAGGGTTACAGTCTGTACTGGATGGGGTTACAACCCCCAGCCCCCAAAGACACAAGTTCATAGTTTTGGAGTTCTTCTAGATTCGTTGTTGAGCCTGGATCCCCAGGTCTCGGCGGTGGCTAGAAGATCTTTTGTACAATTAAAACTTGTGCGCCAGTTATGCCTGTACCTTGGGAAGTCCGACTTGGCCATGGTACTCCACGCTCTTGTTACATCCCAAATAGATTGCTGCAACACACTCTATGTGGGGTTGCCTTTGAAGACTGTTCAGAAGCTTTAACTAGTCCAACAGGCAGCAGCCAAGTTGCTCTCTGGAGCGGCACACAGAGAGCATACAATCCCTCTGTTACGCCACTTCCACAGGCTGCCAGTCTGCTACAAAGCACAATTCAAAGTACTGGATACTGTAGAATTAATACAGTTTGAAAACACTTTATTGTGCTCAATGCTATGGAACCCTAGGACTGTTAGTTTGTTGAAGCACCTGCACTCTTTGGCCAAGGAGATGAAAGATCTTGTGAAACAACAACTCCCAGGATTCCATAGCCTTAAGCCGCAGGAGCTAAAGAGATGTCAAACTGTATTAATTCTACAGTTGGGTGAGGGAAAGCAAAACTCAGGGTGAATTTTGGGCTGTTTGCTCACACTTTTAAGCAAACCATCCTAAATAGAGGGACTGAAACCAAGAAGGTAAGGCATGCAGAATGGAGTGAGTAGATTCATTCCAATAGTTATGTATCTAGTATGTATTTATTAGTGTATATATGATTTGTGTTAAGGTGACTGTCTTAGATTTAGTTATGTTAGATTTAGTAGTATTCGTTTTAAATATTATGAAAAAAATGTACTGTTTTTGTCTTTCCTATTTTTTCCTTTGTTTTTGAATAAAAAATATTTTAAAAAGAATATCAACCTCCAAAGAACCCAGATTCTATCTTCGCGAATAATTGCTTCCAATAAAAAATGTTTCACCTTTCAACCTATGCTAAGTTTATCTTGGCAGCAGTGGCAATCTTGTATATCAAAGGCAGGTCATGTTGTGCTAGTCGGAAGGCAAGCAGGAAGAATTATGCAGGTAGATACAAACTGGCACAGACCTTTAAAGCCAAAACCAGCTCATGAAGAAATCTTCGATACTACTTCGTATCACTTACCGAAGCCATTGATCTTGTTGTCTTATGCGTTCTGTGCTGTGTTGACAGAGATTTCTTGTTTAAAATCCGGACTGACAAGGTCACATTGGGAGCTGTTTACCAGTAAAGGGAATGTATTTCATCATGGCAGTAAAACACCATCACAATCCCTGCCAACCTCCTTGGCAAAGGGCAAAGGGGTATATTGCAAGCAATCTCCTGCCCATCCATGTGCATAACATAAACGTGCTGCTCTTTTGTGGTGCCTTTGTTCAATGTTAGAGTTAATCAGTTAGCTCCAAGGGATATTAATACAAGAAAAAGCCCTGGCTGCTAGCCTCAGAAGTCGATGTATAAATCCCTGACTTCAGCAGGTCCTCCCACAATTAATCTTGTTTGGTTTACCTGTCATTAGCTCAATCACCACAAAGTCATATAAGTATTCATGTTCCATATTCTATCCAGTGTGGTTGGGATCTTTATTAGACGTGGTAGAAACACCAATTTCTCAGGTTGTATATATAACATGTCCAGGTAATATGATGCCACACACATATAGAACAACAACAGAAGTACAGTAGTTATTGAATGACAATTCATATCACTCTTGATCATATGCCATGCAGATTGGGGATAATGGGAATTGAAAGTCAACAGCACTTGTGGCTCTGATGTTGGGGAAAAGTTAAAGGTCATATTAAAGTCAGACATCATATTATTTATTTATTTATTTTGGGATTTGCACGTGCATGGGTGATACACCTCCTGCCTAATAACCAACAACACAGAGACACAATTTGTTGGGATAAAGTTGGCCGCAACTCATTTATTGATAACAGGAAGAGGGGTTGGCAGCCATGCATGGGTCCTGGATCCGGGGTCGGACAACCCGCTGTTGTCCAAAGACGCTTGCATGCCTGGGTGCCACCAGCCCACTACCAGTCCACGAAAACTCGGCACTCCAGGGGCCAGGGCGTTATCCCCCCTACCACCAGGGGGTGATAAGCCAGATCCAGGGCCCATGCCACACGCAGAGTTGCGACGATGAAAACACAAACACAGAGTTGTGACAATGAACACAAGTAACAGCAAGAAACGTTAATAAGATATAAACAATAAATACATAGCATGAAAAGTAAAAAAGATACAAACAATGAATGCAAGCAGGGTGGGTGGGATGGACAAAAACAGGAACAGGCCCAGTGCCTGTTGAGGAGCCTTAAATAGACTGCCCAGGCGAAAGGGAGGGCTGGCCCACTGACGGGGCAAGGGAGGCGGTGCCAGCCCCACTATTGGCCAGCTGACACTGGTGGCGGGAAACTCTCCCGCCACCCAGGGGACTTACTCCCCCTCCCTAGGGCCATGATGGCAGTGAGGACACCCTACACCGCAACGCGCTTGGCCCGGTGAGTCTCTGGGCGATTTACAGTAAAAACACACAGGTAATACCTAAACATCTAAAACATCTAAAAGTATCTAACATCTAAAAACATCTAAAAGTGTCTAACATCTAAAAACATCTAAAAACAGTTAACTGTCTAATGGTTCACCCGAACGCCCTCTCAAACAGCCACGTTTTACAAGCCGCGCGAAAGTCTTTTAGATCGCGGGTGGCTCTGATGTAAGGAGGGAGGGCGTTCCAAAGTGCCGGGGCAATCACCGAAAAAGCTCTACGCCGGGTTGATGTCAAATGGGCATCCTTAGGGCCTGGGACCTGTAGTAGATTCTGATGGTCTGATCGAGGCGATCTCAAGGGTTGACATGGAGAGAGGGGCTCCCATAGGTATGCCGGCCCTTGACCATGCAAGGCCTTGTATCTAAATTCAAGCCTCACTATCCTGACTAAACAGAGCAAACTGCAGCCTTCCAGATGTTACTTTATCCCAAATCCCATCAGCTTTAGTCCTAATATCTAATGATGAGAAATACAATAGTTGTAGTCCAGCATTTGGAGGGCCACACGGAAGGACAGATTCAGCCTGTGGGCCTTGCGTTTGACACATGTGACCTAGATATTACTAGACAGGACAGTTGTCTAGGAATTTGTAGGACTTCAACCAGAGGTTGGCCTCAAGGTTAACCAGAGACTCAAGATGGAGGACAGAGACATTTCTAGAGAAATATTTTCTTGGGTAAAAAAGCATGGTTTTGGGGGTCCAATGCTCCTAAACCCCATGAAAGTAGAATATCTAATTGTATGTGCAGATGTCTACATCCTGCCATCATTACTTTTTTGGACCACCAGCCCTGCCAGGATGTTCAAAGAACATGTCGTTGGAGGATGTGTGGAGTCAGAGTCCAAAAAAGACTTTCCCAAGCTCTGCAGATATTCCTCCTTCGTAAATGTGCAGCATGAACAGTCGAGCTAAATGGATGACAAGAGGCCGTAGCAGGAGCTGGAATCCAGCCCAGTCCTCTGACAGCACTACAGGGACTTAACAGTGAAACAACATGAGGCCATTGCTTTGGACAGCAGAATCCATGTGGAAAAGCCCTCCATAGTCCCTCCAATTTCCAATTTCCTTAGCTGCCAGAGCATGTCGGTGAGGACAGCAGTAAATCTGATGTTTTACTTCTGGGGAAAACCTGTCTAGGACTTCCAATGCTTTCTTTCACAAGTGAAGCTGGCAAAATAAAATACAATTTAAAATGAATAGAGATGAGGGATGCTAAGAGGGGAGAAATCTAAAACTCTGAACAGTAAGACGTGTTTTACTCAATCATATTGTACAACCCCCATATCCACAGAGGATATGTTCCCGAATTTACCAAGGAAACTCAAGGCTGCAGATAATAGTGAACCACACCTGACAAAAGCATAATCTAGAATCATACTGGAGGATCTAGAAAATGCCTAGAGCAGACACCCATCTAGGATTTCAAGGTCCTCAAGTGTGACTCCATTGTTAACATTGGGTGGAAGGAGAATTGTGCTTAAGGACCTAGAAAATGCCTAGAGAGAACACCACTTTTGAATTTCTAGTTCCTCTAACATGATTTGGTGGTCAACATCTGGCCAAGCAACAACACAGTGTGGTTAGCATGGCAAAAGTTATTAATGAAGAAGAGTAGACAAGGTGGAGAGTCAACTACAGTTCAAATTTCTTTGAGCTTACTGGGTAGCATAGGTTCAATTTATCTCCTGTCCATTCACTACTGCTGAGTTAAGAATTGGACTATGACTCTAAAGATGAGGGTTCATCAAATTCTTGCTCAGCCCCATGGAAAGTCATTGGTTGAATGTGGGCACATAATAAGCCCTCAGACTCAGAAGAAGGCAATGACAAAGGCAAACACAAGGCAAAAGCAAAGCCTCTCTACAGCCCCATTTACACTGCCATATGATGCAGTTTCAATTTTGCATTATGAAGTCATTTAACTGCATTATATGAGTCTACACTGGCCATATAGTGAAATTCTAAATTACATTATCAATCAGTCAGTGGTGATCACTCGTGTCCGGATATGATCGTCTTCCAACTGTAAGGCCTTGGTGGTGGGTCCGTAGATGACTGTAGAGACCTATTCCGGACATCGATTTTCAAGTGGAAGGCAGTCCTGGTCAAGGTTGGCTTGATGTGCCTTCCTCTTGACATGTTTCTCCCTTTCTCCGTCCATTTGTGCCTCTTGAATTCCACAGCACTGTTAGTAACAGCTGATCTCCAATGAGAACGCTCAAGGGCCAGGGCTTCCCAGTTCTCAGTGCCTATGCCACAGTTTTTAAGGTTGGCTTTAAGCCCCTCTTTAAATCTCTTTTCCTGTCCACCAACATTCAATTTTCCATTCTTGAGTTGGGAGTATAGTAACTGCTTTGGGAGATGGTGATTGGGCATTCGGACAACATTGCAAGTTCATTGAAGTTGATTTCATTTTCGTCAAAGGGGTCTTGATGTTTCTTAGTTTGGTATCCAATGGTTTCTTCGCAGGCTGTGATGATAGAGGTCTTCAGTTTATTCCAATGCTCCTCAACATTTTCAGAGTGTTCTATGGGTAGAGGAGTGTTTTTTGGAGAAGGGCTTGTTTGGGGGGCTCCTGAAAAGCTTGGGTGTTCATTTTAGGCTTTATCTTTCTTGCATTTGGGGGCAATCTTGATAGCCATTGTGGATTGGATTAACCTGTGGTATGTCCAGCAGTCATCAGCTTCTGTCATGGCTCTTATGAGAAGCACATCACGATTGTCTCTGGCACATGGAATACATAGTCTAAGAGGTGCCAATACTTTGACCGGGGGTGCTTCCATGATATCTTAAGCTTGATTTTCTGGCAGAAGAGTGTATTTGTGATGACAAGGTTGTGTTTCACTCATTTGGTGAGAAGCAGGATGCCATTCAGTTTGCTGTTTCCAACCCCAACCTTTCCTATAGTCCCTGGCCACAAGTCAAAGTTTCATCAAACTTTTGCATTAAAATCACCCAGGAGGATGATTTTGTCTTCCTTAAGTATCTCTGACAAAATGGTTTCCAGTTGACAGTAACATTTTCCCTTGATATCTTCATCAGCATCTAGTGTTGGTGCGTAGGCACTTGTGGTGGTTGCCTGTTGGCTTTTGGCAAGGTTAATTTGGAGGGAAAGCCATTCTTCAATGCCAATGGGTGCTTTGGACAGATGCTTCACCAGATTGTTTCTGATAGCAAAGCCGACTCTGTGTATTCTTCGTTCTTCTTCAGGCAGCCCCAGCTTCCTTGTAGGAATAGCAGTCCTGCATTCAGTCCACACATTCCATGTTCCAAAGTTAAGTTTTCTTTTTTGGCTGCAGGGTGGTGATTGCTATGGATGTGGCAGTCCAATCAGGGATAAGAGAGGCAGACTATGTTTAGGGCACCTTTGTATGGGGTGAGCAGAGTGGATCCTAAACAGTAGGCATGAGAAAAAAGTTATGAAAATGATTCGTTTCGTAAGAAATTCATAAGAAATGCTACTTTCGAGTATTTCCGCACCTGGAACGCCAACCAGGAAGTGGACTTCCTTTTACGGTCCTTGAGGCCAACAATTTGCGTTAGGATCGTAATAAATTCTTAATTCTTAATTAATTAATTATTGTACTACCTACTCACTTCTCCCTGTCTTCTCCCCCTCATTTCCTTCCCGCCTTCATTCAGCTTCTTCTTTTTCCCGCATTTCTATGGGGAACTGGAAGTGACGCTGCTGCTAGGTAGGCAATGCATTCTGGAAAGTGTAGTCCTCCATGCTTTCCCCCCCTCCTTCTCTTCCCCGTTGCTCTGCTGCCATGCCCCATCGCAGGGGCCAGCTTCACACACACACACACACGTGCGCGCGCGCTCCTCCTCTCTCTCCCTGCACTCTCTCAGATGCTTCTCTTCCCCGTTGCTCTGCCTTGCCCCATCGCAGGGGCCAGCTTCAGCCCTCCAGGTACGTGTTTTGGACTTCAACTCCCACCATTCATCACAGCCTCAGGCCTCTTCCTTTTCCTCTCAGCCTGGGCAAACTTGGGCCCTCGCTCCCTCAGGATCGGGGTGAGAGAGAGGCAGCGAGGAGCAAGGGAGGGCCTCCTCCTTTTTTTGCTGCTTCCAAGAATAGAATACCCCTCCCTCCCTCCTTCCCTCCCTCCTTCCTATTTGGAGAGTCCCATCTAGAATTCAGTGTGATTTATTCAAGTTTTGGCCTACAACTCCCAGAAATCCCAGCCAATTTACCAGCTGTTATGCGCATGCTCTGGCATACGAATTACTAACGAATTTCGTTAGTAATTAAGTTACATTTTAGAACTTTTTGGGAATTTTTTTGTAAGTCTTTGATATACTAATCAAAAAAAATCCCCCCCCCCCCCATTAGATTTACGATTTGCTATTTTTGGGTTCTAAACCATGCCTACTAAACAGAGCTGCTCAGTCATGGATACAGCTGCCAGACTACTCAACTGCCTTGGACCTTGAGATAAAACAACTGAATCCATAGCCATCACCCATGTGCTAGTCTGTGACTAGGGGCTTCCAGATTTCACAATTCTGCTCTCATCGCCACTCACTGATCACCATGGGACTTTTGTTGGTTTTGTTTTATTTTTTTCTTGGAAGACGCCTGTGCATGATTTTTTTAAATGTATGGACATCAGTACACAGCCGATCAACACACAGTCTTCACACTGGTATGGTTAACACGATGATGGTGGATTTTCATCTGTTGCGGCCTTCTTCCGCCTTCACAGCCATTGTAGCATGTACCATGTTATCTTCCGCCTGCTCCACCACTGAGGTCTTCGGGTCTTTGAATTGTGCTTGGTCTGGATCCTATAATAATAATAATTTATTTATTTATACCCCGCCACCATCTCCCCAAGGGGACTCAGAAAGACTTACATGAGGTCAAGCCCAACAGTACAACCCCGCCACCATCTCGGAACGGCTTACATGATGCCAAGCCCAACAGTACAGCAGAGCAAATATACAACATAAAATACAAACAGTAAAATATAATGAAAATAAAAATAAGATACAAAACAATACAAATGAACGCACCAAACAATATAAAATCACAGTAATTGAATCACCAAAAAAAATTCAATCAATCACCATTGGCAGGGCGAGTTGCAAAGATTAAAAGTTTAAAAACACTGGGGTAAGCAGGCCATGTAGTACATCTAGACAGAGGATCAGAGGGACGAAAGTGAGGTTTAATTGCCCTAGAAGATAGAATAAAGTGCTTCTTTCCCTGTGGCCCCTACTGGAAGTAGTTGACTCCAACAGTTATGTCAATAGGTTCATTGGAACATGCAAGGCCCCTCACTACGACAAGGTGACAATCCATCGATGGAGAAATGACATTATATGGCAGTGTAGATAGGACCTAACAAGAAAAAACAAAGATGAGTTTGTAGGATTGCCAAAACTCAGAAATGACTTGAAGGCACAAAACAACAAGAAAACTACTTTTGCACCTTGGACTCAGTTTGCAGCAACGGAAGCCACAGACAAAGAAGGGAAAGTGGGAGAAGAGATAAAATAGGATATATTAAATACAACTGCAAAAGTGAGATGACAGAAGATGCTCTGCATCACACTGCATTAATTTTATATTGTAAGATAAAAGGCCTTTTGACACCGCTTTAACTGTCATGGCTTAATGTTACAGAATCCTGAAATTTGTAGTTTGATCCCAGCATTGTTGGATAGAGATGAACTACATTCATTCTACAGTATAGATGCACTTTTAGTCTGTCCCTGCAAAGTCAGGACAGTTGGAAAGAACACGTTAGAAACATTTTCTAATTTAGCATTTGTAGCTTTTTACCATTTCCCTCCATTTTTAGGTGACAACAGGCTTACTAGGCCCTGATGCTGGGCTTTGCCTTTTTACAACCATGCATTAATCCATAAATAATTTCTCCAGCTCCTCAATCCCTCTATGAGATCTAGGTGACGTTTACATGGACTACCAAAACAGATCAGTGAAGAACGAGGCCAAAATCTCCAGGGACAGAAATGGAACAAACAGGTTTACTCTCACAGAGATTCTCGCCTACAGCTTTTCCTCCCTTAGACTCCTCCATTCATCATAAGACGGGGTGTTATTTATAACCACAGCAGAGAAAAGACATGTTTCAACACACATGTCACTTATTTTTCATCTACCTTTCATGTTACGTAGGCAACATAATATGGTACCCATCTACTAGCCCTTACAAATACTAAAGGATGCATGTACAATAAACTCTTCATTTGACTTGTCTTTCTGATCCACTCCTGATTTGTCATATGTTGTTGTAATAACGTTTGGAGCATAAGCAGGGCCGGACTAAGGTAATTTAAAATCGTAAGTGAACATTATTTTGGCACCCCCTCGCTCACCGGCTTCATGGAGGGTGCGCATGGGCGAGGCTGGAGATTGAGAAGGAGGGTTTGGCGGCCGGGGGCGGAGGCTACGCGCCCGCGAACTATGAGGGGTGCCACATATTCAGGGGCACATCGGCCGCCAAACGTCCTTTCTCAGTCTCCGGCCTTGTGGAGCTGCTGTAGGCACCTCTGGCCTGCTTGTGCCGCATTTGGTGTGGTGTGGGCGGACACTGAGAAGGGGTGTTTGGTGGCCCATGCGCCAAAATACTGGACTTAACGTCAGAGGAAAACCTTTACCTTTACCTACCTCTCCTCTAGAATAGAAAGTAGGACCAGCTTTAAGGAAGTGTTAAACCTGAAGCAGAAAAGAGATTGAAGCTGCCATTCCAGACAGGGCCTGCAATAGAGAAAAGAGAGGGGTTTTTAAAGGCAGCTCAGGAAGTATAGCTTCAGGTCATCGCTCTTGCTTCCCTGGGCTTCCTTAAAATGCCTTGGAAAGCTGTGTGCTTGCAGCTACAGGGAGAGAAAATGCACATGCCTGCCTAGAAATTGAGATAAGCACCACCCTCCAGAGTGAGACACGACTAGACTTAATGTCAAAGGGAAACCGTTACCTTTACCTTTACACAATCTATTGCTTATTTACATAGACTTGAAGCTTTATCACAGTGTTTCCCAACCAGTGTGCCGTGAGCGATAATCAGGTGTGCCGTGGAAAATTGGAACCTCCGGGGGGAGGGGGGGGGGGAAGTCTAGTGTGTTGAAGTATAAAAACCCTAAGAAACCTACCTCGATAAAGGCACAAAATTACAAACAACCCCCTCCCCACCCATTGTCTACTTGGTCTCTCCCTCTCCATGCATTGGGAAGGCCCGCCTCTCTTTCACCAAGTAGAGACCTCCTCTTGCCTCCTGGGGGTTCTGTGTGGGAAGTTTGGCCCAGTTCTATCATTGGTGGGGTTCAGAATGCTCTTCGATTGTAGGTGAACTATAAATCCCAGCAACTACAACTGCCAAATGTCAAGATCTATTTCCCCTGAACTCCATCTGCGTTTATATTTGGGCATATTGAGTATTCATGCCAAGTTTGGTCCTGATCCAACATTGTTTGAGTCCACAGTGCTCTCTGGATATAGGTGAACTACAACTCCAAAACTCAAGGTCAATGCCCACCAAACTCTTATAGCATTTTCTCTTGGTTATGGGAGCTCTGTGTGGGAAGTTTGTGTCTTTCTGCCATTCCTGCCAGGATATCTATGTTAAGTTCATCGAAACAGGCCCAGGTTTTACACTGAGTGTATAAATACATTTAAAACATATTAACTATATGTATTACTGTGTTAGAGTGTCATTTTGTGTCATTTTGGTTGGTGGTGTGCCCCAGGATTTTGCAAATGTAAAAAGTGTGCCGCAGCTCAAAAAAGGTTGGGAAACACTGCTTTATCATTATATTTGTGCAATACACCAACACACTGCAGCTGACACACTAACATGTCGCAACACACAGTTTGGAAAGCTCTGTTCTAGAGGCACAGCTCAGACTGCTACATCATATCAGCTCACAACAAAATAGATATGAATATATGCTGCTGTCAATTTCAGCAGGGGGTAGATGGATATTTATCAATAGAGAACATGTGTCTGCATTCACAGGAGAATTGCATGAACAACTTTACTTCCATGATCTTGAACTGAATGTGGACAACACTATGTGTCAAACAAAAATATCCAACTACTTTTGTAAGAGAATTACTCCTGCTTAAGACAACTACAGAATTCTAGCCATTGAGTTCTATTGCAAAGAATGGGAATGAAATCTGCTTGAACTTACGCACTCCAAATGACTTTGCTTGTGCATAATGGCAGGCTAAAAACACACTTCACATAAGGGAAATATGCTTTTTATGGCTGTGCATTTACTTTCTAAAATAAACCACCCACCCCAGGACATTTCTGTGCCTCACATGGTGTGTTTTGAGCCAGTTTCTAAATAAAAGCCGACTAAAGAATTAAAAAGAGAAGCTCTTTCTTCCATGCAAAGTCTCCATCACCATACCTTTCATTTGCCATAAAGCTAACCATGTCAGCTGCTGAAAAACGCCAACAGAATATAAAATAAACTATTTATTTATTTATTTCGGGATTTTACCCTGCTCTTCTCAACCCCCAAGGGGGGACTCAGAGCGGCTTACAGTACGGCACAATTCGATGCCCACATAATAACAATATAAACCCCAAATATAAACTACAAACACACTGCTCAAAAATATTGTAACATCATTTTTAGATCTTTTGGAATTTGAATCAAATTTGCTCATTTCACTTTCACAGGCGTCATCCTGTGCCCCTAATTCCAGTAAATGTGGAGGGCTGACCATAAATGTATTGTTGAAGGCTTTCATGGCCAGAATCACTGGGTTGTTGTAGGTTTTTCCGGCTCTGTGTCCATGTTTTAGAAGCATTCTCTCCTGACATTGCATCCCCAGAGGTTCTGAGGTCTGTTGGAAACTAGGAAAATGGGTTTATATATCTGTGGAATGTCTAGGGTGGGAGAAGGAACTCTTGTCTGCTGGAGGTAGGTGTGAATGTTTCAATTGGCCACCTTGAATAATATTTGATGGCCTGACAGTTTTTAGGTGTGGCTTGTTACTGCCTGGGGGAATCTTTTGTTGAGAGGTGATTAGCTGTTCCGGATTGTTTCTTGTCTGAAGTTCCTCTGTGTTTGAGTTTTGTTCTTTGTTTACTGTTTTAATTTTATAGGTTTTTTAAATACTGGTAGCCAGATTTTGTTCATTTTCATGCTTTCTTCCCTAGTTTCCAACAGTCCTCACAACCTCTGAGGATGCCTGCCATAGATGAAGGCAAAACATCCGGAGAGAATGCTTCTAGAACAGGGGTGGGCAATCTCCGGCCCGCAGGCCGGATGCAGCCCGGCAGCTGATTCTGTCCGGCCCAGGGAGAAGGGCATCGGGGGCGGGGCCAAGAGGAAGAGGTGCCGCTGCCGCCATCCCATCGCGGGCTCTGTGGGGCCTGTGTCAGCAGACAGGCCAGAGGAGCGGCGGCTTTGGAGTGCCTGCCATCCCTGGAGGCGATCTGGTCTGCAGCTGGAGCATTCGGCGACTTGATCGTCTTCCGGGTCGCCAGGGCGATCAGCCGCCTCAGATCGTCGACTGTTCCCCCTGCAGGCCCGGATTGCCTCCAGGGATGGCAGGCACTCCATAGCAGGGCGACCAGCTGGGGAACGGCTGGGGGCGGGAGCGGGCAGAGGCCTGCAGCCTCCGATCACCTGCTGCTCTGCTCTGCTCTGCTGCTGGCAGCAGCTGAGTCCACTTTGCCATCCTCTGGGCTGGGTCTATTGGGCCATTCCATCTTGGTTCACACTTTGTCTTCTTGAATGTTATTTTATTTTATTTTAGTGGTTTTTATTATTATTTTATAATAATTTTATTATAATAATATAATAATATAATAAATAATATAATGTTATATTATATTATAATTTCAATATATTATAATGTCTATATATATATATATACTATAATATAATAATTATGATATCAATACTAATAATATATGAATATTTCTTGATATATTAATATGTTAATATTAATGATGTGTAATATATAGTAAATATAGTAAATAAATAAATAAATTATGTAGATTAGAATGTAGTTCCGCCTTTAGGTGCGGCCCTCCATAATATTTTTTGGCCCTCGTGTGGCCCCTTGGGAAAAATAATTGCCCACCCCTGTTCTAGAATATGGCCATATAGCCTGAAAAACCTACAACAACCCACATCATGTTAATTGCAAAACAATAGCAGCAACAAAACCATGATGAATAAAAAGTAACAAATAGTTTTTAAAAATCTGAGCCCTGTGTTGGATTTTATTATTTGTTTTGTTGGGGGTTTTTCCCCAATGTATGTTGTACATTTATTTAGTAACAACTGAAAGTTGTTTTCTCAGATGCAATTTCACACAAAAGTTAAAAATTCTGTATTAGTGGTTCACACATACACAAGCGCTTTAGAAATTTCAAGTCTAACAAGAAATGGAAGTGTAGTTTGAAAAAGTGCACTTAATGCTGTTTTTTAAAATTTTTGCCAGCAATTAAACTATAGCATTAGACGTTTTTACTCTTGAGTGTTGTCATAGTCACAGAAACCAAATTATTATTTGTTTTGGACCTCAGTCCTGCATAGCTCAGCATAGTGCTTTAGTTTCATATTCACTGAGCCATATACTTCCATACAAAAACTCCCACCAAGCCATTCTGTGTCTTGTAGTCACAGAATCATAGAATCATAGAGTTGGATGAGATCCCAAGTGCCTTCCAGTCCAACCCCATTCTGCCATGCAGGAACATAGAATGAAAGCATCCAGTCTCTGTTTTTAAACCTCCATAAAAGAAGATCCCACCACACTCGCAGGTAGCATATTTCACTGCTGAATAGCTCTCACGGTAGCATCAGAAATTTCTTCCTAATGTTTAAGTGGATTCTTTTTTCTTGCAATGTAAATCCATCACTCCATATCCTAGTCTCCAGAGCAGCAGAAAACAAGCTTCCCCTTCCTCAATGTGACATCCTTTCTCTAAGCCAGTGTTTCTCAACCAGTGTGCCGGGGCACACTAGTGTGCCGTGAGCGATCATCAGATGTGCCGTGGGAAATTAGAAACTGGGGGGGTGGGGTGGAGAGTCTACTGTGTTGAAGCATAAAAACCCTAAGAAACCTACCTCGATAAAGGCACAAAATTACAAGTCCCCCCACCCGTTGTCTACCTGGTCTCTTCCTCTCCATGCATTGGGAAGGCCCTCCTCCCTTTCTCCAAATAGAGACCTCCTCTTGCCTCCTGGGGGTTCTGTGTGGGAAGTTTGGCCCAGTTCTATCATTGGTGGGGTTCAGAATGCTCTTTGATTGTAGGGGAACTATAAATCCCAGCAACTACAACTCCCAAATGTCAAGGTCTATTTCCCCTGAACTCCATGTGCGTTCATATTTGGGCATATTGAGTATTCATGCCAAGTTTGGTCCTGATCCAACATTGTTTGAGTTCACAGTACTCTCTGGATATAGGTGAACTACAACTCCAAAACTCAAGGTCAATGCCCACCAAACTCTTATAGCATTTTCTCTTGGTTATGGGAGTTCTGTGTGGGAAGTTTGTGTCTTTCTGCCATTCCTGCCAGGATATCTATGTTGAGTTCATCAAAACAGGGCCAGGTTTCACACTGAGTGTATAAATACATTTAAAAACATATTAACTATATGTATTACTGTGTTGGAGTGTCATTTTGTGTCATTTTGGTTGGTGGTGTGCCCCAGGATTTTGCAAATGTAAAAAGTGTGCTGCAGCTCAAAAAAGGTTGGAAAACACTGCTCTAAGCTAAACATCCCCAGCTCCTTACATTGTTCCTCATAGAGCTTGGTTTCCAAACCTTTGATTATTTTGGTCACCCTTCTCTGCACACATTCTAACTTGTCAATTGTTGTTGTTTATTCGTTCAGTCGCTTCCGACTCTTCATGACCTCATGGACCAGCTCACACCAGAGCTCCCTTTTGGCCATGGCCACCCCCAGCACCTTCAAGGTCAAGCCAGTTTCTTCAAGGATATCATCAATCCATCTTGTCCTTGGTCAGCCCCTCTTCCTTTTTCCTTCCATTTCCCCCAGCATCATTATTTTATCCTGTCTTCTCATTATGTTTGCCTCTCATATCCAGGGCCGGACTAAGGTAATTTAAAATGGTAAGCGAACCTTATTTTGGCGCCCGCTCGCTCTCCAGCCTCGTGTTGGGTGTGCATGTGTGCTGAAGTGTGCGTGCGCGGAGCCAGGTAGTTTTGCGCATGCGCTGTTGCCGCAGGGTGGGCACGGCTGCCCAGAGCTGCTGATCGCCCTACACGGGGCTGAAAGGGAGGAGTGTTTTGGAAGCGGCTAGAGGTGGAGCACCTCCAGCTGCTGAACGCTTCTCCTTTTAGGTCTCGTGGTGTGGGGCGGTTGGCAGCTCTGGGAGGCTGGGCTTGCCCTGTGGCAATGACACATGCATGAAACTTCCACGCGTGAACCATTGCCATGGGGCGGGCCTGGCTGCCCGGAGCCACTGATCGCCCTGCCTCCATCAACACAGAGGTGGCACTTGGATGTCCATTTCAGTAGCTACTGATTCCCTTGGAAGGGAGGAGCTTTTTGCAGCCTCTGGCCACCTCCAGAGCGCTCCTCCTTTTCGGCCTCATGGTGTGGGGTGATGGGGACAACGTAAAATGCACCCCTGAATATTGGCAAGTGGCAAGCAAATGCTTACTTTGTGGCTCTGCTCATATCCTTCCCTCCAGTGAGCAGTTGGGCATTATTTCCTGGAGTATGGATTGGTTTGATCTTCCTGCAGTCCAAGGAACTTTCAGAATTTTCCTCCAACACCACAGTTCAAAAGTGTCTCCCTTCCTTCGCTCAGCCTTCCTTATGGTCCAGTTCTCACATCCATAGGTTACTATGGGAAATGCCATTGTTTTAACTATGCGGATCTTCGTTGCTAGTGTGATGTCTCTACTCTTTATTGAGGTTGGTCATTGCTTGTCAATACCCTTCTTGAACGGTGGTGCCCAGAAACAGACACAGTATTCCAGCGGATGTCTGACCAAAGCAGAATCGAATGGGACTATGACTTCCCTTGATCTCAACTCTATACTCCTATTGATGCAGCCCAGAATCGCATTGGCTTTTTAGCAGCTGAATCACACTGTTGACTCATGTTCAGCTTGTGGTCTACCAAGACTCCTAGATCCCTTTCACATGGACTATTTTCAACCCAGGTGTCCCCCTTAGTATATCTGGACTTTTTTTTACCAGAGTGTAGTCCTGTAATTATTTCTCCCTGTTGTAATTCATTTTAAGAACATAAGAACATAAGAGGAGCCATGCTGAATCGGGCCTCAGCCCATCTAGTCCAGCATTCTGTGTCACACAGTGGCCCACCAGTTGTACACAGGGATCTCTAGCAGAAAGGAGGGCAAAACCCTCACCTGCTCCCGACCCCCCACAACCAGTACCCGGGGAAAATCCTGCCTGCCTCCATCAACACAGAGGTGGCACTTGGGTGTCCATTTCAGTAGCTACTGATTCCCTTGGTATCCATGAATCTGTCTAATCCTGCCTTGAAGCTGTCCAGGCTGACAGCTGTCACAACCTCCTCTGGAAGTGAGTTCCATAACCCAATGACCCTCTGGGTGAAGAAATATTTCCCTTTATTAGTCCTAACTTTCCTACCTTGGAGCTTTAGGAGTGCCCCTAGTCCTAGTGTTGTGTGACAGAGAAAATATTTTTCTTTATTCGCCTTTTCTATCCCATGCATGATTTTATACACTTCGATCAAGTCACCTCTTAAACGCCGTCTTTCAAGGCTGAAAAGACCAAGGCGTTGCAACCTGATTTCATAAGGGAGCTGCTCCATCCCTTGGATCATTTTTGTTGCCCTTCTTTGTACCTTTCCCAGTTCCGTTATATCCTTCTTAAGGTGCGGTGACCAGAATTGTACACAGTACTCCAGATGTGGCCTCACCATAGATTTGTAGAGAGGCAATACGACATTTGCCGACCTATTTTCGATTCCCTTCCTGATCATGCCAAGCATAGAATTTGCTTTTTTCACTGCTGCTGCGCACTGGGTTGACATCTTCATTGAGCTGTCCACCAAAACCCCAAGATCCCTTTCCTGGTTTGTCTCAGAAAGCTTTGATCCCATCAGTTGATAAGTGTATTTGGGGTTCTTTGCCCCGATGTGCATGACTTTACACTTGTTTAGGTTAAACTGCATTTGCCACTTTGTTGCAGTGGCAAATTTGCCACTCTCCATTGGCACCCCCTTGTCATGGGGGAGAGGCTTGCATATCCTAATGAATTTGTGAGCTATACTACCGTGTTTCCCCGAAAGTAAGACAGCGTCTTACTTTCTTTTCCCCCAAAAAAGTCCCCCTACGGCTTACTTTCGGGGTACGTCTTATATAACCCAAGACGTATTTGCCACTTTGTTGCCCATTCACTCAATTTCGAGAGATCTTTCTGGAGCTCTTTACAGTCAGTTTCATTTTTAACTACCCTGAACAGTTTAGTGTCATCTGCAAACTTTGCTACCTCACAATTTACTTCTACATCCAGATCATTTATGAATAGATTAAAAAGTAACGGTCCTAAAACTGAACCTTGGGGTACGCCACTTCTCACCTCTTTCCATCCAGAGAAGTGTCCATTTATTACCACCCTTTGTTTCCTACAGTTTAACCAGGTTCCAATCCAGGACAAGACTCGTCCCCTGATTCCATGGCTGAAGAGCTTATTTAGGAGCTCTTATTTTGTTAGTTTTGTCCCAGCTCTCTAAAGCCATTTTGAATACTGATACTGTCCTCTGGGATATTAACTATCCCAGAAGACAGAGTTTGAATGCATTCCAAAGCTGGTATCAGAAAGTGTCCCAGCACCACATCTGCCGTGCAAATTCATATAATTCACTGCAATGAAACAAAGCCCTCATTAATGAATGAAGAACTGCTTGCTAAATCACTGATCAAGCAGCACGATGTGGCCTGGGGCTGGTTTATATAAGTGAACAAGAGGTGGGAGAGAGGGAGGCTCTTCACATACCTTTTATTAAACTAAATTAATTAAAATACCATTTCATTTTGTTGCCATGAATACAAATAACTATGGTAGAAAGGAGGAAATTTTCCTTTTTGTAAAAATTAAACAAAACCCCGAGCACATCAATCTTAGGCTATAATCCAACATCTCACTACAGCATAATTGGGGGTCCAACACAGTTTTAGTGATTTTTTAAAAGTTGCTTATATTTGTTTGTTTGTTTGTTTTAATGATATTTTAATGAACCTCTCCATTGGCACCCCCTTGTCATGGGGGAGAGGCTTGCATATCCTAATGAATTTGTGAGCTATACTACCGTGTTTCCCCGAAAGTAAGACAGCGTCTTACTTTCTTTTCCCCCAAAAAAGTCCCCCTACGGCTTACTTTCGGGGTACGTCTTATATAACCCAAGACGTACCCGTCGCCACGCCGCGCCGCCGCCGCCCCGCCGCCGCCCGAGGAGGTGTGCGCGGCACACCTGTGGCACACCTCCGCGGCACACCTTTTCGCCAGGCCTCCAAGCAAGGGAGGGGGAAAGGAGCCAGGGGCGGGACGAAGTGGCGACGCGTCACTGTGACGCGGCGATCCTCACCACGCCCCTGGCTCCTT
This sequence comes from Anolis apletophallus, assembly GCA_030556195.1. NCBI lineage: Eukaryota > Metazoa > Chordata > Lepidosauria > Squamata > Anolidae > Anolis > Anolis apletophallus. The sequence continues at coordinate 31,764,438 of JARBWK010000003.1, read as the reverse complement.
TCCCCCTCCCTTGCTTGACGAAAGAAGGGAGGGGGAAAGGAGCCAGGGGCGTGGTGAGAATCGCCGCGTCACAGTGACGCGTTGCCGCTTCGTCCCGCCCTGGCTCCTTTCCCCCTCCCTTGCTTGGAGGCCTGGCGAAAAGGTGTGCCGCAGAGGTGTGCCGCAGGTGTGCCGCGGCACACCTCCGGTTGCGGCGCGGCGGCGGGATGAGGTATGGCTTACATACGGGGTACGGCTTATATAAGCCGACCCCCCCGACACCCCCGATACGTCTTACAATCGGGGGTGTCTTACTTTCGGGGAAACACAGTAGCAGTGGCATAATAGTCACCGGTAGGGCCTCCCATGCCAGACAGGTCACAACCGAAGGGTCTGACAAATAGCGTCAAAGGGCGGGATGGACTCTCTAGCCCAGTGTTTTTCAACCTTTTTTGAGCCGCGGCACATTTTTTACATTTACAAAATCCTGGGGCACACCACCAACCAAAATGACACAAAATGACACTCTAACACAGTAATACATATAGTTAATATGTTTTAAAATGCATTTATACACTCAGTGTGAAACCTGGGCTTGTTTAGATGAACACAACATAGATATCCTGGCAGGAATGGCAGAAAGACACACACGAAGGTCTTGCTCAACAGCTGGGAGTTATAGTTCACCCGCACAACAACAACAATTTTATTGATTAGCCAGAAGCCATATCAAATACACACAGAACACAGACACATTGCAATGATTCTAAAAACAATCTGAGGAGAATTCTAGACCATTACATCAATTAAACCCCTGTTTTGCCCAGCAGGAGGGATTCTAAGGGAGGTGGTAACAATTCACAGGTCCTCATCTCCAACACAATTTATTCCAATTGCATCTATGTAATCAGATCTTAGTTTCATGGCTTTACAGAGAAAACGAGCAGTAGCATCTGTTATCAGCTTGTTGGAGCCGGCCAGCAGAAGTGAGACTTTTGCTAGAGGGTCCCAATGATTTTTTCCCACGAGAAATATCTCTAGCAGTTGTTTTCTCTCTTTTTGATAGATTTTGCAATAGAGCAGAAGATGAGTTAGATCTTCAATCTCAGGGGCACCACAAATACAGATACGCTCTTCATAGGGAATTTTCTTGAACCTCCCATATCTCACCATTGAATCTAATTGCTCAAACCTGGCTCTAGTGAAAATTTTCCTTAGGTGGTGTAACCTTCCTTGCTGTAAGTAAGTGGTTAATTGGAAGGATTTCTTAAAACCACTCAACCATCTCAGGGAAACAGTAGAACCCAAAGAGTCTATATCGGTTTGGGCCGCAATGTCATTAATTCGTTGACGCACTTCTTTGAAGTGCTTACTTAACTCTTGACCAGATAGGTGGACTGGGAATATTACCTGAATGCCACACCTTCTGATGTAATCAAACAAATGGTCAGCCCCGATTTATAAGAACTGCTAGATTGTTCCAGCAAACATAATTTTGGGAGGCGAGACGCCTCCATCTCCATGACCTTGAGCCAGTAGTTAAAGGCTCTGATCTTAGATTGTGTGCTAATAGAGAACATTCCCAACTCCGCCCTAACTGCCGCTGCCGGGGAGCTTCTATCGACCCCTAAAAACCACTTCAGATGTTGAGCTTGGGCCTTATCCAGGAGGGGAGTATCATTTGCACCCCAGATTTCAGAACCATAAAGAAGCAGCGGGAGATTTTGTGATTGTAAACTTTCAGAAGGGGAACGAGGGAGCCCGGTTGCCGTTGATTCAGCAGCTTTAAGAGTAAGCTCGTTCTGCCCTTGGCTTTAGTTGAACACCTGTGGAAATGATTGTGCCATAGACCATTTTCTGCAAAGTCTAATCCTAGGTAAGTGAAGGATCTAACTTGTTCTAATTGTTCGCCTTCTATTTTCCATTTCATTTTGGAGGGCGTTTACCAAAGATCATCATTTTTGATTTGGTTTTGTTTATCTTTAGTGCGTTTCTAAGGCAGTAGTCACTAAGTTTTCTTAATAACCTCCTCATCCCTATTTGGGTGTAGGAGAGTAGGATCATATCATCTGCATACAGAAGTGAGTTGATTTGCAAGTTAGCTACTTTAGGCATATGGACATCCGCCCCTCTAAGCGAATTTGGAAGGTCATTTACATACAGATTAAATAGCAGGGGGCAAGAATACATCCTTGTCTGACCCCTTTGCCGGTGTTAATAGGGCCAGTTCGGTCACCAGCAATACCAAATCTCACCGTCACCTGAGAATTATGATATAGGGCTTTGATCAGCAAAATCAATCTAGGGTCTGCATTCATACGTTGGAGTTTGTCCCAAAGGATTTCCCTATCAACTGAATCGAAGGCCGCTGACAGATCTATAAAAGGCGTATAGTCTATTACCCTTGGCTAGGTATTTGGAAATCAAGTGATTTAGGACAAAACAATTATCCATTGTCGATCTATTGTGTCTAAAGCCAGACTGCTCTTCCACCAAGATTCCATTTTCAGTTACCCACTCCTCCAGTCTACATAGAAGATACTTTGCATACATTTTGGCCACAATATTCAATAAACTGATAGGTCTGTAGTTGGCGGGATTTTTCTTGTCTCCTTTTTTGTGTGAATGGGGATAATGATCGCCATATTCCAACCCTTTGGTATATATCCTGTATCATTTATATATGAAAATAAACCAGCTAAAACAGGGGCCCACCAGGCCTTGTAGGCTATAAACAATTCGAAGGCAGATAGTCATCTCCCGGGGCCTTGTTACATTTCAGAGAAGTAATAATATTTAGAATTTCTTGTTCCGTGACCGGGGCCAGAGAGGTAAATTAGTCAACCCATCCAATTCCTGGGTGGATTGCCTAGAAGGTAAGTTATGGGAGGAGAACAGCTGCCCATAATACTCTTCCCACACATTTGCTGGGATTGGGTTATCAAAATCAGCCTTCCTTTCTTTTAGGACGCCCGCAACCTTATGCCAAAAAAGCACTGAATTTTTACCAGCCGCTGCAAGCTCCAATCCTTTCCATAATTGTTCATTGTAATTGTTCTTTTCAGTCTAATTAGTTTTTTATAATTTCGCCTTAGCAGCAGCATGTTGGCGTGGAAATGTGGGGCTGTATTCCTTTTCATTAGTCTTATAGCAGCCTTGAGCTGTTTTTTAACCTTATGACATTCCCTATCAAACCACAGAACAGAAGAACCCTTATTATCCCTACGTATGATTTTGGTAGACATAAGTTCTTTAAGTTTGCCACAGATGTTGGCGAATGCTCTGTCTATTGCAGGCCAGTCCTGGGAAGGAGTTTTAATGGTTATGGCCCATTTTGTAAAATCGTCAGAGTCGATAGATTTTTGGATATTGTCTAGGTTGACACAGGGCCATGCCAGACGTTTGTTTTTACAGAGCGTTGCCTGCGATAGCGGGCCTAAATCATTTGGAGGAATACAAGAAGGCAAGATTTCTAACTGAGTACTGACCGGTTGGTGGTCAGAGTCCTCCATAGTGTGCACTTCATGATGAGAAAAAAGATTTACTTTATCGGAGGATACGCAGATGAAATCCAAGGAGCTGCTGTGAAGATTAGCGTGAAAAGTGAAGGGATAAGGAGATAAGACATTCGAACCACCCAATAGTCTCAGGTTGTTTTTACAGATTAAGGAAACTAATGAAGCACCGGCCTTGTTTGACTTCTGGTCCCTAGAAAACCAGTGGGGGTGGGAAGTCGCAAACCAGTCTGGAAGACCTTCCTTTTGAATAAAGGAATGTAAGGAGGGACCAAGCTTAGCGTTAAAATCGCCCAAGAGGATAACAGTAGCATCCTTATATAGTAAGGAAAGGTCTTCTAACAGGATTTCCAATTGTAGCCATTGTACCGGATTGTAATAGGGGAGTTTAGGGGGTATATACGCATTGATGATAATTAACTCAAGCCCCTCCAGTAGAGTTCTGACCACTAGGTAGTGGTGAATATTATCATCCCTATACAAGTTTTCTCCGGCTTCGAGAATATCCTCCTTAAGCAGAAGACAGAGGCCCCCTGAGGCTCTCCCTCGATTCCCACTTTTTTGGCCCGGGACCCACCAACTAAGAAAACCCGGGATGCATATTGGGTTTTTGTTTTCGGCAATCCAGGTTTCTTGTAAAGCGATGATCTGAAAGCCTGCTAAGAAGCTCTTAAAATCGCTCCCGAGAGGGTCTTTCCAACCAGAAACATTCCAGGAGCAAATATTTATAGGATATTTGATTTCTGAAGAATCTTGAAGGGTCGGGAGCGGTGGAGTGTCCAACAGTCATCGGAAGGGGATCTCCGGAGGCACAGGATTAGTGTCCATAAGATCCAGATCCAAATCTCCATAGAAAACACAGTTGTTGGCCCGGGGGTTTGTCATCACCACTGTAGATGAAACTGGAGTAAGAGGAGGCACGGTAGGACCCAATTCCATTGGGCCGAGTAAGCCTCTGGGCGAAGCCTGGTTGTAAGGAGGCCCAGACAGCCCAATGGGCTGATCTTCTTTCCGCAACTCGGAGGCATTCTTCAAGGGCACCCCACAGAAAGAGACTTCCTCACGCTGGGGGACCTGCCTAGAAGCCTGCTTGTTTTCAGGAAGGGAGGAGAGGGCTTCCAAATTCTTAGATATCTCCCAGATCTGTGGCGTATCCAAATGTGCTCTCATGGGGGACGAGACCAGGTCTATTAAAGGTGGAGCTGCCTTTGGTATATCTTTTAGACTTTCTAGTAGAGAGAAGAGATCTCTGACTATTCCGTCCTGTTCCCCACCGACTTGTGGGCTAGATGGATGTAGTGGATGCCCGTTGGAGTCCTCATCCTCGGTTACCATACCCACAGCTCCCCTGGTTTTGTTAAAGTTAGAATTCAAGCTAAGATTAGGAGCTGAGCTCTTCAAGGCCATGTTCTCTGTGAGGACGTTCGGCTGCTTTTTCTCACATGAGTCGCCTAGGTGGCCTTGAAAGAGGGTACTGTGGCAGCTTGCAGGACAGAGCTGAGGGGTTGAGGGATCTCTGAAAACTCTCTTTGGAGAAATGTCATAGTAGGCCAAGAGATCCTTCAGTTCAAAAAGTTCGTTCACCAGATTGGAGGAATTAAAGGTCAAGACCACTCTCTTCATTCCTCTATGTGATTGAAGCATCGGTAGCCAGGTAACTGCTGTCAAGTCGATTAAATGGGGGCTGCGCCGTAAGAGTAAGTTTAATGAATGTATAATAGATCTTTTTGAGTCCCATCTGCCAATATTCGTCCTGTTCATTGAAATGAAGAGACAGACCCTATTCCTTTGTAAGTAAAGAGACTGTTTCTTCTGACTTTCTCCCCACTTCTGACAATAAGAGCAATTTGAGGTGACCTCCTTCTTTTTAACCTGATTAGAGTTCCATGTCTTAGGAGGTGGATTAGTAGTGGTCGACAGCTTTTTTGACAAGGCCTCAACTTGGCTCTTTAATGCCATAACCTCTGTTTGTATAGATTCCATCCGGACAAATATTGCAAGGACCGTCTGAGCAGAGATCAGGCAGTGCTTAGCTATTAAGCTATTCTCCTCGGGAGTAACCTCAGAAGGCTGTGTAACTAAGGGATTCACATGAGCAGAGGGCTCAGAGAGAGGAGGCAGATTAGTTCTCAATTGCTGCGGAGGAATCACCAACAGCTGGGTTTCTAAATCAGCCTGCAAGTCCCATTCAATTAAATCTTTGTCTTTACAATTTTCTGGGTCTTTGGTCATACTCACAGTTACATTTTCCTCAGAGGTAATAAAATTAATTATTTTTTGTTGTTTGGGAGGTCTGCGGGCATCTGTATTCCCTGGGCTGGTGCTGGGACGCTTCTTTTTCCTGGTCATGTTGGAAGAGGGAGCAGAAAGCCGATGCTATAAAAATGCTGTTGATAAACAAACGCCGGATTGTTGCTTTAGGGAAGTATATGTTTGTTTCCTTCGTTCTTTCGTTCTGGTTTGTTCCTCTACTCTCTCTGCTTCCCTGGTATCCAAAATAGCTTGTTATCAGGGAGCTTTAGTAGTACTCTTAATCTTCTAGCTGCGATAAGCAGTAATGAGCGGTTGCTCCAGCAAGAGTACTTTAAACTTTCAAAAACTTCCAAAAACTGGGAAAAGAGCCAAGCTTGGTATCTGGCTCTACCAACTAAAACAATTAAAATAAATTAAACTGAACAGACAAAACAAAGCAAGTTAAAAACAGGCTAAAACAGACTAAAACAAACAGAGCTCGGGAGCTCAAGAGCCCTGCAACCTTCCCCTCGGCTCACAACTTTGGCAGAAAGACACACACGAAGGTCTTGCTCAACAGCTGGGAGTTATAGTTCACCCGCAATCAAAGAGCATTCTGAACTCCACCAATGATGGAATGGAATCAAAATTCCCACACAGAACTACCATTTTATTTATTCATTCATTCATTCATTCATTCATTCATTCATTTATTTATTTATTTATTTATTTATTTATTTAGGCTTCTATGCTGCCACTCCCGGGAGGCTTGGGGCGGCTCACAACGCCGGATAAAAACAGCATATAAACAGTATTATAAGTTAAAACATAGCATAAAAACATCACAAAATACAACAGCAATAAAACCATAACCAAGAGAAAATACTATAAGACTTTGGTGGGCATTGACCTTGAGTTTTGGAGTTGTAGTTCACCTAAATCCAGAGAAAACTGTGGAGGGGAGGGAGGAAGACGTGGGGCGGGTCTGCGCAGTAGCACCCGCATGAGTCACGTCTCCCTCCCTCCCCCCTCCCACAGAAGTGGCAGCGTGAGCAAAGCAAGGCAAAGCAAGCAGAGTGAGGCTGGGAAGAAGGGAGCCCAAATGGAGAAGAAGAAGTGTTCGGCAGGAGGGGGAAGAAAGGGTATTGGAGGTTCCAATTTCCCATGGCACACCTGATTATCACTCACGGCACACTCATGTGCCATGACACACTGGTTGGGAAACACTGCTCTAGCCTATTGGCAACCATCCTAAAAGAAGGAAAACTCTAAATTCAAACCTGGGCAAATGGTGCTCGTCTAACCCTGTAAGATCAACCATCGAAGAGAAGGTAACTCTAATCAAACCTACGACCTGAGGACCTCGCTGCCACCATCCAAGCTTGCTAGGCCCCGTCAGATGAACCTTTGGTTTAAAGAGTGAGGCCAGTTCTGTGCACGCTGCGCTCCACCAGAAAAATCCATTGCACAGGCTCGAAGGACACATCCATCCAACCTCCGAATCATCAACGCGTTTGTAGAAAGTGTGGGATGAGTCCTTCCTGAATCTTAGTTCACAAAGAAAAGCCAAGAGAAGATTTTAACTAAATACCTTTAATAACCATAAAGCATTGAATTATAGTGTAATATTTGTGTGCCTTTAATTTGTAGGTTTTGAAGTTGTGAGCTGCTTTGAACATTTGATCTTGTGGGAAAATTTGAGGAAAAAATTAAATAATGTAAGCCACATAAATATCCATGCATGATAAAAACCCAATGGGATTTTGCCCTGCATCAATAGGAGTCTAGTGTCCAGGGAAGTCATGCTACCCCTCTATTGTGCCTTGGTCAGACCACACCTGGAATCACACTGTGTCCATTTCTGGGCACCCCAATTGAAGGGAGATGTCAACAAGCTGGAGTGTGTCCAGAGGAGAGTGACTAAAATGACCAAGGATTTGGAGAACAAGCCCTATGAGGAGTGGCCATCTGTCAGGGGTGCTTTGAATGTGATTTTCTTGTTTCTTGGCAGGGGGTTGGACTGGATGGCCCATGAGGTCTCCTCCAACTCTATGATTCTATTATTCTATGATTGACAATCTGAAATGTGTCTAAAGATGGGCAGTCAAAATGGTCAAAGGTCTGGAAGCCCACCCTTTGAGGAACAGTCGAGGGAGCTGGGTATATTTAGTTTGGAGATGAAGATGTTAAGTGGGGACATGATAGTTGTATTTAAATATTTCAAAGGATATTGAGGAGGGAGCAATCTAGTTTTCTGCTGCTCCAGAGACAAATAAGTTTTTAGACAGAGGTTGGATGGCCATCTGTCAGAAATGCTTTGATTGTATGTTCCTACATGGCAGAATGGGGTTGGACAGAATGACCCTTATGGTCACTTTTAAACAGAGACTGGATGGCCATCTGTTGGGGGTGTTTTGAATGCTATTTTCCTGCTTCTTGGCAGGGGGTTGGACTGGATGGCCCACGAGGTCTCCTCCAACTCTATGATTCTACATGCTACAGTTACACTACTCAATCCTCAGGCAGAACAGCAACACAGCACAACACATCTAAATGACTGGATGTGATTGTGTAATATCCACCTGCAATACAAGGTGTATTGCACAACCAGGATTCACAATGTACAACACTGCTGTATGCACAACTCCACCACCACACTGTCAGAAGAATGCATCCGTTTCACCATGGCAACTAATTCACCTCTTATGCATAATATAACTTAAACAAACGTACATCACAGGCTTCTGGCCACAATTTATTCACATTTCAGACTATTATTACAGGTTATGCTTTGATTGCCTATATTTTTAGATTGGGTCCTGTGCCTTCTGTTAGAAGAATGGAAGGAATGCAGCATTGCTGGTGAGATGGTGTAGGACAGACATTGCAGAAGACCTTTGTATACGTATCAAGGGGATACGTTTGGTGTGCTACAATGGTTCTGTCAATTCCCTTAAAACCGTGTTTTTCAATCTTTTTTGAGCCACAGCACATTTTTTACATTTACAAAATTCTGGGGCACACCACCAACCAAAATGACACAAAATGACACTCTAACACAGTGATACATATAGTTAATATGTTTTTAAATATATTTATACACTCAGTGTGAAATCTGGGCCTGTTTCGATGAACACAACATAGATATCCTGGCAGGAATGGCAGAAAGACACACACGAAGGTCTTGCTCAACAGCTGCCAGTCATGGGAAAACTTTGGCCCTCTGGGTGCTTTGGACTTCAACTCCCACCATTCCTAACAGCCTGAGGCCCTTTCCTGCTTAAATGGCTGAGGAGGGGGGGAGGAAAAGGGCCTGAGGCTGCTAGGAATGGTGGGAGTTGGAGTCCAAAACACCTGGAAGGTCCAAGTTTGCCCATGCCAGCTTTCGATTCCATCGCCTCATCTATCTTCAACCTCTGGTGGTTTGAATATATGTGATTATCTACATGATTTTCTACCTTGTCGCTATGATTATAGTGCGGCTTCTTTAAATTGTCTGCAAACTGACTGTGTTATTGTGCGGATCCCGGAACTGACATTGGAGAACATTGTGAGGATACACTTTGTTTTTTGCACTCACTTCTGTGATTTCATCAAATATCGCAAGTTTTCTATAGAGGAGTGCTCCGTGAACTCGCTACTTCCTGGTTCACATCCCCTCCGCTTTCTGTGGCGACCACGCCGAACTACCTTATGTAAGACTTTTGATTTTCTCCAGCAGGATTGGGTACTTTGAATGTGTTTTTTGCATATGATTATGTCGGATTAATTGTGCATTTTGTACTGTGACGTAGCGGCGCTCCTTTAATAAGTAAGGGTATTGGAGGTTCCTATTTCCCACAGCACACCTGATGATTGCTCATGGCACACTAGTGTGCTGCGGCACACTGGTTGGGAAACACTGCCTTAAAACACCTAAAGAGTCAACACCTCTTTAAACTTCTTTTAGGACTGCAGTAGAGTCTCACTTAACAGGCACACTGGGGATTAGTACGTGCCAGATAAATGCAGTTTCTGGTTACTTGAGAGTTACTATGAAAATAAGCCTAATCAATACTATAGGAATTCACTATGACTCTATTGGTTCCCCTCACCTTGTGTTGTTGTTGTGCAAGGCCAATCTGTACCACAAAGTGTTGTATTGTTGTGCATCACAATCCTTGTACAGCAACCAGTCATGCTGCTCACTGTGCTTAGACAGTATTCCAATGGCATATCTACAACACTCCTCTCCTGAAAATATGACTATTGTGAATGTCACAATTCTAAGCTGCACAGTTGTAAGTTGGTTTATGACATGGTAAATTCCCAGCAGAATGGCAGCCTGAGTTTCTTATTTGAGTGTATGAGAAACCAAGGGGAAAATCTGTAAGTTTAACTTAAGGAGAACTGCAGCATTGCTTTCATTGCCTCTCTTGCTTATCACACCCATAATTTCTTTCTAGCCAAGATGGGAAAAGAATAAGACCAGTTCATTGTCAAGGTCACAGCTTTTATTCACTCCTCATAAAGAAAAAATGACACCATTTTATGTATTAGAAATGCAGGACAGATAGGAAGGAAAAGGGGAAAAAGAACATACTCCTCTCCACCGTGGATCCTACCATGAAAGAGGACAGTGTTGTACAATGTTTTGAGCATTGATCTATGACCCTGGAGAACAGGGTTAAATTCCTTGCTTGCCCATGGAAGTCCATTGGATTGTCTAGAGCAGTGGTTCTAAATGTGTGGGCTGCGGACCACCAGTAGGCCTTGAGGACAAAATCTGATCCACAAGCCTCCTTCCTCTTTATTTTATTTAGTTATTTTATTTCCAATTCTTTCACACTGCCTGCCACTTTTTCCCTGTAACTGACCAGCCCCGTCCCCTTGAATAGACAACATCATCTCTTGATTATTAAATATGATTTTCTGTGGGCAAGCAGATGGTGACTACTGGATGGCATATGTTCTGTATCAGAAATTAGAGCTGATGTTGTTGAGCTGTTGCACCTCAGAACGCAGCCAGCCCCCCCCCCCCCCCTAGATCACACACACCAGGCGGATCCAATAAATGAAGTTTTATTTAGAATAAGGAATAGTCCAAAGGTATAGAAAAAGAGCAATCAAAGTAAATCCCAAAATAGTCCAATGAAGTTCTCGAGCTGTGAGCCCAAATGGCTTAAATCCCAACTTGAAACAAGAGTTCTTAAACAAGGCAAACCGCTCCGGCGGTCAACGTGAAACTTGAGGCAAATCGCTCCGGCGGTTCCGTGAACTTGGAGACTTGAACTAAAGTCCTTTCCAAACCAAACGTAGCTTCAGGTCTGACTAAAATCACCCAGGCACAATCTAATAAAGGAAACTACTTTCTATGTGCCCAACGCACCCCCTTTCTCAGGCTCCAATCTTTCCGAGAGGATAGGATGTTGGCCCTCCTGTCAAATTCCAACTCATTAGCGGCCCCAGGTGCAGTACTATCATCCTGAGAAACCGAATCCTCCCATTCCCCGGAATGCTCATCTGGCAAGGGACTAGAGAAGCTCTCGTGGGAATCAAGGTCGCTAGGCCTCTCATAGTCTAATTCAGAACTGACTTCCATGAAGTCATCATTATTCTCATCTGCAGTATCATACCCCTGTAGCCAGCCATCATCCCAGGACAGGTCCCCATCTGCAGACCCATATCCATCCGGCCACCCATCATCCCCTTGATTCGGGGTGGCTGGGACCTCTGGTGCCTGTCTCTGACCACTAGGCTGGAACACCACACTAGCCTGGGACACCACGCTATCCAATGCAATTTTCTGACTCAGCACCCCAAATAACCAAACTGAATTTGAAGTTGACCAAAAACTGATTCGTAACCCTTTCGGTACTAATGTTGGAGAGTGGTTCCTGGTCAAGTGGTCCCTGGTGAAAATAAGGTTGGAAACCACTGGTCTAGAGTGAGTCAAACTCTCAGCTCTGGAAAATCCCATAATAGAATTGTCTTAGGATCACCCTAAGTCATAAACAACTTTGCGGTCACACAAGAACAATTTGGCTAAAATGTCCAGTGTTTTAGTTGTTTGAACATTGGATTACAGTTGTGGAGATCAGATGCAGGATTCCTTCTGTTTCTATACACTTTAAAGATGGGGTCCCAATCACAGATTTGTGATAGATTTGCCTGTCAGTGGCAGTTAAGTCAGAAATGACTTGAAGGCACACAACTACAGCAAAAACAACTGTGTTAAACCTTCTATTTTCTATTTGCGTGTGGATGGGCGACACTCCTCCTGCCCGCCAAAACCAGAGATGACACAGGCACATAAGTGGAGTAAAAATTGGCAACAACTTAATTTATTGATTACAGGAACAATGGGTTTGCTGCCAGGCATGGGTTCTGGATCAAGATCGATCAGCCCGCTGCTGACCGATACCAAAATAGTCCAACAGGGGGCCCACCGGCACAATACCAGGCAACCAACACAGCACCCCTGTAAACCGTTGCTCCCTCCCCGGCCAGTAGGGGAGGGGTAGAAACCAGATCCAGAACCCATGCCACCTGCCAACCAAGTTGTGACCAACAGAAAAACCAACAACAGCAACACCAAACAACAAAATAAATCGAGTAGGATGGGTGGGAGGACAATTAGAAGCACACCTTGTGCCCGCCACGCCCAGCGCAGCTTTTTAAGGCTGCTGGACGGGTTGAGTGGCCGGCCCCTTGCCAGCCCACTACCCTGGGTGGGGCCGGCCGCTGATAGGCCCAACAGGCCTAGTGGCGGGAAACTTCTTGCCATGCAGGGGGTTTCTGGGATGGAGAAGCCCCCTGCCGCCATCATGGCCATCATGGCCTACGGGAGGCCCCCCCCGCTGCCGCCGCAACAGGCCTTGTCCGTTAAGTCGGGAAATGCATTTTGTTTTGTCCATTCCTATATTAGACCTAAACTGCTCATCAACAATAAACTCACAACAAAAGAAATGAGACTTTCTGATAAAATAATTTCTCCAATCTTGAGAGCTCAGGAGGATCTATATATTATAATAATAATAATAATAATAATAATAATACTTTATTTCTAACCCACCCTCTCTCCCAGGGCAGCTTCCAAAACAAACATGGCAACCAATCAATGCTGTATACAATAAGAAAAATAGAAATAACACAAAAACAGAGTTAAAATGAACAGTTAAAAAATAATCCAATAAACGACCTAAGCTAAAACATGTAATCATTCGACCTCAAGCAACAAGCTAACAACAAAGTGGTAAAATCTGTAAAAATATAACAACACAGAACTATAAAAGCCCTGGTTAGTACTTGGTTGGTAAACTGTTGGAAAATACAGGATGCCAGAGGCTATAATTCAAAAGAAGGAACTGGCAAAATTATCTCTGATGGTGGCCCTGTGAAATTCATGGGTCACCATAAGTCACCAGGAAATCGAAAGGCACATCTACGTGTATATTTACAACTAGGAACCTTCTGAAAATTTCAGGTTGGCATCCCTAAATGGGAACCTTATTCTTACATCACTGGAATTTCTAAATGTCATGCTTTCAACTCCTAGGATGCATCACAGAGTCCACACGAGCCCTCACATGTGAAAAGGCAATAAAGAGTGTGTGTGTGTCTATCGGTTTGCACCACAAAGGCTGTTGCTAAGTGAAGTGACCCTCTGTGATGTCACTTGGAAAGAAAGGTGACATTTGTATGAGGAAGAAGGAAGAAAAGAGCCGCAAAGAGAGCCATGTTGCTATGGAGACATTGTGACGTAGGCCCTCTCAGAACTGGAGAAGTGAAAAGCGAGAGGAGATGGGAGGAAGAAAAGAAAGAAAAGAGAAAAAGAAGGGAGAGAGGGAGGGAAAAGGAAGAAAGGAGATATGGAAGAATAAGGTTGTCTGAAACAAGAACCCCAAAAGTTATTGAGGTCCAAGAATGACTTAGAGTTATCTTACTTGACTATGAAAGTTGACATAATGATCTCCAGCTGAGTCACACCAACAACTCCTCATTCCTTTCTCAACAATTTATGAATTCTGAGGAGGGTACAGCTAAAGCCCCTGGCAAAAATGGCTCTGAGAGCACCCTGGTCCCATGCACAACACAATGAATTTCCTCCTTGGAAGCTTAAACCCATCAGTTTGGACTAGCCGCCCATTACTCCATCAAGGGAATCTTCTCCTCTACTAGGTGATACCCATCAGTGGACATTGTTTATCCAAAGTAATCCCATGCCATGCTGATGGGCTCCTGAAAGGCAGAAAGGGGTGGTTTTCCCCCATAAAAACTTTATTAAGTTTCCTACCACACTGTGCACCAATGAATGGTGCCGAGGTGGACAGAAGCTAACTAAGATCCTGCAGCAGGCAGTTCCGCAGTTCCCTGAGGTCTTTTGTGTGTGTCTTTGTTTGGCCCAGTCGCATGGTAGAGATATTGTTGTTTTTAGTATTTTTCAGTTTCTTATACCAGCTTAACGCCATGTTCCACCTTGGATTCTGGGGCTCTGGAAGGTCCCCTCATCGGCAGGCCAGCTATGTGGACATCCCTAGAGGCTCTGCTGTGCCTGGGGACCTGAACAGTTGAGGATCCATCCAATTGGGATGTATAGTTCCCCAAAGCACCGGGGACTTTGCAAGGCACTGGGACCTGGCTCTGTTTGCCTCATTGGATCGCCATGGGCTCTTCATGTAGATTTTCCATTGAAAGGACTATATGGACTTTTCTGGTTTCTCCAAGCCTCCCTGGACTGTTGGCCCCTGCAAAAGGAACGATTATGGACTTTTTGCCCCAAAAGGCCTTTCTCCTTCAATCCTATGGATTTTTCCCCCTCCTGAACTCAAGGACCCTTTTCACTCCTTTCCGTTGTTTACCTAGACTGTTGGATTTCCCTGAGGAAGAAGCAACGCCGAATCGTTTGCTTCCAAAAGGATCTTTCCTTATTTGGGCTACAGAAGAACAATGTATAAGATGGTGCCTCTTTGTCCCAAATGTTTGTATGCTTTTCCCTTTTACCATTTTCCTATTGTTGTTGTTTTATGTTATAAAAAACTCACTGGGAACCTTGTGCTGGGGATCAGGAGGGCCGCAATCTGACCAAAAGTTACATTTCAAACCAGCCACTATTTTACTATTGCATGACCATAATAGATAGATGCCAGGTCTTTCTCAGGGTCTTTCCTCCCTGAAACCCCACTGGGGTCACCCCACTCAACACAGAGCGGGGTTATGTGTATCCATACACCTGATATGTGACTTCTGCTTGGTCCTAGCCACAGAGCCTTGAGAAAGGAGCCCATACATGTTGCCCGAAACGGTCTGAATGTGGCCGCGCAGGAATTAGCATTAAGCTGGCCGTCGGCTCTGCTATACACCGAGCTTATGTGCTGAGAGGGAGCCACACCGCCTCCTCCCACACACGAGTCTTGGGGGAATTTTCCCTCAATGGGCATTGATGCCTTCCTTTAGACTGCTAATTGTATGTTTGTGAATCCAACCCACCCTACTTGAGATCCCACCATCCCCTCCCGTGTCTTGGTTCCCGGGATTCTTGCCTGTGGGCCTCCATTGACACGTTCTGCCATCCTATTGGCCAGAGGGGAACGGAGTTTGGGTACTCTCACGAGAAGACGCCAGGGAGCGCCTGGGATATCCCATTGGGGATTCCCCCCTCCACATGACCTCACTCTTCCCGGCCTCCCCCACGCCCCTGACGTGCTGACGTCTACTAGTATCTCATCACGTCGACGACGTCCTATGCGGGCGCCGACATACGTCATCCTCCAGCGCCGCCCGCTTTGCCGGACCGGCTCACGCCGAACCCGAGCAGCACACGCTTCACGCTTGCCTTTGCCTTTGCATTGCACTGGGGACGCCGCTCAGCACAACCAACGCCATCGTGCAAGTACATTGGGGGGCCTATTGGGTGCGCCTTGCTTGCCCATTTTGTATCTGTAATATCCATGTTATTACTTACATGTTGTGAGAACTTTTCTGATGTACCAATAGAGTGTTATTTTCATACCTACGGGGGTTGTGTTATTTCTTACGTACACTAGCATATATAGTCTAGTACCATCAGGTATATACACACTGTTGTTTTGTGCATAATAGATAGATGCCAGGTCTACCTGCCTGTGTTTTTATTAATTTCTGAGGTTTGTCTGTTAGTAGAATCATAGGTATTGGCACAAAATAACCATATTTCATAACAAGGTTATTCCAATGAGGGATCGAATCCTCATAAATGGCCAAAACAAAACTTGTTTAAACCGGCCACTCCGCAAAAAAACCAAACTTCTGTTAATCAATGCTTTCAACAAAAAAAACCAGGGAAGTATCGATCTAGGGCAAAACTGTTTATTTTCAAACCAAGACAATAGCCAGGCTAGCTAGAAGGACAAGCCAAAGTCCTCGCTTGCCCCAAGGGCATATTAACACTTCTTAATCCCATCATCAAGCTCAGTTTCATTGTTTTTGCCATTTTGTCCTGCCTCCCTGGTTTCCTCATTGGCTGGATTGCAAGATGCGCTAGCTTGCAATTGGCTGGGGGTCTCCGGCTGGCTTTCTGATGCTCAGTTGTTTACAACATTCCATCCAATCAGCTGAGAGTGCACGTAGCCAAGGCGGGCACCAAATTTAAATCTGTATGGACTCGGAAAGTATAAATGCTTTGTATTTTGCCAAATAAAACATGTCAGCTTTGCGGAAAACTCAGGACTTTGTTGCTATCATCCTTTCCAGCTGGTAAAGATTCCTTCTCTCGGTGGGCACGCTTCCAGGACTTGGTGAGACAATTGATTGGGGAAATTCTAGCATTTTAAAAGCTCAGCCAAGTTCTACTAAGGGCCCTTGGCCCTATCTGGGCAGGGCCCCTTTCTATTGTTCGGTAACATGAATGTACTGTAAATGAACTTATTTTGAAACAATAAGATTGTGGATTGTAATTTGCACCAGTCACAGCAAATGTCTGTTCTTTCAAATGTCAGTCAAATATCTATAAAAATGCCCATACTTGTAACTGTGGTTTATGCTGATATGGGAAAATTCCCCTGGCATCCTTCCCCAGACAATGGAGCAATAAACTATCTTTGGTCTTGTCCTTGATCTCTGTGTGTATTTATTGGAACTGATTGTAGCTGGCACACCAGGAAACAGACCCTGAGATTTGGACATCAGTAGGGAAAAAGGAAAAGGTATTGTTATCTTGCCACAGCACCCACTCCCCAAATTAATTTGGACATTTGAAGGACTTCAAGCAAGATATATTATTTTATTTTATTTTTAAAAACCTTTACCTCTCTATCATAGTTTTGCTATTCCGAAGTGGCTGGGGGCTCCAGGTGGATCCAGCAGCAACTGTACTCCAAACTATATCAAAATTAAACTCTTTAATGATATTTTTGGTGTAACTTGTATTAATTGTGTACTGTATCAGGTGCTAAAATGCATAAAATTATATTAAACGTACTGTGAAGGCATCCATTCCCACAATACCCCCTGTTTGCACAAGCTTTTGGGAAGGGAGATTGCCATTAGAAAGGTCATTCCAGCAATCTCCTGGACTTGATAATGCAATTTCCTTTGTATATATAGGAGGGAGAGATAATCTTTTTATCGCCAGGGTTGTGTTTATACTGTTTTACCTGATTAAATGGGACTAGAAGCTTATACAAGGGAAGTTGTGTCACAAATCACAAATGTTCCTATCCAAAAGAAATGGATAGGGCCATTTTTTACAGAAGAGAAGACCTAGACAAATCTGAATACATTAGCCTTTTGAAAGGACAGCCAAGCCTCTGGTTACCCAGGATTAATAGCTTTTGTTTTCCGTGCCTTGCACCTTTGTCTTTTTGGAACTGAACACTTAAATCGATCAGAGTCATCTGCACACCCATGTCTTCATCATCTTCATTTTTGCACGCTCCACAAGGGCATTTCTTTAAACAGGGCCGAAGCCAGGAAGTTTGATTTGGGGGGGGGGGGGGTGAGTTTGATTCGGGAAGGGCTGAGTCTGAGTGAGACAGGGTCTACCCTAGCAAACCTTTTGTATTGTTATCCCAATACCCCCATGAATATGGGATATATTGAGCATGGCGATCAGATCATGATATGAATAAACATAACAGTTTAAATAATGTACCAGTAAGGCCTTCTCGCGGACCACCCTGAAAATTTGGGGGGGGGGCTGAAGCCCCCAAGCCCCCCTCCCCCCGGCTACATGCCTGTCTCTAATGGACAGGACTTTTAAACCAATCCATCAGCTATTCTTCTTCCCGCCATGGAGATCTCATCCTACTGTCTGTGACCAAACAGAAGCCCCCAGCCAATCCCTGTGTGGATCCTAGCCAACCTACTTCTTGCCAATCAGGAGGAAATGTGGGAAGTCTGAACAGCTGTCAAAACTGTATACAGTTTTGCAACTGTTTTCTAAGAACTTTGTTCGGCTGCAGAAGCAGCCTGCCTTTGGGAACTTTGCCTTGACTTTCAGATTTAAGCCTTTTATACCTAGAACTATTGGACTATTGCATTTTTGATACTTTTTTCCATGGACAATTTTTGAATCTATATTCTTGATTTATCCTCTTTTTATTCTAAGTAAACTTATTGATTATACAGCAGTGTGTGTGTGTGTGTGGTTCAGGGGCCTGCCAGGTTCTGAGGTGCAACAGAACCTTTGGTTTAAAGGGTGAGGCCAGTTCTGTGTACGCTGTGCTCCACCAGAAAAATCCATTGCACAGGCTTGAAGGACACATCCAACCTTCGAATCATCAACGCGATTGTAGAAAGTGTGGGATGAGTCCTTCCTGAATCTTCGTTCGTGAAGAAAAGCCAAGAGACCTATTGTTTCTCTTAGCTGCTACCTTAATTATAGTTTAATATTGTCATTCTATCAGCTGCTGGTATTTTCACCAGACGTTTCACCTGTTTTGTCTGTTGTCAGGATTGTAATGTTGTTTTGCTAGTTTGTTATTACAGATGTCATGTGAGAATATTGTTCTACTAACTAATTTTAGAACAGATTTGATGGGTAATTTACTCAGAAAGTCAGTTTTGAACCTCTTAATTAAAAGAAAAATCACAATTTAACCATGGCAGCAACTATCATCCAAGTTGGCTATTTTTAAATCCAAAATGTGGGCACAGGTGTAACTTTTTCTGCCGCAATAACCCATTCACAGAATATGTGCTACATTTTTTTCTCACTTCCACATCTCTAGTATAATCCACAGATTAGGCTTGTCTCTTGGGACCATGCATCTTTTCAAACTCTATTCTTATTAATTTTTGGTATACTTTCAACACTCCATTGAAATAATTAACATAGACACCTATTTTCTTGTATGAACTACAAAGTCCTTCATTTCCAGGTGATTCATGGTTTTTTAAAAGAGCATTTCGTAGATACTCTTCATGGTCGGTTTTCAGAAGGTTCTCCAGCACAACTCTATGATATGCTGGATGGACTTCTAGAGAGCATACTTCTCTATGTCCTCCAAAGAAATTCTATGGAAACAAAAGGTTTTTGCTCATTTCTATGGAATCCTTCAGCTGGAACGCTTTGGCTGGATCTACACTGCCATATAAAGCAGTTTCACAATGCAGAATAAATGCATTGAACTGGATTATATGAGTCTACACTGCCATAGAATCCAGTTCAATGCAATTAACTTGCATTATACAGCAGTGTAAGACATAGTTCATTTCAGGTAAGGAAAATAGGTTTCTGCTTTAAAGAATTATCACAGTGTTTTTAAGTTACGATGGAAGGGGAAAGGTTTTATAGATCACAAATGATTTCGCTGTTTTAAAAATATCATTTTTAAGCCATAAAAGCTTTATAATTATGGTTTTAATATGTGGTGCATTAGCAGCCAATGTTTATAGGATTTCACACTGATCCCCTACATATACATAATTAAAAATTTTAAAAACCCATCAAGGTAAATTGGAAGCAATAAACTTTTCTCTCCATTTCTAAGAAACTTATAAACTTATAACCAATCTTTAGCTTTTCTCTTGGATGCAAAGCCATTTACTGCAGTACATACAATCACTGCAGGAAGGACACCAGCAAACATATACTTTGATGATTAATGAACAGCTGGTTTTGAGAGGGGACACTGCAGGGTTTGAGCTTTGGATTATGACTCTGGAGACCACGGTTCGGATTCCCACTCAGCCTAATAAGTGACCTTTGGCAAGTAACACGCTCTCAGCCTCAGAGGAAGGCAATAGTAAATCCTTTCTGATCAAATCTTGGCCAGAAAAACCCATAATGGTGTCACCATAAGTCAGCATACAACAACTAGCACTAGAGCACCGGGACTGTGGCGCAGCTGGCTGGGAGTCAGCTGCATAAGATCTCTACTGACCGGAAGGTCATGAGTTCAAGGGTCGGGATGAACTCTCGACCAAATTGTGTAGCTTGTTGTTGACCTTTGCAACCCGAAAGACAGTTGCATCTGTCAAGTCGGAAATTTAGGTACCATTTTATGAGGAGGCTAATTTAACTGATTTATGAGGCCATGAAATCTCCAGGAAGTATGAAAAAGAATGAAGGAATGCGACAGCTCCCCCTGGTGGCCAGAAGCTGGAATGTTGGATTGCCTCTGAGTGTGTGTCTATATGTGTTGTATGTCTATGGCATTGAATGTTTACCTGTATATGTGCATTGTGATCTGCCCTGAGTGAGTCCCCTGTGGGGTGAGAAGGCCGGAATAAAAATGATGTAAATAAATAAATAAATAGATAGATAGATAGATAGATAGATAGATAGATAGAGCTCTGTGGCTGAGAATCCTGATAATACGATCCTTATAGTAAAGAGGCTCAGTTGCAATGCCCCTTTTCTGAGAAGACAAGCACTTGGAACCTCCGAGGCCCAGTTTTCCAATAAGGCGTTGAGATGGATTTCATTAGAGAGTGTGTTCCACAGAAAGGGGGTCACCACTGAGAAGGCTCTGTCCCTCATCCCCAACAAGCGCGCCTTGCAAAGGTGGCAGGATTGAGAGTAGGGCCTCCAACAATCTTAACCTCTGAAGTGGATCATAGACCTTAAACCTCACATAAAAACAATACTGTAACAGTGAATCTAAACATGAAAAAGCATTAAACATAATCCAATTTAAAACAGTGAAAAGCACATTAAAAGTTATCAATTGCATTACTTTAACCTGTTAAAAGCTGAAGCCATATTGCATTTTTTAAATTGCTTACTGATGGTAAGAGAGCAAGGAGGGAACCAATTAATAGGCCTGGTTGATCAAGGAAAAAAATGGTTCAAAACCCATTTCGGATGTAGGGGGCACTGGTGATTCGATTCCCAAATGATTTCTGAAATTTTACCAGAAAATGCTTCGAAATTTCCCAAATTTCGGAATCACTTCGTTAATGGCGTCGGCGATTGTGCAGTGCGTCAAAACCTGTCAGTCTGATGCAGGAGGGAAGAAATCCACTTCCAAACTGGGTTAACACGTCTCCTGCTCCAGGTCCTTCTCGCGGAAGAGAAGGACCTGGGGCAGGAGCCGTGTTAACCCAGTTTGGACGTAGATGCCTTCCCTCCACGTCAGAACTGGGGTGACAGCCATGTTTAACACGACTGTCACCCCAGGTCTAACGCAGAGGGAAGGCATCCGCATCCAAACTGGGAGGTTCTTCCCTCCTCATCAGAACTGGGGCGAGAGCCGCACACGGAAGGGAATGCCAGGGAAGGGAAACTTGCCGATTCAATTTTCAAAAATGGCGGTGGTGACTTCGAAATGGCAAATTCACTTTCCGGGTTGCTAACATTGCTTCAAAACTGCTTCGAAGGTGAATTTAATCCGAATTCATTCCAATTTTATGAGCATTCCGATGAACCTATCCAGGCCTATCAATTAAGCCTCACTGGCAGACATATTGTTCTGTTATTGTGCCTATCCTATGGGTGATGGAACACTTTGTATACTGTTGGGTTGCAACTCCCATCAGTTACAGCCAATAGCATGAAATGTTGGAATAATAATAATAATACACTTTATTTATATTCTGCTCTTCTCACCCTGAAGGGGACTCAGAGCGGATTACAGGTACACATACTTAGCAGACAATCCCTGCTGTTTCCACACACACATAGACGAACAGAGGCAAACTCTGGCCACCAGGGGGAGCTGACACACTCCTCATCTCTCAACGTTCCCAGCGTCCCTTGTTGTTCCTTCCGCATTCCTCAGCATTCCTGGAGTTCTTTAATGGCCTCATAATTCAGTCAAAATTTGCCTCCCCACTTAATGTGGTACCTTTATCTCCTACTTGACAGATGCAACTGTCTTTTGGGCTACAAAGGTCGGCAGCAGGCTACACTTAAAGGTCGAGCACCCGCCTCGACCCGGGCAGGCCTCGAACTCATGATCTATTGGTCAGAGAGATCTTATGCAGCTGACACTTTGCCAGCTGCACCACATTCCCGATGGAAGTCTGAATGGTTGCATTATTCCTATGTCAGAAGACAATTTTTTCCAGCCTGTAGCCCTCATCGTCCCTCACCTTTAGACATTCCTACTAGGGCTAATGGGAGTTACAGTCTAAAACATCCCTAGAGTATCAGATTGGGGGAGATTGCCGTAACACATTTAAATAATCCTCAGGATGTTAAAATGCTTTAAAAAAATATGTTCACAGTTAAAAAGCTCACAAGCTAAAAATGAGTTGTCCCTGTTTGTTTTCAGGAACACTCCAGATAGCTCAAGCCTCTGAAAATTACTTTTTAAAAGCCTCTAATAAAAGAATTGGAGCAATATCCGGCAGCATGTTGCTACACCAAGTATGTATAGGCGGCGTGTGAAAGACCCACAGCACACAATTATTCTTACCAAAAAGGTAGATTTAAGGAAATTGGAGTGTTCGAGACATTTAATATGAAAGAGGGATTTCAAAAGTCTTGCCCGCCCCCTAAAAAGCATAACATAGAAAAAGACAATTTTTTTTACATTGACTGGCATAGATGTTATAACCATCACAGTTTCAAAACTTAGAATGATTTCCCCAAAGTACTCATAAGAAAGGAGAAGGAAGTTTACCATCTCTCTCTCTCTTTCAGTTCAACTGGAAAGATGAGTTCTACAAAAAAGAAACTGTCATTGATAGTTAAGAGAGATCCTCAAAGAAATACAGTACTATAGAAATCTCATCAAAATCAGATCACTACAAAAAAAATCTGTACTGAGCTAAGAAAAGCTTCATTGAAAGTGACTGTTATATAAGAACATAAGAACATAAGAAGAGCCATGCTGAATCGGACCTCAGCCCATCTAGTCCAGCATTCTGTATCACACAGTGGCCCACCAGTTGTACACGGGGATCTCGAGCAGAAGGGAGGGCAAAACCCTGACCTGCTCCCGACCCCCCACAACCAGTACCCAGGGAAATCCTGCCTACCTCAACCAACTCCGAGGTGGCACTTGGATGTCCTTTTCAGTAACTATTCTGAAATGGTAGCCCTGATTGACAAATCCAACTAAGAAACATATAATGTAGAATATACCTTGCCATCCTGGTTTGGCAACGATAGTCCCAATCAATCCTCTGCCATCCCATGTTTTCAACCACTTTTATTTTACTTACTGCAAACTAAGGCCCCTTCTACACTACCATATAATCCAGATGATCAAAACAGATAATACACGTTATCTGCTTTGAACTGGATTATATGCATCTACACTGCCATATAATCTAGTTCAGGGCTGTCCAACAGGCGGCCCTGGGGCCGTACACGGCCCCCGAGCCCCTTCCCTCCGGCCCCCTAACTTATTTTAATAAAATACAAATTTTTAAAAAACTTAAATATTTTTTTTAAATTACCTACTTCCGGGTTTAGGCAAGCATCGCGAGACTACGCCAGCCACAGACGGGATTTCGAGGGAGGTCGAAATCCCGTCTGTGGCTGCATAGTCTCGCGATAGCTGCCGACATCTCGGGTCCCGCGGGATGTGCGGCCGGACAGGGCACACGCCTCCTCCTCCCTCGCGGCTGCTTCCAGGCCAGCCCCCATTCCCTCAGAGAGAGAGAGGAGGGGAGTGAGGCAGGGAAAGCCCCTCCTGGCTCTGTCCTCTTCCTGTGGAGGGCCCTTGCTTCCCGCCTCGCGGATGGGAGAGCCACCGCGGCCGGTCAGAGCTTGGCCTCGGCTCCAGAGGGGCTCTTCGGGGGCGGTGTTGGCATTGGCACTTCAGCCCTGTGGCGGGGCTCCCGCAGTATGGGTAAGGAAGGGCCTGGCTCGAAGCAATCAATCTAAAAACAGTGGGACGTTGGGTGAGGGGGGAGGGGTCCCTCAGCAGCGGTTTCCTTGGCGACACTTCCTTCCCCTCCTCCGCGCCCCCTCCCCCTTGTTGTGCTGCCTTCTCCCGCGTGCAGGGCACAACGTGGCTTCCTTTGCGCCTTCCCCCACAGCTTGTTTTCCCTTCAGGGAGGGAGGGAGCTCTTTGGGCCTCCTCCACCCGCCACTGGGAAAGGAGGCCCCATCAAGCCCTGCAATGGCATTGAGGTGTTTGGTTTTTTTTGGTGTGTCCCAATTTGAGTGTGGACTCAAATAACTCAAAGGTATCAGGAAATATTCCCCCAAATTCACCAGTGTTCCCATATGGGTATATTGAGTATTCGTGCCAAGTTTGGTCCAGATCCATCATTATTTGAGTCCACAGAGCTCTCTGGATGGAGGTGAACTACAACTCCACAACTCAAGGTCAATTGTAAGTAAATTGGAGCTGGGGAGGGGGCGGAGCCGGGGCAAGGGCGGAGCCGGGTGAGGGGGAGGAGCCGGGGAGGGGGCAGAGCCAGGGGCGGAGGCAGACCCTTCGGCCCCCCAGGTGATCAGTGACCAGAATTCCGGCCCTTGGGCCTGTAGAAGTTGGACAGCCCTGATCTCGTTCAAAGCAGTTGCATGTGCAAGGGTGATACACCTCGTGCCATGAACAAAATACAAACACAAGTGGTTGGATGAAAATGGCCACAACTCATTTATTGAAGACAGGAACAAAGGATTGGCGGCCACGCATGGGTCCTGGATCAGGGGTTGTACAGCCCCACGAATGTCCAAAGGCGCTAGTAAGCCTGGGTGCGAGCGGCCCAATGCCTGTCCACCGAAACTCGGCACCCCAGGGGGCCAGGGCGTTATCCCCCTAACAAGCAAGGGGCGACAAGCCAGCCTGATCCAGGGGCCATACCACACGCCAAACACAGAGTTGTGACAAAGAACGTAATAACGCATAACCATACAAATGCAACAATGAAAATGAATATATGACTCTGTGTTCTATGATTCTAGAATCCTGGTCACACAAAGTCCAAAGCCCAAAACTCAGACCACTATATTGTGATGACTCCAATTTAAAGCAAAATCAAGCCAATTTAAAGATGGCACAGAGTAAATCCCTGCACAATAGTCTTGGATTATATTTTTCTGCAGATAGATATGCACATCAGTTGCTCAAGAGGTTGTACAATCAGTTGTACATGAAATCCTGAAAACACTTCCTCCACCTTTTTACAAGAAAAACCCAATGCATGCAACTATATTGGATGCCACCTGTGTGTGCTAATTCTGGACACGCACAGCCACCATCATAATGCTTGATGTAGTGTGGAGGATTACAGTGTAAAGCTGCAGTCTGAACAACAAGCGTATT
Organism: Anolis apletophallus; assembly: GCA_030556195.1. Lineage (NCBI taxonomy): Eukaryota > Metazoa > Chordata > Lepidosauria > Squamata > Anolidae > Anolis > Anolis apletophallus. Next base: position 31,739,084 of record JARBWK010000003.1, on the reverse strand, counting down.
TATGTTTGTTTCATTGAAAATAAATAGAACAGAGCGAAATCAAGCCACTGAATACAATCAGATGGGGAGCCAATATCCAGTTTTTATTCTCAGTGCCAATAAAAGAAGTGGTCTTCAATAACTACTTCTCAAGGACATTTTGAAATCTTTTCGCAAGGAAAACGAGAGAATTGCTGACACCCACAGATGGATTGATCTGGCCAGTCCGCCCCCCTCTTTTCTTGCATGACATTTAATGGTCCAATTTCTGTTCAGGGAAAAGATGTCTTTAAGAACTGCTGAGTTTATAAAATCCTTACATTATTACTCAGCCAATATACTGAACCTGGTCCCATTTTTTCCAAATGTATCATGCTTCTCAAATATTGAATAATGATATTATTATGATTCATGACTCTGGAATACTAATTCTCCATTTCCACAGCTATTTGAGATTTACATATAAATATATAAAGAATAATAAGTGTATGTATCCAATTCAAATTACTTTAAAAATATTCCACCTCCACCACCACTGAATAATATTTGGGCATCAAAGGAATCCCCTTGTATTGTACCATTTTTGCTTATATCAAAACCTTATTAATGAAATCTTTCAAATAAATGTATGAAAGTTTTGATCCCACATATTTTTTAGAAGCCTACACTGGGATTTCATGCTACTCATTTGGCTAAATAAGCACTACTAATTGGCTGCTTTTAATCATAACAACAACAACAGATTCCAAATCCACATTGGATATTCTGTAATTGTAATGTAACATATCTGGAGGGCACCAGATTGTAAATGTAAAGGTAAAGGTTTTTCCCTGACACTAAGTGCAGTCGTGTCCAACTCTGGGGGTTAGTGCTCATCTCCATTTCTAAGCCGAAGAGCCAGCGTTGTCCGTAGACACCTCCAAGGTCATGTGGCCAGCATGACTTCATGGAGCGCTGTTGTAGTCTTGTGCATTTGTATAGAATCACTATCCATTTCTTTTTGTTTCATTTTTAAGGCCCTGTTTTAGTTTTTGAGTGCTTCTTTCAAAAATGGGCGCCTTTCCAAATGAGCTTTTTCATCCCAGGTCTGAAAAAAAATATGAATATTTTCGTTACATTGGCTGCAATGGGCAGGCTTCCCATGCTCCCTTTCCCCTCAGTTTTAGGCACTTGCAGCACATGGGTGCTTTCTGGGTCTGCACGCCACACACACACACACTTTTCAAGGAGAGTGTGTGTGTGGCCTGCAGGACCCATAAAGCGGTATTTTAGCTGAGTAAACAAGACTATTTTATAATGAGGACCTGCAGCCAAGTGCATTTTTCAAAAATCAGGAGACCAAACAGTTACCATTCCATGTGGACTTTCCTGGCTGACCTCATTCATATTTTTGTATCGCTGGAGGCCCCTTCCACACAGCTGAATAAAATTTAAAAAAAACATTGTTTCATGCCACAAAAATAAAGGGACATTTATCTTCCACAAAAATAAAATTTAATAAAAACGTCAAAATCAAACCTTGGGTAGAAATAGTTTTATTAACAGAATAAGATAATGATTGAAATTCATAAAAGAAACTGACTTATACCCTCTTAACAGTACATAGTATGTTTCTGCATGTTTTGTCATACCTAATGCATTATATTGTATGTACTACATACACTACTACTACTACTACTACTAATAATAATAATAATACAGGCCCGGATTATCCATTAGGCCAGCAAGGCTGTGGCCTATGGGCGTAAGCTGAGGGGGGGCGCCAGATCAAGGCCAAAAAAATGGCGATGACTCACGCCAAGTTGTCCCAACGGCAGCTGTGCGGCGCCCTTCCACGCGGCGCCCCATTCACTGCCTATGGGATAACTCGGCGTATCCTCAGAAGGAGGGAGGGAGGAGGAGTGCAGCCCGAGCAACGTCACTCCTTCTGGGGGCAGGGCCCGAGTGATGTCACTCCCTCTCGGGGCAGGGCCCAAGTGCCATCACTCGGGCCGCCCCAGAGGGAGTGATGTCACTCAGGCTGCACTCCTCCCTCCCTCTTTCTGAGACCACGCCGAGTTGTTTCAAAGGCAGCGGCAGCTACGCTGTGTGAATGGGGCGCCACGTGTAAGGGCGCCGAGCAGCTGCCGCTGGGACAACTCAGCGTGGCCTCAGAAGGAGGGAGGGAGGAGTGCAGCCCGAGCGACGTCACTCTTTCCAGGGGCGGGGCCCAAGTGACGTCACTCCCTCTGGGGGCAGGGGCCGGGTGACCTCACCCCCTCCATGGGTGGGGCCTGAGTGACATCACTCCCTCCAGGGGTGGGGCCCGAGTGGCGGCGCGCGAAAGGGGGCGTAATTCCAAAGTGTGGCCTAGGGCGCAAAAAGGTCTTAAACCAGGCCTGTAATAATAAAAGCTTTATAATAGCAGTACAATGCATTAGGTATGACAAAACATGCAGAAAAAGCATGCTTTTAATTCTGGAGAAGTTCGCAGGGACTGCATCACAGTAGAGGATGGGATCAAATATACCAGCAAATTATACAATAAAGCACTTACTGTTGGCCTTGGAAGAGAGCATATTTGCCATTGTTGTTGCAAGCGAGGTCCTTCTTTATAAACAAGAAGAAGTGGCAGAGACTGGAGAGATCCAAGAAGTGATGCAAGGAAGGGCAAAGAGGCCAAGGGAGACATAAATAAGAAAGGGCGGAAATTTAAAGGAAGCCACACAATTCAATGAGATAAACACGAGAAGCAACAACGAGATTTAAAGGAGGAACAGAGACCGGAACAGACAAAAGCTACAGATATAGAAGCCAAGGGAAGGATGGAAGTAAAGAGAACGGAGAAAGGTGGAAGTAGAGAGAGGATTGGATGAGGACATATACAGGACAGGAGCTGAAAATACGGGACATGAAATACAGAGTAAAAATACGGGACGTCCCGTATAATACGGGACAGGTGGCACCCCTAATGTGGAATCAGATAACCCATTTCAAAGATTGTTCCACTCGCTCCTTGTTTTTAGAAAAATGTTAAGTCCTGTGCAACACAGAATTGACGTGCAGCAACATAAAGAAGGACCACTGTTTTAGCTATATGGTTTTAACAGGTTTTAACACTTTATGTAATTGTATGTTTATTTTGTTGATGTTTGATGTGTTGTATTTTTTATATTTTTGTATTGTAATGTGGTGTTGAAGTGCCCCATCTGTAAGCCATTCTGAGTCCCCCTCGAGGTGAGAAAAGTGGGGTATAAATATGGGAAATAAATAAATAAATGTGGGATATTCTGCCTTGATTTTTTTGAGTTATATGGCTGTGTGGAAGGGCCCATAGAAAGGTTGTATTCATCAACCTGGCTTTGCAGAGTGGTGGGACATACAACAGGATTAACTTTGGCAATCTCCAATTTTAGATAGGTTCCCATGAGGTAAAGTGGTCTTCCAGATACCCTAGCCCAGGGCCGCCCAGGAAGTCGATCCCGATCAACGAGTAGATCGCAGTGCCTACTTGAGTCGATCCCGGCACCTTCCGTGCCGTACTCCTTTTGCGTGGCTTGCACCTTCCTTCCGCACAGCTTCCTTCCCCTTCGTCATGCTGCCCCCTTGAGGTGACTCCCTCTCAGTGCAGTCGCAGCGTGGCCTGAGGAGGGCAGCAGAGCAAAGGAGGGGGCAGGCACCCAGCCCATGCATGTGCTTTTGGAGCACATGCGAACATGAGCCAAGAGGGAGGACAAGCAGAAGGAGGCTTTGGTAGCCATTTTCTGCCACGGCCATCTGTGACTGCGAGGAGTTCATCTGCTTGGCTACATTGATCAGCATTGAATGGCTTTGCAGCTTCAAGGTCTGGCTTCTTTCTGCATGTGTATATATCTGTGGAGTCATGTCCAGCATGGGAGAAGAAACTATTGTATGTTGGGTGCATTTTTTAAGGTACCATTGGCTACATTGATCAGCATTGAATGGCTTTGCAGCTTCAAGGTCTGGCTTCTTTCTGCACGTGTATATATCTGTGGAGTCATGTCCAGCATGGGAGAAGAAACTATTGTATGTTGGGTGCATTTTTTAAGGTACCATTGGCCACATTGATCAGCATTGAATGGCTTTGCAGCTTTAAGGTCTGGCTTCTTTCTGCATGTGTATATATCTGTGGAGTCATGTCCAGCATGGAAGAAGAAACTATTGTATGTTGGGTGCATTTTTAAGGTACCATTGGCCAGTGGCCACATTGATCAGCATTGAATGGCTTTGCAGCTTCAAGGTCTGACTTCTTTCTGCATGTGTATATATCTGTGGAGTCATGTCCAGGGTGGGAGGAGGAACTATTGTATGTTGGGTGCAGGTTTGAATGTACCATTGGTCACATTGATCAGCATTGAATGGCCTTGCAGCTTCAAGCTTAATTATTTATTATGTGTGTTGTGCAATATTGGCTTATTCAGTTATGCAAGGTACATCAACATACATTGTACATACAAAGAATCCTTAATAAATTAGAAAATAGTTATACGTTTTACATTTCTGTGTAGGTAGATCTTTGTGACTTGGTTGTTTTATAAGTAGCTCGCATGCTGAAAAGGTGTGGGCACCCCTGCCCTAGCCCTAAGCTATACTTAGGGCTTAGTAGGTTAAAATCAATACCTTCAACTGAGCTTACAAGTGAATTGGCAGCCAGTGCAATTGTTGCAAGACTGGTTTTATATAAGACTGGTCTTTAATACACACCTGATGATCATCTGGCTAGGGCACTGTGTGCAAGCTGTGACTTCTGAATATGTTTCAAGAACAGCCCCACATAAAATACATTCCTATGGTCTAATCTCAAGGTCATTAAAGCTCGAACCACTGTATCCAGATCTGCTTTCCCTTGGGAAAAGCTCAACTGGCATATTGACTAAAGCTGGAAAAGGGTACTCTGGAAAAAGGATGGTTCTCTGAGATATTTAGATAGAGAGTAAGACATGAATGTTTAAATAAATAAGCACATTCGACTTCATGTTTAGTTGGCATCTTCTTTGTTGTAATTTGAATCCATTAGTCTGGTTGCTATCCTATGGAGTGAGAGAAAACCAGCATTTTCCATCTCCAAAGGGACAGCCCTTCAGATACTTGGATATGGTTGTTATATCTCTTTCGATTTTCTTCAAGCTGAACTCCCCAGTCTCCCAAAACATTTCTTCATAGGCTAGGGTTCCCATATGTCCCTTATTCTAAGGGACGTCCCTTATTTTGGCCCTAAAATTTGTGTCCCTTATCTTCAGGCCCTGTCCCTTATTTTTGACTAGCAGGACAGGACTGGGCGGGGTTGAGCAGAGGAAGGTGCTCGCTGTGGTTTCCACAGCAATGAACAACAAGCCGAGCAAATTAATCACTCTGAATGAACAGATACCACATATGTAAAGCAGTAATATAGGTATATTGCAGTATATCAAAACATTAAAAGAGCATCCCAATGAGTAGCAAGAAACAGTATATCAGTCAACATGTGTCATATAGATCAACAAATAAAGTACATACAGTATAGAGTCCAATACAGTGTAAGGCAAGTGGGAAACTACAATGCATAAATAACAATAATGGAATAAAGCATCAGAGTATCATTGTATAAGATGCAATGGCAATAGTATCCAAACACAAAACCCCAGCTATAGCTAAAGGGTGAATAATGCAGTCACACAGTATATATATACACATAAAGTTCATATACATCTCAAGCATATCAGAATAATCAAAGGGGTCGATACCCCGAGTCCCAGATGGATGATGGCCAACGGAGGAAGTAGAGAGAGGAGCAGCAGCTTGCCTGGTGAGGCACAGCTCTCTCAGTGGAAAATGCCACAATAGATCTAATTCAATAGGCTGCGACGTCACTAAGCAGTGTCTGTGTGAGAAGAGGCGTCGCTCGTAAATGACGTGGCACACAAGGCGCTATAGTTCAAAGTAAATAAATGGAGGGGAGAAGCCCCAAAGTAATCTGGTAATATTCTAAAGTAAGCAGTGTACCAGCTCTATGGGCTGCGACGTCATTGAACAGCGTCTGCAGCACATATACTAAAATTGAATCACACAGACGCTGTTCAATGACGTCGCAGCCCATAGAGCTGGTACACTGCTTACTTTAGAATATTACCAGATTACTTTGGGGCTTCTCCCCTCCATTTATTTACTTTGAACTATAGCGCCTTGTGTGCCACGTCATTTACGAGCGACGCCCTTCTCACACAGACACTGCTTAGTGACGTCGCAGCCCATTGAATTAGATCTATTGTGGCATTTTCCACTGAGAGAGCTGTGCCTCACCAGGCAAGCTGCTGCTCCTCTCTCTACTTCCTCCATTGGCCCTCATCCATCGGGGACTCGGGGTATCGACCCCGTTGATTATTCTGATATGCTTGAGATGTATATGAACTTTATGTATATATATACTGTGTGACTGCATTATTCACCCTTTAGCTATAGCTGGGGTTTTGTGTTTGGATACTATTGCCATTGCATCTTATACAATGATACTCTGATGCTTTATTCCATTATTGTTATTTATGCATTGTAGTTTCCCACTTGCCTTACACTGTATTGGACTCTATACTGTATGTACTTTATTTGTTGATCTATATGACACATGTTGACTGATATACTGTTTCTTGCTACTCATTGGGATGCTCTTTTATTGTTTTGATATACTGCAATATATCTATATTACTGCTTTACATATGTGGTATCTGTTCATTCAGAGTGATTAATTTGCTCGGCTTGTTGTTCATTGCTTTGTGCCAGTCCTACTTTGTTCTTCTGTTGTTTGTTTCCACGGCAATGCCTGCCCGGGGGATTCCAACTCGCAGGGCAGCCTGCGTCCCCGTTGGAAGGAAGAGGTGATACAGGACTTTTTCAAAGTACAGTAGACTAATTAACCGTTACCCAAGGGGAATGTTGGATCATGTTAGATAAAGATAGTTTCTGGTTGCTTGAGAGTTACTCTTAAAATAGGCCTAGCTGTGCATCCCAATACTATACAATGCTGTGTATCCCATACTATACTATACCATTAACTATTGACATAATAATCATGAAGATGTACAGTCTTATAACATTTATTTTATTTTAATGTTTAGACAGTGCACTTTTAAAGTCAGCAAAGTCAAGTACTAAATACAGAGGGAGAAAATTTGGTAGTTCTAATAATGTTTTTTTCTGCATGACAAAGCATGCAGAAACATACCATGTACTGTTAAGAGTGTAAGTCAATTTATTTTGTGAGTTTCAATCATTATCTTATTCTGTTAATAAAACTATTTCTACCTAATGTTTGAGTTTCAAGTTTTTAATGAAGTGTCCTTTATTTTTTGTGAAAAATCCTGTAAATGTCCCTTATTTCTTATATCAAAAAATGGCAACCCTATCATAGGCTCCAGTTTCTGGACCCTTCTCGCACAGAGTTAATTAGCTGACAATTCTCTTGAGCAGGTGAAGAGTTCATTTCTCTTAGTAAATATGGGATGCTGATGGGAGAGGGAATTTACCCGTTATCCTCCTTGCTAAAAAGAAATGGGCAATGGCCTTGCATAGATTAAGAGATGCCAAATTTACAAATGCAGTTTGCTCTTGCTTCCTCTGACCTTGATGAGTTATATCCAGGTGGTTCTTCTATCCAATGACATATAGATCTGTCATCCAGGAATCAATGGCTCCTGCTTGAGAGAGCATCAATAAAAAAAATCTCCTTAATTAGTCTACCAATGAGAGTCAGAGGAGCTCTGATTTAGGCAGCGCACAGCGGAATAGAGTTGTCAGGAAAAGCTCCATTTGTCACTTCACTCCCACTAGCAGAAGAAAACCAAGGACCAGCCATCATTTCGATAGATGAAAAAGGAAGAATTCAGAAATACGCCTTCGCTGCTAATGAAAAATAGCCACATTTGCCAGTATGTGGGAGGAAGTCCCTGGGCTTTAGATATTTTTTTTTGTTCTAACCAAGGCACGGCCAGTGCCTTTTCCACTGATTTCTGGCTTTGATTTCTTCTTTCATTATTATGAAAAGAAACTTGCTCAGTTCCACATCTGCAGTAAATATCTCACTAGATCTGAACCTAACAGCATCCAGGAGTCAGAATTTACAGAGGGGGAAGAGTTCAAATGAGGGGTATTGGGGTAGCCTCCATGTTGTAGATAGGGAAAGGTAAAGGTTTCCCCTGACACAGGCATGTAGCCGGGGGGGGGGGGGGCTAAGGGGGCTTCAGCCCCCCGGAAATTCTCAGGGTGGTCCGCGAAAAGGCCTTACTGGTACATTATTTAAACTGTTATGTTTATTCATATCATGATCTGATCACCATGCTCATTATATCCCACATTAATGGGGTTATTGGGATAACAATACAAAGATTTGCTAGGGTAGACCCTCTTCCACCCAGTCTCAGCCCCCCCGAACCAAACTCAGCCCCGAATCAAAATCCTGGCTACGGCCCTGCCCTGACATTAAGCCTAGTCGTGTCCGATTCTGGGGAGGGTGGTACTCATCTCCATTTCTAAGCCAAAGAGCCGCCGTTGTCCATAGATGCCTCCAAGGAAATGTGGCCAGCATGACTGCATGGAGCACCATTACCTTCCTGCAAAAGCGGTACTTCTTGATCTACTCACATTTGCATGTTTTCAAACTGCTAGTTTGGCAGAAGCTGGGCCTAACAGCGGGAGCTCACCCCACTCCCCAGATTTGAATCGCCAACCTTTCAGTCAGTAAGTTCAGCAGCTCAGTGGTTTAACTCAGTGTTTCCCAACCAGTGTGCCGTGAGTGAAATTGGCACTCCCCCCCCCTCCTAGCAGCCCCCTCACAGGTTTCCAAGAAACAAATTGAGCCTCTCCGCTTGGAAATGTTTGAGGAGCAGCTTGAAGAGCTGGGCATGTTTAGCCTGAAGAAGAGAAGGCTGAGAGAAGACATGATAGCCATGTATAAATATGTGAGAAAAAGTCATATCTATGTTGTGTTCATCGAAACAGGCCCAGGTTTCACACTGAGTGTATAAATACATTTAAAAACATATTAACTATAAGTATTACTGTGTTAGAATGCCATTTTGTGTCATTTTGGTTGGTGGTGTGCCCCAGGATTTTGTAAATGTAAAAAATGTGCCGCGGCTCAAAAAAGGTTGAAAAACACTGGTTTAACTCACTCTGCCACCACGATACAATCAGCTAAACTTCAAAAGAGCTCTCCGGGGTGCTGAACCTGATGCAACACTTATGCCTTAAAGCAGGGGTCCTCAAACCGTTTAAACAGAGGGCCAGGTCACAGTCCCTCAAGAAACATGCATGAATTCCAATGCACACTGCACATACCTTATTTGTAGTGCAAAAAAACACACATAAAACAATGGAACAATTAAAATGAAGAACAATTTAAACAACTATTAGGCGCAGTCAGATAAATACAAAGCCCAAAGGACTGATAATATCACATCTATTGAATTCAAAAATCACAATAATATTCAAACCTACATCAATCAAAGTCTAAACTCAGTAGTATTAAACCAGAAAACACTCGATAAACTGTACCCGACTCACGAGTAATGTCCATAAGAAATGTCCTGTGAAATCCGAATTATATCAGTGTCCCAAAAGACCAGTTCAAAGTCAGATATAAATCCACAAGTAAGGGAGGGGTGAGTTTTGGTACTCCAAAAGGAAAGACTCAGTCCAAAAGGGGAGTGTGTTTAAAGAACATTCAACGATAAATCCAAGGACGTAAAAAGTAAACATCCGAACTCCACGCATAAAGGACGTGGATCAAAGCCGACGAAGTGAACCATGCACTTTTTCCTTTGGCCACTAGGGTCCGTTTCGCTTGAGGCACTTTATCAAGGCTTCAACAGTAGATTGTGTCCTTTCTGTAACACATCAAATGTATTCAAGCATGCAAAATGTCACTAACAAAACTGACCAAAAAAACCCTCCATATCATCCCATAATTAAAATGAAAAACAATTTTAACAAATATAAACTTATTAGTATTTCAATGGGAAGTGTGGGCCTGTTTTTGGCTGATGAGATAGGATTGTTGTTGTTATGTCATTTCAGACTTAGGTTGATCTTTTTTTTTAATTTTTAAAAGTATTTTTTATTGTTTAAAAACAAAAACAACATTACATACACTTCGCCACTGCGAAGACAAAGAATGACGGGGGGTGGGAAAGGCGGGATGGGGGGTGGGGATGGATAGGGTGGGATACATTTATTTATTTATTTATTTATTATTTGCATTTGTATTCCGCCTCTTCCCGAGGGCTCGTGGCGGGTTACAAGACATACATAGTGATCGGCAGGCAACACTCATGCCGACTCACGAACAAAATAAAACAATGCTATAACCATAAAAATAACAAAATGATACTAAAAAACATCATTAAAACATTGTTAAAATTACACTAAGTGACAAAAAAACGTAACACAGAGTCATAAATCGATTGAAGGCAAGAGGCGTTATATGTCAACCGAAGGCCTGCTTGAAAAGGAAGGTCTTACAGGCCCTGCGGAAGGGGCGAGCTCCCGTATGGCTCTAGCCTCCTCCGGCAGGGCATTCCAGGCCGTTGGAGCTGCTACTGAGAAGGAGCGCTGCCTAGTTGATGATAGGCGGCAGAGGCGGATCGGTGGAATCTCCAGCAGGTTTTGCTCTGCTGAGCGGAGTGATCTCGGGGATCGTATGGGGCAAGGCGGTCCAAGAGGTACGCAGGCCCTAGACCGTACAAGGCCTTAAAGGTCAACACCAGCACCTTGAAGGTGATTCGGTACTCAATTGGCAGCCAGTGCAGTTGCTGGAGGATGGGCGTAATGTGCTGCCTCACCGGCACTCCTGCCAGCAGGCGAGCAGCGGCATTCTGCACTAGCTTGAGTTTCCGAATCGTCGCCAAGGGAAGGCCAACGTGAGGGCGTTACAGTAGTCTAGTCTCGAGATGACCGTCGCTTGGATCACCGTAGCCAGGTCATTCCTGGACAGGTAGGGGGCCAGTCGCCTAGCCTGACGTAGGTGGTAGAACGCCACCCTGCTGACCGCGGAGACCTGGGTCTCCATGGTCAGCAGGGAGTCGAACTGAACACCCAAGCTCTTAACAATTGACGACGTGCTTAATTGCTCGCCGTCCAGAGTAGGCAACCGGCACTCATCCCGGCCAGGCCGACCAGGCCATAGGATCTCCGTCTTCGACGGATTCACCTTCAGCCGGCTGGCCCACAGCCAACCAGTCACGGCTTCGAGGCACAGATGGAAGCAATCGGTACGGTATCCGGCCTGCCGTCCATTCGCAGCAGAAGCTGGGTGTCATCAGCGTACTGATAACACTCCAGACCAACGTCGCGGGCCAGCTGGGCCAGGGGGCGCATATAAACGTTGAATAATAACATATAACATATAAACTAAAACATATAACATATAACATATAAACTAAAAACAACGGTTGACTTCACCCGCTGGCTCGAGTACCTAAAACTTAGACTTAGACTTAGGTTGATCTTTGAGGGCCATATCCGGCCCCCGGGCTTTAGTTTGAGAAACCCTGCCTTAAAGCTTTAAGCATATGCCTTAAAGCACATGTGACAAACCCAAGGCCCATGGGCTAAATCCGCACCACCATGTTAGTTTTTGTGGCCTTCCAGATGTTAGACTACAACTCCTGTATTCCTTGTTGTTAGATAACCTGAATAGAACTGATGAGAGTTGTGACAGAGTAACATCTGCAAAGCTGCAGTTTGCTCTGTTTAGTCAGGATAGTGGAGTTTGAATTTAGATACAAGGCTTGTGAATATGTTTTGAAGACAACCATAAGGCTGATGTGATACTTGATGAAAATGACTTTGAAACTCCTGCCTTATGGATTTATGGATTTAATAGAATCAGGATGTCTTAATCAGAAATACTGTCTCCGTGTGACATACTGTTTCTTTTGTCTCCTGTCTGTCCCTTGTCCACACTGACTGATGGGTGAATCATCCCTATCAATCTTCTCATGATGAGTCCTTTGATCATTCATCAACTCCCCTGAAATACTTAGACATGATCATCTATTGCAGGAACAGGGTGACATATGGAGAGGACTTTAAAAGCGGCCCTTCTACCCCAAGTCCACCTCTACGGATGGAGAAGGAGATCTCCGTCCATTGTATGACACAATAGCAGGATGTATAGTCTTGTTCCTCTTAACTGAATTTAATTATATTGCTAATATTCCACATCAGTAACTTAACTATATCTAAATAAGTAAGTACCATCTCCTAGGCCAGGGGTGGGCAAACTGCGGCCCGGGGGCCGGATGCGGCCCTTTGGCTGATTCTATCCGGCCCGCCTAAGGGCCCCTGGCTTGCCTCCCCTGCCTGGCTTCTGCATAAAAATCTCCGGAGAAGGGGACTATAAGGAAGCATTATTTTATTTTAGTGGTTTTTATTATTATTGTATAATAATTTTATAACAATAATAAAATAATACAATAAATAATATAATATAATGTTATATGATATATTATAATTTCAATATATTATGTTTATATATATATATACTATAATATAATAATTATGATATTAATACTAATAATATATGAATATTTCTTGATATATTAATATGTTAATATTAATGATGTGTAATATACAGTAAATATAGTAAGTGAATAAATAAATAAATAATGTAGATTAGCATGTAGTTCCGCCTTTAGGTGCGGCCCTCCGTAATATTTTTTGGCTCTCATGTGGCCCCTTGGCAAAAATAGTTGCCCACCCCTGTCCTAGGCCAATCCATGCCCACCGCCTACCTTAAGACCCAGCAGCCTGATCAGGCAAAGGAGATCTCTTTAGCTTCTAATTGGTACCTAAAGGAAGATGATGTTCTCTCTTTCCTCCATCAAAGACTTGCAAAAGGGACCCTGCTTCTAATTGTCTAAGGCAGTGTTTTTCAACCTTTTTTGAGCCACGGCACATTTTTTACATTTACAAAATGCTGGGGCACACCACCAACCAAAATGACACTCTAACACAGTAATACATATAGTTAATGTGTTTTCAAATGTATTTATACACTCAGTGTGAAACCTGGGCCTGTTTCGATGAACACAACATATATATGACTTCCTCTCACATATTTATACATGGCTATCATGTCTTCTCTCAGCCTTCTCTTCTTCAAGCTAAACATGCCCAGCTCTTCAAGCCGCTCCTCATACAGTTTGTTTTCCAGACCTTGTGAAATTTCACCCTGAGTGAAACTTGCTTCCAGTTAACTATGGATGTCATGAAGCTGTTATAAACAGTTCCTTGGGGGGGGCAATTCTCAAAAATCCAGTAAAATAGTAAAAAAAACATTTCCAAGCGGAGAGGCTCAATTTGTTTCTTGGAAACCTGTGAGGGGGCTGCTAGAAGGGGGGGAGAGTGCCAATTTCCCACGGCACACCTGATGACCGCTCATGGCACACACTGGTTGGGAAACACTGGTCTAAGGGTGCATCTACACTGTAGAATTAATGCAGTTCAACAGCACTTTAACTGCAGTGGCTCAATGGTATGGCATCATGGGAGTTGTGGTTTTTAAAGGACTTTAGTTTTCTCAACCAAAAAGCACGAGTGTCTTGCCAAACTATAAATCCCAGGATTCAATAGCATTGAGCCCTGGCAATTAAAGCATTATCAAAAAGTTCTATAGTGTTGATCAGGCATGGACAAACTTTGGCCCTCCAGGTGTTTGAACTACAACTCCCACAATTCCTAACAGCCTAATGTTTGGAAATGAAACAGATCTCTTTTGTCTGATCTGGTTGTTGGCTCTTAAGATGGTTGGTAGAGAAGATGTTGTCCCAGGAAATGTTATTTAGGGTGCATCTGCAAAATGCTCCCCAAAATACAAAGATACATTGATGAATGCTAGCAATTCACAAATTAGATTGTTTCTATGCATGGTTTTCTCTTGCCCACACACTTGGGAATAGATGCATTTATCTGCTTCAGAGCGCCCACAATATTCCTCCAGGAATTCAACATTCATATGTGAGATTCAACATTCACGATAACATATGGCTAGCCTTAGCCTCTCAAAGGACAGCAGACTATCTATACATTTCTATCATCTATTCCAGCAATTTGAAATACTTGAAACTTGGAATAGGAGAGCAAACTGGTATTCTACTTATTGCTCTATTAATCAAAGCACCCCAAAACATATCTTAATACTGTAGTTTTACAAGGGAGCTGTAGTTTTACACAGTATTTAGCCTACTTTGCCAACAAGTGTTGGTGCCTCTCGCAACTACAAATCCCAAGATTCCGTAGCATTGGGCCATAGCAATTAAAATGATGTCTAATTGCAATAATTCTACAACGTAGATGCACCCTTTGTTGGCTTGCTTGACAATCCATCCTTGGAAGAGATAGCAGGAAGCTAATAAATAAACAGTAGCAATATATGCAATGTGTACAAATGATGGAGTCTTCTCTAGTAAATACACATATATTATATCAATGCAGCATAAGCACAAGAACATGAAAAATACATATCATATCACATGCCTTGATTATCTATCATTGACTCTCCTCGTTTGAGCCCGGGCGTCTTGGCTCGCCGCTTGTGTGAGCCTGTTCACCGCCATTATTTCCTAACCTATGATGTTGGTACTTACCATGTGATATGATATGTATTTTTCATGTTCTTGTGCTTATGCTGCATTGATATAATATATGTGTATTTACTAGAGAAGACTCCATAATTTGTACACATTGCATAGTCCAACGGGTGGCAGCCAGATTACTAACGGGAGCTACATACAGGGAGCATACCACCCCCCCTGTTGTGTCAGCTCCACTGGCTGCCTATCCACTTCCGAGCTCAATTCAAAGTGCTGGTCTTGACCTTTAAAGCTCTATACGGTTCTGGCCCATCTTACTTGTCCGAACGCATCTGCCGCTACATCCCACCTCGTAATCTAAAATCATCCGGGGAGGCCCTGCTCTCACTCCCGCCGACTTCTCAAATGCGGCTGGTGGGGACGAGGGAGACGGCCTTCTCAGTGGTGGCTCCCCATCTGTGGAATGTGCTTCCTAGTGACATACGATCAATTCCATCCCTCCTGACATTCAGGAAAAAAGTAAAAGCCTGGCTACGGGACCAGGCGTTTGCACACTAGCACAAGGCAGCACCTTTTTTTTAAACTTAAATGAATGTGTATGATATGTTGATGTAATTGTATTTTAATGTGTAATGTTTTGGGGGGGTTTATACTGTGTTTTATGTGTTTTACTGTGTTGGCATCGAATTGTGCCTTTTTGGAAGCCGCTTTGGAAGTCCCCCCTCGGGGGTTGAGAAGAGCGGGGTAAAATGCCGGAAATAAATAAATATATAAATATATAAATTTATTTATAAATATATACATACATAAATAAATAAATATATTGCTACTGTTTATTTATTAGCTTCCTGCTATCTCTTCCATTGTATAGTTTGTGCATGTGGAACAGCTCTTCTTGTACTTATTGACAATCCATCCTTGGTCAAAACAATTTGGATTTTTATCACCAAGAAAAAATAAATTGAGATCTGACCATCCCAGGCCCAGATTAAGCCCTTTTGGCGCCCTAGGCCACACTTTGGAAGCCCTGCTGGCGGGCATGCGCGGCACCCAGGAACATGGCGGAGGAGGCGAGGCCGCAGTGCTGGCGCCCTCCCTCCTGCCACGCATGCCCGGAAGTGGTCCCAGGGGTGGGGCTTCCCTTCCTTCCTCCTCCTCCTTGACTCAAGGAAGGAGGGCACAGCGAGGAGGAAGAAGAGGTGGAGGGAAGCCCCACCCCCCGGAGCCGCTGCCAGGCATGCGTGGCAGGAGGGAGGGCACGAGCGCCGCAGCCTCGCCTCCTCCACCATGTTCCTGGGTGCCGGGCATGCCCGCCAGCAGCCCCGGGGGCTTCCCTCCGCCTCCTCCTCCTCGCGCCCTCCTTCCTTGACAAGGGGGGGCGATGGCGGGGCGATGGTGGGGGCGATGCCATTCCCTTCTCCCCCATCCCCTTGCAGCGTTCTACCCCCCACCCTCCCCCGAGAGAGAGAGAGAGAGAGAGAGAGAGAGTCCTTTCCATGCCGCACATTGCGGTTTTGTTGCTACAATTTTTTTTGGTTCCTGAACTGCGCCCCTATTGGCTTGCACCCCTAGGGTGGCCTTATGGTAATCCGGGCCTGGACCATCCCTATAATTCGCAACCTTTCCAAGGAACATGCAGATCAGGTACGGGTGGTCTTTGGACTCCAATCTCTTAAAGATGTCCTACATGAAGAAATGTTTTTTTTAAAATTAGAATGGTTTTCAGGTGCTTTTCACCCCAAAATACCCATCAAACCTGTGAAAATATGGAGAGAGAAATAACACAATGCTGTATCCTCACAAGCACCTCAGAACTCTCGACCACAACAAATGACTCCATTTTTTCTGCATTCCTTCTCAAAATGACATAACATTACTAAGAAAGTGAATTGTCGAAGGCGTTCATTGCCGGAATCACTGGGTTGTTGTAGGTTTTTCGGGCTGTATGGTCATGTTCTAGAAGCATTCCCTCCTGACATTTCACCTGCATCTATGGCAGGCAACCCCAGAGGTTGTGAGGTCTGTTGGAAACTAGGAAAATTGGGTGTATATATCTGTGGAATGTCCAGGGTGGGAGAAAGAACTCTTGTCTGTTGGAGGTAGGCATGAATGTTTCAATTGGCCATGTTGATTAGCATTTGATGACAGTTTTTAGCAGTGGCTTGTTACTGCCTAGAGAAATCCTTTGTTGAGAGATGATTAGTCGTTCCTGATTTATTCTTGTCTGGAGTTTCCCTGTCTTTGAGTTTTGTTCTTTACTGTTATAATGTTAGAGGGGTTTTGTAAATACTGGTAGACAGATTTTGTTCATTTTCATGGTCTCTTCCTTTTTGATATATAAACCAATTTTGTCCTTACTGTGAAGGCGTGGCTGATGCCACCTGTGTATAAGACTTTAAGTTGCAAGGTTTAAACTATTGGATTATGTTTCAGCTAGTCTGTTTAGTGTTGTTAAGTTTTGGTTGCATTGATTGGTTCTTTAGAGCTGTCAATCATCGTTAAGTTTGTTTTCCTCCCCTTGAGACTTTGGAAATCTAGCTTTCTCTTTAGATTTTGCCTGCATCTCTACAGAAGAGGACGTGTTAGAGGGTTTGCCAGCCAGGCCTCAGTCAGGCATTCTCTAGCACCAATTCTTCATATCTTGGATTCATTCTGCATATCCAGCACACCTGGATGGGACTGTGGAATCTCAAGCGCCTTCAACTAGTCATTTGGCACCAAGAGGAAGGCTCTGTGCCTTCAATATAGGCCATTTGACTGGGGCTAAGAGAGCTCTCACCTCAAAGCCATTGAGAGAGAGAGAATTTGGAAAGCCATCCGGCTGAAAGCTTCCTGGACTCAAACAACTAAAGAACTGTAATGTATATTTTATTTTACCCCTGTTTGGAGAACCAATTTTAGTACCTCTATAAGATAACTCCTTTTTGTGAACAATAAAGCCTGTTTGAGTTATCTAAAGTGACTGGTTTGGTCCTTGAGAGTTCCAGTTCTCTATGGGAAGGCAAGAAGAAGTCCCCTGGGAAGAGATGTCACGTCCTTGTTCTATTCTAAGTCAAAGACCCCAGGCGCGTCTTCACACTTACTGATATATAAACCCAATTTTCCTAGTTTCCAACAGAATTCACAGCCTCCGAGGATGCCTGCCATAGATGCAGGTGAAACATCAGGAGAGAATGTTTCTAGAACATACCCATACAGCCCGAAAAACCTACAACAACCAATTAATAGGTAGTTACGTAATATTTTCAGTTGTCATTTTGAGAGGGACTGGAGAAGAAAATTCAGACTCTTTATTCTGGTTTGATTCTGGGATAGCAGACATCATTCATGGCACCAATGTTTTTTTAATGTTTATGTATGCTTATATGAATTCTTGTCCCGGCATTGAATGTTTGCCATATATATGCTGTGCTCCGCCCTGAGTTCCCTTCAGCGTGAGAAGGCTGGAAATATAAATGTTTTAAATGAATAATAAATAAATATACACAAAGTTGTCCACTTCTGATCTAAGTAAAGCTCCAGACCAGAGCTTGAGAAATGCGGTTTGACTGAAACATGGATCAACTTGTTTCTGGCAGTGGTGCCTTCCATGTCAGCTTCTGGTGAATCAACACCTGGTTTTAGCCTGAACTTTCAATGAACTATTTATAATTTTTTATTTATTTATACATACCCAGTCTTTCTTTTGATATGGGACCAGAAGTGCATCTCCAAAGTTCTGGAAATAATAATAATAATAATAACAATAATACACTTTATTAGTATTCTGCTCTATGTCTTTGAGGGGACTCAGAGCAGATTATAAACATTCAATGCTTTTAATACAGTGAAATAACAATGACACACGAATCCACAGAACAATGGTAAAGGCTTCCCCTTTCATCTTCAACTTCTGGAAGCGATGCTCAACTCTGGCCATTGGGAGGAGCCTGTTGTCCATGGACACCTCCTGGTAGCATGGTTGCCTGATCGCCTTTATTACCTTCCCTCTGAAGCAGTACCTATTGATCTACTCACATTTGCATGTTTTTGAACTGCTAGGTTGGCAAGAGCTAGGGCTAACAGCGCGAGTTCACCCTGAATCAACAGCACAAGGGTTTAAACCAGTGTTTCCCAACCAGTGTGCCGTGGCACAGTAATGTGCCGTGAGCAATCATCAGGTGTGCTTTGGGAAATTGGAACCTCCAATACCCTTTCTTCCCCCTCCTGCCGAACACTTTTTCTTCTCCACTTGGGCTCCCTTCTTCCCAGCCTCGCTCTGCTTGCTTTGCCTCGCTTTGCTCTGGGGCGGGTCTGCGCAGTAGCGCCCGCACAGGTCACGTCTTCCTCCCTCCCCCTCCCCTCCTGAACACGCTCACGCTGCCCCCCTCGGATCAAAATGGTGGCAGAAGCGGCAGTGTAGAAGAAAAAGTAAGTGTTTGGCAGGAGGGGGAAGAAAGGGTGCGAAGGGGGAGGAAGAGGCCTCTGTCGAAAGCTGGCATGGGCAAACTTGGACCTTCCAGGTGTTTTGGACTCTAACTCCCACCATTCCTAGCAGCCTCAGGCTCTTTTCCTTTTCCCCCCCTCAGCCACTTAAGCAAGAAAAGACCTCAGGCTGTTAGGAATGGTGAGAATTGAAGTCCAAAGCACCCAGAGAGCCGAAGTTTTCCCATGCCTGTTTTAGGGACCTTAAAGTGGTGAGCCTCCTTCCAACATTGTGATTCTGGATAGAAAACAAGCAACAACATAACATAACATTGTTTGAGTCCACACTGCTCTCTGGGTGTAGGTGAACTACAGCTTCCAAACTCAAGGTTAATTCCCAAGCAAACCCTTTCAATACTTTCTGTTGGTAATGAGAGTTCAATATGCCAAGTTTGGTTCACTTCC
This sequence comes from Anolis apletophallus, assembly GCA_030556195.1. NCBI lineage: Eukaryota > Metazoa > Chordata > Lepidosauria > Squamata > Anolidae > Anolis > Anolis apletophallus. Next base: position 31,719,675 of record JARBWK010000003.1, on the reverse strand, counting down.
ATTGTTGCAAGAGTACAGGATGCTCTTTGATTGTGTGTTAACTATAAATCCCAGAAACTATAACTCCCAAATGTCAAGGTCTATTTTCCCCAAACTCCATCTGTGTTCACATTTGGGCATATTGAGTATTCATGCCAAGCTTGGTCCTCATCCAACATTGTTTGAGACCACAGTGCTCTCTGGATATAAGTGAACTACAACTCCAAAACTCAAGGTCAATGCCCACCAAACTCTTATAGCATTTTCTCTTGGGTATGGGAGTTCTGTGTGGGAAGTTTGTGTCTTTTTGACATTCCTGCCAGGATATCTATGTTGTGTTCATCGAAACAGGCCCAGGTTTCACACTGAGTGTATAAATACATTTAAAAACATATGTATTACTGTGTTAGAGTGTCATTTTGTGTCATTTTGGTTGGTGGTGTGCCCCAGGATTTTGTAAATGTAAAAAGTGTGCCGCAGCTCAAAAAAGGTTGAAAGACACTTAACCAATTGTACCAACCACAGCCCCCTATCTTGCAGGGATATGATTTCAGCACCTTACAGAGATTCTTCCAAGTTGGGACTAAAACCCAGAGTAAATTCACTGATGAGAAATCCATGAACCAGCAGTTCCATTGTTACCAGCAAAATACGGAACCCATTGCATCCCAAAAAAGAAAGATAGAGGCAGCTGTCAGAAACAGCTATCTTAAAAAAGCTAAGACATCAATTATAGTGCCAGCCAACATTATGGAAATTATTTTGATTTAAAACAAGGCTGTCTTGATGCTTATACTGTTATTGTTGATTTGAAATTGAAGGAATTAACTGGTCTTTGTCAACCTCACGTGAAGTGACCTGGGAACTTTTGCAAAACTAAATAGAATGTGTTAGCTTTCTGGACCCCAAGGAAAAAATGTTAAGGTGAAAGACTCCAGACAAATAATTGTGTATGCACAATAAGTAGGAGTAACACAAAAGCAGCCCCTCTCGTACACATTTGTTCCCCCAGCTTCTCAGAATCTAAAATTTGATTACGTTTGTTATTTCTTAATGACCATTTGAATACAAAACAGAAAACAGAGTTTTCCAAGTCACTTATAATCCCAATAAAGTGATGGAGCCGAGATGAATGATCAGCAATCCAGAGATTGACTTTTGCTGTAAGTAAACCTAAGTGGCTGAACGAAACAGCAAAATGAAAAGGAAAATGGATTATCGGGAAGTCTGACAGGAATAAGACAATGCCAAGAAAATGAATGAAATGTAATCAGATCTCTTTGGCCTAAGATGCCGCAGCCTGCACCAAACTAGTTTTCTTCAGCTTGGCACAAGCGTATTGAATGGCGAAGACTGGGCAGTGGTTTCATTTTCAAATTGTGCTCTTATGAGTTCGCCCAAGAGGCACAGGACTAGGAAATCATTACTCTGTTCCTTGTAAAGGTTGCGCCTGGAATTAAACCTCCGGAGATGCAGGTGAGCTCCCATGTGGTAGACGTTATTAAAATGCAAACATCTTTCTTCCCTGCTGAGCAACATTTCATAACTGGTGGGGGTTCGAAATATTCACCATATAGAGCAGTGTTTCCCAACCAGTGTGCCGTGAGCGGTCATCAGGTGTGCCGTGGGAAATTGGCACTCTCTCCCCTCCTAGCAGCCCCCTCACAGGTTTCCAAGGAACAAATTGAGCCTCTCTGCTTGGAAATGTTTTTTTTAAAAACTATTTTACTGGATTTTTCGAGAGTTGCCTCCCCCCCCCCAGGAACTGTTTATAACAGCTTCATGACATCCATAGTTAACTGGAAGCAAGTTTCACTCAGGGTGAAATTTCACAAAAGTCTGGAGAACAAGCTCTATGAGGAGCGGCTTGAAGAGCTGGGCATGTTTAGCCTGAAGAAGAGAAGGCTGAGAGAAGACATGATAGCCATGTATAAATATGTGAGAGGAAGTCATATATATGTTGTGTTCATCGAAACAGGCCCAGGTTTCACACTAAGTGTATAAATACATTTAAAAACATATTAACTATATGTATTACTGTGTTGGAGTGTCATTTTCTGTCATTCTGGTTGGTGGTGTGCCCCAGGATTTTGCAAATGTATAAAATGTGCTGCGGCTCAAAAAAGGTTGAAAAACACTGACATAGAGGATGTCTTCCAGCTTGGGACATGTTATGGCTGGCTGTCATAAGACTGGCCAGAGGCATTTTTGCTCCTTGAAGCAAACAATAAAATGGAATCTGTTTCTATTTCAGGTACAAAAGTTGATAAGAATGGTCATGAAACTGATTTAAAAACTGGGTTGTTGTGTGTTTTCCAGGCTGAATGGCCACGTTCCAGAAGCATTCTCTCCTAACATTTCGCCTACATTTACAGCAAGCATCCTCAAAGGTAAAACGTCAGGAGATAATAATTATTATTATTGTTGTTATTATTATTGACACGATATGAGGATTTAAAGATTGAACTGCAAAGACTCTGGCACAAGCCAGTAAAGGTGGTCCCAGTGGTCATCGGCACACTGGGCGCAGTGCCTAAAGACCTTGGCCTGCACTTAAACACAATTGCACTGACAAAATTACCATCTGTCAGCTGCAGAAGGCCACCTTACTGGAATCTGCATGCATTATTCGCTGATACATCACACAGTTCTAGACACTTGGGAAGTGTCCGACGTGTGATCCAATACAACAGCCAGCAGAGTGATCTTGCCTGCTGTGGACTCATCTTGTTGTGTTTAAAATAATAATAATAAGAAGAAGAAAACTTTAGTTATATATCATCCTATCTCCCCTAGGGGACTCAGAGCTGTTTCCACATATGCAAAATAATACAAGAGACATACAATGTGAAACATAAAACATAGGCATAAACTATTAACACAACATATATATATACAGTATACACACACACACACACACACACACACACACACACACACATATACATATCAATTTAAAAACCAATTCGGCTCTGATCTTTCATGCAAGGTAAGCTACCAGGGGTCAAAATTTTGATAAGAGGCCTAGACCTGTGGTTCCCACAGTGAGCGGTACCACCCCCTAGTAGGCGATGAGGCGATCCAAGGGGGTGGTGGGAGGCTCAGGAGAATTTGGGGGGCACTGAAGCCCTGTAAGGGGGCGGTGGCGCGATTCCAACTCGCAAGCGCGAGAGTGTGCACCTGCCAGTTGGAAACCCTGTGCAGGCGCTGCCTGGAAACCGCAGCATGCCCCCCCCCTCCTCTCCTCAACTCTGCCCACAGCGCAGTCCTGTATCGCCCCTTCCAATCCAATGGGTCCCTTAGAAGGAAGGGGTGATACAGGACTGTGCTGTGGGCAGAGTTAAGGAGAGGAAGGCGGCGCACACTGCGGCTTCCAGGCAACACCTGTCAGGGACTCCAACTGGCAGGCTGAGACAGTAGTGCGCTTGCAAGTGTGTGCCTGCCAGTTAGTCCAGCGGAGAAGGAAAGCCTCCAGATCTGCAAATGCCCCCTGAGCCACTGTGGCATTTGCAGGCGCCTCCTGGGAGATGGCCGTGGCATGAAGGAAAATGCAAGCAGCTCCCAATTTCCAAGGTCCAGTATTCTCTATTGCTCAAGTTAAGTTCAATTCCATTGCTGTTGGGAGTCCAAAATGCTTAAAATGTCAAATGATTATAGGTAAGCTATAAATCCCACCAGCTACAACACCCAAATGACAAAATCACTCCCCCACAACTCCACCAGTGTTCAACTTTGGGTATATTGAGTATTTGTGCCAAATTTGGTCCAGATCCAGGGTTGTTTGGGTTCAGAGTGCTCTCCAAATATAGGTGAACTTACATCTCCCCTAAATCACTGTGGATTCCTCCTAAACCCCTCCAGTATTTTCTGTTGTCATGGGGGTTCTGTGTGCCAAGTTTGGTCCAGGTCTGTCATTCATAGGGTCTCGGCTGTGAAAGTCAGAGCTGAATTGGTCGAAGGTACTGCAAATCCCATCATCCGCTGTCCATACTCCCCCACACGTATTGTTTTTGTGATTAATCACTATGCTTTAATTATGTTCAATTTGTAACAATGATAATGCATCCTGCATATTCGATATTTGCATTAGAATTTATAAGAGTAGCAAAATTATTTAAGAAGTAGCACCGAAAATATGGATGGGGGTCACCACAACATGAGGAACCTTATTTAGGGCTCACAGCATTAGAAAGGTTAAGAAACACTGCATTAATACATATATATTTCTGTTTAATTGCTATTAAAAATTTATAAAAAAAATTCTAGGGGGGCGCTGAATTTTTTTTTTCTGGAAAGGGGGCGATAGGCCAAAAAAGTTTGGGAACCACTGGCCTAGACTGTAGGGTAGGCTGGCCCAAGGCTAGTGCAGAGAAAACGGAAGCATGGGGCCGGAGTAATGCTACAGTCCAAAGACCGGTCTCAGCAATGGCCGTAATGGGGGGCTGGGACCACTCATTTCCAGGGCCAATTAAAGAACTATTCAAAAGGTCTGGGTCAGAAGAAAAAGTGATCTCAAATGACAGGGGATTGGGGCAATGGGTGGAGTGGAAGGCCAAGTCCTAACTGTTGGCCAAGGGCTTGGAATTTGAGACTAGTCATTTTCGAAGGCCTGATGAAACCCCCATGTCTTCAAGTTCTTATGAAAAGAGGTGAGTGATGGGGCCTGGAACATGACCATACAGCCCAAAAACACACACAACAACCCAGTGATTCTGGTCATGAAAGCCTTCGACAATAGATTTAAAAATTAATCAGAGTAGACCAGGCATGGGCAATCTTCGGCCCTCCAGGTGTTTTGGTCTTCAACTCCCACAATTATTAACAGCTGGTAAGACCTGGAGGGCCAAAGTTTGCCCATGCATGGGGTAGACCAACCGAGGCAGGCATCCAAGGTGAATAAATTATTTATTTACTTTATTTATATTCCGCTCAGAGTGGATTACAGGTACACATACTTAGCAGACAATCCTTGCTATTTCCACATACGCACATATAGATGAACAGAGGCAAACTATGGCCACGAGGGGAGCTGATGCACTCCTCATCTCTCAGCATTCCCAAGGTCCCTTGTTGTTCCTTCCACATTCCTCAGCATTCCTGGAGTTCTTTAATGGCCTCATAATTCAGTCAAAATTTGCCTCCCCACTTAATGTGGTACCTTTATTTCCTACTTGACAGATGCAACTGTCTTTCAGGCTGAAAAGGTCAACAGCAGACTACACTTAAAGGTCGAGCACCCACCTCGACCCAGGCAGGCCTCGAACTCATGACCTACTGGTCAGAGAGATCTTATGCAGCTGACACTTAGCCAGCTGCACCACATTCCCGGTAAAATAATGAAAGATCTGGAAGTTTAGCCCTATAAGGAGCAGCTTATAGAGCTTGATATGTTAAGAGGCGACATGTTGGCCATGTTTAAATATTTGAATGGATATCATACTGAAGATGCAGCTCCAGGACACAGAGCAATGTTTTCAAACTACAGAAAAGGACATTCAGCCTAACCATTAGAAAGTACATCCTGTTAGTAAGGGTAGTTATACAGTGGAATATGTTGTCTCGGAGCATGGTGGAGTCTCTTTCTTTGGAGATTTTTAAACAGAAGCAGGATGACTATCTGTCAGGAGGACTTTTATGGTGTATTCTGGAATGGCAAGGCATTAGACTGAATGGCCCTTTCTGGTCCCTTCCGAGCCTATGATTTTATTATTCTTCCCCTCTGCTTCCCACCATTGCTGGGAGGTGCTGTTGAATTATATCTGGAGAGTGGCATGATCCAGCATCTGAAGACAGTAGGTTAACTCGGGCAGCCCAAAGGCAATGCTAGGCAGCTGTCGTCTCCAACGCCTTGCTGTCATGACCCATCACCTACCACCTGAGGCAACCGCCTTATTCTACCTAACAATGAGATTCAACGGTGCCCCCACAGATTCAGACACTCATTGGGGAGCAAGCATAACTCATTGTCTGCTTTGCGTCTTAAGTTCGAACTCTGGCATTGTCAGCTGAAAGGATGATTTAGTAGCTATTTAGAAAAACTTCAACTCAGATCTTCAACATGTTATTTTTCTGTCCAACTACTCATGGAATGCTCCAGCAAGCACATCCACTTTTTATCTCAGAAAAGTAGTATTTTTGCAGCAAAAGGAAAGGACATACATGACAGATTGTTCTTAGATACTGTCTATTGCATCCTCATGTCCTGAACTCTTATGTCTCCAATTCTTCAACCCAGAGGATGTTTTCGATTTGGGTCCAGCCTCAAACAATGTGGCTGAAAGAAAACATCAAGATATCTCAACTTAGAGCAAGAAAAAGTTAAATTTTTGAACTGCAGCTTCCAGAGTTTATACTAGGACAGTGGTTTTTAACCTGTGGGTCGTGGACACACTCGTGAGCTACAAAGATGAAAATCTGATTCGTGAGCCTCCTTCCTCTTTATTTTTTTTTATTTCCACTACTTTCTCACTGCCTGCCACTCCTTCCCCATCGCTGACCAACCCTGCCCCCTTGGATAGACCACATCAGCATACCCCAAGGTTCAGTTTTGGGTCCGTTACTTTTTAATTTATTCATTAATGATCTGGATGTAGGAGTGAATTCTGAGGTAGCAAAGTTTGCAGACGACACTAAATTGTTCAGGGTAGTTAAAAATGAAACTGATTGTAAAGAGCTCCAGAAAGATCTCTCGAAATTGAGTGAATGGGCAACAAAGTGGCAAATGCATTTTAACCTAAACAAGTGTAAAGTCATGCACATCGGGGCAAAGAACCCCAACTACACCTACCAATTGATGGGGTCAAAGCTTTCCGAGACAAACCAGGAAAGGGATCTCGGGGTTTTGGTGGACAGCTCAATGAAGATGTCAACCCAGTGCGCTGCAGCAGTGAAAAAAGCAAATTCTATGCTAGGCATGATCAGAAAGGGAATCGAAAATAGGTCGGCAAATGTTGTATTACCTCTCTACAAATCTATGGTAAGGCCACATTTGGAGTACTGTGTACAATTCTGGTCTCCGCACCTTAAGAAGGATATTCAAGTGCCACCTCGGAGTTGGTTGAGGTAGGCAGGATTTCCCTGGGTACTGGTTGTGGGGGGTCGGGAGCAGGTCAGGGTTTTGCCCTCCCTTCTGCTCGAGATCCCTGTGTACAACTGGTGGGCCACTGTGTGATACAGAATGCTGGACTAGATGGGCTGAGGTCTGATTCAGCATGGCTCTTCTTATGTTCTTAGGTACAGAAAAGGGCAACAAGAATGATCCAAGGGATGGAGCGGCTCCCTTATGAAATCAGGTTGCAACGCCTTGGTCTTTTCAGCCTTGAAAGACTGCGTTTAAGAGGTGACTTGATCGAAGTGTATAAAATCATGCATGGGATAGAAAAGGTGAATAAAGAAAAAATATTTTCTTTGTCACAAAACACTAGGACTAGGGGGCACTCCCTGAAGCTCCAAGGTAGGAAAATTAGGACTAATAAAAGGAAATATTTCTTCACCCAGACGGTCATTGGGTTATGGAACTCACTTCCAGAAGAGGTTGTGACAGCTGTCAGCCTGAACAACTTCAAGGCAGGATTAGACAGATTCATGAATACCAAGTGTATCGGTAGTTACTGAAAAGGACATTCAAGTGCCACCTCGGAGTTGGTTGAGGTAGGCAGGATTTCCCTGGGTACTGGTTGTGGGGGGTTAGGAGCAGGTCAGGGTTTTGCCCTCCCTTCTGCTCGAGATCCCCGTGTACAACTGGTGGGCCACTGTGTGATACAGAATGCTGGACTGGATGGGCTGAGGTCCGATTCAGCATGGCTCTTCTTATGTTCTTAGATTATTAAATATGGTTTTCTGTGGATGAGCAGATGGCAACTACTGGATGTCATATGTTCTGTATCAGAAACTAGAGCTGATGTGGTCTATCCAATGCAAGTTTGTGAATCAGCACCCCAAATAACCAAACCAAATCTAAAGTTGACCAAAAACTGATTTGTAACCCTTTTGGTACTAATGTTGGAGAGTGGTCCCTGTTCAAAGTGGTCCCTGGTTGTTGTTTTTTTAAAAAAAAATGGTTGGGAACCACTGTTCTAGGGGTTTAAACTAGGATACAGTTTCTTGGGGTTTTTAGATACATGTGGGTCAAAACTGCAAATTAATATAATGATGACTCAGAGCGGCCCTGGAATACAATTTGTATCATGTGATTTTAATTGATGTTTTAATGCTATGTTTATAATGGGTTTGGTTTTAATGTTTTTATTTGTTTACCGATGGATTAATATATGGTATTGAATAGTTGCTTTTATAAGGCTGCCCTGAGTCCCCTTTGGGGTTGAGAAGGGTGGGATGTAAATGCAGTAAATAAATAACGTAACATAAAATGAAGGAAGGAAGTCTTTATTGATTAGCCCACTGGCCGTATCGAAAAGTTTGACATACACATACAGTACAACATAAGTTAAAATAAGCAAACAGTTAACACGATTAAAACTTGGTTAAGTTAAAAAAAATAGTTAAAAATATCAGCATTAAAATGCCAAGGTAAAATTACATACGACAAAAGTTTAAAATGAAGGTTAAAACAAAGTTTAAAATAGACCAGCTATTGCACAATCTTAATCCCTTTCAGATATCTCAGCAAAAAGTCACCCAAGATCTACAGTTTACCCCAATCGCCTCCAAATACGCAGTTCTCAGTTGCATTGCTTTCTGTAAAAAAAAGGGGGGGGGGGGTTTGGTGTGTTATCTTAGCATTCTGGCCAGCCATTAAGAATGTAGTTTTAATATGGGGGTCCCATTGAGTCTTCTGAGTAATGCATGGTCTGAGGTATTGATTTCTCTCTTTCTTGTACAAAATACAACTAAACAGTACATGTGTAATATCCTCTACCTCTGTCGCCCCACAGATACAAAAACGTTTGTTATATGGAACCTGGTTGAATCTTCCATGTTTAACCATTGTATCTGTTCAAATCTGGTTCTAGTGAATACCCTCCTGAGATGCTTAGGCATTTCTGTCTTTAGGTATTCGGCTGTTTGAAAAGTGTGTTTGAAGCGACTTAGCCATTTCAGTGAGCCGGCTTTACTGAGGGCAGGAGGAAGAATTCATAACATAAAATGAATTCTCCCTCCTATTAAGAATTCTGATACCCCCCCCCCCCAATGAAATTTTCTTCAAGTCACCAAATTTGTAGTATTGAAATAGCTAAAACATTCAGTTGCGAATTTAGAAACACAGTTCAGACTTCAAAAGAAAAGAGGCAGGCAATGTTACCGAGGGAATATGAACATGGCAAATGTAGGAGCTCAAGGCATGAATGAGTTTAGGATTAAAGAACTGAAGGAAAATTTCCTTTTGGGGCTCCAGAAATCTTATTTATGGAGAAATGCTCTCATTCCCTACCTCCGCACAACTGCAGTCCTACAAACCTCATCCAAATCAAGCCAATGGGTTCTGCCTTGAACCAGTTCAAAGACGGACAAAATGATACGAGGGCGGGTCAATAAGTCCATGACCTTTTGAATGAAACACAGGTTTTTGGATAAAAAATCATTTTATTTTTCAACGTAGTCTCCTTTGAGCTCTATACACTTTGTCCAACGTTTCCCCAATTTTTTTATCCCTTCCAAAAATAAGATTTGTCAAGGTCATCAAAATGGGTATTTGTTTGTGAGATAATTTCATTGTTGGAGTCAAATCTCTTTCCGCCAAGCCATTTCTTTAGGTTTGGAAACAAGAAATAGTCACTTGGGTCTAAATCCGGAGAATAGGGCAGATGAGGGAGCAATTCGTATCCCAATTCATGGATTGTTGCCATGGCAACTGCATGTGTGCATGGTCGATTGTGAGCAAACGCAGCACCCATCTTGCAGAAAGCTTTCTCATACCCAAGTGTTCATTTAAAATTGAAACCACTGAGCCATGTGAGATGCCTATGGCTTCCACAATCTCTCACATTATTAATCTCCGGTCGGCCAAAACCAAATCATGATTTTTTTCAATTGTTTCGGGTGTAGAGACCTCAACTGAGCGTCCAGAACGTTGTACAGCCACAACAAAATTCAGTAAACCACTTTTTACCATTGAAATTGATGGTGCAGAGTTCCCATAGCATTTATCAAGCTTAGCCTTGGTTTGAGTGATGGTTTTCTTCCGCAAAAAAATAATGCTTAATGAGCACACAAAATTCACTTTTTTCCATTTTCTCCTCAAATCACGCGGTAGTCTGCTATCAATGGCTGTCAAACATAAACTAAATGACACAGCTTGTTCAAATTTTGACAGGAGTCAACTGACAGATGCCTGTTGACAGAAGCAGTGTTGCCCTTTCAGTTAAGAGGCAGGAAATTCAAAAAGTCACGGACTTATTGACCCGCCCTTGTACAATGAAGTGATAAGTTCCTTGAAGACTATATTATTACATGTTTGGCTATGATTGCATGTTAAAATCTAGTATATTATTTGTCACAGTCACTCTTTGGCATGGAAGGATAAAAGAGATATCTTTTTCCAGTATCCTCCATGCTCTGTCTTAGCTTTTTAGAAAATAGAAAATAGATGACGGTCCTTCTTGGATGGCTGGAAGTTGTGAGAAATCATGTTAAGGGAGAGCTGAAGTGTTTTAAACAGCACATAAACCTATCTCAGTTTGGTGCCTATCAGATATTTTGGGCTCTACTATATAGCCAGGAATCCTGGGCATTGTAATCCAAAGCATGCAAGGGACTGGATCATGGAAGTCTGACATACATGCAGATGCTGAGATGGTATCACAGCAGGGTCTACAGAAATAGGCAGCAGAGGAAATAGACATTGGAGAGGTCCTTTGGAATTGGTACCTGGATATGGAAAAAAATTCAGTCACACAACAAAATCCCCACCTTATTCTGAAAAGTACTTCTTTTGAAATGGAGATGGTGAGATGACCTTTCTCATGCAATGGGTTTGACATCTCTGCCGGATCATAGCTAGAAAACTACTGAAATTCTAGCCAAAATATATAACCTTTCTCTAAGATCAGGCACTGTACCCGAGGACTGGAGGGAGGCAAATGTAACTCCGATTTTCAAGAAAGGATCCAGGGGTGATCCAGGAAATTATAGGCCAGTTAGTCTAACCTCAGTTCCAGGCAAAGTGATGGAAACCATTGTTAAAGAAAAAATTACTAAGCACATAGAAGAACAGGCATTGCTGAAGGAAAATCAACATGGTTTCTGCAAAGGCAAATCATGTCTTACTAACTTGATAGAATTCTTTGAGGGTGTAAATAAACACATAGATAAAGGGGACCCAGTCGATATTGTTTACCTTGACTTTCAAAAGGCTTTTGACAAAGTCCCTCACCAAAGGCTCCTAAATAAGCTCTTCAGCCATGGAATCAGGGGACAGGTCTTGTCCTGGATTGGAACCTGGCTAAACTGTCGGAAACAAAGGGTGGTAATAAACGGACATTTCTCTGGGTGGAAAGAGGTGAGAAGTGGCGTACCCCAAGGTTCAGTTTTAGGACCGTTACTTTTTAATTTATTCATAAATGATCTGGATGTAGAAGTAAATTGTGAGGTAGCAAAGTTTGCAGATGACACTAAACTGTTCAGGGTAGTTAAAAATGAAACTGACTGTAAAGAGCTCCAGAAAGATCTCTCGAAATTGAGTGAATGGGCAACAAAGTGGCAAATGCATTTTAACCTAAACAAGTGTAAAGTCATGCACATCGGGCAAAGAACCCCAACTACACTTATCAACTGATGGGGTCAAAGCTTTCCGAGACAAACCAGGAAAGGGATCTTGGGGTTTTGGTGGACAGCTCAATGAAGATGTCAACCCAGTGCACTGCAGCAGTGAAAAAAGCAAATTCTATGCTTGGCATGATCAGGAAGGAAATCGAAAATAGGTCGTCAAATGTTGTATTGCCTCTCTACAAATCTATGGTGAGGCCACATCTGGAGTACTGTGTACAATTCTGGTCACCGCACCTCAAGAAGGATATAACGGAACTGGAAAAGGTACAAAGAAGGGCAACAAAAATGATCCAAGGGATGGAGCAGCTCCCTTATGAAATCAGGTTGCAACGCCTTGGTCTTTTCAGCCTTGAAAGACGGCGTTTAAGAGGTGACGTGATCGAAGTGTATAAAATCATGCATGGGATAGAAAAGGTGAATAAAGAAAAAATATTTTCTCTGTCACACAACACCAGGATTTTCCCCGGTACTGGTTGTGGGGGTCGGGAGCAGGTGAAGGTTTTGCCCTCCTTTCTGCTAGAGATCCCTGTGTACAACTAGTGGGCCACTGTGTGACACAGAATGCTGGACTAGATGGGCTGAGGCCCGATTCAGCATGGCTCTTCTTATGTTCTTATGTTCTTACTGGACACCTAAAACATGGAATAAAACTGCAGCCCCACTGTGGTGGCGATGATGATGATGATGATGATGATGATGATACAAAACCATCTCACACCTGGATTTCAGGTTATTCTCTCTTTTCTTGGTTCTGGATCACATTCTACTTTCATAAATCACAGAGACATCTGGTGGTCAACACTGTATTGCAGCAGATCATATTAGCAACACATAGACATGTATGAACTGAGGATTTTTTTGACCTACAGCACTGTTTGATTTATGTATGAAGGTTTTTCATTTTTAATTCTTTCTTAACAGTACAATGCCTATATGGAAACAGGAATAACATGTAGCTGAGGACCAGTTCTCAGAAAAAGGCAGTACAGTAGAGTCTCACTTATTTATTATTTATTTATTTACTTTATTTATATTCCGCTCTTCTCACCTCGAAGGGGACTTACAGGTACACATACTTAGCAGACAATCCCTGCCGTTTCCACATACACACATATAGATGAACAGAGGCAAACTCTGGCCACCAGGGGGAGCTGACGCACTCCTCATCTCTCAGCGTTCCCAGTGTCCCTTGTTGTTCCTTCCGCATTCCTCAGCATTCCTGGAATTCTTTAATGGCCTCATAATTCAGTCAAAATTTGCCACCCCACTTAATGTGTTACCTTTATCTCCTACTTGACAGATGCAACTGTCTTTTGGGCTGCAAAGGTCGACAGCAGGCTACACTTAAAGGTCGAGCACCCACCTCGACCCGGGCAGGCCTCAAACTCATGACCTACTGGTCAGAGAGATCTTATGCAGCTGACACTTAGCCAGCTGCACCACATTCCTGGTAAAATAATGAAAGATCTGGAAGTTTAGCCCTATAAGGAGCAGCTTATAGAGCTTGATATGTTAAGAGGCGACATGTTGGCCATGTTTAAATATTTGAATGGATATCATACTGAAGATGCAGCTGCACCACATTCCCAGTGTTCACTTATCCAATCTTCACTCATCCAACGTTCTGTATTATCCAACGCAGTCTGCCTTCCACCCAGATCCACAACTGTTTCAATACATTGTGATGTTTTGCTGCTAAATTCGTAAATACAGTAATTACTACATAATGTTATTGTGCATTGAACTGCTTTTTCTGTTGATTTGTTGTAAAACATGATGTTTTGGTGCTTGATTTGTAAAATCATAATGTAATTTGACATTTAATAGCTTTTTCCTTAATCCCTTATTATTCAACATTTTCACTTATCCAATATTCTACCAGCCTGTTCATGTTGGATAAGCGAAACTCTACTGTAGTTTCTTTATATTCATTCGGCAGATCCCTTGCAACTCACAGCAATCTGGCTCTCTAGATTTATATTTAGGTCTCTGGGGTATTTTCCTGAGAGAGCTCTAACATGTGTTTGGGACTGTTTATGTGAACATCCTCCATTCTAAGAAGCAATAGAAAAAAAAGACACAATGCAATAGAACACTATGCAGTTTATACATGTGCATTACAAGCCAATATTTTAAGCAAGCATTGTGTCATCAAATTAGTAGAGCAGGTTGTCATTCTGCAGTCGTCATCCCCAAACTAATATAATCTGCCCTGCTGGTTTTCATCCTGCCACATCTTTATTTGCATAGATCCAAAGATATGACAAGCAAGTAGCACATACATTTTGGCCATTGATCAAAACTGAGCAGTCTTCCTTGCTGGAGGTCAATGCATATATTACAGGGCTAGCCAGTGTCTTTCATGTCACGGCTCAGTTAATCTATTCTAAGTTTTATAGGTGTTATCCAAGGTACTGAAATCAATCCCTGCTAAACTAGTTCAGCACATTGGATACTTTCTTCTGGAGTAAAACAGAGCACAAATTCCCCACACCACTGCAACATAGGGAACAAACTACTTTTCAAAAATAATTATATCATTTGGGGGGGGGGGACCCTTTTTTTATTCTGCTCTATCTTCCCGAGGGGACTCAGGGCGGTTTACAACAGAAAACTGGCAAATATTCAATGCCACAAACACAACAAGGAGGAAACATAAGCAATTTTTTATTTATTTATTTATTTATTATTTCGATTTATATACCATCCTTCCCAAAAAGGCTCAGGGTGGTTCACAACAATGAATACACAACACAACGTAGTTAAAAACAGAATAAAGACAGATTAGGACCAGAATGGAAAGCACAACCTTAGAGATTAAACACCTGGTGGAACAGGGTGGTCTTACAGGCCCTCCTGAAGGCCTGTAACTCCGTTATTGTTTGTGCCTCTGATGGGAGGGCGTTCCACAGGGTAGGCGCTACTACAGAAAAGGTGCGCTGCCGAGTCGATGACAATCGGCAAATCTTGAGTGATGTAACCTCCAATAGGTTTTGGTCCATGGACCATAGTGGTCTATGGGGAATGTGCAGGGAGGGGCAGTCCTTCAGATACACTGGCTCCAGACCATGCAAGGCCTTAAAGGTTAACACCAGCACTTTGAAGGCAACCCGGTACTCGATGGGAAGCCAGTGCAAATGCTGGAGGACTGGTGTGATGTGGCATGTTAGTGTCACTCCAGCCAGCAGTCGAGCCACAGCGTTTTGCACCATCTTCAGTTTCTGGATTACCGACAAAGAAAGACCAATGTAAAGGGTGTTACAGTAGTCCAGTCTCGAGATGACCGTGGCCTGGATTACCACAGCCTCGCGCCTACAATATGGTCAATAGTAATAAATGATGGTGTCAATCATCAATAGTACAAATAATGTATGGTCAGGGGACACTATGAGTAATAACCAATATTCCATCTTATTTGTACTATTGCTGATTGACAACATCATTTATTACAATTGACCATATTGTAGGCTGCATATATTTGTATATGTTTCCTCCTTGTTGTGTTTGTGCTACTGAGTAAGGTTTCTCAGTGTTTCTTCTTAAATATTCAATGCCGGCATAACGTAACAAACAGATCAAATCACAAACAATAAAATAAACAACATCAAGTGTACCTATAGAACAACTAAAAAATAACAAAATTAGAAATTTAAATATATAAATCAAACATTTAGAACATGTTTACTAATAGATCTAATAATAGTAAACAGTTAAAACATTAAACATAAAGAAGTGGTTTTCGACAAGCCATCATTTTGTGTTCAGCTTTGGTAGCCAAGGTCCAATGTAGTTCCCAGCATATAGAATATGGATGAAAGGACTTCACATTTGTAAATAGCCTTCTGTACAAAGAAAAATCCTGGCAGAAAGCCAGAACTTCCCAACACTTCCCAAGGAGATTCACAGTAATGGCATGCACTGTGCATGGTCTGTCCCAAAAGTAGAAAAGACTGATTTAAATTATTTATGGAGCGTACATGCAATTAGAGTTTATCTCTTTCAAAATAGGCTCCTTGTCATTGAATACAGTGACTCTAGTACTGCTGCCACTCCTAATAGCAGTGGAAGAAGTCTTCACTTGAGATGCAGCTGTCTGGACTTTTTCAATTGTCCCAAAATGATGTCCTTTGAGGTGGGTTTTGATTCTGGGAAAATAAATCCTACGGAGTCAGGTCAGGGTGGGGAAGTGTTCAGAGCAACCTTCATACTATGAGCCAGATTGGTCTTAGTTCTTGAATTTGAAGGATGCTCCAGACTCTTCTGCATTTTTGCCCATGACAAGGCACAAAAACTACTACACAATTTGCTAACATACCAACTGCTACAATAGTGCAGACTGCACTAGGGAAGGCCAAAATGTATGCCTTGGTTCCTCATCCACCTGCCTCACTCCCACTTTCCTGTCCCTTATGCCAGTGTTTCCCAACCAGTGTGCCATAGCACACTAGCGTGCCGTGAGTGATCATCAAGTGTGCCGTGAGAAATTGGAACCTCCAATACCCTTTCTTCCCCCTCCTGCCGAACACTTTTTCTTCTCCACTCGGGCTCCCTTCTTCCCAGCCTCGCTCTGCTCGTTTTGCTCTGGGGTGAGTCTGCGCAGTAGCGCCCGCACAGATCATGTCTTCCTCCCTCCCCCCTCCTCTCCTGAACACGCTCATGCTGCCCCCTCGGATCAAAATGGTGGCAGAAGCGGCAGTGCAGAAGAAAAAGTAAGTGTTCGGCAGGAGGGGGAAGAAAGGGTGTGAAGGGGAAGGAGGAGGAAGAGGTCTCTGTCGAAAGCTGGCATGGGCAAACTTGGACCTTCCAGGTGTTTTGGACTCCAACTCCCACCATTCCTAGCAGCCTCAAGCCCTTTTCCTTTTTCTCCCTCAGTCATTTAAGCAGGAAAGGGCCTCAGGCTGTTAGGAATGGTGGGAGTTGAAGTCCAAAGCACACAGAGGGCCGAAGTTTTCCCATGCCTGTTTTAGGGACCTTAAAGTGGTGAGCCTCCTTCCAACGTTGTGATTCTGGATAGAAAACAAACAACAACATAACATAACATTGTTTGAGTCCACAGTGCTCTCTGGGTGTAGGTGAACTACAACTTCCAAACTCAAGGCCAATTCCCAAGCAAACCCTTTCAGTACTTTCTGTTGGTAATGAGAGTTCAATATGCCAAGTTTGGTTCAATTCCATTGTTGCAAGAGTTCAGGATGCTCTTTGATTGTGTGTTAACTATAAATCCCAAAAACTGTAACTCCCAAATGTCAAGGTCTATTTTCCCCAAACTCAATCTGTGTTCACATTTGGGCATATTGAGTATTCATGCCAAGTTTGGTCCTAATCCAACATTGTTTCAGTCCACAGTGCTCTCTGGATATAGGTGAACTACAACTCCAAAACCCAAGGTCAATGCCCATCAAACTCTTATAGTATTTTCTCTTGTTTATGGGAGTTCTGTGTGGGAAGTTTGTGTCTTTCTGTCATTCCTGCCAGGATATCTATGTTGTGTTCATCGAAACAGGCCCAGGTTTTACACTGAGTGTATAAATACATTTAAAAACATATTAACTATATGTATTATTGTGTTAGAGTGTCATTTTGTGTCATTTTGGTTGGTGGTGTGCCCCAGAATTTTGTAAATGTAAAAAATGTGCCGCACCTCAAAAAAGGTTGAAAAACACTGCCTTATGCACTGCACAAAAATGATTCTCGTTATTTTTGGGACAGATGTAATATGACCCTCCTTTTTGAAAAGACATTCAACATGCCCTAAGCAAGATGGGGAATAAAACTTTCAGCATGCCTTAAGCTCCTATCTTCCACAAGGAGTCAGTTAGTTCCTAGCAGGTTAAGTGACCTACTCAAGGTCATGCTGGAAGTGGACAACCGGGTTAGAAAGAGAACAAAGGTCTGAAGGCAACAGATCCAATCTTCAGATACTATCTTAATTATAGATATCTCTTAGAGCAAAGTAACAAGATCCGTGACCCTGGAGGATATAGAATGGAGTTCTTCTGTGTTTCCACTTGTCATAAGAGATCAACAAGTGGAAAGTACTGTGGAAACAACAACCTGTACACTAGGTTAGTCCCTCCTCCTTTTCTTTTTTCCTTGCTTGAAGGTAAGAAGATAAAAATAAGCGTTGGTTATTTGGCTCCAGGATATCCAAAGATTAATGAAGACAGCGGTTTAACAACTTAAGTAGGGCACTGGTTGTCAATGAAGTCCACTCCAATATTGAGTGAGGAACATTTTGCCACTTTCACGACTTACTTAGAGTTTATAAGAAATGCAGGTGGATTGTAAAATTGTCTTCACCATATGGACAATGAAACATTGCTTTGGAGGTGTAGCTACAATTCCAAGAAATTCACCTATCAGCATGATCACCGGCAGCATTGCATCGGCACCGTTGCATCGGCACCGGCAGCATTGATTTCTGGAATGTTAAATTGCCTCTATGTCTCTCTATGTTGTATGTCAATGGCATTGAATGTTTGCCTGTATATGTGCATTGTGATCCGCCCTGAGTCCCCTGTGGAGTGAGAAGGGCAGAATATAAATGGCGTAAATAGATAAATAAATAAATCACACAAGAGTGCCAGAGAAATTAAAAACAGTTCTTAAAATATCTGGGAAAATAATAATTGTTTGGTGCTAACTAGCAGTTTGAATAGCCAAAGTCTGATTTGAAGCAATGGTTTGACTCACTTTGACACTGTCCTATAGCAATTCATCACCACCACCATCATCCCTCATGTACGTAGCTTATGAACATTAAAAGAAATACAAATGAAATCTTTGCCTAACTAAAAACATGCATAAATTACAGCAGAATTAAACTGTCATATTCCCACAAATGAAAATAAAATGAGAATTAAATTTAAAATAAAACTGCTTTCACTTTCTGCTGAAGACACCGTAACGTAAGCAATGGTTAACATCAATTCACAAAATTTCGGGGAGATGGTGGCGGGATACAAATCAAGTTTTTTATTATTATTTATTATAAAAGTAGGGCTGGCTAACTGGTTTGCCTTCTTTTCGGTATCAGAACTGCTTTCCCTTCTCCTTCTGGCTCAGGAAATGCCCCAGAAGACAACAAAACTCCCTTTCATCCTCTCCACATCTTTCATGCTTTATGGAAGCTCTTTCCCTGAGCCAAGACCAAAGTGGTGACATGCAGATCCTTTTGTCAGCCTGAAACAGGGACATTGTGGAAGGCAAGTGGAAAGATCACTTCTGTACAAAGAGAAGACCAACCTGCTGAATGCCAACATCTGATTCTCCAGACATGGTAGAGCAATCAGTTTCTGCCATCAATGGAGCCAGAAAACCGAACAAGAGTGCCACACAATTCAAGAAGGAAGCTCATTGCCTTGTCCTGGAATGTAATTTACAATTTCTGCTTTGTTCCTTTGCCTGGCTTGGAATTAGCCTATCTCTTGCTTCCAGTGACTAGCAATTGCAGCGTTCTCATTTCTTGCTCCAAAACACAGCCAGGTTCTTGTATCATAGCAAAACACAACACTCCCATCAACCCCTACTGGTTATGCAAAACCATTGGTCACAGGTTGATCTGCTTCTCTTATTGATGAGCCTCCATGAAATATTTGTAACTACTTTTTGTTGTTCTATTGCAGTGTTCCCCAACCTTTTTTGAGCCGCGGCATACTTTTAACATTAAAAAAATCCGGGGGCACACCACCAACCAAAATGACACAAAACGACACAGTAAAGAACGGCTGGGGGATGGTGGCCTCCTTGGAGCAGCTGCTGGGAGTGCCAACGCCAGGGAGGGGGAGGAGCCAGGCTACGCCATGCCCGGCCCCCTCCCCCAGCTTCAGCTCTCCCACAGCTTCTCCAGCCTTGAGGGGGCAGTGCCAAGCCAGCGGTGGCAGAGCCAGCACAATGCTGGCTTGGCACTGTCCCCTCAAGGTTGGAGAAGCTGTGGGAGAGCTGAAGCCAGGGGAGGGGGTAGAGCCAGGCCGCTCCATGCCCCTCCCCCTCCCCCATCTTCAGCTCTTCCACAGCTTCTCCAGCCTTGAGGGGGCAGTGCGAGCGAGGGGCGGGAGTCATGGCTCCCGTTCCCGGCGCTGCTCTCTGCCATGACTCCCGCCCCTCACTTGCTGAAGCCGCATGGAGGAGGAGCATGAGCGGTGGACAGGCTTCAGTGGGCGGGACTCCTCCTCCGTGTGGCTTTAGCAAGCAAGGGGCGAGAGTCATGGCGGAAGTCATGGCAGATTGGAGGCTGGCTGGGGAAACGGCCGAAGGAGGCAGCTCCCCGGCGCCTTCTTTTTCTTCGCCATTGCCTGGCCCTTCCTCCCCCCCCCCCCAAGCAGCAGGAGTTCAGCAGGAGGAGGGGGGAAGGAAGGGGGCAGAGAGCTTTTCTCGCGGCACAGCAGGAGGTCCGTCACGGCACACTACTGTGCCGCTTCACAGCGGTTGGGAAACACTGTTCTATTGTACTAAGATCCATTTCCAAACAATGTGAAGTTTCACAGAACCAGCACTTATCCACAGTTCAGTTTCTTTACAACGGTGGAGAAAGTGCAGTCATGGCTGAGTAAGGAGAATTCCCCCATTGCATACCCTCCAACTGTCCTGATTTGGCAAGGACAGTCCCTGTTAATCCCCTGTTGTCCCACTTTCTCAGATGTTTTTAGACTATTCCAGTTCTTCTCTTCTTCTCCTGCTTTACCCCCTTGGCCCTCAGCTTACTCTGTTGCTGCAAACTATGGCCCCATCTATGCTGCCATATAAAATCCAGATTATCTGCTTTGAACTGGATTATATAACAGTATAGATTCATATAATCCGGTTCAAATCGAATAATGTGGATTATCTGCTTTGATAATCTGGATTACATGGCAGTGTAGAAGAGGCCTATACTCCAAGTGCAAAAGTAGTTTGTATTCAAATTAAACAATAGCCCCTGGTGACACAGCGGGTTAAACTGCTGAGCTGCTGAACCTGCTGTCCAAAATGACAGCAGTTCAGATCATGAGAACAGAGTGAGCTCCAGGTGTTAGCCCCAACGTCTGCCAACGTAGCAGTTTGAAAACATGCAAATGTGAGTAGATCAATAGGTACCACTCTGGCGGAAAGTCCATGTAGTCATGCCAGCCACATAACCTTGAAGGTGTCGACAGACAATGCTAGCTCTTCATCTTAGAAATTAAGATCAGCACCAACTCCCAGAGTTGGACACAAATAGACATAATGTTAGGGGGAAACCTTTACATTTACATTTACCTTACTCAAATTAACTCAGTGTGGATAAGAGAGGGAGGAATCTTTCCATTTCCAGTAGACTCATGCAAAAGCAAGCTGCTTCAGCCTCTCTTAGCTTGTCTGTTTTTCCTCATTAATGGCATTTGCCACCATTACCCACACTTTGGCCTGACCACGTGTGCCATAGTTTTCATCTGAAAAACATTGGCGCATTTGCGGCCTAAATCTTATTAGTCCCAAACAGAACAGGACAGTAAGAAGATGGTTAGGTTGCTTACCTGTAACCGTGTTTCTTCGAGTGTAGGTCTGTGAAATTCACGCAAATGGGTTTACTCCGGCGCATGCGTCAGAATCTCGGACATACTAGCTAAAATTAAAGATTTACATAAGCCCCTCCCACTCCCCCCCCCTCGTCCCCGGATGGAGCTGCCTCCTTAGTTCCTTGCCGCCAGACAGCAGCAGAACATAGGCATGACAAAGAGGGGAGGACGGGTGGGTTCCGTGTGAATTTCACAGACCTACACTCGAAGAAACACGGTTACAGGTAAGCAACCTAACCTTCTTCTTCGTGTGGTCTGTGAAATGCACACAAATGGGTGACTTAACAAGCTCATGTACCTTGGAGGTGGGTCATGCCACACAGGAAAACAGGACGGCTCTGCCAAAGGATGCATCTTTCTTCGCGAGGACGTCGAGCTTGTAATGGGCTGCAAACGTTGAGGAGTTCACCCAGGTAGCAGCCTTGCAAATTTGATCAACAGAAACACCCCGCAAAAAGGCTTGGGATGTTGAAACTGCCCTTGTGGAATGGGCTTTAACACCAACAGGTAATTCCTTGTGGGCTAACAGATAGGCCAATCGGATTGCCAGGACTATCCAGGAGGCCAAACGTTGAGAAGTAAGGGGAAGTCCTAAGGAGTCTTCCCTGTATTTAAGAAATAACTTTGGGGATTTTCTATAAGAGGCCATCCTATGTAAATAGAAGGACAAGGCCCTTTTAACATCAAGAGAGTGAAGGGCAATCTCCAGAGGAGACGAAGGATTAGGAAAAAAGGCTGGAAGGACAATGTCCTGGGTCATATGAAAATGGGAAACAACTTTGGGAAGAAAAGTGACATCCGTCCGGAGGACCACTTTGTCTTCATGGAATCGAATGAACGGAGGGTCGGAACGGAGTGCTGTTATTTCACTGGCCCTTCTGGCCGAAGTAATGGCCACGAGGAAGGCCGTTTTCCAGGACAGATGGGAGATATGGCATGTTGACATAGGTTGAAAGGGAGGTTTAGAAAGTTGGGAGAGGACCAGTTCTAAACTCCAAGATGGAGGAGGAGGAGAAACAGGGGGGAAAGACTTTTTGTATCCCTGTAAAAACATGCCCACTAGGGGATCTTGAAAAAGGGACGGGAGGCCAAATTTTTTCCTGTACCAGGAGATGGATGCTAAATAGCATTTGATGGAGGAAAGGGAGAATCCTTTAGTGGAAAGGTGAATAAGGAAGTCCAAGACCACTGACGTAGGGGCCGACTGTGGCAAATGGCCTAGTGGCTGAAAAAAATTACGAAACTTGTCCCATTTATAGGTGTATGCCTTTCTGGTGGAAACCTTTTGGGCTGCCTGGATTATGAGGTGGACAGGGTCGGAGAGGTGGGACAGGGCTTGATCCTCCACGCTGTAAGGTGGAGAGATGGGAGGTCTGGGTGTAGGATGAGACACTGTTGAAGGGAGAAGAGGTCGGGATCCAAGGGAAGACGAAGGAAGTCTCCCTGGGAGGCCTGGAGAAGGGGCATGAACCACGGCTGACGGGGCCACCATGGGGCTAGCAGGATGCAATCCGAATTGTCGGAGATCAGCTTTGCGACCACTCTGGGTAGGAGTGGAAGGGGAGGAAAGGCGTAGAGAAGACCTGGGGACCATTGGTAAAGGAATGCGTCTCCTAGACAATCTGGGGATGCGAGAGGGTGGAGTCTCACACAATACACGAGGCAGTGAGAGTTGAGGTGTGAGGCAAATAGGTCTATTTGAGGAGTGCCCCAGCGCCTGATCAGTAAGAGGAAGTGGCGGGGGTTGAGCTGCCACTCGTGAGTGGTGGACGGGGTCCTGCTCAGTGAGTCAGCCAGAGTATTCTGTAGGCCTGGAAGGTGGACAGCTAGGAGAAATGTGTCGTGGTGAATGCACCATTCCCACATCCAGATGGATATGGAGAGGAGAGTGGGGGAGCGGGTGCCCCCCTGTTTGTTGATGTAGTATTTTACTGAGGTGTTGTCCGTGAGGACTTGGATGGTATTGTTCGAGACTAGAGTCACGAATGACCGGAGGGCTTTTTCTACCGCTATGAGCTCCAGCGCATTGATGTGGAGCCTCTTCTTGGATGGAGACCAGCGACCGCTGATGGTCAGGTCTAGAAGGTGGGCACCCCATCCCATGGATGACGCATCCGTTGTCAGTGACAGGGACGGCTGAGGAGGGGAGAAGGGAAGGCCCGAGCAGACATTGGGTCTGCTTGTCCACCATGAGAGGGACTGAAGGACCTGGGTGGGGGGGGGGGTGGAGGATCAAATTTTGACCGTCCAGTCCCGGCTGGAATACAGAGAGGAACCAGGCTTGGAGAGGACGGAGGCGGAGGTGGGCGAATGTGGTAACGTTTGTGGTGGAGGCCATATGGCCAAGGATAGATTGGATGGTCCAGGCAGAACAACGGTGGTGAGTTTGGACTGCCTGGATAGACTGGCATAAATTGAGGAAGTGGTCCTCTGGTAGGTAGGCCCTCTGGGATACGGAGTCTATGACCGCCCCTATGAACTGTACGGTCCGGGAAGGTGAGAGATGAGATTTTTCCCGATTGACAACAAGTCCCAGGCTCTGTAAAAGAGATAAAGTATAATTGATATCGGATGACAATTGGTCACATGACCCAGAGCAGAAAAGCCAGTCATCCAGGTAAGGGAACACAGTGATGCCCTGCTGGCGAAGGTGGGAGGCGACGACCGCCATACACTTAGTAAAAGTCCTTGGGGCCGTGGAGAGGCCGAAGGGAAGGACATTAAAGGAATACGGGGTCTCATCAACCATAAAAGGAATACGGGGTCTCATCAACCTGTGGGACGGCCGAATAGAAATGTGGAAGTAGGCGTCTTTAAGGTCAACTGTAGCCATCCAAGCTCCCTTCGGGATTAAAGGGAGGATGGAGGGGAGAGTGACCATCCTAAATTTGCGTGGTTTGATGAACTGATTGATTTCCCGGAGGTCCAAGATGGACCGGAGAACACCATCCCTTTTATCCACAAGGAAATATCTGGAATAAAAACAAAATTGAGTTTGGTGGGATGGGGTGGGGGAAATGGCTCCTTTAAGAAGGAGGGAATCAATTTCTTTTAGCAAAGTGGGGGAAGTCTGGGTAGAAATAGGTTTCCCTGGAGGTGGAAGGGAATCAAACTCTATGGCATAACCTCGATAGACAATGTCCAATACCCACTTGTCTGTGGTGATGGACTGCCAGATTGAGAGAAAAGGTTGGAGCCTGTCAAGGAACAACCTAGAAGCGGCGCCTTCTATTGTCTGAGGCTCTACCGCCTCGATACTGACCCCTGAATGGAACAGCTGGACGCTTGTATCCCTGCGAGGGAAACTGCGGTCGTTGTCCTCCTCTATACGGAGCGGAGTTGTAGTATCCACGAAAGGACTGATGGTAATAGTAAGGGCGCCAACGCTGTCTGTAGGGTTGGTAAGATTGATTGGACTGTTGGCCATATTTATTTAGGGTCTGTTTCATTTTATGAGAGTGTTCCAATTGCGAGTCTGTTTCAGGATTAAGCAGGCCGGCTTCATCCATTGGTAGATTTTCTATTAAGGAACGCTGGTTGGACGACAATGCTGCGGATCTCAACCAAGCATGTCTCCGAAGGGCAACAGAGCCTGCAATCAGTTTGCCTGAGATATCAGCGCCATGTTTGGCCAAGTCCTTTTGTAGGGTGGCCAGGGTGAGGGCCTCTTGCTGGAAGGCCTTAGCCATGGGTTGATCAGATGCGGGAAGTAGGTCCAAATAAGGGCCTATCTTGTTCCACAGATATGATTGATAGACGCTCATATAAACACCATAATGAGCCATTCTGCCTGAGAGGCATGCTGAGGCATAGAATTTTCTGGCCATAGCATCAAGTTTTCTACCTTCTTTATCAGAAGGAGCAGCTTGATTATTTTGAATTGGCTTAGGCTGAGCATCGGTCACAATCGAATTAACCTTAGGAAGTCTAGCCAACCAGGGGGTGGTGGACAGGTCAATTCGATAAAGGTTTTCTGCCCGTTTAGATGTGCTTGGGACAGTAGCAGGGGCCACTACAGAAATTTTCAGGAGTTTGACCAGATAAGGTATAGTAGGCAGGATGGTTGACTGCTGTGTTTGTTGTTCAGCAGAAGTAAAATAAGGGTCTTGAACCACATCATCAGATTGTGGTGGCTGTATGCCAAGGGATCTGGCCAGCCTGATTAATAGTGCAGAAAACCTTTTATATTCTTCTGCCTGCTGAGGATCCGCCTCAGGCTCAGGCAAGGGAGGTATAGGAGTAACATCCGAAGAAGACTCCAAGTCTGCATCATCATCTGGGAGGTGAGGGGGGGATTGAGGAGGAGGGGGAGCAGTTGAGGTAGGGGCTGGAGCGGGAGGGGCTGGGGGGGCTGGAGGTGGAGGACCTGCCACGGATGCCGGGGGGTAGGATGAGGGGGGGCACGGATACCGATAAGGATCCAGGGAATGGAAGGGCTCAGGAGGATAATAAGGATGGTAGTAAGGGAAGGGGGGGTAAGGAGGAGGGTAGCCATGAGGGTACCCATAAGGTTGTTCCCAAGAGTGGTCTCGGTTACCGGGCGCCTCCTTAATAGGGCTCCGAGACCGGGAACGAGTCAAATTTGGGGAGAGCTGCGCGCTCGGCTGTGCGGCGCTGTGGAGAAGGGCGCGCGTCTGAGCGCTGAGGCAGGAAAAGCGGCGCGCTCGGTCGCACGAGGGAGACGGAGGCCGCGAGGTGGAGGTCTCCTCATGGAGAGGCTCCTCGGTCTCCGGGGAAGGAGAGGATGGGGGGGAGCCTGAGCGAGCGGCGGAGACGGAGGAGAAATGGAGGGGGGGTGTCCCTTGGTAACGGAGGAGAGGAGGTGAATAGGAAGGAGTTGGGGGGGATCCTCCACTCCTGAAAACTCATCATCGCCCTCAACAAGTTGCAGCGTCTCTGCTGCTAACAAGGGCATGCAAGGACTGGGAGGCGCAGGGCCGGCCAGGAGCCTTGGTTGCTTTTGTGCCACAACCTCTTTAGATTTGTCTTTAGACCTGAGGGCAGGTTTAGAGGCTTTTTGCTTTTTCTTTCGCAGTGGCTCAACGGCAGAGTCAGAGGCCAACTCGCGAATGGCACTATCAGTCGAAGCACTGAGAGGAGTGGGATTTTGAGGGATAGCAGGCAGGGATGGCTGGCTCATGGAATGAGAGAGCCCAGTCCCTGTGGAAGCTATAGACTGCTCGAAAAGAGCAGCTTTAAGCCTGGAGTCTCTGCTCTTTAGAGCTCTAGTGGAAAAAGACCTGCAAATTTTGCAAGTCAGGGGAATAGGAGCTTCTCCCAGGCAGAGGAGACATTTTGCATGTTTATCCTCTTGGGGCAAAGTTGCCCCACAATCTGAGCACTTTTTAAAAGAGAGGGAAGACATCTTATCTGATAGTCGAGGCAATCCGTGGTCTTTAGCAAGGAGCTAGTAGTCGGAGATCCTTTCGCTGGCTAGGCGGAAAAGGAACTAAGGAGGCAGTTCAATCCGGGGGGGGGGGCGCAGAGTGGGAGGGGCTTATGTAAATCTTTAATTTTAGCTAGTATGTCCGAGATTCTGACGCATGCGCGGGAGTAAACCCATTTGTGTGCATTTCACAGACCACAAGAAGAAGAAATATTAGTTTCACAAGGTGCTATTCAGCAAGAGTGCAATAGAGCAACTATACCTTGTGCAACTATATAGGTGAAGTTTTGCACATTGTAGGTACAACATAGGATATCAAACCTTGATTATTAAAAAATTTTGTCTGCAAAGTAGATGGAAATGGAACCGAAAGTATAATGACATCAGTTTCGATGTGCTGTGGGCACACTGATGTGACCTACAGCACGAGGGATCAATAATGGGCTATTGCCGGCTGTCCACGTATCTGTGCAAGAAGGTCACCAAAGGCAAACTTGTGCATATTTTAAAAGCTTCATCTTTCTCAAGCTTTCAGTTTTCCATTTCATTTCTCATTCCATCCCAGTTTTGTAGGTCAGCTCTCTCACCCATTCCACAAAACTAACAGGTATTTCCATGCCTTTTTTTTCTCACATGTATGTATTTCACAGTTTGGGAGTGATCTTGGACTCATTGCTGAGCCTGGAACCCCAGTTTTCAGCGGTAGCCGGGAGAGCTTTTGCACAGTTAAAGCTTGTGCGCCAGCTGCGCCCATACCTTGGGAAGTCTGACTTGGCCACGGTAGTCCATGCTCTGGTTACATCTCGAATAGACTACTGCAATGCTCTCTACGTGGGGTTGCCTCTGAAGACTGCCCAGAAGCTGCAATTAATCCAACGCGCGGCAGCCAGGTTACTAACAGGAGCGGGGTACAGGGAGCATACAACTCCCTTGTTGCGCCAGCTCCACTGGTTGCCAATTAGCTTCCGAGCACAATTCAAAGTGCTGGTTTTAACCTACAAAACCCTATACAGTTTTGGCCCAGTTTACCTGTCCGAACAAATTCTCCCCTATGAACCATCAAGAACATTAAGATCCTCCGGAGAGGCCCTGCTCTCGGTTCCACCATTTTCGCAAGCACGTTTGGTGGGGATGAGATGCAGGGCCTTCTCTGTGGTGGCCCCTCGGCTATGGAACTCTCTCCCAAGCGATGTTAGATCTGCCCACTCCCTGATGTCCTTCAGGAGGGGGGTGAAGACTTAGATGTGGAACGAAGCTTTCAAAGAATAAGCTGAGATTGATTATGAGTGACCACATTTACATACCAAATTGAATGTGTTTTTAATGGCAATGTGGTTTTATGTATTCTTGCTTTTTATGTATTTTAATATGCTATTCTAAAAATGTTTTAAAATTTGTATAGCATTGAATTTTGCTGTAAGCCGGTCTGAGTCCCTCAATGGAGGTGAGAAGGTCGGGGCACAAAAATTTTAAATAAATAAATAAATAAATTGTGTGAAGTTCTTGTTTGCTTGACTGAAGCATGACGGTAATATTCTATCACAGGGGTGCCCACACTTTTTCAGCATGCGAGCTACTTATTAAAAAACCAAGTCAGAAAGATCTACCGAGAGAGAAGCAGGGCGGAGCAGGGCGGAGCAGGGGGAGGGGGCGGGGCTTGGCTCAGCCTGGCTCCGCCCCCCTCTGACTTTAGCTCTACCACAGCTTGAGGAGGGTAGTGCCAAGCCAGTGGTGGCATAACTAGCCACCACTGGCTTGGCACTACCCTCCTCAAGGCTGAAGAAGCTGTGGTAGCGCTAAAGCCAGGGGAAGGGGGCGGGGCTTGGCACAGCATGGCTCTGCCCCCTCTAGAAGTGCCCCATCCGGCTGGGATTGACCTTCAGTCCTGGGATCGACCAGTCGATCGCGATCGACTTCCTGGGCAGCCCTGGTCTAGCAACATCTGGAGGATGATATATTCCCTAGTGACAAGCAGCCTCTTTCTTTGGATTCAGAAAAAAAAAAGAAGGCATATTCTCTACCACCAAAGTAAACAAAAGGCTAGAGATTTAAGAAAACCAAAAACACTAGACCCCTTCCAGTCCGGCTTCCGTTCGGGGCATGGGACGGAGACGGTTCTGGTCTCCATCACAGACCAGCTCCGCTGCCAGCTTGACCAAGGCGGGTCTGCGCTGCTCGTGTTATTGGACCTCACGGCAGCGTTTGACACGATTGACCACAATCTATTGACCCACCGCCTGGCCATGGCTGGAGTGAGGGGACAGCCCTAAATGGCTGACCTCCTTCCTCCACCAGCGGTCTCAGCGTGTGAGGAGGGGCGGGTGGTCTCCGAGGGCTCCTCATTAGTTTGTGGAGTTCCGCAGGGGCCATCCTCTCCCTCTGTTATTTAACATCTACATGCAGCCGCTTGCACAGCTGGTGCGGAGTTATGGGCTGGAGTGTCACCAATATGCGGATGATACCCAGCTCATTCTGAGGATGGAGGGCAGGCCGGGATCCGTCCCCGATAATTTCCAGCACTGCCTCGAAGCCGTTACTGGATGGCTGCAAGCCAGTAGGTTGAGGGTGAATCCGGCGAAGACGGAGATCTTGTGGCTGGGCCGCCCGGGTGGGGTAGATGTCCAGCTTCCGACCCTGGACGGCGCGGCGTTATGCCCATCGTCTTCCGTGAAGAACCTGGGAGTCCATCTGGACTCTCAGCTGACCATGGAGGCCCAGGTCTCTGCGGACAGCAAGGTGGCCTTTTTCATCTCCGACAGGCAAGGAGGCTGGCCCCTGTCTCTCCCGGAACGACCTCGCCACGGTGATCCAAGCCACGGTCATCTCAAGACTAGATTACTGCAACGCGCTCTACGTTGGCCTTCCT
Source organism: Anolis apletophallus (assembly GCA_030556195.1). Taxonomy (NCBI): domain Eukaryota; kingdom Metazoa; phylum Chordata; class Lepidosauria; order Squamata; family Anolidae; genus Anolis; species Anolis apletophallus. The sequence continues at coordinate 31,690,181 of JARBWK010000003.1, read as the reverse complement.
TTGTCGGCGATCCGGAAGCTCAAGCTGGTGCAGAACACTGCCGCCCGGCTCCTGTCTGGCTCTCCAGCAGGTTGCCATATAACACCTGTTTTGCAGGACCTGCACTGGCTGCCAATTGAGCACCGGATCGCCTTCAAAGTGTTGGTTCTCACCTTTAAGGCCTTGCACGGCCTGGGGCCAGCATATCTGAGGGACCGTCTCACTCCATATTGCCCTCTGAGATCACTGCGGTCCGAGGATGCTAACTTCTTGGAGGTACCTTCGCAAAGCTGGCACGGCTGACATCCACCCGCCGGCGGGCGTTTTCTGTCATAGCTCCCACTCTGTGGAACGCCCTCCCGGCCGACACCCGGGCAATGAAGGACCTGCTACCGTTCAGGCGGGCTTGTAAAACCTATTTGTTTAGGCAGGCCTTCGATGGGTAGGCCCGTGCGTCTTGGTTGTGCCACTACCTCAACTGTGTTGTTGTTTTTACTGTGTTGCTTGTTTTTAATTGTTCTTAACCTTCTGTATTTTATTGTGCCTTCGGCTCTTGTAAGCCGCCGCGAGCCTTCGGGAGTCGGCGGCATAGAAACCCGAATAAATAAATAAATAAAAATAAAATGACCTTCCAAATGTAGCTGTTGAACTACAAGTCTTTGGGGCTTACAATGAGTAATAGCATGAATTTCATTTTGAAAGTAATATCCCAAACTTAGTTTGGGAGAAAATGTGTTTTCCCAAGGCTAAATCTGGAAGCTAGTAAAAAAAATGCAAGTGCTTTGCAGTCAAGCTACTTCTCTAATCTAGCAAGAGAACCAGCGACTATGAACATCAAAGGGGAAGTCAGAAATGGTTTCTTCTTACTTCAGTGGTGGGCAACTTTGATGAATCTGGAAGCCAACTTTCCACCATGGGACTATCCAGAGACTGCACAGAAATGCTATTTAAAAAAAGACAGCTAGTCAAAACAAAACTAGAAGTAGCTCTGAGTCCACTTCTTGTTTTTTTTCAAACAGTTATTTTTGTTTTATTTGTGATTTTGGTTAAACAGTGCTTCAAGAAGAGGCATGTCATCTCTTTTTTCCATGTTATATTTACCATCGAGAAAATGCTGCTTTCATCCGAGAAAATGCTATCATATTTGCTCATTAAAAACATTTTTTGGTTTTTAGGGGAAACCCACATGCGAATTTTGTACAGAATATATGATGAGATGCTGGGAACTGTATTTTTTTAAATTGCTTATTGTTTATTGTTTTTATCTGTTGGTATATAACTGTTTTTAATTGTATTTTATATTGTGGGCACTGGCTGCCATGTGTAAACCACCTCGGGTCGCCTTCGAGCTGGGAGGGGTGATATAAAAATATAGTAAATAAATAAATAAATAATGTACTAGAAGGCTTCTCATTGATTCAGGACTTCACTTGTTAGATTTCCTTATGCCAGGTCTCACTGGTGGCCAGGGGAACTTTTGCAGAATTGCGCCCATACCTTCAGAAGCCAGACTTGGCCACAGTGGTCCACACTCTTGTTACATCTCAAATAGACTACTACAATGTGCTGTACATGAGGTTGTCTTTGAAGACTGTTCAGAAACTTCAAGTGGTCAAACAGGTGGCAACCAGATTCCTCACTGGACCGGGGTACAGGGAGCACACAACCCTCACTACGCCAGTTCCACTGGCTGCTGGTAGCTACCAAGCACAATTCAAAGTACTGGCTTTAGCCTATAAAGTCCTAAACGGTTCTGGGCCAACTTACCTGTCTGAATACATCTCCCTCTATGAACTACCTCAGAGGCTAAGATCTTCTGGGGAAGCCCTGCTTTCAGTCTCACCTCCTTCACAGGCGAGATTAGTGGGGACAATTGACAGGGCCTTCTCAGTGGTGGCCCCTCAGCTAGGGCAGTGTTTTCCAACCTTTTTTGAGCCGCGGCACACTTTTAACATTAAAAAAATCCGGGGGCACACCACCAATCAAAATGACACAAAATGACACGCTAACACAGTAACGAACGGCTGGAGGATGGTGGCCTGCTGGGAGCAGCTGCTGGGAGTGCCGAAGCTGGGGGGGGGAGGAACCAGGTCGCGCCATGCCCCGCCCCTCCCCCCGGCTTCAGCTCTCCCACAGCTTCTCCAGCCTTGAGGGGGCAGTGCGAGCGAGGAACAGGAGTCGTGGCCCCTGTCCCCGGCGCCGATCTCCGCAATGACTCCCGCCCCTCACTCGCTGAAGCTGCACGGAGGAGAAGGAGCATGAGCGGTGGACAGGCTTCAGTGGGCGGGGCTCCTCCTCCATGCGGCTTCAGCGAGAGTCATGGCAGATTGGAGGCTGGCTGGGGAAATGGCCGAAGGAGGCGGTGCCCCGGCCCCTTCTTTTTCTTCGCTGCCGCCCGGCCCTTCCTCCTCCTCCCCCAAGCAGCAGGAGTTCAGCAGGAGGAGGGGGGAAGGAAGGGGGGCAGAGAGCTTTTCTCGCGGCACAGCAGGAGGTCCGTCACGGCACACTACTGTGCCACGCCACAGCGGTTGGGAAACACTGAGCTAGGGAACTCCTTCCCCAGCTAAATTAGATCAGCCCCCTCCCTCCTGACCTTAAATTTAAAAATTGGCTGTGGGACCAAGCCTTTGAACAGTAATTCAGTGCAGTAAGTGGGTATGAAATAAGTGCAACATGATTGGAATGGCTCCTGGACTATAACTTTGGATTTGTGTGGTTTTAATAATTGGTTTTTAATGCATAGATGCTTACTATGTTTTATAGTTTTTAATGCATATGCTTACTATTTTTACATGTTTGTTTATATGTTGCCAATTTGTAAGCCGCTCTGAGTCCCCTTCAGGGTGAGAGAGGGTGGGGTAGAAATATAGTAAATAAATAAATAAAATTATAAATACTTTGAGGGAGGAGGATTTTGACCATGTCTTGAATATTTTTGGATATTCATCCCTAAAGCATTATCTGTTTATGTTTTCTTGATTGTGTGATTTGAATATATTCTAGATTCCCAATCATCACCAATTCAGAAAGGTGGAACTGGCTTTTTTTTTCTTGCCCCCAGCTTCTCACACTTGCCAAGGAGACAGCTGGTTCACTATCCCCTTCCTTCCAAAAGAAGTGGAAAGAGCTGATATTGCCTTCTTCCAAAGGAGAGAGAGAGAAAAATAACTCGCATTGCTTTGCCAAGAAAGGAACCTGGCTACTTATCCTCAAGATCATAATTATGGATTAACTTACCTCAAGCATGCTTGAACATAAGCATACAATCAAGGCAGTTAAATCAAGGCAATAGAGGTCAGGGCCAGCTGGCTGCTTGGCAACTACTGTAGGAAAGTTACTCAAGTGGAAGGACATTTCACTCGGGTTTGGGAGTTGACACAGCACTGCAAATCAGTGGCTTTCACATCAGAGCAGTGAAGAATCCACCTTCATTTTTATTGAAGGTTTTAAAGGAGCTGACCAATGTGCTGAATATATTGGAGAGCATGGTTCAGCACCATGGATTGCTATTTTAAACTCCGTAATAAAAGCCAAAATTGATTCACCATGTTGGCGTAAAATTAGAATTAAAGATTCAGCTATTCTGTTTCAGTGAGTCTGATCGACTCCATTTTGACGATAGCGGAGCTCTCCCCATCTGTATTGCTTGCTGAGCTCTGACATTTTTGTTATGCTAGAAATGCTGTAACTGCAATATTGTGCGTTCAGGGCCAACAACCAGATGTCATGGTTACATATGGTGCCAGACCCTGACAACATCCTCTTAAACAACAAACTCTGACTGTATTCTCAGCTGGTCACATAGACAATTATCATGTATACATTAGATATAGAATAATAGTTTTTTCTCATGTACATTTTGTTCTCTGAAGTTCTATCAAATACTGATGCTTCAAATAAACTTTATCTCAACTAGTGCTGTGAGTAGTTTGGACTGAAAGCAGTGCTGGGACATGGTGGAACTTTTGGGCGAAGTTATTGTTTGTTGTCTGATTGATTTCCTGCTCTGTTTCAGAGCTCACCCTAATATCACGTCTTACTTGGGAGATACAACTAACTAACTAACTAACTTTATTTCTTATGAGTCGCCCTCCACCAAAGGTGCTCTGGGCGACTTACACAATTAAAATAAGCAGGTTACATAGTCACCGCTTGTTACTAACAATCATAGGCTCTTCTGAAAAGCCATGTCTTAAGTGCCCCTAAAAATGTATGTAGATCAGGAGTGGCTCTTTCGTCTGGCAGTAGGGAGTTCCACAAGATTGGGGCTACAATGGAGAAGGATCTCTGTCTTGTGGACTCCAAACGGACCTCTCTAGGGCCAGGGACATAGAGAAGATTCTCATGAGCTGACCGTGGCAGTCTCTGGTGGTGGAGTGGCATTAAACAGTCTCTTAGATATGAAGGACCCTGACCTCGAAAGGCCCTGAATGCTAGGACTAGGGTCTTATAGAGGACTCTGTGTTCAACCAGCAGCCAATGCAAGCACTATAGGGATGGCGTTATATGGCACCTCATTGATGTTCTTGTGAGGAGTCTAGCAGCTGCATTTTGCACAATTTGGATCTTGTGAATTGCTGCTCGAGGTAAGCCCACATACAAAGCATTGCAGTAATCCAGCCTCGACATAACCATGGCATGGATTACTGTAGCCAGTGCCTCTGTTGGTAAATAAGGTGCCAACTGCCTCGCTTGGGTTGATGAAAGAAGGCCCTTTTACTAGTGAAGGCAATCTGGGCTTCCATCGTTATTTTGGAATCCAGGATAACACCGAGACTCTTCACAGTGGGGGATGGAACTAACGGTTCCCCTTCAAAAGATGGTAATGGACCAATCAATTCTGATGGGCGGCCAGGCCACAAGATTTCAGTTTTTGCTGGATTTACTTTCAATTTATGGGCACGTATCCATCTTGTCACTGCTCCAAGACACCGGGTGAAGTTATCTGTTACTGAAGTTGTTCCAGGTTCTAGTTTTAGGAGAAGCTGGGTGTCATCAGCGTATTGGAAACATTCTAATCCAAATCTCCGGACTAGCTTGGCGAGAGGCTGAACATAGATGTTAAACAGCATTGGCGATAAGATAGCGCCTTGGGGTACTCCACAGTCGCAAGGGAATTTCTCAGATACTTGGCCCAGCCAAGAGTTGATGTTTCAGATCCTGCCCAACAACCCAATCCCAGACATGAAGCTATCAGTGCTACATATATTGAGCATATCCAGTGGCATATCCAATGCTAAATCCCACATATGGTTCACCCCTTAAAGTGGCGTTGAAATACATTAATTGTACATTGTAGCTGCATCTTCTCTCGACTTTGTCAGAGATGTAAACCAATTGTTTGTAGAAGATTGTTTAAAATGGGCTGAGAGCTATGTGAGGTCTGGGTTTACTTCACTCACGATAAGCCATGAAGCAAACTAAAATGGAGATAGCTCAAACCATGGAGGTATCAAGAAATTCCAGCCAGCTTAATATACTTTCAGATTTGCCTTTGCATTCTTAACTACAGCTACCAAAAGGGAAATGAATTCACACAAGGCAGGGCTATCGCTTTACTGTCCTGTTGCTTTAGGGATGGAAACAATTGTACCTAAACCTCTGTCTTATCTGGGCAATCTTCCAGTCAACACGTGGCAAGAAGGAAAGATTATTTGCACAAGGAATGAGAAAAAACCAGTTTTTATCAGATCAAAGCCCAGAGAGAACATTTTATTTTGTTAAATGCAGATTAATTGTGAGCCTGCTGTGAAGACCTTCATCTCCCCTTTATCGCTTCTATTTTGAGGAGGGGACGTGGGCTATGAATTACGACTGTTCTTTAATTATGTGGTAGGCTTTCTGCTTGGTTGCAATCTATTTTAAGAAGGCTAACTGCTCACTAGCAAAGGAAGATAATTAAATAATATTTTGTGTTGAACACTGGCACCCCACGACCACAACAGCTATCATCTTCTGGTGCATTATCCGTGTGGAGTGGTGTGCCATGTTCTTGGCTCTAAATATTGGGAAGGGGGGAATCATGAGTCAGACCCATAAATATCATAAGACTAAAGAAAATAATTGGCTGTGGGAGGGGGAGTATTCATATATCTTTGAGTTTGGGCAAGCAGGGTTGTGGAGACAAAAGAGGAAAGGAGGAGCGGGAGAAGACACACATACATTTATCAAATAGATCAGTGTGGGGAAGAAGATAGATAAGGCATGTAGCCAGGGGGCTAAGGGGCTTCAGCCCCCCGAAATTTTCAGGGTGGTCCATTTGGAAAGGAGCAATCATTCCCCAATTCCTGCCTGTATGCACAGGTTTGATCCAGATCCATCATGGGCTCGGTTCAATGCCCTGTGTTGTTGTTGTTATTATTATTAAAAACAGTTATTCTACATTAAAATGAAGTTAGTTATGCTACTAATATCTTGCCTCCAAGGGCAGAATATGTAATTTAGAGCCTGTATATTTAAGAGTAGGGGAGGAGTCAGGAGCCCTAGCTTTAGAATTCTGGGTTTTGGAGTGGGGATTTCTGGGTAGTTTAGAATTAGCAGAGAGTTTGCTTGAAAGGAAGACAGAAAAGCTAAAATGAAAGGAAGCCAAAAGAGCATAGATTTATTCTTCAAAAAGCCCAGAGAGGAAAACATTTCATCTAAAGTTAAAGGTAACTTATGTTTTATTCAGAATAACACTAAATTAACTATGTATAATACACTGCTTGCTCAATCCCTTTTCTTTTAAAACTTGTAGGTATCCTGATTTTGATGCATCTTTTTAAATATTATAATAGCATTTATATATATTAGGCTAGTAGGCCTTAAATTATCTCTCCCTATTGAAGTTCATTGTTTTGCCACAAGAGCAGCACTGAGTACACACAGTAATTTCACTAGCTTCTTTTGTACATTTAAGTTGTAAATGATTGTAGAACAATCTTGGATATATAAAACATACAATTTGTTGTCGAAGGCTTTCATGGCCGGAATCACTGGGTTACTGCTGTGAGACTATACAGAAAAGCTATTGAAATCTACAAGCATGTGGTCAATTTCAATGCAAAGCAGGAAACCATGAAAATGAACAAAATCTGACTACAAGTATTTTTAAAAACTCTAAAATCTGGACAGTGAATGAAGAACAACAATCAGAAATTGCAGACATTTTTATTTATTTATTTATTTATTTATTTATTTATTTATTTATTTATTGGATTTGTTAGCCGCCTCTCCCAACGTGGCTCGGGGCGGCTTACAACAATGATCAAACGAACAATATAAAAGTACATCAAATACATATAAAGCAGTATAAAAGCAATATAAGGGCTATTTCAGATTGGTCACAAATATTTAGGGGCCGGAAGCTTGTTGGAATAGGACAGTCTTGCAGGCTCTCCGGAAAGCTCTCTCTCTCTCTCTCTCTCTCTCTCTCTCTCTCTCTCAATCAAGGCCTGCTAACACTTCCTAACAAAAGGAGTCCCCCAGGCATTAAGCTGTCAGGTCTTGAGTTGCAAGGACATTCAATGCTAATCAAGGTGGATAATTGCAACATTCCCACTTGCCTCCAACTGACAAGAGTTCTTTCTCCCTCCCTGGACATTGTTATACAAGTATACAATAAACCTCACTTGCGTAGTTTCCAACAGACCTCAAACCTCTGAGGATGCCTGCCACAGATGTGGGTGAAACATCAGGAGAGAATGCTTCTGAAACATGGCCATACAGCCTGTAAAACTCACAGCAACTCAGTAAACAATACAATGTTTGCAGTAACAGATTTATTCCATTTATAGTACTAAAAGTAGTATTATTTTTTTCAGATGAGGATAATACCGTTCCTTCTTCGAGCAGTACCACATCAGCCTCCCATTGCTCAAGCCAACAAAGTGGTCGTACTTCTGAAGCTGACAAAATATCAGAACTTTCAAAGATGTGTTTTTATAACTGGCATGCAGAGTCTTTTGACATAGGAGACATTCAACAAGAGAAGATAGATGAAAACACAAAGAAAAACATTCTTCAGTCAGTTCTCCTCCCAAAACAGCCTTACACTTTTCCTTCAACCCAAAGTAAAAATCAAACAAGAAGATTTCAAGAAAAATGGATTACAGACCCCACCTCAGGATTTGCTTTCTTGGCCTATTCTAAAAAAGAAGATGCAGTTTATTGCAAACCATGTTTTTTGTTTTATCCCCATGGTATAGGAAAAGGAACTCATGAGGCTCCTGGAAAGTTGGTTACGTGTGGTTTTAGAGACTGGAAGAAAGCCAAAGAGACATTTATGAAACACTCTGCTACAGAATATCACAAAGCTTGTGTTGTACATGCAGACAATTTCACTAAGATAATGTCAGGAAAACAAAAAGATATTTGCTCTCAACTAGACACACAACATGCAAGGGAGAAGGAGGAAAACAGAGCTGCTCTACTTCCCATTATAGAAACAATTCTCTTTTGTGCAGAGGAAGAGTTGCCTCTTAGAGGAAATGAAGACAGTGGTCCTCTCTCTTTGGAAAAACCTTCCAAAAAGATGGGAAATTTCGAGCCTTACTACGATTTAGAGCATGCTCTGGAGACGAAAATCTAAGGAGACATGTTATTAACTGTGGCAAGAATGCTACATACATAAGTCCTGAAATACAGAATGAGATAATTTCAATCAGTTGCAGTTTAGTGACAGAAGAGATTGTTGCTAGAGTCAACAAGTCTGATTGCTTCTCCATTCTGGCTGATGAAACTATGGATGTATCGGCAACAGAGCAGCTTTCGTTATGTCTTCGCTATGTAGATTTAAAGGAAAACTTACCAGTCATCCGAGAAGATTTTGTAGGATTTATACCTATATACGACCAATCAGCAGAAAATGTCACTAAAGTTATCCTAGAAAAATGCAACATGTTGAAATTGGATATGAGCAAGTGTGTAGGGCAGGGCTATGATGGAGTTGCCACCATGGCTGGCCATCTAAGTGGAGTTCAAACAAGAATTCGAGAAACATACCCCAAAGCAAGATATTTTCATTGTGCAAGTCATCGACTGAACCTTGCATTGAGTGATACATTTTCAAGCTCTTCGGTCAGAAATTGTCTTGGAACAATAAAAGAAATAACAAATTTCTTCAGAAACAGTTCAAGTGCTAACAATATTTTGCAGATTAATATTAGTGTTCATGTGCCAGAAACAAAGAAAAAAAAAGATTGACACGTTTATGCGAGACTCGTTTCATTGAGAGGCATGACAGTGTATTAACATTCGTTGAACTATTTAAGCCGATTGTAGTTGCATTAGAAGAAATCTCAGAGAAACCATGGAAAATATCTTCTTCAGCTTCAAACTTTTTGACTGCAATTGAAAAAGTGATTTCCTTGTTAGCCTGTTTGTTTGTGAACAACTCTTCAGCCTTACTTTGCCCCTATCAGTTTTTCTTCAGGAAAAAGTCTTGATATGGCATCTGCCATAAACCATGCTAAGTCACTGTTGAAGTCTTTAGAGATGTTGAGAGCAGATGCAAAAGGTCATTTTTTAAACTCTTTGACTTAGCAAGAACAACATCTGAAAACATATTTCAAAGCAACTTGACCATTCCAAGGCAAAGTTCAAGACAGGTGCATCGGGCAAATCCAGGGACTACTTCTGTAGAAGATTATTTCAGAGTTGCGGTGTTCATACCATGTGTTGATTCACTCATACAGAACATTACTGCAAGGTTCATGACAAATGAAGACATTTTAACCAGTTTCCAGGTTCTCCTCCCTGGGTTTTCAGGTCTAGACAAAGTTCACCATATGGAACAACTGTCAGAATACTTTGAAAATGATGCAGCACTTGCTTCCGTCAAGGCCGAGTATATGATGTGGTGTAATATTACACCATCAATTCAGAAAGATACTGAGGTACTTAAAGTGTTGGAACTGTGTGACAAAACCTACTATCGGTCAATACATTTCCTTTTGACTGTGTTAGCTACTCTACCAGTAACAACATGCAGTGTGGAAAGATCGTTTTCAACCATGAAGAGAGTGAAAAGTGTATCTAGAAGTTTAATGACAGACCAAAGACTTAGTGGACTAGCAATGATTTCCATCCATCGGGACATCACTATCAAACCAGAAAAAGTAATTGACAAAATGGCTGGGGAGAAGAAAAGAAGACTGTTGCTGTAAAGTAAAAAATAAGTTTAAAAAGTATTCTAAACATTTTGTTAATGAAAGTAAATAAATAACATTTATTATTTAAACTGTTATGTGTATTGATATCATGATCTGATCACCATGCTCAATATATCTCATATGCATGGGGGTATTGGGATAAAGATACAAAAAAATTTTTTTTAAAGGTTTGCTACGGTAGATCCTCTCTCACTCACATTCAGCCCCCCCCCGAAAAAAAATCCTGGCTACGGCCCTGCATGAATTGAGATACGATTGCTCCCTCATCCACCCTATTCTCCGGATTTAGCCCCAAGTGACTATTTCTTGTTTCCAAACGTGAAGAAATGGCTCGGCAGAAAGAGATTTGACTACAACAATGAAATCATCTCACAAACAAATACCTATTTTGATGACCTTGACAAATCTTATGTTTTGGAAGGGATAAAAAAATTGGAGAAACGTTAGACAAAGTGTATAGAGCTCAAAGGAGACCATGTTGAAAAATAAAATGATTTTTTTATCCAAAAACCTGTGTTTCATTCAAAAAGTCACAGACTTATTGACCTGCCCTCGTATAATTTCACTTCAACTGTTATGGCTACATCTCATTGAATCCTTTTCTTGGTAGCTTAATGCAGTGTTTCCCAACCTTTTTTGAGTCGCGGCACATTTTTTACATTTGCAAAATCCTGGGGCACACCACCAACCAAAATGACACTCTAACACAGTAATACATATAGTTAATATGGTTTTAAAATGTATTTATACACTCAGTGTGAAACCTGGACCTGTTTCGATGAACTCAACATAGATATCCTGGCAGGAATGGCAGAAAGACACAAACTTCCCACACAGAACTCCCATAACCAAGAGAAAATGCTATAAGAGTTTGGTGGGCACTGACCTTGGGTTTTGGAGTTGCAGTTCACCTATATCCAGAGAGCACTTTGGACTCAAACAATGTTGGATGAGGACCAAACTTGGCATGAATACTCAATATGCCCAAATATGAACGCAGATGGAGTTCAGGAGAAATAGACCTTGACATTTGGGAGTTGTAGTTTCTGGGATTTATAGTTCCCCTACAATCAAAGAGCATTTTGAACTCCACCAATGATAGAACTGGGCCAAACTTCCCACACAGAACCCCCAGGAGGCAAGAGGAGGTCTCTACTTGGGGAAAGGGAGGCGGCCCTTCCCAATGCATGGAGAGGGCGAGACCAGGTAGACAACGGGTGGGGAAGGGGGTGTTTGTAATTTTGTGCCTTTATCAAGGTAGGTTTCTTAGGGTTTTTATACTTCAACACACTAGACTCTCACCCCTCCCCTCCTGGAGGTTCCAATTTCCCACGGCATACCTGACGATCGCTCACGGCACACTGGTTGGGAAACACTGGCTTAATGAGGTGCTACATCTCTCTGCCTGGACTTCTACACACCCTAAACTCCATATCCCAGGGTAACCTGTCCAATGCAAACATGGGCTAAGAATAAGAACCACAGATTTAGGGAAATGAAATAGATTCTTTCATAAACTGTGCCTTTTTAGTTTTTAAACAGGAAGTCCAGACTTAATGAGGAGAGTTACAATATTTTCACGGGCATTTTTATTAAGAACTTTGCAATCCTTCTTCATTTATCTTATGACTCAGTGTTTATATGCGTTTTGTTCTGAGGCTATTCAAAAGCAACAAAGAGACAGCGAGAAAGGAAGAAAGGAAGACATGAGCCTGCTGTCTGATTACTGTGGAGTTTTATCGTAATGCTTTTATCTAAAATGACACCTGACCAAGGTCAGGGCTTTTGACCAAATAATGTCGCTGATTTTTTAAAGCCTGGTACATCCTAAGCCCTAATTGAGGATGCAATTAACCAGTGTGGTTATGACAGACGAACAAGTTTCACAGTTTGCAGCTGAAGCCGGAGGTCAGAAGTTCTAGACCGACTGCAGCGAAATTCAAATGAGACTCATATTCTGTTCGGATAGTTGAGATCAAAGTAAACATTACAAATTGGATGCAATAACTGTTTAATAGTGTGCCGTACAGCTTTATGGTTTGCATAATGTTTTAAAATTTTAAAATATTTTTAATGTTTTACATTGCAGATGGTTTAATTTATTTTAATATGTTATTCATTATTTATTTACTGCACTTATATACCGCCTTTCTCAGCCAGAGGCGACATTAATACTTACATCAAAGTTGTAGTATAGTTGTTTTTTTTCAATGTGTATTATTCACCCCGCAGGGGACTCAGGGCAGATTACAATGTACATATACATGCACCGGGAATGTGGCGCAGCTGCATAAGATCTCTACTGCCCAGAAGGTCATGAGTTCGAGGCCTGCCCGGTTCGAGGCGAGCTCTCGGCCTATTGTGTAGCCTGTGCTTGACCTTTGCAACCCGAAAGACAGTTGCATCTGTCAAGTAGGAAATAAAGGTACCACTTAGTGGGGAGACTAAATTTAACTGATTTACGAGGCCATAAAAAAATCTCCAGAAAACATGCTGAGGAATGAAGGAGAGCAACAGCTCCCCCTGGTGGCCAGATGTTAAATTGCCTCTGTCTGTCTTGTATGTTTGTGTGTCTAAATGTAATGTGTACATTGTAATCCTCCCTGAGTCCCCTGCGGGGTGAGAAGGGCGGAATAGAAATAAAGTAAATAAATAAATAAACATTCAATGCCATAGACACACAACATATAAAGACAGACACTCAGATGCTATTTAACATTCCAGCTTCTGGCCACCAAGGGAGCTATTACTTCCTCATTATTTGCATACTTCCTGGAGATTTTTATGGCCCCATAAATCAGTTAAATTAGCCTCCCCACAAAGTGGTACCTAAATTTCCTACTTGACAGATGCATGGTGGGCAGAGGGGGCTCTCCTGATGTAGTGATTATACTCTCCAAATCCCTCATTGTGTTGGGGAGGAGCAGGGGCGGTCTAAGGTAATTTTAAATTGTAAACGAACATTATTTTGGTGCCCCACGCATGCCCAGAAGCTCGTGTGTGCAGGCGCAGAAGCCTGTAAACACAGCACTCCCTATTCGGCACGCGCCCCCCCTCCACACATGCCCAGAAGCTCCTGTGCGTAGGCGCAGAAGCCTGTAAACACAGCACTCCCTATTCGGCACGCCCCCCCCCCCCCACACATGCCCAGGAGCTCCTGTGCGGTGGCGCAGAAGCCTGTAAACATCGCACTCCCTATTCGGCACGCCCCCCTCCGCACATGCCCAGAAGCTCCTGTGCGTGGCGCAGATGCCTGTAAACGCCGCACTCCCTATCCGGCACCCCCTCCGCACATGCCCAGAAGCTCCTGTGCGTAGGCGCAGAAGCCTGTAAACACAGCACTCCCTATTCGGCACCGTGCCACATGCCCAGCTCCTGTGCGTGGCGCAGGCCTGTAAACACAGCACTCCCTATTCGCTAAGGGAGGTTTGCTAAGGCGCGGCGTCAGAGCGCACAAGGCCCAAAAGCAGAACATCGGCTGGACGCTGTCTGGCGGGTGGGGGAATGCGCCCTTTACCCATATGGCGCCCCACGCAGCGGCGTCCTTTGCCTACCAGTAGGACAGCCCCTGGCAAGGAGCATTATTTTGGCCATTTCTTAACAATTATTTCAGTGTTGGGGGACTGGTTGTGGTGCATGGTTCTCAACTTTCCCTGGGATGCCAGGGAAAGTGCCCTGGAGTTGCAATCCAGTTGCCCGCTCCTGGTTTAAGAATCTGATGTCAAGGCACTGTTAATAAATTCAAGAATGAAATGACTGCTTCTACATCTTAAAGAAGCCTTGGCGCCTCTTTCTCATCAGGCAGTCCGTTGCCAGAAGTTCAAATCATTTAGTACTCAGGGTAATTACATCCTGGAGGAGGTAGCTGACAGTATGTTGACATCACGTTGCCAAGAAGTGAAGCCCTCTATATTTTTTTTCCTCCCGAGAAGAGAGATTTAAAAATCCTAGTTATTGCTCAAAGATTAACTAAAGCTGCCAGCAGTCCATGATTTTATAGGAGGGTGTACGCGCAGAGGCACATGCATTTGAAAGGTTACATTTCATATGAATCTGAGGTGTTGAATTTTCATGCCTCAATAAAAATGGAAAATGCAGGAGTTCATCAGAGAGTCTGAAGGAGAAAGCTAGACTCTATCTTTCGAGCAGGTTGTTAAAGGAGGGACAGTCAGTGCCTGTGATATTTCAGGGTTGTTGTTTTTTCCTATTCTATTGATGGTGATTTCAAATTAGAAATCAATATGAGACGCTATTAGAAAAGATGAAAGGGATATTTTAAACAGTTAGAATAGCTACTAGTTGAGAGATAGATTCATTTTGTTGTTGAAGGCTTTCATGGCCAAAATTGCTGGGAGGTTGTGAGTTTTCCAAGCTGTATAGCCATGGTCCAGAAGCATTCTCTCCTGATGTTTCACCCAAATCAATGGCAGGCATCCTCAGAGGCTGTGAGGTCTGTTGGAAACTAGGCAAGTGAGGTTCATATATCTGTGGAATGTCCAGAGTGGGAGAAAGAACTCTTGTCTGTTTGAGGCAAGTGTGAATATTGCATTTGGCCACCTTGATTAGCATTGAATGGCCTTGCAGCTTCAAAGCCTGCCTGCATCCTGCCTGGGGGACTCCTTTGTTGGGAGGTATTCGCTGGCCCTGATTGCTTCTTGTCCGGAATTCTCCTGGTTTAGTGTTTCTCTTTATTTACTGTCCTGATTACCATGAAAATGGACAAAATGTGGCTAGCAGTATTAAAAGAATCAGTGCTTGTATTCCTCATGGATTGGGGTGACTGATGCGATCTTGTCATCTAACATATCTGAGAATTTAGACCAATTTACCTTTCTGAAGTTGAATCTTTGTTTAAATCGAAGGCCTTATAACTGGGAACAATTGGCATACTATTGGCCGGTGCTGTGTGTTTTTGTATTGATGGTCCTAATTTAGTGCATTGCTTCACAATGCTGTCATTCACAAATAGGAGGTTGATGTTATATCTTCGGTGCCATCTCTCACTGTTGTAGGATGGTGGGAGCTTACTATCATAAATAAGCAATACTTTATGCAATTCAGCCCAGGAAAGAACAGCATCTCCATTTTTATCTTCCTGTGCATAGCCCCATACAGGCCCGGATTACCCATAAGGCCAACATAGGCCATGGCCTAGGGGTGCAAGCCGAGGGGGGCGCAGATCATGGAACAATAAATAAATAAATGAATAAATAAGTTGAAACAAAAAAAACGCTGTGGTCGACCCCTGTGGTCTCTCCCAACTCTCGGAGCTTGCGAATGCCAAGGGGGAGTTGGGTGTGTTGGTTGTGGGGAGGATGCCTGGCTCTGTCCCCAGGTCCAATCCCGAGGACCTGGCCCTCTTCTCCCTCCCTCCCTTTCAGACATAGCCTCCTTTGCGGAGGGAGGGAGTAGCTTTGCTCCCGTCCTCACAGAGGGCAAAGGAGGTCATGTCCAGAAGGGAGGGAGGGAGCGAATGGTGTGTGGGCCTGAAGGGAGACACAGAACGCTGCCTCTTAGCATGCTGATCTCTGCCCCTGGATGGTGGGGGCGTGGCCTCGCACACCGGCTCCCTGCCAAATCTGAGGAGTGCAACGGCAGGGAATACGGTCCCGATGGAGGGGGAGGACCCGGAGTGACAGCTGGAGCTTCTTGATTAGGTGAATCCTGGATAGCGCCTCTGAATCCGGGAGCCTCCAAAGCTCCCTCTTGCTCTGGTATCAGACCCACAGGCCCCTTCACCCTCCGTGACGGACGGGAGCGAAGCTACTCCCTCTGCCTCCGGCAGGGGGAGCTACGCCTGCGCCCTAGGCTTCACTGAAGGCAAGGATGGAACAACTTCTGGCAATGAAGGGGGCTTTGGCTTTCGCGCCTTTTTCGTCTGAGGGTGAGTTGAAGAAGCCCCTTGTTCACCATCTTTTCTGGCCACCATCTTGGGCTTCTTCGGTCACTTCTTGGGCAAATCCTCCCCCATTGACAGCCCAGACAATGCGCTCCCACTGGGGAGGCAGGCAGGCTCTGCAGGAGTGACAAGGGTTGAGAAGGCATCAGAGCTCTTTCATAGAGCGCAGCCTTCAGCCTTGCCAATCTGTTCTTTTTTGCCTGAGGCTTAAAGGGGGCGTAATTCCAAAGTGTGGCCCAGGGTGCAAAAAGGTGTTAATCCGGGCCTGGCCCCATACATGGCTATGGCTGTTAAAGTCACCAATTACTACCGCCCTTTGGTGCCTATCAAAGTTCTCAGGGGAGGGTCAACAAAACTCTTTATTTAAGGGCTTGTACATAGAGGTAATTGTGATTTTACTAAGCTCTACTGTTATATCCTCTATATTGTTTTCTTTTGTATTATGGACACTGCTGACTAAGGCCTGGTTTTACAAAGACAGCACTTCCATACTGTGCACATGGTCTTTCCACCACTAAGATCATTCTTGGAACTTTTAGTCATTTCTGTTGTTTATCCCTGTGTGTTTCTTGGACACATAACACGTCACATTTCTTATCTTGACACTGTTCATAAAGCAGCTGTTCTTTGGCAGCTGGCATGCCTTCGATGTTGATTGAGATTATTGTCATGGTTGGTCCTGAAAAGGTCCATTTGTTTGGTTGGTTAGTTGGTTGCATGCTGCAAGTTGCTTCTGGTGTGAGAGAATCAACCATCTACAAAGAAGTTGCCCAGAGGACATCTGGATGCAGAGAAAATGCAGAGAAGCCTCCACGCAGGATCATAACACTGGATGTGTTATGATCCTGCGGGGAGGCTTCTCTGCATTTTAACTGTACCCTCAACTTGCTTCAGACACAATAAACAAATACATTAAGAATGACAGGATAATTACTTGGATTGAGATGTAGGTCATGCTGTTCTCAAAACGTGGACATGGAAGGGAACCATTACAGAGAAGCCTAAATATTTTTCTTAACATTTCTGCAGACATGGTAAGGATTAAACTTTAGCTACTAAAGTGATGCCTTTAATCTATTGATATAATTTCAGAAATTATTGGGGATTTATCAGTCAGAGATGTGAAATACCAATAATTTTATATTTTATTGGGCTAAGTAAATCATTGGCTCCCAGATCTTTGTCAAGGATAATTTTCAAAATATTTATTATTATTTACGTCATTTATATTCCACCCTTCTCACCCCGCAGGGGACTCAGGGCGGATTACAATGCACATATACAGGCAAACATTCAATGCCATTGACATACAACATATATAGACAGACATAGAGGCAATTTAACATTCCAGAAATCAGTTACATTTAGCCTCCACACAAAGTGGTACCTAAATTTCCTACCTGACAGATGCAACTGTCTTTCAGGTTGCAAAGGTCGACAACGAGCTACACAATTTGGTCAAGAGCTCACCCCGACCCAGGCAAGCCTCGAACTCATGACCTTCTGGTCAGTAGAGATCTTATGAAGCTGACACCCAGCCAGCTGCACCACAGTCCCAGTGCTGGCTATAGCAAAGCTTTGGGTATCATACAACCAACCCTATCATACAACTTTGTGAACTTTAGTTGGCTTTTGTAAATCAGTGTGGATGCTTTATGCTCAGATGTCATTATATAATTGTATGTCATTATATAATTTTTGTTTGATTTCGTTTGGTTTAATTTAATGATGTTAGGTTCTAATATTGTTTTAATAATTCTGGAATTATTATGTCTGTACTTATTAGTTCTGTGGAGGCACAGAATGCTTGTCTTTGTATGTTGGAATCTGCCCTGAGTTCACCTGGGGAGATAGAGCGGAATATGAATAAAGTATTATTATTACTTGAAACACAACAAGATTAGTACACAGCAAACAAGATCACTATGCTGGTTGTTGTATTGGATCACACGTTGGACACTTCCCAAGTGTCTAGGTCCTCTAGGACTATGTGATATATCAGCAAATAATGTGTGCAGATCCCAGTAGGGTGGTGTGAGGACTCACCCATTCTGTGCTAGGCCGAGACCAGCATAGTAGTTTGGCATCCATGGTTAAACAGGATAGCCAGGAAGGGGGAGTGGCTTGGATCCTTCTCTGGGAGGGGGAGAGAAAGCTGCCTGAGATTGGGTCAGAGCAGAGGGGAGGAGCCGAGCTGCTTCAGAGGAAAAGAAGTGTAGCTTATTTGGCAGTCTCTTGTCAGAACTCAGAGAGAGAGGAGTCTCTGGACAGAGCTGAGAGTGAGCGGTCAGAGAGAGACAGTTGTCTTGACTGGAAAAGTGCTGTGGGATAGCTGACCAGCAGTCAGTCACAGGCTTTTTGGGGATCTCTAGAGCTTAGAGATTAGCTTACTTCTCTGAGGAAGCCAGCTACAGGATAACTCTAGGGAAGAGAGTTAGTAGCTAGGTGCTTCTAGAAAGACTGAGAGTCAGCTCAGGGAGTTACTAGTTTAGCTAGTGGACAACTACTCACTACTAGTCAGCGGCATTAGAGTGAGGAAGGTTAGATAGACAAGTTTTGAACTGTCTAGTGTTGTAACTAAGATCTAAGAAAGTAATCTATAGTAACCAACACGCTCTAGAACATTTCTGTTAACCACTACGCTATTGTGCCTCACTTGAAAACTATTACGCTCTGTGCCTTTCAAAAGCCTGTTAAGTTAATAAAAGTTTGTTTGTTAACTTTTAAGAAAAGCCTCCATTGTGCCTCTTTACATCTGAGTGTGCCAGTTCCCGCCTTCCCACCGTTCCAGTCAAGGGGGAAAGATTTTTACCTCAGAATCCCCTCCGTTTTTGTATTAGAAAGGAGCCTAGCTGAAATATTATTTTAGAAGAAAATCCTAAAGAGTAAACTTTAGGTTGGTGGTAGCGTTCCTAATCCTTTTAAGCCCAAGTCGTCACAGGTGGCCTTTTGCAGCTGGCAGATGATAATTTTGTCAGCACCCATTGTGTTTAAGTGCAGGCCAAGGTCTTTAGGCACTGCACCTGGCGTGCTGATCTCCACTGGGACCACCTTTACTGGCTTGTGCCAGAGTCTTTGTTGTTGATGATGATGTGTTGTTGTTGTTGTTGTTATATTTGGGAAAATGTTATTGTTGCCTTTAATTTCTGGCTTGATCCTAAGGCAAACCTATCATGATGTTTTCTTGGCAAGCTTTGTTAAAAGAAGGTTGGCCATTGTCATCTTTTGTGGCTGAGATTTGTGGCTGAGAGAGTGTCACTTGCCTACTTTCAACCAGGAGCTTCCCATGACTGAGTGGGAATTTGAATCCTGGTCTCCGAGTACTCTAGTCCAATACTCAAACCACTACAACACACTGGTTCTCCATTTGGGCAAATACTTCCTCTGAATGCGTGTGCATGTTCTTGTAGGGTTACATTTGATATGAGTGCTAGATGTAAGGAACATGCAACTATGCAAAGGCAAACAACAAGTATCCAGAACTGATAAGAGGAAGATGTCGTCCAAGGAAGTAACTTCCAAGTTATGCTTCTAAATTCCAAAGTTCTGTTGCTTTCGCTTGGGAAGATGCCTTCTTTGCCAATGCAGCGTCTCCAGTCTGAAAACTCCCGTCTGCGAGATTAATGTATTGCTTTCATTAGAACCAAATGGAACAGAACATCCCATTGTAAATGTGTCTTAAGTCTGCCCAAGAAAGGAAATTTATTTCTTCTCTCAAGGCTGGTCTCTAAAGACTTTTCTCAGTTTTATAGATAATAAAATATACCACTGTCATGCTGTAAAACAAGTGGCAGTGATTATGGTGTCACAATTTTGATTGCACATATTCCTGGCAATTTGTGCTGTCTATGAATTAAGGCCATCTGTATATCTCTGTCCAGGAGCTCACAGAAGCAAGGCAATGAGCCCTAGCTTGGATGGACTCATTTTCGAGCCTTGTATAATGTCCCAGAGAATTTATTTTTGCGGTGCTGCTACTTGTCAAAGATGTCTCTGAATGTAACTCACATTTTTGTCCAGTGGAACAGTGAGTGAGCCCTATTTGAATCCCACAAGGGGGAATTCAAGTCCGATTCACTCAACAAGGATGAGAAGGTTGGAGACATAGAATATGCAGGACAAACAATAAGGAAGGACAGAGCTCCTACAAAGCAGAGAATTTACCCAGGCTATTTGCAGAACCCGGAAAGACTCTGAATTGTGTCTCAAACTGCAACTGTTGGATCTCACAGACACTATTCTCTGTTAGGACTGGAGATTATGACATTCACTTCAGTCATTGTAGTCCGCCCATGCTTCCAATTCCAAACAAGTTTGCCATTGGTACTAAAAGACACTAAAAGACATTGGTACTATTCTCTCTTTTGGCATCTCGAAGTCCTTCAGTGTGAATATTGATAATGTGCTTGGCCGACTTACCGGCCAAGCAGGTTGCGGGGCGGGGTCGCCCTCACCGCCATTTTGCAGAGAGATGCAGGGTCTTCTCCTGCCCAGAAGCCCCTGGGGTGGCAGGAAGTTTTCCCGCCACCAAATGCCAACTGGCCAATGACAGGGCTGGCCCCGCCCTGCTCCCTCTTTGCGCCGGCTGGCCTGCACTTCCACCTGGGCAGCCTATTTAAGGCCGCCCGGGGCTGCCCAGGCTACACATGGGGGCCAGCTCTGTTTTTCCTCCCACCCTCCCTACTTATTGCATTGCTTGTTGGTATCCATTTTATTCATTCTTCATGTCATTGTTGCATTGTTCATGGTCATGCGTTATTATGTTTTTTGTCACAACTCCGTGTTTGACGTGTGGCATGGTCCCTGGATCACGCTAGCTTATCGCCCCTTGGTTGTAAGGGGGATAATGCCCAGGCCCCCTGGGGTGCCGAGTTTCCGTGGACAGGCATTGGGCCGCTCGCACCACAGGCTTGCATACGCCTTTGGACATTTGTGGGGGCTGTACGACCCTGATTCAGGGCCCATGCGTGGCCGCCAACCCTTTGTTCCTGTTTTCAATAAATGAATTGTGGCCATTTTCATCCAACCACTTGTGTCTGTGTTAATGTCCTTGGCGCGAGGTGTGTCACCCTTGCACACGCAACAGAATTGCACTAGAGCAATGATTCCCAACCTTTTCTTTAACCAGGGACCAATTTGAGCAGGGACCACTCTCCAACATTAGTACCAAAAAGGCTACAAATCAGTTTTTGATCAGTTTTGGATTCAATTTATTTATTCGAGGTGCTGATTCAGGAACTGCATTGTATAAACTGCATCAGCTCTAGTTTCTGATACAGAACATATGCCACCCAGTCGTCGCCAACTTCTTATCCACAAAAAACCATATTTAATAATCTAGAGCGGATGTGGTAGTAATAATAATAAACTTTATTTGTACCCCGCCCAATCTCCCCAATGGGGACTCGGGGGCAGCTCACATGAGGCCAAGCCCAAACAACAAATTACAATAAAATAAAATCAAAACATCAACAATAAACACAATAAAAATGCATACATATAAATAAAAAACAATATACAACAAGATATCTAAAATCACAAAGACAGGGCGGACCGCAAGCACACATATAAAGTGTTAAAAACTCAGGGTGAGATAAGTGGAATAGCATTCTTACAGGGAGAAAACATCCTTTATGGGGGAGGGGGGATGGACTCCAAGAACGGGAGCATTGAGGAGAGCAATGGTAGAAATTAAATAGCTACTCTCCGATGGCACAGCGGAAAAGCCAGGTTTTCAGGTGTTTTTTAAAGGTCTCCAGAGTGGGGGCTTTCCTAATCTCTTCGGACAAGGAATTCCAGAGTCAGGGGGCCACAGAAGAGAAGGCCCTCTCCCTTGTGCCCACCAGACAAGTCTGTGAGAGGGCCTCTCCCGAGGAGCGGAGGGTTCGAGCTGGTTCATGGAGGGAGATCCGGTCATGAAGGTAGGCGGGTCCCATGAAAGTAGTTTTCATGGGTAGCCAGCCTCTCCCCTCCTGACATCCCCATTGCCTCAGCATGATAAAAGGGTTTTGTGACACCAGACGCATGGTTTCGAGGCAATGGTGTAATAATAGTGAGGCCGTGGGCCATATTTTTGTTCTTGCAGACCGCTGGTGGTCCAGACCACAGGTTGGGAACCACTGCGCTAGAGGATCTAACTAAAGATTCATACAGAGATGTCTCTCAGGCAAAACACACACACACACCACAACTATTTTTATTCTCAGTTTTTCCACTTTTGCAACTGCCATATGGCCCTAGCCCTAGCAAACATGGAGGACTGACTGTAATAGATTTCCATTGAAGTGTTAGCTCCTCAAAAGTGTTCAGGTACACTGGTTTCTAGGTGTGTGTTTCAGGTTTGGAGAGTTAAACTTTAGGGAACTTCTCTAATCCACAATGAGGGCTATAGCTACCATGTTCTTGACTAATAAAAGCAGGGCTGACCCAAAATATTTTGCTCTAACACACTGGGGGAATTGCTATAAAGCAAACTACAACTCTCTAGCAGGACTATGTGGAATAACATATTGGATACTTTTGATACTATTTCAGTGAATTTATTGTACCCAATAAATTCACTGAAATAGTATCAAAAGTATCCAATATGTAATTCCATTATAAACACACTAGTCATACAATATCAAATACACATAATCAATTACTCTATAAAGTTATTCATTGACATACTTATTTGACTCTTATACATGAGTGGATTGAACTAATGTGTCTTGGATATACACAATATTGAACTAACCTTTGGAGCGACATGTGAAACAGGACCATTACCACCCGAATGAACTATATTTTCCACTCACACTACCAGGATCAAGTGAATGACGGGACATCCAACGAACCATCACATGGATGCATATGAAAGACTTTGACTGCAGGGCCGTAGCCAGGATTTTGATTGGGGGGTGAGTTTGGTTCTCGGGGCTGAGACTGGGTGGAAGAGGGTCTACCCTAGCAAACCTTTTGTATTGTTATCCCAATAACCCCATTAATGTGGGATATAATGAGCATGGTGATCAGATCATGATATGAATAAACATAACAGTTTAAATAATGTACCAGTAAGGCCTTTTCACGGACCACCCTGAGAATTTCAGGGGGGGTGAAGCCCCCTTAGCCCCCCCCCCTGGCTACATGCCTGTTTGACTGGTAGGGACTGCTTACACATCGCACACCAACCTTGTTCATTGTTATTTGATTATATGCCCATAATTTTACGTGAATAACTTTATAGAGTAATTGATTATGTGTATTTGATACTGTATGACTAGTGTGTTTCTAATGCAATAACACATTTGATACTTTTGATACTATTTCAGTGAATTTATTGTACTGCACAGAGTCCTGCTAGAGAGTTGTAGTTTACCAAAACATTTTGCTGCCAGGAGCAGAGTAGTAAATGGTCCTCTTCACTCACCTGAGCAACATTTGTAATGTCCAATACCATCAACACTAATCTGGGACAGGAGAAAGAAAATCCCTCAAATATTTCTATACAGCTGGCCCTTGATGTCCCTTTGGATTCTGTTCCAGGTCCCACCCATCCCCATGGATACCAAAATCCATGGATGTTCAAGCCCCAACATATAAAGTGTTGCAGGAATAATGGTACCCCTTATATAAAATAGGAAAATCAAAATTTGTGTTTTCTGTAATATTTTCAAGTTGTGGATTTTGGGACCCATGGACGCAGAATCAGTGGATATGGACGGCCAACTATATACTCATCAATAAGAAATAAACTAACCATTTGTTTCCCTTTCATAACAGCCCAGATCTGCTGCCTCACATAGAAGCCTCACACTATCCAGTGATAGGGCCAGTCATGTCCATAGGTGCCAAATGCATATAGATTCCCTGCAGCTCAGGTTTTGAGATCACAGTGAGCCTAATTTTATGGTTCCTGGATCTGGCAGCTGGCAGCCCCAAAGTGAGCTCTAAAAAAGAACTTGGAGCAGTCAGGCATGCCTGAGCCCCATTGACATCAAAAGGTTTCTGAGCCTCGCCATATGCCTGCAATCTGTTTTTAATGGGTTTCAGTGCGTCTGATTTATTTTGAAGGATTGTGTCAATTGACTTTCATAAATAGCTTCAGATTATTTATTCTCAGCTTCAGTATCAAGCTTATTTGAAGTGTCCTCACCAGCAATTACAAATAGCCATTGTTTTGTTTTGTTAATAACCATTTGGTGCAATATTTTTTTAGTACCCCAGTGGAAATGTGAAATATAAAACACCCAAAATATTTCCAATTAATTCATCTGGCTCACAGTCTGGCTCTATCCCATAAATCAAGCCAAATAGCTATTTTTAAACAATTTATTTCTGAATGCCTGACAGGCCATGGTAAAAAAAAAAGCGAGGCAGCAGAATATATATTTTTTATCTAGAACAGCAGATTAGATTGTACATGACTGGATTTATTATTCCATTTATTTTTTAAAAAAATATTTATTAGCTGTGCTGTAGTTTAGTCCTTTCTCGTGATAAATTGGGATGACATGACTTGCATTCTTTGCTGATTTATATTTCTTTTGAGGGACTCAGAGGCATAAATATCACTAGTCTCACAAAAACCAGAGAACACCTTTCCCTGCCCTGCAGCAGATGTTGCTGATCAGTACTCTGCTGAAAGTACAAGAGCAGGTTCCACGGAAGGAAGATAAGTGCATTGCCATCATCAATTTCCCTTAATTGGCTTCACTCAAGCATAGAGTTACACGTATGTAAGCACCATTTCAAGTGAGGCAAACTTGTTTCCTTACTCTCTTCACACATTCCATAATCTGGCCATACCAATATTTTGATGTGGCCAATATTTGCTACCAGGACTTTCTTCTAATGTCAAGGACCTCCAAGTCCTTTAGGACAGTGTTTCCCAACCAGTGTGCTGTGAGCGATCATGATGTGTGCCGTGGGAAACTGGAAATAGAAGAGAGAGAGAAAGAGCCCTCCTGTCCTACCAGGAAGCTCTAGCCGGGGCTCGATCCCTTGCCTTCTTGGGTTTCCTCCTCCCCTCCGCTCCTTCCTTGGCCTCGGAAGGGTTTGAGCCGAAAGGCAGGGACTGCGTCAGGCAGAAAGAGCTGCGCAGAGAGAGAGAAGATCCTGGGATGGGACTTCCCCGGGTCCCCCGGCTGCCTGGGGGCGGACCTACACCATAGCATTCATGCAGTGAGGCACCCCTTTGTCTTCCAGGGCTCAAGGCTGGGGAATCCTGGGATTTGTAGTTTGGGGAGGCTCAGGACGGTGTCAAACTACCACTCCCGTGATTCCCTCGCACTCAGCCAAGGCGGGTCAAGGGGCGTTCGGGACACAGGGTTGAGGCACCTTTAAGCAGGGGCCGAAAACTAACAGGGTTTGCTCACTTAAGGCAGGCATGGGCCAACTTGGGCCCTCCCTCCAGGTGTTTTGGCCTACAACTACCACCATTCTCACATATATATATATATATATATATATATACTGTGTGTGTGTGTGTATATATATATATATATATGCTGTATAAATTTATTAGCTGTACCCGCCACGCGTTGCTGTGGCCAGCCTTCCCTCCCTCTTTCTCTCCTTCCCTCCCTCTTTTCTTCCTTCCCTCTTTTTCTTTTCCTTCTTCTTTCCCTTTTTCTTTCTTCCTTCTCTACCTGTTTCTTTCCTCCCTTTTTTTGCTCTTTGGTTCCAGTCTTCCTTACCTCTTCCCTTCCTTCCTTCCTTCCTTCCTTCCTTCCTCCCTCCCTCCCTTCCTTCCTTCCTTCCTTATTGATGCATAAGAACACAGAGAGAGACTGACAGCTGTTGAGCAAGTCCTTCATGTGTGTCTTTCTGCCATTCCTGCCAGGATATCTAGGTTTTGTCCATCGAAACAGGCCCAGGTTTCACACTGAGTATATAAATACATTTTAAAACATATTAACTATGTGTATTACTGTGTTAGAGTGTCATTTTGTGTCATTTTGATTGGTGGTGTGCCCCAGGATTTTGTAAATGTAAAAAATGTGCCGCAGCTCAAAAAAGGTTGAAAAACACTGCTTTAGGAAAAGAAATCATCTTATGTTAAAAATTACAAAACCTGATAATAAAAATATTTAAAACAGGAAAAGAAATCATCTCCTAGCTCAGCAAAGGGTGCTGTAAATGAATCAATATAGTTATCTTTTGGCAATTAGGGAGGGCAAGCGGTTCAGGAGATAGTACTGGTTCTCATGTGTGTGTGTCTGCGCGCGCCTTCAAATCACCTGTTGACTTATGGTGACTCCATAGGGTTTTCTTAGGCATGGTGAATTTCATAGGGTTTTCTTAAGCCAGGAATACTCAGAAGTGTTTTTTCCAGTCCCTTGCTCTGAAATATAATTGACAGCAGCTGATATGTATTGGTGGCCTCACATCCAAATATTACCCAGGTCTGACTCGGCTTAGTTTCAAGATTAGAGGATCTGGTGTTTTAATGCTATCCAAGCACTCTCAACCTTGGATACTTTGGGTTTCAACTCCCAGTACAGCTAATGAGGATTTCTGGGAGTTGGTTCAAAACAGTTCAAAAGATAAGACTGAGAACAACAACATTGTAGGAAAAGGTAATTCCCCATGCACCCCAGTTATGGCTGTAGAGATTGGTGTGGTGGTAGTGGTGACCAAGTGTACCTCTGAAGAGCAATCTTGGATTTGACTTCGGGCCATTTTATTTCAGATTTCAGCATCCTATTCATGCCACGCAGTCTTAAGAGAAGTTGCCCACCCATCCCCCGAAATGAAGAGACAATACAACAATTTTGGGATCGAATTGGGCAATTTTATTTAACTGTTACCTATTTAAATCTCCTTAACTTAACTCAAGGAGTGTCAGGAATATGGTGTAACCAATATAATTGAATTTTCGGGCGAAACACCAGGATTGCCTGATTAGCCAACCAGGACAACCTGGTTGGTTAGAGTAAGAGGTCCATTCTCCAGATTCTGAGATGAGCCTCTTCCCATTCCATGGCCATTTACTCTAGCTCACTCCTCAACCTGAACTTTAAGGTGAGTACTTAACCAAATGGCCCTCACCCCTGAAGGGGGTGCCTAGGGTGTACACCAATTATGGAATTCCCCTCACTATTTACCGCCACGCCTATTTAAGGAAATCCATCACCCCCTCTAGCCCCTAAACAGTAAAGGGGCAGGCAAAAAAAATCCCGCACACAACATAGTGTGGAAGGAAAAAATTCGTACCCGGTTCCTATTGCAACCACGTCAATACTGTTAATGGGCGGGAGCGGTGGGCAGGCAATCAGGCACAGAATGGCCTGACGGGGTTGGCCTTGAAAAATGCCCTGCCCCCAACCTCAAGAAAGTTCCAGAACAGAACTTTAGCTCATCCACGAGGTCAGGGGGGGGGGGGATTCCTCTCATCCCAGCTTCCCTGGGATGAAAGGGTGTTCACAAGCAAGACATGGTGGAAACATACAATCATGTTTATGTTTTCTAGCAGATGGTTTTTATCCCTAATAATAAGTCTAATATTTAAGTATGCTGCTAAATCTAATCTCTATTAGATTAGACCCACTGAATCAATGGAAAAGGTTGATTATGAATAACTCAATTTTAAGAGGGACTAGCAATTGGATGTAGGCCTCTGTTATTAGTAGTCATTATGACTAGTCATTCCTAGTAGAAAACCCTCGTCCAATCCAGAGGCTTAATAATTTCACATGTGCTAATATTTTAATAGGATTCTAAGCTCAGAGTATCATTAACTATTCTGGGTAGATCTTCCGTATTCTCATTCTGTGTATTCTCATTCTCAAGCCCTGAAGTTCATGTGAAAAGGAAGCTCAAGTACAAGGAAATAAATGCATCACACACCATTTAAGAGTTTCACAATGATGATTTAGCATTCCTTTTTTCCAGGAAAAAGAAAGGACCAAGGTGGGCAGGGGTCATCCATGCCACCATTTTTTTTTAAAAAAACACAAGATTTCCATACTTTGGGAGGATCTCAGGTTTGTGTTTACAGAGGAAACCTATGAAGTGTGTCCTTTAAATATGTGCTTTTAAGTCTTAAAAGCAGATTATCTTGAAATAGTAGGCACTCAGCCCTTAGAAAGTGCTTGTTCAAGGAGAGCTTACATAATCCTTGGGAAACACTTCACAGCAATGAATTCAATAATTCATCCTCTTCTTTCTAATGCTGTGCTGGAGGTGCATGCACACACACGCACACACCAAAGTTCAACACTGTGTTTCTCCCTTTCTTAATAAATGGATGAGAAAATATAAATGATATGAAGGATGGATTCCATTTATTGATTCTTGATTTTTTAAAATGTGCAGTATGTACACCTGCTTTCCTAAGGCTATCAGTTAGATCAGTGTTTCCCAACCAGTGTGCCGTGGCACACTAGTGTGCCGTGAGCGATCATCAGGTGTGCCGTGGGAAATTGGAAGCTCCAATACCCTTTCTTCCCCCTCCTGCCCACAGTGCTCTCTGGGTGTAGGTGAACTACAACTTCCAAACTCAAGGTCAATTCTCAAGCAAACCCTTTCAATACTTTCTGTTGGTAATGAGAGTTCAATATGCCAAGTTTGGTTCAATGAGAGTTCAATATGCCAAGTTTGGTTCAATTCCATTGTTGCAAGAGTTCAGAAAGCTCTTTGATTGTGTGTTAACTATAAATTCCAGAAACTGTAACTCCCAAATGTCAAGGTCTATTTTCCCCAAACTCCACCTGTATACACATTTGGGCATATTGAGTATTCATGCCAAGTTTGGTCCTGATCCAACATTGTTTCAGTCCACAGTGCTCTCTGGCTATAGGTGGACTACAACTCCAAAACCCAAGGTCAATGCCCACCAAACTCTTATACTATTTTCTCTTGGTTATGGGAGTTCTGTGTGGGAAGTTTGTGTCTTTCTGCCATTCCTGCCAGAATATCTATGTTGTGTTACACTCATTTCACACTGAGTGTATAAATACATTTAAAACATATTAACTATATGTATTACTGTGTTAGAGTGTCATTTTGGTTGGTGGGGTGCCCCAGGATTTTGTAAATGTAAAAAATGTGCAGCGGCTCAAAAAAGGTTGAAAAACACTGAGTTACATAATGGATAGCAATAGTGTGGCCCCTAAGCTACAAGACCCTCAATGTGGCCAACAGGGTCCTCTCATTGATAGGGAAAATGCCATGTCCAAAATGGAAAATCATACTAAAGCCTGAAGGTGGTGGAATCCTCCATGACACATGAGCACCCTCCTCAAAAAAACAAAACAAAAAAAATGGATTTAAGAGCAAATCAAGCCTGAACTCTAGAAACCAAATGCCAAAATGGAGAGTATTGGATTTTGGATGTACCGTGAGAAGACATACCTAATTCTTTTACAAGACCATAATGCTTAGCAAGCTGGAAAGCAGTGCGAAAGGGAGAGACCGCATTCCAGATGAAAAGACTCAATCAAGAAAGTCATAATTCTGACTTTATGAATCTGCAAGATCTAAGCAAGGTTATTGAATATGACACCAAAATTTGTAGTTTTCTATATCCCATGGATAGCCGAGGGACACCTGGCAAGCTTGCTAACCACGGATGGCAAATTGGAAACCAGGAACTGAGAATCTCACCAGGTTGAAGGCAAATGACAGAGGCTTTGTTCAATTTGCACAAAAGGGACACTTGTACAGCACAAGTGCTTGAAGGCTACAAGTGTAAACATACATTCATAAGCAGACATCTTTATACACATACGTTTCCATTCACTGACATTGTCCCACTTTGAAAATTCCCTCTCTCTTCCCTGATTGGCCAGCTCTGAGAAGATGGCTGCGCCCTCCTTGGCTTCTGATTGACTGAAGATGGGTCGGCACTTGCCCTGATTGACAGAGGCACAGGTGACATAGCTGAGGATGTTGTGTCCACCACCACCACCACCACCACTCCAAGGTGGGCAGGGAAGCCTGAGGCTTCTAATGTGCTGGCGGAATTGGTCCGAGGGAGGGAGATCCAAAGGCTATGACAACCCCTGGGTGTGTGGTGTTGGAAAGTAGTGAACAAAGGAATGTCCAAAAGCCGATCTGACAGGATTATGCAGATACCAGGTCCTGCTGGAGAACACAATGTGTGTTCTTGTCCTAGTCATATCTTCATGCCAGAAGACAAAGAAAGAATCTCACAGATGTATATTTCTTGATGGTTGTAAACACAGTTTTGGTCCAGATCTTTGTTTTGCAGATGCCTGAGATCCTCAAAGGGAAATGGCTGGGCAGCAAGAGGATGAGCTCCCACTGAGATCCAGGAAGGTCCTTTGTCTTATGGATTATGTCCCATCTCTGGCTTCCACCCAAGGTGTGGATGTGGCATCTGGAATTAATCGAGAGAGGGGGTTATTGGAGTTCATTGGTTCATGTACATACGCCTTCATTTTATAGAGAATAATAATGTATGAAAATGAACAATAGACTTGGTGTGGTGCTTGGTATAAGCCATTTATAGAGAAAGTGATGGAGGGTCTCTCACTAAGGTTTAGCAGCTGGAAAGGTCATCTGCAGTATTTTGTCATATTTTTATCTCTTCCACTCATGCGCACCTTCGTAGAAGATAAAATAAAATAAATATAGAGAGAT
Organism: Anolis apletophallus; assembly: GCA_030556195.1. Lineage (NCBI taxonomy): Eukaryota > Metazoa > Chordata > Lepidosauria > Squamata > Anolidae > Anolis > Anolis apletophallus. The sequence continues at coordinate 31,659,563 of JARBWK010000003.1, read as the reverse complement.
ACATAGTGGCAGGGAAAGAGATGGATCATAGAATCATAGAGTTGGAAGAGACCTCATGGGCCATCCAGTTCAATCCCCTGCCAAAAAGCAGGAAAATCGCATTCAAATCACCCCCAAAGATGCACCAAAGATGGTAGCAGGGTTTGGTTAATGGAGGTGCTTGGGTTACTTTGTGACCATCTGGTTGGCTTCCTGGTTGGGAGGGAGGGAGAGGATCAGCTAGCTGATCTCTACCAAAGCTCTGGACCTGCCCAGGCCCGAGCAGCTGAGCCAGGGCGTATGCCACCGGGGGGGGGGGGGGCTCAGTGGGTATGGTAGGGGGAGGGCTGCTGGAGGTCCTTGGAAGGCCTAGGGGAGACCATGGGAACTGAGACCATTTCTTTGATTAGGTCCCCCATCCTTGGAAAACTATAAATTACAAGGTTTAGTTCATGTTTCCTTTTTATTAAAGTTGGGGTTCTTTGATAACAATAACAGGGTGACTTTGGAGTCTCTTGTTCATAGACTAACCATAAATTGAAGCTGACTTGATGATAATTAACATTTTTAAAAACTCCTGCACACCCCTCCCCCCAAATCTGGTGTCAAAAAATGGGATGCGTTCAAACTATGGGTGGTCTACAGGCTTAAAATTGGACTGCCTTCTCTCAAATCAGATTGATTAAAATATCCTGATACGCTCAGGAAGTTTCTCAATATTACTGCACAGCAGGTACAAATGTGCAAATAGATAGCTTCTTGAAATTCTCCAAAGTTGAATAAATGGGAGGAACCTCTTTTTTCTCAGACTAGCAAAGATTTATGTTTATTTTTTGCGGTCTCCTTGGGGTCAAAACTCATTATTAAAAATAACAACAGCATAGCTTCTGTCTCTTATCACAGCACACTAATCTTATTGCTTGCTTGGGGAGCTTTGCTGCTATAAGTGCCAGAAGCAAAAAAACAAAGGTCTGGCATCCTGGTCAGTAATTACAAGTTCATAAATTGGACTTATGATCTCCTGACTGATATGATTTAATGTGACCCCCAAAAAATGTATTTTCAGCCTAGCAGCAACATTTTAAAGACACTAAAAAAACAGAGCATCAGAATAGGATGTCTTCAATGCTCCTCCAATTGAGGGGTGTATTGAGACAAACAGTTGTGGCAGGACCCCAAGAGATGTCTCTGATAGCTTATTTTTCAATGCATTTGGCAACCTGAAGGATGATGCAGACATAATTTCTTAACACCCCAAATATGCAGAGTTTCCATAATTTTTGGCTAAGGCTGTTGTCAGGCTGCAAAGGTAACTTTTGAGGTATGGCATTGTCCGGGATATCTATGATGACATAGTTATATTGATTATATAGGATCTTCGCCAACAGTCTGGGCAGCCTTACTACAATTTTAAAAAATCCATAAAGTTATCAGATCTCAAACGAAGCTCTGAGATTCTTTTCCTTAAGGGTGAGAACTCTCTTGAAAAGTATGTATATAATGCATATTCCTCATGGATTGTTTTTGAATTGTATACCTTACATGTTACCATGGATTGGCTCTTGGAACATCACCTCCAGTGACATCAAGAAGGGCCATGTTATGTCTCAAGACTTGGCCCTGAAATTTCAGAGCTTGAACAAGTCCTGACTTCTCAACCCTAATCATCTATCATTGCCTTGGTCAAAACTGAGAAACAAAGGTCTATCCAGTTGCTGCTAGACTTCAATTCCTGAGAAAACACTTGGTATGTTACCGTTAAAATACTACAAGACACAGTTGGGGTCTATAGAAAACAAGTAAGAATAATCAAAGCAATAAATATCTTCAATAGAGTATGGTGTACCAACACAATAATGAATTGAGGAATGATATACTGTATATTATTCAAAATCTTTTATATATAAGTTCTCATTCCTAAACATGGCAATCATTCATATCAAAACACATTCTATATGCATAGCATATTATAGACAATACGAGTAATAAATGCATAAACAAATGATCTCACATGTAGTCCAGATTGGCCTGATTAGCCTTTCTATAGATATCTTTTAGAATGTGACGAAATTATAATTCCAAATGGACAGTTCGCTGATGCAGTTCCAAAAATCAGGTGGAAGATTCCGTGGATGAGAACCAAGCTGCTAGTAGCCCACCAGGATGGAGGCGAAAGTTACTGTTCATAGCAAGTCAATGTGAAGCAGGCTTGCCCAAATCGGCAGTGATAAATAATCCAACAAAGTCAAGCATAAAATGCCGCAAACCGAAGCCAAGCTGCTCGCGACCCGCTCAATTGGAGGCCGAAAACAGCTGTCCGTGGCGGGTCCACCCACTGGTATGCAGCCAACGACGAAGCAGATACCAAAGTCGGCAATATCAGCCGTTTCGTTCCCATAGGAACTTCCTCAGGGTGAATTAGAAAAGTGTGTGGTATCCAAAAGGTACTATCAAGCCATAATCTGTGAACATAATATTATATATCCATCAAAGAAGCTCATACATGGTAACAATCATAATATAAAGCAGCATAAAAAATATGAAAATATATATTAACCAATTGATCAAGGCAATCATAATGTGCATATCATTTCATCAGGTAAGCATAATATAGTACATAATATAGACATCCTAAGCATTCAGCACATAGAGGATCACATCTTCCCCAGCTTAACTGTAGATCGGAATAGGTGATGCAAAATTCCTTAAATCTATCATCTGTACAAGGCTTTGGAAAAGATTGCCACTATCAAAAATGATGAATACTTAATGAAATTTGTATAAATGGCCTTTATTTTCAAAGGGAATGAGAAAATGAGAAGTCTAAGAAATGTGTCTCCTTAGACAGTCCCAAAGAAAGGCTCTTGGAGAAACTGCAAGTGGTTGAATAAGGTCTAAGAAGTGCTTCCTTACCACCTCATCATACCTCCAGCAGCTGGTGGCAGTGGCGCTCCGCTTCACTGCAGAGTGTGAAGACTCTATTATTTATTTATTTAATATATATTTATACTGCCATTCTCAGCCCTAGGGTGACTAAATCTAGTGTCCCATGCCCCTCATCGCCCGAAACCAAATGAGAGCGATCACATGAGGGGAAGCATGAGCATGCGTGGTGTGTGCAGCTTCCCCCATAGACTATATGGCAACATGAGAGCCCTCTTGTGTTGCTCTGCCAGCGGCATGCGTCAGCTCTGCCCTTCTTCACCCATGGAGCCAGCACGGCATCATGTGATAGGAGAGAATTGGGAAGATTGCTTGCTGTAATCCTGAAGCATTGGAGAATTTTTTTTATCCAGCCAACGGAACATATACAAACCTATTGGGAGTGATTCGGCCTGGATATCCTGGTATTTTTCAGTTGAACACTTGCAGTAGGATATTGATTGTATTACTTCATTGGAACATGTGAATTTTGCTTTATATAATTGAATATTTAGCATGAGTATTTGTTGGAGTAATTGTTGATGATGCTTCTCTTATTTTCATATACATGTACCTTTATTAATGCACCACCACACAGAGTCTGGTAATACTATTTTGGGAGATCAGTATATTATTGACTGTATTACTTCTCTGTCTCTGGTACATGCAATATTGCTTTGTATAATTACAATACATACCTATTATGAATATCTGTTCATATAATTGTTCATATATTTATTTTTATTTATTTTATTTTATTATTCGATCCTCACATATTCGTAAGACAATTAAACATTAAAACAGCAAAATACAAAACCCCAGGTACAGTTAAGTATTAACCCCAGGACAGCGGCTACATGGGCACACTGAACAAATAAGTTTGGGAGCAGGTCCTTTATAGCCCGCGTTCCAGCCATTATGGGTAGGAGTTTTTCTTGTTTTTCTTGTTCATTTGTATTAACCTATTTCATGTTTGCATATGTAGACGACCACCTAAACCTAGTGAATGCAAGTTTTTCCCCCTTGTGTTTAATGATCATGTGATAGGAGCCAGCCAACTCTGTGGGTGACCTGTGCTAAAATCAGCACATGCAGCCAATTTTAACCCAGTGTGATGAGACCATTAGACAGCTTTTTGCTTTAACTCCACAGTTCTCCATGAGCATGTCCAGTGATCATTGCTGGTTATGGGATTCTGCGACCTGGAACTCAAAAAGTGGCAACTTTTCCAACTTTTCTGCTTGGGCATACATGAGAGAGGCTATGCAATTCCTATTCTCAAATGATCCCTGCTCTGTACATTCATATATCATCTAAAAAGACAGAAATCATGGTTTCCTTCACAACTCTTCAGTGGTTTGCTTCCTATGAAAATTTAATCAATTAATTGACTGATAAACTGATTAAAACCTGGACGATAACCAACGAAGAGGTGCTCCTTTTTTACAGCAAGGAACATAATTAATCTATAAGCCTAGATAAGACTCATTATAAGAATTTGAGATAAGGAGAATCATGATGGATCACACAGACACCTATCTAGTATACTGTTTGGTTTACTCCGATGCCAATCAGATGCCCATGGAAAGACCACAAACAGGACAGCATCCTCCAGTTCATTGTCCCCAGCTGCTGATACTGAAAACACACTCTCTTATGTGGCATGTAATTCTTAGCTATCACTACCAGTAGCCATTGATAGTCTTATCCTTCACACGTATCTTCCTGATTTCTTTTACTAAGTGATACATTAGTGCTTACACCACTTTATAACCATCGTGGCTTAATTAAAAGCTGCTGTCAAACTTGCAAGATGTCGGAGTCTATTCTCAGCCATCAGATAGAAAAGGTGTTGCTGAGAAGAGGGGATTCCCTTCGTCCCTTTTGGGGTTTGTTGGCATATTATGACCAGAGGTACTTTGGATCTTCCTGTGAGGACAATGACATCAATGGAGGTGCTTCCAAGATACATATGATTTTATTGTTACTATTGTTGTTCTTCAAGTCTAAAGCCCCTAATATTTTGAGGATGGGTGTACCATTGTACTATCTCCATGAAAAAAAAGCTAAGGAACATGTTTTAAAACTCTAGACAAATAATAGAAGTGTTGAATTTCACCAATTCTATCACACCAAGATGTCAAAATTGAAAGTTCATTTCTTCAGAGCAAGATTTGTATTCTTAAGTCTCCTTTTCAAATAACAAAGAATGGTTTCATAAGTGGTAATTTTTAAAAAGCAGGGAAATACAACATGATCTCAGAGAAAATTAGTCAGCATTAAAAACTCTAAAGGAATAACTAGACACAAAAGGCAATATTAAAATAGACTTCCTTTCATCCAAAATAAATGTTTTACTATAAGAAGCTTTTAGACATTAAAAGCATATAGAGACTCAATAGATAATGTCCAAAACTCTTTTTGAGAATTTGTTTCAGGTTTGTTGGGTTGCTGTAGGTTTTTCAAGCTGTATGGCCATGTCCCAGAAGCATTCTCTCCTGACGTTTTGCCTGCATCTATGACAGGCATCCTCAGAGGGTGTGAGGTTTGTTGGAAGCAAGGAAAATTGGGCTTATATATCTGTGGAAAGTCCAGGGTGGGAGAAAGAACTCTAGTCTGTTGGAGTGAGGTGTGAATGTTTCAATTGGCCACCTTGATTAGCATTTGATGACCTGACAGTTTTTAGGTGTGGCTTGTTACTGCCTGGGGGGATCCTTTGTTGAAGGGTAATTAGCTGTTCCTGGTTGTTTCTTGTCTGGAGTTCACCTGTTTTTAAGTGTTGTTCTTTATTTACTGTTATAATTTTAGAGGGTTTTTTTTAGTACTGGTAGCCAGATTTTGTTCATTTTCATGGTGTGGTGAAGTCATATTTCTTTATTACAGTTTTTAAATATTATATATATATATATATATATATATATATATATATATATTGTCTCTGTGTGTGTGTGTATATATATATATATATATATATATATATGTTGAAGTGGTAAAAACTTGGCAAACCCTAAAGGGTTAATAGAGATATTAGCGTGCAGAACCTCCAAGGGGTTTCTGATACCGTGGAAACAGGAGGCGGAGCCTGCAACTGGCCTTATCTTCGAATTCAAACTTTAGCAGTTGGTAGTTGACAGCGAAAGTCGAAGGAGAGAGGGTGTGTGGAGAGTTAGAGAGTCCATTTTAGCCAGCTGTCGGTGGGTTTTAAAAAAGACTGACTTTACTCTGAGAGAGAGAGTAGAAGAAAAGCTGTGTTTTAACTGCTAGGAAAGCAGTTGGGTTTATGTTAGTGTAAAGACTGCTGAGGGTTCTGGGAGTGCTCACTAGTATCAAGCCTCCATAGTTAGCCCTTAAGATACGTGCCTCTAAGAAGATACTGTAACCACACTTTGAACAAACCTCCACACTTAGAACACTGTTTGAATAAACTTTACAGTTCTTTAACAAAGATATCTCCCCGTGTCATCAGGACTAATCACACACATAGAGACGGTAATAGCTAACTATTTATTGAAGAATAAAGAACAGGTGAAAGGTAATTGTCCATAGAAAGTATCAAAAAGTTCAATCCAAAAGTAACGAGTCCGTAGTAAAATCCAAAAGCAATAGCTTGGCAAAAGCTTGGCAAAGGCTTGGCAAAGGCTCCGCAAAACAATGCGGATCAGGAAGCAAGGCAAGGTTCAAACAGGGCCCAAGAAACTTCTTGGCAAGGCACGAGCCGGTAACTTGGCTCCGTAGTCCTTCGCTCGCTTCACTCCTTGTAAGATAGAAGTGGCCGAGCTACTGAGGATCCGTTCCCACGGATCCTATACTTAATCCCCTTGGTGAGGACCCCGACGCTCTAGGCTTCTCCGCCAATCTGTGCTACGGGACCTCGCACTTCTCTGGCGCTCTAGGCTGCGGTGCCAATCCCTCCTGCTAGACTCAATGCTCCATCTCCTATCAAAGCTACGTCCTTGCCTCCCAGCACCTGGTTCACTATCTTCATGAGAGTCGAACTCCCGTTCAGCTTCCATGGCCTCCTCCTCCACTGTTTACCAGATTCTTTCCTGCGACCCGAAACCACCTGGCTTCTCATAACAATCATCGGATTCCACACTCTCCGAATCGGCCTGACCTTCCCAGTTATCATAGCCATCAGGCCATCCATCATCCCAGGCCAAGCTCTCAGTGGGAGAGGAAGGCCCAGCTAACTCATCAGCCCCTTCCTCCATTTCCTCATCAGCTGCAACTGGCTCTAATGCAAGGGGGACCCCCGGTGCTGCCCCCTGCCCCCCAGGCACGAAAGAGAACTGGGTTGCTACACCCCACGTAGTTCCTTCACCCACAAGTCTCGAAAACAACTTCTTCCTAGTGGGTAGCCAAGTATATTGAATGGTGGCAGCAAAAGTTAACAAACAGAGTCAGTGGGAGTTTGGGTTAGAGTAATACCCTGCCCTGACACAGTAATCAAAAGGTCAGTGAGAAAGCTGACCTGTGTGAATACTTATTACATTATATGGTGGCAGCAAGAGAGATTAAAAGAAGTATTTATATAAATTGGTGGAAGGGTGGAATAAGAAAACTACCCGGCCACAGTTGAAAGTGTAATATAGAGATCCCTTACACATGGTTTCTTCTTTTCTGTTGAAATTGTCCACATGCATGTGGATTTCAATAGCTTCTCTGTGTAGCCTATGGTAGTTGTTAGAGTGGTCCAGCATTTCTGTGTTCTCAAATAATATGTTATGTTCAGGTTGGTTCATCAGGTGCTCTGCTATGGTTGAGGACCTTCTCTTGACAGGAAAGTACATTTTTATTAATTTCTATATTTGCTCTTGTTGTGTAACTTCAAGCCGAAGTCAACACATGATGATTCAACTGACAGTGAGTTTTTGGTAAGATAAAGCTGGCCACTGTGATCCCCTTACCAATGTGACTTGCCAAAGGTTACCTAATAGGCTTCCATGGCTGAGTGGGCATTCGAACCTGATCTCTCAAGAGTTCTAATCCAGAGCTCAAAACACATAACAATACCAAATCTCATGAATTTACTTAATAACACTATAAAATAACAACTGAAGTGATAACCATTGTGAAATAGCCCTTGCAGTGAGTGAGGGAACTGTGTGTCCATGTTTGTATTTCAGAAAAAGGAACGGAGTACAGAAAACTTAGAACATTCCCTTCCACCATTTCATCTGTTCTGCAGAAGGACCATATGAAAACTATTCTTCATTTGCAAATAAAAGAAATTGAAACCTTACAACCATAAAGGTTTTTTTTCCTTTCCACTTCCACTTTCCTTTTTTTCCTTTCCATTTGTACTTCAGCTTTGCCATACTTTATTCATTCTGTGGTGTATCATAAGTTCATCTAGGGTTTTACAATATGCCTTTTCTATTCCTGTTGTGTCAATAGCACATATATCAGGGACTTAATCTCCGTACAGACTTGTAGCAGTAGTATTCTACTTGAACTGTTCCGCACAAAGAATTCTAGAGTTTGTTGTCTGGTGAGACAATGGAACACTTTAATTCCTATTGAACTTTCCTCCGGTCTCAACACAACCCTATGTACACTGGCATAGTGTGACGACTTGGTCCACCCAATTCTTAAAATCGCTACCACCAACCTAATATTCTTATTAGGATTTTAAAATTAAATAAGATTACCAGCTAGGCTCCTGTTAAAACTACCCACTGAGAGGAAACGGGAAAGAAGTATGATGGAGGCTTTAAAAAAAAGTTAACCAGAAAAGGAGTTTATTAACTTTAACAGGCTTTAAACACAAGGCACAGATCTTAATGGTTCTTCTATAGAGGCAACGAGAGCGTATGGTTACAGAAAGATTGTTCAACAGCATGATGGTTTACTTGGTAATAAAATGTGCTGGAGCGTATTGGTTTCGATAGAGGTTTCTTCTTCTTAGATCTTAAAGGCAATCCCAGTCAGTGCTGAAACTTGACTGGAAAAGCTCTGTCACACTAATACTGAAACTAGTGGTGACTAGATGTTAACAAACTGGAACTTTTCTTCCCTAAAAGTTCCCTGAGTCTTGTCTGAATGAGCTAACAGACTCGTGCTAGCTCCCAGTCTCAGAGCCCACCTTACTCTCTATATCCAGAGACTCCAAGGTGTCCTGACTGACTATCCCCAAGTCAGCCCTACTGGCTCTAAACTCTAAGCGGCACCCTGCTTCTCTTCTGACCCTAAGCGCTGTCAGCTACCTTGACCCCTTAGTTCAGACTAATCCCTAGGTGTTTAGCTATAGAGCAGACTGATTCAGACTAACAGCTGAGGCTTGGATGTTACTTGTCCAAAACCTAGCTCAAGACAGACTGCTGAGGCTTGGATGTTACTTTTCCACAGCCTAGCACAAGACTAAACTTCTCTGACAGGAATTCTCCCTCCTAGTCAGCTCAGCTCCTCCCCTATGGCTCTCAGCCAATCTCCTAGGAGACACTTTATCTAGACAGAGGAGCACTAAAGCCACCCCCCCTGTCTCTGGCAATTACCTTCCTCTAATGGCTGCTATGTGGAACTCCCTTCCTAAGATGGATGCCAGCTATTCTAACCAGGGAGCCAAACTGCAACACAGGCTTGGGCCTGCTCAGAATGGGTGAGTCCTTACACATAGCATAATGTAAACTGCGTTCTCACTTGAGGGAAGGATATTAGAGGCAAAGATGAAGTACTTTGGCCACATAATGAGAAGACAGGAAAGCTTGGAAAAGGCAATGATGCTGGGGAAAATGGAAGGAAAAAGGAAGAGGGGCTGACCAAGGGCAAGATGGATGGATGTTATCATTGAAATGACTGGTTTGACCTTGAAGGAGATGGGGGTGGTGACGGCTGACAGGAAGTTCTGGCGTGGGCTGGTTCGTGAGGTCAGGAAAAGTCAGAAACGACTGAACAAATAAACAAGAAACTCCTATCATTGTCCATATGCCGAACACAGAAATAAGATACTGCAAGTAAAAACATTGTCTGCGATAAGTAGTAATGAGGATACATCATTGTTCATTTGCAAATCATATAATGATTGGAAATGCTATTAAATATACCAAATGTATTTATTACTTTTTCTCATGTCTATGTAGGAAACTAATTTATTTTATTTAGTTACTATATTTCTATCCTGCTCTATCTCACTCTGATGGAGACTCAGAGTGGCTTACATTTTGGCAAAATTCAATGCCACAATATACATAAAGAAAAAGCAATACCTAACATAATTAACTAAAAGCAATAGACATATAAATACGAATTAAAACCATTAAAACGTATTAAACATATTAAATCATCACTGCGCCAATCCCATGGTCATAATGGGATGCTTCTTATTAGCAGTTTTAATAGTGATGTTCTTATGTTCCTAATTTTAATTTCTAATTTAAAAACTAAAAGTAACCAAAGGAAAATCAATGTACAATTGTAGTTCGAACAGGGCAAAGTTATTCAGGTGTTATTATTTGTTTATTTCTTCCAGTATATGTATGCTGCCATTTTACTATGAGATATCAGAGTGGATAACAACTAAAACAACACAATTTAAACAAGACCAGATTGAAATCAGTGAATTGTTTTAACACAGTAAGATCTCATTAAGCAACTCGTTGACGTTGAAATGGTTTTCAAAAGGCCTTGTGAGAAGTTCTATCCCAATTTGCTCTTTCCAAGCTCTGTCTCTATATTGGCAGATTAAAATCAGCCAAACCAAATAGCAACATTTCCTTGTTCAAAGAGAGCCATCCACTTTTCCTTTTGCATTATGCTTCAAAGGTCAATGGTGTGTTGGTTCAACAGTGGTTGCATCTCGCCAATGGTCTTTCCATTTAGCAATACATTTGCACAGCCTGTGTACCCAAATCAATGCGTAGCAAAGGTACGATGTCAAATGGATTTATACAGAGGTGATAATAACTTCTGAATACCCTCATCTCATCACGAAGCTCTAATGACCTGAAAAAATAAAGCAGATGTGATAGGATAAACAAATATTTGCCATTCTTCTTGCTCTGAAGAGCAAAAAGTCCTCTTCATACGAACCTGCTCGGACACTGCAATCATCAGGGGAGGCCCTCTTCGTGCTCCCATATCCGTCTCAAATACGGCTGATGGGAACAAGAGAGAGAGAGAGAGAGAGAGAGAGAGCCTTCCCTGCAGTCAGGCCCAGATTAACACCTTTTTGCGCCCTAGGCCACACTTTGGAATTATGCCCCCTTTAAGACAACCTCTACCCCTCCCCCCACCGCGCACACCACTCAGACCCACACTTGGCTGGCTTTTGCCATCGTGCCTCCGAAGCAGAAGAGAAAGGCGAGTAGGCACCATCCCGCCACCTCCAAGGTTCCTATTCCCACCAGCTGGAAAGCTCCGCTGTGCTCTGAACGTCTCCTCGGGAGGCTTGGGGAGAGCGCAGCGGGTGCAAACCCGCTCCAAAGGCACGCACGAGAGAGAGAGAGAGCAAGAGAGCGAGAGAGAGAAAGCAAGAGAAAGTGAGAGAGAGAGCAAGAGAGCAAGAGAGAGAGTGAGAGAGAGAGTGAGAGAATGAGTGAGTGAGAGAGAGAGAGAGAGATGTCCACTTGGCGTGCGCTCACGCAGACCGAGGGAGGATTCAGGTTGGGGTTTGTGCGGCTTTTGTTCGGCTGCTCCCGAAGGCAGGAGAGCCAGACCCTGGCCTTGATCCTTCCCTCCCTCCCGCGGCTCCCTTTGGCCAAGCAGGCCACCCCGGTTTGGTCTGAGAGTGCAGGAGCGAGCCTGGGTTGGTGTGGTCTCGTGCTGGGGACCTGGGAGAGGTCCACCCAAGCAACGCCCTTTCTCTCCCCTCTTCCTCCCTTCCTCTCTTCCTTCTTTACTTTCTTTCTCTCCTCCTAGTTGCCTCCTACCTCCTTCTCCCCTCCCTCCCACCGCCCTCTCCCGGACGCTGCCGCTCGGCTCTGGCTGCAGGAATTTACAGTCTGCCATCGGGGGAGCCGGGCGAGTCGCCATGGAGACGGCTTCCCCGGGAGCCAGGAGGTCAGGCCAGCCAGAGGCCCGCGGGCAGCCCAGAGAGCAAGAGACTTTGCTGGGAGAAGGAGCGAAGAGGGGCATGAGAAAGGGGGAAAGAGGGGCGCGGACCAGTTTTTTATTTTTATTTTTTGGTCCGTGATCTGAGCCCCTCCTCGGCATGCGCTCCTAGACCATGGCCTATGTTGGCCTTATGAGTAATCTGGCCATGCCTGCAATTGCCTCCTACCTCTGGAATTCACTTCTGAAGGAAATCAAACTGGCCCCCCTCGTTGCCCTCCTTCAAAAAGTGGTTAAAAACATTTCTGTGCACCCAAGCATAGAGAAGCAGATGATTAAGTTAAGGTTCTTAAGAAATATGGAACATAATAGGAATGTGGCTTTTAACATCTTTTGCACTGTTCAGTGTAGTATTGTGCCATATTGTTTAATTATGATTTTAAAAATAATTTTACTAATAATACAACAGATATATTATATCCAAAGGACTTGATTATTTCTCCCCCATTTATCTCATTATATCTACTGTAAATTTCACTCTTCTGTATATATATTTCTGTTATTCACCTCTGTGGTCCCCTCCCCCTGAGCCACTTCTTTTTATATTTTCTGTCCAGAATTTCATTTCATCTTGTGGAGGTAATTTTCCATCCTTCTTTTAAAATCCTTTTTCAATAAATGTTCCCCAAACTTCATCAAAATCATTTTTTCCATGTTTCTCTTTTAACTTTTAACTTGCATGTCAACTTATTGTTTATTGCTAATTTCTATAATTCCTTATACCTACCAAATTGGGAGGGATAGCCAATACTCTAGAACAGTGATTTTCAACCTTTTTTGAGCCCCGGCACATTTTTTACATTTACAAAATCCTGGGGCACACCACCAACCAAAACGACACAAAATGACACTCTAACTGTCATTTTACTAACTGTCACCCTCCCCCCTCGTGACGCCGCTGCTTCCGCCAAACCCCCTTCCTGCCCTCACCCCCGGGAGGCCCACGCGCAGGAGGCCCATCACCATCCCATGGGGGAGGGCTGCGCTGAGTGGCCAAAGCACACGCGGGCTCGGCTGAGCAGGACGAATAGGAATTGAGCACACGGGGTGGCTCCGAGCCTCGGAACAAACTGCGGTGGAAGCTCACAGCTGTCGCCACCCCAAACCTCTCCTTCCCGAAGGGGTTCAGCTCCCCCAGGAGTGCCTTCCCCCCCCAACGCGTACCTTCGGCTGCCTTGCTGTCGCCTTGGGGCCAGATCGGGAAGGAACCAAGCTCGGCTGTGGAGCTGCGCATTCCAGCCTCTGCTCTGTTCTGCTCTGCAGCGAACCCGGAGCCCAGCCAGGAGAGGCCAGGAGATGAGGGGTTGCTCTCCTTTCCCCTGTGCGGAGGTGCTAGAGGGCAGAAAGCCTCACCTCAAGCTTCCGGGAGTGGAGTCGGACGGGGTCAGCTCCCATGGACTCCTCTTCCCTCTCCTCCTCCTTGCTGCCAGAGGGGAGGAGGGCAGAATAGTACCCAGGAAGCAGGAGGAGCTGCACCCTGGCCAGGTAGTACTTGGCGTGCAGAGGGAGGGAGGGAAGGAAGGAAGGGAGGGAAGGAGAGAGAGAGGAGGGAGGGAGGAACGTTCTGGATGCTGAGGGCTCTCCCTGACTGCAGCCAGGCTGGCTGGCATTGCTGCTTCAGCCAGGAAAGCCTCATTCCCGCTGCCTGAAGTTTCCTGCTAGGCTCTCTCTCTCTCTCTCTCTACACTGTAATTTCCCATGGCACACCTGATGATTGCTCACGGCACAGTAGTGTGCCACAGCACACCGGTTGGGAAACACTACTCTAGAAGACAGGAGCAGAATTCCAAACGATCTTAACAGATTAGATGGGCCAGAACTAACCAAATGAAGTTCAACAGGGACAAATGCAAGATACTCCACTTAGGCAGAAAAAAATGAAATGCAAAGATACAGAATGGGGGACGCGTGGCTCAAGAGCAGTACGTGTGAAAAAGATCTTGGAGTCCTCATGGACAACAAGTTAAACATGAGCCAACAATGTGATGCAGCATCAAAAAAGCCAATGGGAAGTCCTGCTACCCTTCTATTCGGCCTTGGTTAGACCACACCTGGGATACTGTGTCCAATTCTGGGCACCACAATTGAAGAGAGTGTAAATTCTCCAGTTTTGAGTTGAGAAAAAGGTTGCATGTAAGTCTTCACTTCAGCAAGTATATAGCAGTGGCTTGATAAAATTTGCAAGGTTAAATTAATGTATAGCTTTCGCCTTCAAAAACTTAAAGGGGTGAGTTAGTGTTCTCCTTCCCTCATAAGAGTGCCAGGGTTCCCCTCCATTCTGCTCTACGTCCACTTGCTGTGTAGAGGCTAGATTAAATGTTCCTTATCCTGTCTCCCTAAGTAAGTGAGAAGGAAGCATATCCTCATTTCACCTTGATAAGGCCTTTACATAACATTTCTATCTTAATTTCCAAACTAATATATGCTGTCTCATGCTCTGTGTGTGTGTATTTGTCCCGGAACTGCATGTTGTGAACTACTTGGGTCTTAATGTATAATGCTTAATATTATCACCAGTTACCATCCCTAGATTTCAAGGCTCAGGTCTTGCAAATCCAGGATCATGACTTCCTTGGTTTCCGACAGTAAAGTTGACGTATTTTCTTTCTACTGCCTTCTTAATTACTGCACAATATTGCTCTTTCCAATCCAATCTTCTTTTTGATAATTTTATTAGTCCCTCTTTCTGCAATGTTGCAGAATAATTTGGGGAAGGAAACCAAAAGTACTATTGTATTTTGGCTACATGTACACTGTAGCCAAAATGTGCACCTTTTCTGCTACATCAGGGGTCGGGAACCTTTTTGACTCAGAGAGCCATAAAAGCAAAATATTTGGAAATTTATTTCAGTGAGAGCCATATAATATATATAATATATTTTAAGACTGAATTCAACTAAATGTGAGTGTATATATATATACGTACATACTATGAGAAAAGGATTCCCCAGGCAAAATGACGGGACACTTCAGACCAGGCTCTGCAAAAGGCATGCTCTGGACTCTGGGAAGGAAGGAGAGAAGGAAGGAAGAGGGAGGGAGAGAGAATGGAGGAAAGAACGAAGGGGAGAGAAGGAGGAAAAAGGAAAGAGGGAAAGAGACTGAAAGCGTGAAGGGGAGAAAGAAAGGAAGGAAGAGGAAGGAAGGAAGGAAGGAAGGAAGGAAGGAAGGAAGGAAGGAAGGAAGGAAGGAAGGAAGGAAGGAAGAGGGAGAATGGAGGAAAGAAGGAAGGGGAGAGAGGGAGGGAAAGGAAGGAGGGAGGGAAGGAAAGGGTGAAGGGAGAAAGGAAGGAAGGAAGAGGGAGAATGGAGGAAAGAAGGAAGGGGAGAGAGGGAGGGAAAAGGAAGGAGGGAAGGAAAGGGTGAAGGGGAGAAAGAGGAAGGAAGGAAGAGGAAGGAAGGAAGGAGAGGGAGAATGGAGGAAAGAAGGAAGGGGAGAGAGGGAGGGGAAAGGAAGGAGGGAAGGAAGGAAAGGGTGAAGGGGCAGAAAGGAAGGAAGGAAGGAAGGAAGGAAGAGGGAGAATGGAGGAAAGAAGGAAGGGGAGAGAGGGAGGAAAAAGGAAGGAGAGAAGGAAAGGGTGAAGGGGAGAAAGAAAGGGAGGCTAGAGGAAGGAAGGAAGGAAGGAGAGAGGGAGGATAAAGAATGAAAGAAAAAGAAAGGGGAAAAGGAAGGAAGGAAGGAAGGAATGAAGGGAGGGAGGGAGGGAGGGGAAGAGGGTGCGGGGCCCCGAGAGCAGCAGGGGATGAGGAAGAGGCAGCGATGGTGGCGCGGAAGCGGCAGTCGCGCCGCATTTGCGTCACTCCTCCCCGCTGTATGCTGGGAAAACGAGGCTCGGGCTGCTCTGGAGAGCCAGGTGCAATCATGAAAAGAGCCACATCTGGCTCCTGAGCTATAGGTTCCCTACCCCTGTGCTACATAGAAATTGCTAATGAATTGACTTTTTTTCTTACCAAGATCATGAAGAATTGACGAGAAGCTGAAAAAATAACTCTCCTAAATCTTCATGTCAGTCAAGAAAAAAAAAAGAAATATGACATCCAAATGACATTAACTACTGAAGGTTACACATTCTCAGGATGTGGTAGGGAGTAGTCAATGAGACATGAAATATAAATACTCTTCTTCCAGGCAAAGGTCAGTCTGCCCCAGGATGACATTCTGCAGTGGGCAAAATAGTGCGTTATGGACAGAGACGCAAACTGATAAGGCAGATTGCCTCTTGGGCAGAGTGATCAGTTCAACATCTCTCTCTGGAGAGAAATTTTTCCCATTTTAGAACACAGTATTCTGCAACCTACATCTTACGTGTATATTGGTTTGAGGCGTTATTGTTGTTGCTGTTAACTGCTGTCAAGTCAACTTTGACTTTTGGTGATCCAATGAATGAAAACCTCCAAGTCACCTTATCCTCAACGGACCTGGTCAAGTCTTGCAGGCTTGCAACTGTGGCTTCTCTCGTGGAGTATATTCAACTGAAATGCTGCCTTTCTCTTTTCCTCTGCATTCTACCTTTCAAGTGTTAATGGCTTTTCTAGTGAGTTCTGTTTTCTCATGATATGGCTGAAATAGAGCAGTCTCAGGTGAGTCATCTAGGCTTCTAGGAAGAGTCAGTTGTGTTTTGCTCAAGGACCCAATATTTGTCTTTTTAGCAGTCTATGGCAGTGTTTCCCAACCAGTGTGCCGTAGCACACTAGTGTGCCATGAGCGATCATCAGGTGTGCCATGGGAAATTGGAACCTCCAAGACCCTTTCTTCCCCCTCCTGCCGAACATGTTTTCTTCTCCACTCGGGCTCCCTTCTTCCCAGCCTCGCTCTGCTTGCTTTGCCTCGCTTTGCTCTGGGGCGAGTCTGCGCAGTAGTGCCCGCACGGGTCACGTCTTCCCCCCTCCCCTCCTGAACACGTTCACGCTGCCCCCTCAGATCAAAATGGCGGCAGAAGCATCCGTGTAGAAGAAAAAATTAGTGTTTGGCAGGAGGGGGAAGAAAGGGCGCGAAGGGGAAGGGGGAGGAAGAGGTCTCTGTCAAACGCTGGCATGGGCAAACTTGGACCTTCCAGGTGTTTTGGACTCCAACTCCCACCATTCCTAGCAGCCTCAGGCCCTTTTCATCCCCCCCCCTCAGCCACTTAAGCAGAAAAGGGCCTCAGGCTGTTAGGAATGGTGGGAGATGAAATCCAAAGCATCCAGAGGGCCAAAGTTTTCCCATGCCTGTTTTAGGGACCTTAAAGTGGTGAGCCTCCTTCCAACATTGTGATTCTGGATAGAAAACAAACAACAACATAACATTGAGTCCACAGTGCTCTCTGGGTGTAGGTGAACTACAACTTCCAAACTCAAGGTCAATTCCCAAGCAAACCCTTTCAGTACTTTCTGTTGGTAATGAGAGTTCAATATGCCAAGTTTGGTTCAATTCCATTGTTGCAAGATTTCAGGATGCTCTTTGATTGTGTGTTAACTATAAATTGAGCAAGACTTTGTGTGTGTCTTTCTGCCATTCCTGCCAGGATATCTATGTTGTGTTCATCGAATCAGGCCCAGGTTTCACACTGAGTGTATAAATACATTTAAAACATATTAACTATATGTATTATTATGTTAGAGTGTCATTTTGGTTAGTGATGTGCCCCAGGATTTTGTAAATGTAAAAAATGTGCCACGGCTCACAAAAGGTTGAAAAACACTAATCTAGGCTTCTAGGAAAAGTCAGGTCTGTTTTGCTCAAGGACCAAATATTTGTATTTTTAGCAGTCTATGGTATCTGAGGAACTCTTTCAACTGACTAGGTTTGCCTGATTAATCTCATCCAGGAGGCACTCTGAGTAAAGTCTGTCTAACTCTGGGCCATACCATCTGATTTCCTGACTAATTGACATTAAAACCAAAAATTCATGTGTTTATTTATTTACCACGTGTGTACCCCGCCCCTCTCAACCCCGAAGGGGACTCAGAGTGACCTTACACGTTGGCAACAATAAAAACAGCATGCTATTGAATAATATTTATGTTGAAAACCAAAAAATTAAAACATATAAACGATTACATCAATTCTTAAAATCACACTGTCCAAGATCATCATTGAGGGCCATTCCAGTTGTCATTGCACAGATTCTATATTTATTTATTGCACTACATATTCTCCAAAAGCTTCGTCCCATAGCCATGATTTAACATTCTTTTGGAAGGCTAGGGGGAAGATGATCGAATATCACTGGGGACGGAGTTCCACAGCCGAGAGGCCACCACCGAGAAGGCCCTGTCTCTTCTCCCCAACAAACGCACCTGTGAAGTAGGTGGGACTGAGAGCAGGGCCTCGCCATAAGATCTTAATATCTGAGATGGTTCATAGAAGGAGATACATTTGGACAAGTAAGCTCAGCTGGAACCATTTAGGGCTTTATAGGCTAAAGCCAGCATTTTGAATTGTGCTTGGTAGCAGACTGGCAGCCAGTGGAGCTGACACAACAGGAGTGTTGTGTGCTCCCTGTACACCACTCCAGTAAGGAATCGGGCTGCTGCCTGTTGGACCACTTGAAGCTTACGAACAGTCTTCAAAAGCAATCCCACATAGAACACATTGCAGTAGTCTATTCGGGATGTAACAGGAGCGTGTACCACTGTGGCCAAGTCTGACTTTCTGAGGTACAAGCACAACTGGCACACAAATTTTAATTGTGCAAAGCTCCTCTGGCCACCACCGAAAACTGGGTTTCCAGGCTCAGCAATGAATCCAGGATCACTCCCAAGTTGCGAACCTGTGCCTTCAGGGGAAGTGTAACCCCATCCAGCACAGGCTGCAACCCTATAACCCAGGGGTAGGGAACCTACGGCTCGGCAGCCAGATGTGGCTCTTTTCATGATTGCATCTGGCCCTCCCTCTTTCTTACTTTCTCCCCCTTCACCCTTTCCTTCTCCTTCTCTCCTTCATTGTCCCTCCCTCTCTCCCCTTCCTTCTTTCCTCCATTCTCCCTCTTCCTTCCTTCCTTCCTTCCTTCCTCTTCCTTCCTTTCTTTCTTCCCTTCACCCTTTTCCTTCTCCTTCTCTCCTTCCTTCTTTCCTCTATTCTCCCTCCCTCTTTCTTCCTTCCTCTTCTATTCTTTCCCCCCCAAGTCTTTCTTTCCTTCTCCTTCCTTTCTTTTCACTTCCCTCTCTCCCCCTTCTTTCTTTTCTTCTTTTCCTTCATTATTTTACTTTTTCCTCACTCCCTTTCCTTTCTTTTCCCCACTCTTTCCTTTCCTCCCTTCCCATTTCCTTCTTTCTTTTCCCCTCCTTGTCTCTCTCCTGCTTTTTTCTTCCTTTTCCATAGTTCGCTCTTCTTTTTTTCTTCCTCTCCCCCCTCCTTTATTTCCTCTTTCTTTCTCTCCCCCTCCCTCCTTTATTCCCTCTGTCTTTCTTTCTTTCTTTCCCCCTTCCTTCCGTCTTCTCTTCCTTCCCAGAGTCCTGAGCATGCCTTTTGCAGAGCCAGATCTGAAGTGTTCCGTCATTCTGCCGGGGGAATCCTTTTCTCATAATGTGTACGTATATACTCACATTTAGTTGAATTCAGTCTTAAAATATATTATATATTACAGTATATGGCTCTCACTGAAATAAATTTCCAAATATTTTGCTTTTATGGCTCTCTGAGTCAAAAAGGTTCCTGACCCCTGCTATAACCTGTTCAGCCATGCAACTGACCAGGAGTACCTCTGAGCTAGCAGGTAACATGGCGACAGTATAATGCACATGCAAAAGCACTCATCCCACCCAGACATTTCTACATCATGTAATCACTTTTGATAACTTTTTGATCATTCAGGTACTAAACTAAGGATTGATCTTTAATTTTCACATTAGACTGAGGATTTGAACACATAGCCAAACTGAATTGCACCGGGAATGTGGCACAGCTGGCTGGGTGTCAGCTGCATAAGATCTCTACTGACCAGAAGGTCATGAGTTCAAGGCCTGCTCGGGTCGAGGTGGGTTCCCGACCTATTGTGTAGCCTGTTGTCAACCTTTGCAACCCGAAAGACAGTTGCATCTGTCAAGTAGGAAATTAAGGTACCACTTAGTGGTGAGGCTAAATTTAACTGGTTTACGAGGTCATTAAAAAGATCTCCAGAAAACACGCTGAGGAATGAAGGAGTACGACAGCTTCCCCTGGTGGCCAGATGTTAAATTGCCTCTGTCTGTCTTGTGTGTTTGTGTGTCTAAATGTAATGTGTACATTGTAATCCGCCCTGAGTCCCCTGCGGGGTCAGAAGGGCGGAATATCAATGAAGTAAATAAGTAAATAAATACATAGCTGTGGGTATAACATCATCACATTCATTTGGTGATACTGATTGGCTAGTGTCACCCATGTTCACCATCTGTCCTTGCTTTTAAAAAAAGCAACTCTAGCAAAATTCTCCAATATATAGGGATAAAACCCATCCGCAAAAACACACTAATGTAACTTTGAAGACCAATCTCAAAAAAGTAAAAGTTCAGCAGGTTTTTTCCCTCCACACATGCTACCATTCTAAATGCAATCAAAGAAGTTAATTCATTTCAGGCAAGAGAACACTCTGCATTAGAAACGTTTCACCCCTCATTGAAGAAACTAAACTGAGGACGAAAGAAACAGCTGGAGTCAGCAGAATGGAGCAAAGCCAGCCGAAGCAGTTCATGTTTTCAAAAATAGTAACTGTTGGGAGGAATAGGTAGGATAAGTTATCAATTCCAGAAGATGCCAAAACTGGGAGGAGAGCATGAGAAATAGGCAGTAGGCTAAACCAGGCTTCTTTCCCATCCTGGCAAAGATGAGAATTGCAGTCCATCATATCCGGAAGATAACCGATCGGGAATGGCTGGGTTTGGCCATGAATCCTCAACTTGTTGGCCAATAAACAAAGGTGAATCCCAGCATCTGGGACACTGGCTGAATAGATCAACTTCAGTTCTCCTTCTGATCATTTTTTGGGCTCGGCCGACTTACCGGCCGGGCAGGTTGCGAGGCGGTGGTTGTCCTTGCCGCCATCTTGTTAGATAGGAGGGGGCTTCTTCTTCCAAGAAGCCCCTGGGGGTGGCGGGAAGATTTCTCGCCACCCACTCTGGCTGACCAGTGGCAGGGCTGGCTCTGCCCTGTCCCTGACGTCAGCCAGCCGGCCCTCACTTCCACCCGGGCAGCTCATTTAAGGCTGCCCGGGACTTAAGAACATAAGAAGAGCCATGCTGAATCGGACCTCAGCCCATCTAGTCCAGCATTCTGTATCACACAGTGGCCCACCAGTTGTACACGGGGATCTCGAGCAGAAGGGAGGGCAAAACCCTGACCTGCTCCCGACCCCCCACAACCAGTACCCAGGGAAATCCTGCCTACCTCAACCAACTCCGAGGTGGCACTTGAATGTCCTTTTCAGTAACTACCGATACACTTGGTATCCATGAATCTGTCTAATCCTGCCTTGAAGTTGTTCAGGCTGACAGCTGTCACAACCTCCTCTGGAAGTGAGTTCCATAACCCAATGACCCTCTGGGTGAAGAAATATTTCCCTTTGTGTAGCACGAGGGGGCCAGAGACGGTTTTTTCCTCCCACCCTCCTTACTTCATTTATTGCATGTTGGGTTGTTCCACATGGTTTATATATTTATTTCCATGGTTGCATTTGTTCCTGTTTGTTGTTTATGTTCTTTGTCACAACTCTGTGTCTGGCGTGTCGCATGGCCCTGGATCGGGGTGGCTTATCGCCCCCTTGGTTGTGAGGTGGGACCGGTATTGGGCCGGTGGCACCCAGGCTTACAAGCGCCTTAGAACATGCGTGGGCTGTCCGACCCTTGATCCAGGGCTCATGCATGGCCGCCAATCCTTGTTCCTGTTTTCAATAAATGAATTGTGGCCATTTTCATCCAACCACTTGTCTTTGCATTTTTGTTCATGGTGCGAGGTGTATCACCCTTGCACACACAACTCCCCCTCTGAAATGAATATCTAACACACTTATACCAGTTTCACACCATTTTAACTGTCATGGCAACCACCTACAGAATCCTGAAATTTATAGTTTAGTGAGATACTTAGAATTCACTACTATCTTTCTATTATCTGTATATTGCACTACCGGTGGCACAATGGGACACCTTTTGCCTGCAGGTCTGAAAATCGAAAGGTCGCAGATTCACATCCGGGGAGAGCATGGATGGGCTCCCTCTGTCAGCTCCAGCTCCTCACACGGGGACATGAGAGAAGCGGTAAAACATCAAAACATCTGGGCATTCTCTGGGAAACACCCTTGCAGATGGCCAATTCTCTCACACCAGAAGCAACTTGCAATTTCTCAAGTTGCTCCTGACATGAAAAAAAAATGTGAATTATAAATCCCAACATTCAGTTGCTTAGATCCCTGACAATTAAAAGTTGCATGGAACTGATATAACTCGGTCGTGCAGCTATATCCAGCCTTTCAACAGAATAACAGGTCTCGGCCATACATTTTAGTGAGCAATATGTAGCCTCAGTCCAGAATTTTAGCAGTTTGACACCACTTCAACTGTCATGGCTCAATGCTATAGAATTCTGGGGTTTGTAGCTTATTTTTTTAAATAATAATTATTATTGAAAGTTTTAGTTATATATGAATAAAAGATAGAAAAAGGTTTTGGGCTAGGAACGATTGAGGGTAAAGGGAGGGAAGAGGGTTAGGAAAGGGGTAAGAATAGAAGGTGTTGGTGGTAATGGGTTGATCGGGAATCCTGGGAGGAAAATACTAGGTAAAGGTAGTGAGAAAAGATAGAAAGGGGGTATCTTGTTGACTTCCATCTTCCTTATTCACTGGTTTTGTTCTTATTTATCTGATACAGTTCTCTTTATTCTCTAAAATTGTCACTTCTTTCTTTCTGTTCATCTTCTTTAGCTGTATATCAATATCGGGTCTTTTTATAACTCTTGAATCTGTTGTCTTTTTTCTCTTAGGTTTTAAAAATCCTTCAGTTAAGTGATTAGAGCAGGGGTGGGCAATTATTTTTTCCAAGGGGCCACACGAGAGCCAAAAAATATTATGGAGGGCCGCACCTAAAGGTGGAACTACATTCTAATCTACATTATTTATTTATTTATTTACTATATTTACTATATATTACACATCATTAATATTAACATATTAATATATCAATAAAGATTCATATATAATTAATATTAATACCATAATTATTATATTATGGTATTATTATATTTATATATAGACATTATAATATATTGAAATTATAATATAATATAACATTATTATATTATTTATTTATTATATTATTATAATAAAATTATTAAAAAATAATAATAAAAACCACTAAAATTAAATTCAAGACAAGGTGCGAACCAAGATGAAGGCTGAAATCCTCAAGAGAGGAAGGATCCCAAGATGGAATGGCCCAATGGACCCAGCCCAGAGGATGGCAAAGCGGATCCAGCCACCGCCGCAGAAGAGGAGAGCAGAGCAGTAGGCGATCGGAGGATGCAGGCCTCCGCCCGTTGTCGCCCCCAGCCGTTCCCCAGCTGATCGCCCTGCTATGGAGTGCCTGACATCCCTGGAGACGATCCAGGCCTGCAGGGGGAGCAGTCGGCGATCTGAGGCGGCTGATTGCCCTGGCGACCCAGAAGACGATCAAGTCTTCTGGGTCACCAGGGCGATCAGCCGCCGCAGATCGCCGACTACTCCCGCTGCAGGCCCGGATCGCTCCAGAAATGGCAGGCACTCCAAAGCCGCTGCTCCTCCGGCCTGCCTACCGACACAGGCCCCAAAGAGCCCGCGATGGGATGGCGGCAGCGGCACCCCTTCCTCTTGGCCCCGCCCCCAACGCCCTTCTCCCCGGGCCGGACAGAATCGGCTGCCGGGCCAAATCCGGGTCGCGGGCCGTAGGTTGCCCACCCCTGGATTAGAGTGTCCATGTCCATTAACTATTACTTGTCAATTAAGTGGCTGGGTCTATTTATTTCTTTTTCCTGAAAATCCTTGCTAGCCGTTCTCTTTAGGGCAGTGTTTCCCAACCTTTTTTGAGCTGCGGCACACTTTTGACATTTAAAAAATCCGGGGGCACACCACCAACCAAAATGACACAAAATGACACTCTAACACAGTAAAGAACGGCTGGGGGGTGGTGGCCTGCTGGGAGCAGCTGGTGGAAGTGCCGAAGCCGCGCCATGCCCCTCCCCCTTCCCCGCACCCTCCCCCCAGCTTCAGCTCTCCCAGCAGCTGCTCCAGCCTTGAGGGGGAAGTGCCAAGCCAGCGGTGGCAGAGACAACACAATGTTGGCTTGGCACTGTCCCCTCAAGGCTGGAGCAGCTGCTGGGAATGCCGAAGCCAGGGGAAGGAGGTGGAGCCAGGTCGCGCCATGCCCCGCCCCCTCCCCCAGCTTCAGCTCTCCCACAGAGGAGGAGCATGAGCGGTGGACGGGCTTCAGTGGGCGGGGCTCCTCCTCCATGCAGCTTCAGCGAGCGAGGGGTGAGAGTCATGGCAGGAGTCATGGCGGATTGGAGACTGGCTGGGGAAACAGCCAAAGGAGGCAGCGCCCCGGCCCCTTCTTCTTTTTCCTTCGCCACCGCCCGGCCCTTCCTCCTCCTCCCCCAAGCAGCAGGAGTTTGGCAGGGGGGGGAGAGGAAGGGGGCAGAGAGCTTTTCTCGCGGCACAGCAGGAGGTCCGTCACGGCACACTGGTTGAGAAACACTGCTTTAGGGGATTCCACATCTTCTTCATCCACCTCTGGGGGATCACATTTCCAAAATCCATAATTTGTGATCATCTCTGGAAAGGCTTTCTTAGGGTTGGCTTTCTTTCTTTGCCGCGCTATTTCCTCCTGACTTTTCTTTTTACTAAATTGTTCCCCAGTCTCTTTGGTTTCATTATTCTTCTTTACAGACTGAGTGGGATTTCTTTGGAAAGTAATAACCTCAAAATCTTGGTAGTCAATCTTATAGCTTTCTGTGGCACAACCCACAGTATTTTTAACTTTCTGTTGGGTCTCTGGCTCTCTTTGTACCAATACTTCTTGCTTTTGTTCTCGTTCCATAATATTCTCTGCTCTCTTCTTCAGTTCACCTTGTGTTACAGGTTTCTTTTCTTTGTCCTGCTTTGTTTCTTTTTCATCTTCGAAAACAGTCGTCAGCGTAGAAGTCCCTTCTTTAATTAATTCACCTCTCACCAACTGAAGCTGCTCTTGAACCAAATTATTTTTGCTCCTCTTGCCGAACTAAAATTGATTCTTCCTTTTTTTTTTGGTACTCCTCTTGTCATTCTCCCAGTCTCTGCAGTTCTCTCATAAGATCCTTTAAAGTTAAAGTGGTTTCTTCTGCTCCTGGTCTCCTTCTTTGTGCTGACATTATTATTTACCAATTGGTCTGTTTAGGTAGATCAGGGCTGTCCAACTTCTACGGGCCCAAGGGCCGGAATTCCGGTCACTGATCACCTGGGGGGCCAAAGGGTCTGCCTCCGCCCTGGCTCCGCCCCCCCAGCTCCGCCCCCCTCCCCAGCTCCACTCCCCGCCCCCATCCCCCGGCTCCCCCCACCCCCAACTCTGCACCTCCCCAGCTCCACCCCCTTCCCGGCTCCGCCCCATCCCCGGCTCCAATTTACTTACAATTGACCTTGAGTTGTGGAGTTGTAGTTCACCTCCATGCAGAGAGCACTGTGGACTCAAATAATGATGGATCTGGACCAAACTTGGCATGAATACTCAATATACCCAAATGGGAACACTGGTGGATTTGGGGGAAGGTTTCCTAATACCTTTGAGTTATTTGAGTCCACACTCAAATTGGGACACATCAAAAAAAAAACCAAACACTTCAATGCCGTCGCAGGGCTTGATGGGGCCTCCTTTCCCAGAGGCGGGTGGAGGAGGCCCAAAGAGCTCCCTCCCTCCCTGAAGGGAAAACAAGCCGCGGGGGGAGGCGCATAGGAAGCCACGTTGCGCCCTGCACGCGGGGAGAGGCAGCACAACAAGGGGGAGGGGGCGCGGAGAAGGGGAAGGAAGCGTCGCCAAGGAAACTGCTGCTGAGGGACCCCTCCCCCCCTCACCCAACGTCCCACTGTTTTTAGATTGATTGATTCGAGCCAGGCCCTTCCTTACCCATACTGCGGGAGCCCCGCCACAGGGCTGAAGTGCCAACGCCGATGCCATCCCCGAAGAGCCCCGCTGGAGCCGAGGCCAAGCTCAGGCCGGGCGCGGTGGCTCTCCCATCCGCGGGGCGGGAAGCGAGGGCCCTCCACAGGAAGAGGATGGAGCCAGGAGGGGCTTTCCTGCCTCACACCCTCCTCCTCCTCTCTCTGAGGGAATGGGGCTGGCCTGGAAGCAGCCGCGAGGGAGGAGGAGGTGCGCGCCCAGGCTGGCAGCAAATCCCGCGGGACCCGAGATTTCGGCAGCCTGTGGCTGCCGTAGTCTCGCGATGCTTGCCTAAACCCAGAAGTAGGTTTTTTATTTATTTATTTATTTTTTTTATTTGTATTTTATTAAAACAAGTTAGGGGGCCGTAGGGAAGGGGCTCGGGGGCCATGTATGGCCCAGGGCCGCCTGTTGGACAGCCCTGAGGTAGATGAATTTGTTCTTCTCTTATGCAGCAAATTGATATCTTTATTAGAGAGTCCTTTTATTGTATAATTTAGAATTGGACTTGATTGCTTGTCTATTATTTAACTTCCGCTTTCTTTAAGGTGTTTTCACCTTGTAGCTTGTTGTGTCTAATAGAAATTCCTAAGCATTTCACACAACTACAGTCACAGAATCCTATAACATAATAGTTAAATTGGTATCACTCTGGGATAATTCTTTAATGCTGCCACATTCTGAGAGACCCCTTGGAAGTTGACCGATCTCTTATCAACTGAGGTCAATGTTTTTTACAACATGGAAGCTCACAAGTTCTGGCCTTGCGGAACTTGCAAGCTTCCAAATTCGCAAATTCTAGTCATTCGTTATAAACTTGTGAGAAATTACCGTGTTTCCCCGAAAGTATGACACCCCCGATTATAAGACGTATCGGGGGTGTCAGAGGGGTCAGCTTATATAAGCCGTACCCCGAAAGTAAGACGTACTGCGGGCGGCATGGCGTGGCTTCCTGGCTGGGCGACGAGAGGCTCCCAGAGGGGCTCAAAGGGGCCCGAATCCTCCTCCTCTTCCTCCTCTTCCTTCCAGCGGCGCCTTCCATCCTCCTCCTCTTCCTCCCAGCGGCGCCTTTCCCTCTCGCTGTTTCCACCCCCTCCCTTCAGTGAAGGGAGGAGGGGCGGAGCCGCCACCGGCGAGAGGGAAGAAAGCGCTGCCGGAAGTCCCGCCCGCAGGGCGACTCAGGCATCTTTCCCCGCCGCCGCCCTGCTCGCCCGCGCTCCAAAAACGAGAGGGGCGGCGCGGCGAGCGCCTGAGTCGCCCTGGGGCGGGACTTCCGCCGGGCGCCTCTCCCTCTCGCGGTTCCGCCCCTCCCTTCACTGAAGGGAGGTGGGGGCGGAGCCGCCGCCAGCGAGAGGGAAGAAGGCACCGGCGGAAGTCCCGCCCCAGGGCGACTCAGGGCGCCGCCGCCCGCCGCCCCGCCGTGTTTGGAGCGCGGGCGAGCGGGCGGCGGTGGGGAAAGACGCTGAGTCGCCCTGCGGGCGAGACTCCGCCGGCGAGGGAAGAGGCACCGGCGGAGTCCCGCCCCAGGGCGACTCAGGCGCCGCCGCGCCGTCGCCCCGCTCGTGTTTGGAGCGCGGGCGAGCGGGGCGGCAACGGGGAAAGACGCCTGAGTCGCCCTGCGGGCGAGACTCCCGCGGCGCCTCCCCTCGGCCGGCGGCGGCTCCGCCCCTCCTCCCTTCACTGAAGGGAGGGGGCGGAACCGGCGAGAGGGAAAGGCGCCGCTGGGAGGAAGAGGAGGAGGATGGAAGGCGCCGCTGGAAGGAAGAGGAGGAAGAGGAGGAGGATTCCGGGCCCCTTTTATCAAGCTGGAAGTATTTTAACAGCATCAGCACTGTGAGAATGTGGAGGCTGGAAAAAAATGCAGCATTTCTGTAATGGGCTGCTGCACTGTGTCTGAAGTAACCAAAGCAATAAATCCTGTGCTTGGAACGATTGAGATTTTCCTCCACTCCATGCTTCTATAGATATGTTGTACGACTTCAACAGGCAAGATAGACAACAGCTGCCTTCAGAATCCTGTATCGATTTTGGAAAAAGCATCCATATGGCCTCTAAAAGCTTCAACAACGTTTACTTATACAAGGGTTACCTGACATGGTTGCTTCATTTCACATGCATATATTGTTAGCTTGGGATACAAAGTTTGCTAAAACATGTTGAACTACTCTCCTATCCCTGTTCTTTCTATATTGTTTTTGTCTATGGTACCAAATTATCTGCTAAAAAAAATTAATGCAGAGGAATACATTTGATTCATTAACAGAAGTAACATATATACTTACTTACATATAAGTCAACCACATGTATAAGCTGAGGGCAGGTTTGGGGACAAAATTTTTGATATGACCCATTGATAAGTTGAAGGGTCTTCCACAGAGAGGGAAAAGCACCAAAGCTGCTCAGGGGACAGCCACCCCTTGATGCCACTGCTATTTCCCTGCCCAGGCATTCAGAAGTGACAAACGTAGGGAGTCAAGGCTTTTTTTAAGACTCCCCTTTCATCCTTTAAGTCAGAGAAGTGGGTGGTTCCTTTTTTAAATAAGAGTTATAGTTCTTAATAGGGGCTGTGGTGGTGCAGCGGGTTAAACCATTGAGCTGCTGAACTTCCTGATCAGAAGGTTGGCAGTTTGAATCTGTGGAATGGGGTGAGCTCTCGCTGTTAGCTCCAGCTTCTGCCAACCTAGCAGTTTGAAAACATGCAAATGTGAGTAGATCAAGAGGTACCGTTTTGGTGGGAAGGTAACAGCACTCCATGCAGTCATGCTGGCCACGTGACCTTGGAGGCATCTATGGACAACTCCGGCTCTTTGGCTTAGAAATAGAGATGAGCACCAACCCCCAGAGTCAGACTTGACTAGACTTAATGTCAAGGAGAAATCTTTACCTTTTATAGTACTTAGAGTACTTACAGTGATACATGGATAAATTGACTCAGGATTCCCCCCCAAATTTCTAGACTTATACATGAGTATAGACAGTAAACCATGCACATT
Organism: Anolis apletophallus; assembly: GCA_030556195.1. Lineage (NCBI taxonomy): Eukaryota > Metazoa > Chordata > Lepidosauria > Squamata > Anolidae > Anolis > Anolis apletophallus. The sequence goes on along the minus strand of JARBWK010000003.1, from coordinate 31,630,510 downwards.
TAGTACCCAGGAGCTAACCAACCAGGATGAAACTTTTGTCTTGTTTGGGGGTGGCTGTGTTGTGCTTCAGAACTAATAGGTACTCAAAGTATCAAGTTGGTTGCTAGAATGTAGGCTGGCTTGCCTTGACAATAATAGCACTTGACGTTCCAAAGCCACAAAGGGCTTTAAAGGACCAGCAAAAGAGAAGGCCTTCTCTTCAAATTGGACGCCCTCATATGTATGAAGCCACACTTTCAAACCGTTAATGAAGCAGCAGAGAATTTTAAAGGGGGGATGCTTGGACCAAGGGCGCCTTACCTGATGCCAGCACAGTGCCAGCTAATCCTGCCTTAGTTGCACAGCAGCGGCTGGAGCAGTTCCAAGCATATTGAGAGCTCTAGTGGTATTTGCCTTTGCCGTATCTATCCGCAAAATGAATTGAAATTAGTTCATAGTTGTCACGGTGTGGTGGACCCAGCTAGAACGGCCTTCGGCCATTCGGTAAAGCTAGTTCTTTGCCACTCTGTCAAAGTGGACAGATAAACGTAATCCCAAAATACCATTCTCTGTTTCATACTTTAGCTGATTTTTGTGTAATCCCATTCCCATTTCAGAAAAGTCATTCCCCTTTCTTTATGCTTTGGCATTTCACAGTTTTTACCTTCTCAAGTAATTTTGCTCTTTGGTTTTAATATATGCGATTGGTCCACTGGTTATAAATATTTAAAACAAAAGGAGCACATGGACAGATAGATTCAAATAATAATTAAAAGGCAGAGTTAGATTTTTAAAAAAGGTTCAGACATCATTGTTAAATGCCTGGCACAAACTTGAAATACAGGCTGCCATTCAACGTTGAAATTGCAATCCCCAATCTCATGAGGGGAAAGTTTTAATTAATTCTAAAGTTACTGTTACACATTTTGTTTTAACAGTATCTTGAGGATGCTATGCCTTCAATTAATTTCCAACTTACAGCAGCCCTAATGTGAATCCATTCTGGTGTTTCCTTGTCAGTTCTCCTCGATGGACTGTCACCTTGCCGTGGTGAGGGAGCGTGCGTGCTCCAATGAACTTGTGGGCACAACAACTGGAGTCATGCACTCCTAGGAGTGGCCACAGGGGAGGTTCCAGACCAAGCACAGTCCAAAGACCCAAAGACCTCAATGGTGGAACAGATGGAGGACAGGCCCGGATTAACTGTTTGTGGTGGCCTAGGCCACACTTTGGAAGCCCCGCCCCCGGGGTCGGGGCCGCTTCCACGCATGTGCATCCATGGCTTCCCTCCGCGGCTTCCTCCTCACCGCGTCCAGAGGAGGCAGAGAGGCCGTGGCGCTCGCAAAGAGGCACCGCGGCTTCCCTCTGCAGCTTCCTCCTCCTTGCTGCGCCGAAGGAAGGATCCTTAGGCACGGCGAGGATGAGGAAGACACGGAGGGAAGACGCGGCGCCTCTTTGCGAGCGCCGCGGGCCTCTCTGCCTCCTCCGGCATGTTCCTGGGTGCCGCAGCGGCTGCCCAGGAGCTTCCCTTCCTTCCTCCTCCTCGGAGAAGGAAGAGGAAGGAAGGGAAGCTGCTGGGCGGCCGCTGCGGCACCCAGGAACATGGCGGAGGAGGCAGAGGCCGCGGCGCTCGCAAAGAGGGTGGCGCCGTGGCTTCCCTCCGCCTCTTCCTCCTCGCCCTCACCGCCGCACCTGACGTCATCCAGCTCCGCAGGTTGGCTACGGGAGAGATGCGCCATTGGCCACCGAAAAGTGGCGGGTGACGTACAGGACACCGGGGCGCCCTCCCCACCCCCCTGCGGCAGAAGGAATGTGGGGGAAGGAATGAAAGAGAGGGAAGGAAGGAAGGAGGTGCCACAGCCTAAGGGAAGAAGAGAAAGGTTTTCTTGGTTTGGTCCGTGATTTGGCACCCTCCTAGGCCTACGCCCATAGGCCTTGGCCTTGTTGGCCTTATGGGTAATCCGGGCCTGATGGAGAATCAACGGCTGTGAAGGCGGAAGAAGGCTGCAACAGATTGAGAAGCCACAGTTGTCATGTTAACCATGCCACTGGATGAGACCTCACTCTGTGAAGACTGTGTGTTGACCGGCTGTGTACCGTCCTCCACACATTAAAAACCTGACTCACAGGCATCTTCCAAGAAAAATAAAAACAAACCATGGTGGTCAGCAAGTGACAACGAAGGCAGGACTGTGAAATCTGGAAGCCCCTAGTCAGACTGGCCATGGGCGGTAAATATGGACTCAGTCGTTCTACCTCAAGGTCTGAGGCAGTAGTATCCCTGTTGTCCCAAAGCGGGGGAAAGATGGTGAATCAACTCCACTGCAGCTGAATGATGCATGGAGCTGTTTCAAGTCAATGGAGACCAAGGCTCCTTAATGAAGCATGTTAACAAAGATTGTGGGTTGCTCCAAATTTCTCCCAAGAATCCAGGGTAAACTTTTGCGCCTATGTAAACAGTTAGGCTTATTCCAAGATGGAACCAGCTATGTCTGTTCACATGGCTATCCCGTATTCTCTGGGATACATGACCACAAGGGCCCTGATAGGCTGGGAGGGGTGCATAAATGTCATAGATAGATAGATAGATAGATGGATGGATGGATGGATGGATGGATGGATGGATGGATGGATGGATGGATGGATGGATGGATGGATGGATGGATGGATAGATAGATAGATAGATAGATAGATAGATAGATAGGATTACAGATAACAGACAGGGATTTTGTGCTCCTAATTTCATTTCTAAAACAGGTATGATTTACCTGTGTATTAGCATCTTCCTTTCCCTCCCACCTACCAGTGCAAAGAAATAAAGCCCCCAAATAATAAGACTTTACTTGTTCTGTCCTCTGAGAATCCAGTTGCCATATGTGCAACATGAGTTTATGAGCAAATGCAACTGCTTTTGTTTTCTCGTCATTTATGTTTAGTAGCTCTTCCTTGCAATAAATTCCCAAAGCTACTATGCTGAGAGTTGTAAGAAATTCCAGGACAGCTGTACTGAGCCAATATGCTTGAGGGCAAAAAATGTTGAAGATGTCGACATTCTCCTCCCCCCCCCCCCTTGTTGCTTTGGTAATTATGATGGGCTGTCCTCTATGGGTTGGAGCATCTGCCTCTATGTCCCATCTCGCAGTCTAAGATCATCTGGGGAGGCCCTGCTTTCGCGAGCATCGCAAATGTGGCTGGTGGGGATGAGAGACAGGGCCTTCTCGGCGATGGCCCCTCGCCTATGGAACACACTCCCAAACGAAATAAGATCAACTCCATTTCTCCTCACTTTTAGAAAAAAGCTAAAATCGTGGTTCTGGGACCAGGCCTTTGGGTAGCAGATGTAAATTGTACCTTTGGATTTGACTGGATTGACACTTTGGACTTGACTGGACTGACAATGTGTTCCGCTTGATGGCTTTAATTAATCATTGTTGTATGTAGTGGTTTTTAATGTAATGTTTTTAATGCTTTTAATGCTTTTTAATGATGTTGATTATATGGTGTATTTTTATATTGTTTTGTGGTGGTGCGGCCTGTAGTGCTGCAAATGTAAGCCGTGCTGAGTCCCCCTGCGGGGGTGAGAAGCTACAGGATACAAATACCATAAATAATAATAATAATAGACTTGGGCACCTTCAGCTGGGCTTTTGGAGGTACAGTAGAGTCTTGCATTGTTGTAGGTATTTTCGGGCTATATGGCCATGTTCTAGAGGCATTCTCTCCTGACATTTTGCCTGCATCTATGGCAAGCATCCTCAGAGGTTGTGAGGTCACAACCTCTGAGGACCTCACAACCACTGAGGAAGCTTGCCATAGGTGCAGGTAAACATCAGGAGATAATGCCTCTAGAACATGGCCATATAGCCCGAAAATACCTACAACAATGCAGTGATTCTGGCCATGAAAGCCTTTGACAATACAGTAGTCTTGCTCTTATCCAACATAAGCAGGCTGACAGAACATTAGATGAGCAAAAAAGTTGGATAATAAGGAGGGATTAAGGAAAAGCCTATTAGATGTCAAATTGTGTTATGATTTTACAAATTAAGCACCAAAACACCATATTTTACAACAAATCAACAGAAAAAGCACTTCAAAACATGGTAACGTTATGTGGTAATTGCTGTATTTACAAATTTACCAAAACAAACAAAAGTAAGGCAGCTGTTTATGCGTATTTATGCGTATTTACTAATTTAGCACCAAAACATTGCAATGTATTGAAACAGCTGTGGATCCGGGCAGGAGGCAGTTTGCGTTGGATAATACAGAACATTGGATGAGCAAAGGTTGGATAAGCGAGACTCTGCTGTATCTACTTTGTCTCTCCATCCCACAGCACAAGCTTTTTACCACCCTGGAAATACTACACATATAAGTTGAACAGTGTGAACTGTAGTTTGTTGGGGAAGGATGAGCCACCAAATGGTTTGCTCCATGTCAGTAAGGCAGTAAGTCCACTTCAAGTTTTAGTTTGACTGTTAATGGAACTATCCAAGGTGCTGAACTTATTCTGTCCTGACTAAAACACAAAACAGATTCACTGTCCCACATAGAAGCCACGAACCATATTGGAGGGGAAATATTTCTCATAATCTGAAGCAACCATCTTCTATGAGGACAACGCTTTTGTTTACAGAAGATGGAATTCATGAAAGAGTGATATTTTTTGGACCATGTGGAAAACATGGTACTGAAACAGCCTTGGTCGCCTTGGTAGATGAGCTACGCCGGGAACTTGACAGGGGGAGTGTGTCCCTGTTGGTTCTGCTGGACCTCTCAGCGGCTTTCGATACCGTTGACCACGGTATCCTTCTGGGTCGCCTTGCAGATATGGGGCTTGGGGGTACTGCTTTGCAGTGGCTCCAATCCTTCCTGGAAGGTCGTACCCAGAAGGTGTCACTGGGTGACACCTGTTCGGCTCCACAGCCGTTGTCCTGTGGAGTCCCTCAGGGTTCAGTACTGTCCCCGATGTTGTTTAACATCTAAATGAAACCGCTGGGAGAGATCATTCGAAGTTTCGGAGTAAGGTGTTATCTGTACGCAGATGACGTCCAGATCTGTCACTCCTTCCCACCTGTCACCAAGGAGGCTGTCCAGACTTTGAACCGGTGCTTGGCTGCTGTGTCGGACTGGATGAGGGCTAGCAAATTGAAACTTAATCCAGACAAGACAGAGGTCCTCCTGGTCAGTCGTAAGGCCGAACAGGGCATAGGGTTACAGCCTGTGTTGGATGGGGTTACACTCCCCCTGAAGACGCAGATTCGCAGCTCGGGAGTGATCCTGGACTCATCGCTGAGCCTGGAACCCCAGGTCTCGGTGGTGGCCGGGGGAGCTTTTGCACAGTTAAGACTCGTGCGCCAGCTGCGCCCGTACCTTGGGAAGTCTGATCTGGCTACGGTCGTCCACGCTCTGGTCACATCCCGAATAGATTACTGCAACGCACTCTACGTGGGGCTGCCTTTGAAGACAGTTTGGAAATTGCAATTAGTCCAGCGGGTGGCAGCCAGATTACTAACGGGAGCTACATACAGGGAGCTACATACACCACCCCCCTGTTGTGCCAGCTCCACTGGCTGCCTGTCCAATTCTGAGCTCAATTCAAAGTGCTGGTTTTGACCTTTAAAGCTCTATACGGTTCTGGCCCAGCTTACTTGTCCGAACGCATCAGCCGCTACGTCCCACCTTGCAATCTAAGATCATCCGGGGAGGCCCTGCTCTCGCTCCCACCGACTTCTCAAATGCGGCTGATGGGGACGAGGGACAAGGCCTTCTCGGTGGTGGCTCCCCGCCTGTGGAATGCGCTCCCTATGGAGGTACGGTGCAGGTGATCCCTCCTGGCATTCAGGATTAAGGTAAAATCCTGGCTTTGGGAACAGGCGTTTGCACACCAGCACTAGGCAGCATGTTAGATGGGGATTTTAATGGAATGGATGAAGAGGGTCAATGTTTTTATGGATTGAATATTGTTTTAACTTGGAATGACTGCGTATGATGCTGTTGAAACTGTATTTTAATGTATCTTAATGTATTTTAATTGTTGTGGGGTTTTGGGGTTTTATGCTGTTGTGATGTGGGCATCGAATTGTGCCGTACTGTAAGCCGCTCTGAGTCCCCCCTCGGAGGTTGAGAAGAGCGGGGTAAAATCCTGAAATAAATGAAATAATGAAAATCAGTGATAAAGGGCTGCTTGAGAACCTCCACTGCCAAAGGACAGAACTTTATACAATGGACCCTTGTTACCTGCTATGGTTTGGATCTAGGACCCAAAATTCTTAGGATTGTCAAAACTTGGAAACAACTTAAAGGCACACAAAGTATAAAATATATGATTTGAAGAATGGAGGATATTTGATTTCTGCAGCTCTAAAGATTAGAAAATGGAGTAATGGATTCAAAGTGTAGGAAAAGAAGTTCCACCTAAATATTAAGAAAAACTTCTTGACAGTGAGAGCTTTTGGCAATGGCATATCCTGCCCCAGAATGTGAGGGACTCTCCTTCGCTGGAGTTTTTGAAGCAGGCATTGAATGACCATCTGTCAGGAGTGCTTTGATTGTATGTTCCTCCATGGCTGAATGGGGATGGACTAGATGGCCCTTGTGGACTCTTCTAACGCTGGGATTATTGTTATTAGTAATATCTATTTATTTATTTTTCTCCCGCTTTTCTCCCATAGGTGCAACTCAAAGTGGTGAACAATGGGATATCTTGCTTATATAATAAACTACTAGACTGGCAAACCGAGGAAGAACAAATCAAGGTCTGTATGATCAAATGGGCCCAAGACCAGGGGCACCCAATCCCCTTAAAAGTTTGGGAGGTCCTTTGGAAAAAGCACTGGAAATATACCTATGCGTATGATTTAAAACAGGGCTGTCCAACATCTTTTGGCCCAGGGGCCGGACTTCCAGTCATTGATCATCTGGGGGGCCGAAGGGTCTGCCCCCTCCCCCAGCTCCGCCCCCTCCCCGGCTCCGCCCCCTCCCCGCCCCTCCCCCGGCCGTGACATGCCGGCTTCCTCAGAAGGGCGATTTCGGCTGCTTCACCCTTCTGAGGCGGCCTGCTTGCCATGGCTTCAGGAGGAAGGGACGAGCTACGGGGGAGCCTCTCCCTGCTCCTAAAGCTCGTCCTTCCTCCTAAAGCCGTGACATGCCGGCTTCCTCAGAAGGGCGAAGCAGCCGAAATCGCCCTTCTGAGGAAGCCGGCATGTCACGGCTTTAGGAGGAAGGGACGAGCTGCGGGGGAGCCTCTCCCCGCGGCTCGCCCCTCTCTCCCCGCCGCCGCGGCCGGAGATCGCCGCCCGCCGCGGTGGGAAGGGAGGGAAGGAGGAGGCGGGGCAGGGAGGAGGAAGAGAGCCGGCTCCTCCTCCCTGCACCGCCTGTCCCTCTCTCACTGGCGCTGATGCGATCCGGTTTGCATCGGGCGCTGCTGAGAGGGACAAGGGGTGGTACAAGGAGGAGGAAGAGAGCTAGCTCCTCCTTCCTGCACTGCCCTTGTCCCTCTCTCCCCTTGTCCCTCTCTCACTGCGCCGATGCAAACCGGTTTGCATAGGCGCTGCTGACAAGAGAGGGAAGAAGAGGGCGCTGCTGCAGGAGGAGGGAAGAGAGCTAGCTCCTCCTTCCTTCTCCCTGCCCGCCGCTCCTTTGCCTCCTCCCCTCCCCTGCGCTGCAATCTTGCATGGGCGCTGCGCTGAGAGGGGCGGTGCAGGGAGGAGGAGCTGGCTCACTTCCTCCTCCCTGCCCTCCTCCTCCCCCCCGCCGCCATTTTTTAAAAAAACATTTTTTTAAAAAAATATTTTTAAAAAATTAAAAATGGCGGCCGGGGGCATAGCGGGGGCCGTGTCCAACAGGCTGGGGGGCCGTGTATGCCCCCCCCCCGGGCCACCTGTTGGGCAGCCCTGATTTAAAATAAATGATCTTAAAATTTTCCATAGGTGGTATCTCACACCAGATAAAATTGCCAAGTTCAATCAAAATTACAGCAACAAATGCTGGAAATGTAAAAAGGAGATAGGTTACTTTATACATATGTGGTGGGATTGTAAAAAGGTAAAATAATTTTGGAGAACTATTCATGGGGAGATACAAGAAGCCTTGGAGATAAAGTTCCAACTAAAGCCAGATTATATGATATTAGGTCTGATTGATTTTAAGTTAGATGAGAACATAGAGAAACTATTTGTTTATTGTATTTCCGCGGCTAGGTTGGTCCTAGCCAGGAATTGGAAGGAAGAAGACCTGCCAAAGATCGAAGACTGGAAACTGAAACTAATAGACATTATGAATATGGATCGTCTTACTAAAGCACTAAGTCAAGATATAAGAATAAAATGTACAGACTGGTCTCTGATAATCAATTATCTCAAGAAAAATAATATGGAATGGACAATTGAATAGAATGAGCTATTAATCAAGATAAGAATAACAGAAGTTCGGTAATGAATAGAATTACTGACAAAAAGCAGATAGGAAGTGGAAGGGGGAGGAAGTACACATTCAGATTGTTTTAGTGTGTGAGAGTATTTTGTGTTTTAATGTGATTGTGTTGTATTTGTTTTGTATGTCTATGTTTATATTTTAATATTTGAAACCAATAAAATATTTGAACACAAAAAAGTGGTGAACAATGGTTAAAACCGTAAATTACCGTTGTTGCATTATTTGCAACTTTTAATTTTTGCTGTTTTATGATGTATCATTGTTTTATTGTGCATTTTTAATATGTATGTGAACTGCCCCGAGCCGGCCGGGAAGGGCAGAATATAAGACTGAACAAATAAATAAATAATAAATAAAACAACAGAGATTACATGACGACAACAAAAGCAAGATAAAACAGATAAAGAAAAAACACATTACATAAATCATATATGGCGGACTAATAAAAACAACATGTACCACTAAAATTCCCTGAGCCTCACTGAGGTCAACCATAAAAATTATACCAAAAGTCCTAAAACTCTTGTTTTGTTGTCCAAACCGAGGCCTGCTTCCATAGAAAGGTTTTGACCTGTGCACAAAAAGCCAGTAGAGAGGGAGCCAATCACACTTCTTTGGAGAGAGAGTTCCAGAGCTGCAGTGCCACCACCAAAAAGGCCCCCTCTCTCGTTCTCAACAACTGTACTTCTGGGACTGAGAGGAGGGCCTCTCCTGAGGCTCGTGTGGGCTGGTAGGAGGAGATGCAATCCCTCAAGTAGGCTGGATAGTATGAAAGAACAAGTCATTCTGAAATGCTGCCAAAAATATCAGGTATGAGCTTGGCAAAGGATCTCTAGAAGATTATCTATCTATTGCAGTGTTTTTCAACCTTTTTTGAGCCGCGGCACATTTTTTACATTTACAAAATCCTGGGACACACCACCAACCAAAATGACACAAAATGACACTCTAACACAGTAATACATATAGTTAATATGTTTTAAAATGTATTTATACACTCAGTGTGAAACCTGGGCCTGTTTCGATGAACGCAGCATAGATATCCTGGCAGGATCTTGCTCAACAGCTGTCAGTCATGGGAAAACTTCGGCCCTCTGGGTGCTTTGGACTTCAACTCTCACCATTCATAACAGCCTGAGGCCCTTTCCTGCTTAAGTGGCTGAGGAGGGAAAAGGAAAAGGGCCTGAGGCTGCTAGGAATGGTGGGAGTTGGAGTCCAAAACACATGGAAGGTCCAAGTTTGCCCATGCCAGCTTTCGATTCCATCGCCACATCTATCTTCAGCCTCTGGCCGTTTGAATATATGTGATTATCTACATGATTTTCTACCTTGTTGTTATGATTATGGTGCTGCTTTTTTGAATTGTCCGCAAACAGACTGTGTTATTGTGTGAATCCCGGAACTGGTATTGGATAACATTGTGAGGATACACTTTGTTTTTTGCACTCACTTCCGTGAGTTCATCAAATATCACGAGTTTTCCGTAGAGGAGCGCCCCATGAACTCGCTACTCCCTGGTTCGCAACTCCTCCGCTCTCTGTGGCGACTACGCCAAAATACCTTATGTAAGGGTTTTGATTTTCTCCAGCAGGATTGGGTACTTTGAATGTGTTTTTTTGCGTGTGATTATGTATGATTAATTGTGCATTTTCTACTGTGACATAGCGGAGCTTCTTTAATAAATAAAGGTATTGGAGGTTCCAATTTCCCAAAGCACACCTGATGATCGCTCACGGCACACTATTCCATTGCCCTGGCACACTGGTTGGGAAACACTGATCTATTGTATCTATCTTTGTCCATTTCACCATCCATCTATTCATCTCACAAAAGAATCACTGGTCTACTGCTAAAAAATCTAGTTCCTACTTAAGAAGGGGAAGGGTTCGGGAACTGGGGATACTACCATGACAAGACTTTTTTTAAAGTCAATCTATTATATAAATGGGTTCACGTCATGTGATGTATACCTCAAACAAAGAAACCATACAACGCAGAAACACAATACTTGCCAACAGAAATAGGCCTCAAGCAAGGTACGTTTGTAGCAAAGAAACTTCCCCCCCCCCCCCAAAACCTAAAAGGCCCCCAAAACAACGAGTAAAAATAAAACTACATTTACCAGCATCCTCTGGGGCAGCCAAAGACTCACCCAGCCTCTACATTCTGAACAACATGATTGGCTGCCAATAAGGGCGGATTTGCATAACTGCTGCACTGGCCAGCCAACATGAAAATTCCGATCCATAATAAACTGCCAATCCCCAACACAAACACCCAAATCACTTCCAACCGAAAAATCACAGACCACGCCCAAAATTGACAGTAAGGCTTCATTAACTTGATTTCCCTAACTAGCCCTCACTTACTGAGAAGCTGTTTACGCTCTAAATTGACAGTAAGACTTCATTAACTTGATTTCCCTAACTAGCCCTCACTTACTGGGAAGCTGTTTATGCTCTGAATTGACAGTAAGGCTTCATTAACTTGATTCTCCCGACTAGGCCTCAGCTCATTGGACATTGTGTATGGCCTGAATTGACAGTAAGGCTTCATTAACTTGCTGTTCCTAACTAGGCCTCAGCTCATGGGACGTTGTGTATGGCCTGAATTTATAGTAACCTACCTTGGCACACAGAGCCCTGACCATGCATGATGGGACTTGAAGTACCACCATGGAAAATGGGATTTGTAGTACTTCAAAACCCATCATTCCCCACAGACCACTGTGGCCCAGAACCAAGACCAATAAAGACCCAACTTGGCACACTATGCCCCCCATGATCCACACTCCATCCAACTGCAGTTTAGAGGAGGGCACACCGTGGATGATTGGACTTTCTCGCATCTCCTAAAAAGGGCACAGCAACGTGTGCCGGGTACAGCTAGTTTCTTATAAACCTATTGAAATCCAAGGCTGTCTTAGACCGCTCATTTTTTTTGTCCAATGGTTCTTTGGCAAACATCTTGTTTCTAATATATTGCTGAAACTTTTTTCATTAGATGTTTGCTTCTTTTTAATGTCTCTGTCTGCTCCCGGATTCCTCGACCTGCTGCATTACACTTTTGTATTTCACTTGTCAGAAATGTCAGCTCACCTCCAGGGTTTACGATCTGAATTTAAAAAGTCATTTTGTTTTAATTGTTTACTTAATATCCCTGTACTGCTCTTCTTTGCAATGGTTTCTTTCCATTCCCGGTTTGAATAATTTAAGGGCATCATTTAATTTTATTTACAAGTAATGCATTCTGCTTACTTTCCAATAATCCGGAATTTCCGGAATCACTGCATCTGGAAATCGTCCTGCAACTGATCCAATAATTGTTCAAGTAGAAAAAAAGCCAATTCCCAAACATCGGTGCCATTCCCAAGTGGCATATTTGAAAAACTACTGTGTTTTATTTGGCATGAGTTTCCCAACAGCATAGAGCGTTGGCACAGTTGGCGAATATATATTTGTAGGCTTGGACTGAAAATACAGGGGGACTGTAATGCAAAAGGTAACAACAATAAAGTTTGTTTTAACAGTGATCGTAAATAAATAGCAGTTAGATGGTAGCACAAAATTCCTAGTATAGAAAAGGAGCTTAACACAAGATCTGGATGCTAAAAGACCTTTTTCCAATCTCATAGCCTTGGTTACTGTCATACTGAAATGGGACTCTGTTATGTTATCTTTTTTTTAACAAGCATAAACACTACTTTCAAAATAGCAAATTGTATGACCCCCTATATCTGCAGGGGCTATATTCCAAGATATGCAAAACCATGGTTAATAGCAAATCCAATTGAATTAAGAATTCTGGCAAGAACATAACATAGGGTTGCCCTGGAGGCCTCAGGAAATACCTGGAGACAATTGTTTGTAAGGATACATCTACACCAGGGGTGCTCACACTTTTTCAGCATGGGAGCTACTGATTAAAAAACCAAGTCCCAAAGATCACCTACCCAGAAATGTAAAACATATAACTATTTTCTTATTTATTTATTTATATTTATTATTCATTTTTATGTACCGCTCCTTCCAGCAGGCTCGGGGCAGTTTACATAAAATTAAGTTATAAAACATCAACATTTCAATTTAATAACAACAATATAAAACAGAGCATAAAAATACATCCAACCACCCCATTTCTCCCACACTGCCATATTACCACACATATTATCAGCCAGAAAGTAAGAAGAGAGGCTTTTGAACTGCAAGGCCATTTAATACTCAGCAAGGTAAACAAAGGGGCATGCAAAAATACATCCAACCACCCCATTTCTCCCACATTTCCATATTCCCCAACATATATTTCTTAAGGAACAAAGCAAGCAGAGAGGCTTTGGAGCTAAAAGGCCATTTTTAAACATTACAAATAAACAAAGAGACATGCCACAGAACAATCAAGCACCCACCCCAAAGTAAAAAGACTGACCTTTGAGATGCGGTAAGGAAATGACCCCAAAGCATCCTTCTTCTTCTCCTCCGTCATTGCTCCTATTTCCACGCCGCCAGCATGCATGCCGCCCCCAAGAGCTCACGAGAAGTCCGAGAGGCAGAATGGGCGCTTCTGCGCATGCGCGTGGGGCCAGCCATGCATCGCGTCATCCAGGCCCGCCCCTTTTGGTCGTCTACGACTGAGTGGCTAGAGAAGGACGGAGGGAGGAGGAGGAATCCAAAAGAGGGGGCCATTCTGCCTCTTGGACTCTGGAGCTTTTGGAGGTGGCGCGCGAGCAGGGAGCGGGGAGGAGCAATGATGGAGGACTTCTTTGCAGCGTGCAGGGGCGCGTGAAGAGGACCAACAGCAAAAAACCTGGTCAGGGGCCTGAAGATCACCAGGATGAGGCCCGAAGATCACCCTGGTGATCCTGATCACCATTCTGAGCACCCCTGATCTACACTGTAGAACTGGTACAGTTTGACACCACTTTACCCTCTGGCATTAATTCGCAAACGAAGATACTTAGGTAGGACTCATCCCATGCTTTCTACAAGTGTGTTGATGCTTTTTTGAAGGTTGGATGTGTCCTTCAAGCCTGTGCAATGATTTTTTCTGGTGGAGGGCAGCATGCACAGAATTGGCCTCACCCTTTAAACCAAAGGTTCATCTGCCGGGGCCTAGCAAGCTTGGACAGTGGCAGCGAGGTCCTCAGGTCGTAGGTTTGATTCTCTAGATCAGGGGTGCTCACACTTTTTCAGCATGCGAGCTACTTATAAAACAACCAAGTCAAAATGATCTATCTACCCACTACAAAAATGTGAAACATATAACACAATATCTGCTTTGAACTGGGTGTTTTGAGTCCACACTGCCATATGATCTGATTCAAAGCAGATAACATGGGATTTTATTCAACTGTGTGGAAAGGACCTCAGATAACCCAGGTCCGGCAGCACTTGGGCGGCGTCGGGAGCCTGCGGTCCCACCCTGCCTGCGGTCTACCAGGACGCCCTACGCGATCTACCAGTAGATTGCGATCTACCTAATGAGCACCCCTGCTCTAGATGGTTGACCTTGCAGGGTTAGACGAGCACCATCTGCCCAGGTTTGAAATTAGAGTTTTCCTTCTCTTAGGATGGTTGTCAAAAGGCTAGAGAGTCCATACTGCTCATTGACACTCTTTGTCAGACCTGTTGGTTGTGATCTGTCTGGCATGTCTACTGGTGGCTATTATGCCACTGCCAGCATAGCTCACAACTTCATTAAGGTACGCAAGCCTCTGCCCCATGACAAGGGTGTGCCGATGGAGAGGTATACACCACTTTAACTGCTATGGCTTAATGCTATGAGAGCATGGAAGCTGTAGTTTTACAAAGCCTTTAGCCTTCTCAGCCAGAGTGCTGGTAACTCACCAAACTACAAATCCAAGGATTCTATAGAACTGAGCCATAGCAGTGAAAGTGGTATAGGGTGAAGATAAAGGTTTCCCCTGACATTAAGTCTAGTTGGGTCAGGCCCTGGGGAGTGGTGCTCATCTCCATTTCTAAGCCGAAGAGCCAGTATGGTCCCTAGACACCTCCATGGCCAGCATGACTACATGGAGTGCCATTACCTTCCTGCAGAAGCAGTACCTATTGATCTCCTCACATTGGCATATTTTTGAACTGCTAGGTTGGCAGAAGCTGGGGCTAACAGTGGGAGCTCACCTAACTCCCTGGATTCGAACCACCAACCTTTTGATCAGCAAGTTCAGCAGCTCAGTGGTTAAACCCACTGTACCACCAGGGGCCCCTGAAAGTGGCATAATATTGCATTAATTCTGCAAAGTAGATGCACTCTAAGAGAACCTTCCCCAACTCAGTAGTTTCTGGAGAGCACCAACATGTGGAAGACCACTCTAAGAGACATGCATAACCACTATCTTGTATCAATGTTAGGAAGATTCACGCCCCTATATCACTAGGGTATCTATCCCAATCATATCAATTTCAGTATCCATTCAGATTTCTGTGATTGCATTGAACCATTCAGAAGTAAAACACAGTCATCCTGGCTAAAAATCCAAGCCGATTTTTTAAAAACCCACTATCTCCCAACACTGGAGATAGTAAACCCCCAGGGAAGTGACTATGTCACATTTGTAATTTATTAATAACACTGAGCATGAAGTGGAAGAAGTAGCAGCAATTATTGTGTGGGGCAATTTCATCCGACTGCTGTATTGTGATGTGACACTCCTCTTCATTCACACACACATAGACAGTCGCTGGGATGATAATTAACACCACCCTTATCATCTGTTTTATTTGTCTTAACATTCATTGACTCACAACAGCAAAAGTAACAACATTGTCAGCCTGCCTGTAAGATAACTTTAGATTTTTAAAAAAGCATAGTAATATAAATAAATACAGCATCTTACATAATACTGTCTCAGCAATACTCTAAGAACAGAAGAACATAAGAAGAGCCATGCTGAATCTGGCCTCAGTCCATCTAGTCCAGCATTCTGTGTCACACAGTGGCCCACTAGTTGTACACGGGGATCTCTAGCAGAAAGGAGGGCAAAACCCTCACCTGCTCCCGACCCCCCACAACCAGTACCCGGGGAAAATCCTGCCTGCCTCCATCAACACAGAGGTGGCACTTGGATGTCCATTTCAGTAACTACTGATTCCCTTGGTCTCCATGAATCTGTCTAATCCTGCCTTGAAGCTGTCCAGGCTGACAGCTGTCACAACCTCCTCTGGAAGTGAGTTCCATAACCCAATGACCCTCTGGGTGAAGAAATATTTCTCTTTATTAGTCCTAACTTCCCTACCTTGGAGCTTTAGGGTACCTTTTCCAGTTCCGTTATATCCTTCTTGAGGTGCGATGACCAGAATTGTACACAGTACTCAGATGCGGCCTCACCATAGATTTGTAGAGAGGCAATACAACATTTGCCGACCTATTTTCGATTCCCTTCCTGATCATGCCAAGCATAGAATTTGCTTTTTTCACTGCTGCAGCGCACTGGGTTGACATCTTCATTGAGCTGTCCACCAAAACCCCAAGATCCCTTTCCTGGTTTGTCTCTGAAAGCTTTGATCCCATCAGTTGATAAGTGTATTTGGGGTTCTTTGCCCCGATGTGCATGACTTTACACTTGTTTAGGTTAAAAAGCATTTGCCACTTTGTTGCCCATTCACTCAATTTCGAGAGATCTTTCTGGAGCTCTTTACAATCAGTTTCATTTTTAACTACCCTGAACAATTTAGTGTCGTCTGCAAACTTTGCTACCTCAGAATTCACTCCTACATCCAGATCATTAATGAATAAATTAAAAAGTAACGGACCCAAAAACTGAACCTTGGGGTACGCCACTTCTCACCTCTTTCCACCCAGAGAAATGTCCATTTATTACCACCCTTTGTTTCCTACAGTTTAGCCAGGTTCCAATCCAGGACAAGACCTGTCCTCTGATTCCATGGCTGAAGAGCTTATTTAGGAGCCTTTGCTGAGGGACTTTGTCAAAAGCCTTTTGAAAGTCAAGGTAAACAATATCGACAGTCTTTTTCAACCTTTTTTGAGCCGCGGCACATTTTTTACATTTACAAAATCCTGGGGCACACCACCAACCAAAATGACACTCTATCATAGTAATACATATAGTTAATATCATTTTAAATGTATTTATACACTCAGTGTGAAACCTGGACCTGTTTCGATGAACACAACATAGATATCCTGGCAGGAATGGCAGAAAGACACAAACTTCCCACACAGAATTCCCATAACCAAGAGAGTTGGTGGGCATTGACCTTGGGTTTTGGAGTTGTAGTTCACCTATATCCAGAGAGCACTGTGGACTGAAATAATGTTGGATCAGGACCAAACTTGGCATGAATACTCAATATGCCCAAATGTGAACACAGATGGAGTTTGGGGAAAATAGACCTTGACATTTGGGAGTTACAGTTTCTGGGATTCACCACTTTAAGGTCCCTAAAACAGGCATGGGGAAACTTCGGCCCTCTGGGTGCTTTGAACTTCAACTCCCACCATTCCTAACAGCCTGAGGCCCTTTCCTGCTTAAGTGGCTGAGGGGAAAAAAGGAAAAGGGCCTGAGAAAGATAGAGAGTCAAATGGCAAAATGGTCTGAGTACTATGGAAACCCACTGCTCAGCTATTGAAAACCATTGGATGACCTTGGAGGAATTCATACACTGTCAGTCACAGAAATCCCCCATAATGGCATTGCTATCGGATCGCCAAAAGTCTGAAAATACTTGAAGGCACACAACACCAACATAAACATAACACAGCAGGCATGCACGGACACACACACAAACCAATCACACAGGGAGGGAATAGGGAGTGTGATCTACCTAGTCCAAGTCATATAGGTATGTGACAAAATAGGGGGAAAGTCCAGAATTTGTGGGTTAACTAAATTCTTTTGAATGCCAGCCCTTTTCTGAGACACTTTGTCATGTGTGTATTATTTGTACCTATTAGCAGACCATTCTGTTAATTATTGGCATACCAATTACACATCTAATTGTTTTAAGTCAATGACAACAACAGCAATGCATTCTAGTTACATTAGTCCAGCCCTGATGCATGTTTAATTGGACAGTCATCACCCCCAATTTTTAATGTTATTACGCTCTTGCCACCTATGCATCCTTTCATTAGTAAGATCCGATCTAGTACATTTCCCTTGCAATCACTTTTATCTCTATTGCATGGACTAAAATAGCAGGAATTTCGATTCCAGTTGTCCTTGCAGAGTTTAGGGACAGTTTAAGTTGCGATTCTAGCAAGTTAGGGAGCCTTTTTGTAATATTTGTAATTGATCTGCAGAAGGAGAAAAGGAATGATGGAGATAGCCATACTGCAGAACTATAGCAGTTTGACACCACTTTAGCTGCCATGGCTTCTTACTATACAATTCTGAGTGGCGCGATGGGTTAAACCCTTGTGCTGCCGAACTGCTGACCTGACGTCTGGCAGTTTGAATCCGCGATATGGGGTGAGCTCCCATCTGTCAGCTCTAGCTCCTGCCTATCTGCCAGTTCAAAAACATGCAAATGTGAGTAAATAAACAGATACCGCTTCAGCGAGAAAAGGCAAAGAGACACTCCAAGCAATCTTGCAGGCCACGCGAATAAGAGGTGACAACGCAGAATCCTCTGCTTGAAAATGGAGAAAGCACCTCCCCTAGAGTCAAAGATGAGCACTAACTACAGAAGCCAGAAATGAAAGGAGAAAACTTTGTCTTTGTTTGTGTTTGTGTGTCTCATTGTATGTGATTGTAAAGGCATTGATTGTTTGCCTGTGTCTGCTGTAAATGCTGTAATTCACTCTGAATCCTCTAGGGGAGAAGGGCAGAATATAAATAAAGTGTGTTGTTGTTATTATTATTATTTCCAGTTTTGTGAGCTAATTCGTCTTCTCTGTCAGAGAGCTTTGGAGCCAAAAAAAAAACTACCTGAGAGAAAACCCATATAGGAATATCTAGTTCCTCTGGGATATTTATGTGGTTTACTACCAGAAATTGAAAATAGATATGACTGGAGGATCTAGAGCAGGGGTCGGGAACCTTGTTGACTCAGAGAGCCATGAAAGCAAAATATTTGGAAATTTATTTCAGTGAGGGACATATACTGTAATATATAATATATTTTAATACTGAATTCAACTAAATGTGAGTAGATACGTACATAGGATGAGAAAAGTATCCTAGAGTTGGATTCATAGTATCCTGGAGTTGAAAATGTGAGTAGATACGTACATAGGATGAGAAAAGGATTCCCCTGACAGAATGAGGGGACACTGCCATATCATTGCAGTAGTAAGTTTGTTCTTGGTCCTTGCACAAAGTTTAAAGGAGCTATCCAAGGTTTTGAAATTATTTTGTATACCGAGTTCGGTATCTTGCCAGCTTCTTCAAAGTCCGGAGTAAAGCCGAGAGCCAATTCACTATCACACTGACACTATTGCTATACTGCCTGAGGGATTCATAGTATCCTAGAGTTGGAAATGTGAGTAGATACGAACATAGGATGAGAAAAGGATTCCCCTGACAAAATGAGGGGACACTTCAGACCGGGCTCTGCAAAAGGCATGCTCAGGACTCTGGGAAGGAAGAGAAGACTGAAGGAGGGGGAAAGAAAGAAAGAATAAAGGAGGGAGGGGGAGAGGAAGAAAGAAAAGAAGAACAACCTATGGAAAAGGAAGAAAAGAAAAGCAGGAGAGAGACAAGGAGGGGAAAAGAAAGAAGGAAATGGGAAGGGAGGAAAGGAAAGGGTGGGGAAAAGAAAGGAAAAGGAGTGAGGAAAAAGTAAAATGATGAAGGGAAAAGAAGAAAAGACAAAAGGGGAGAGAGGGGGAAGTGAAAAGAAAGGAAGGAGAAGGAAAGGAAGGCTTGGGGAAAAGAATAGAAGAGAAAGGAAGGAAGAAGGAGGAGGGAGAATGGAGGAAAGGAAGGGGAGAGTGCGGTGCGGAAGCAACAGTCATGGTGCATTTGCGTCACTCCTCCCCACTGCATGCTGGGAAACTACATCTGGCTCTCGAGCCATAGGTTCCCTACCTCTGATTCCAAGAGAGAATATTTTGATAAATCATATAAATAATCAAATTTGCAAAAGTCAAATCCTCAGATGTGAAGGGCCAACCAAACGATAACTTTCCAGGCCTCTTGCACCGAATCGGAAAGATTACGCATTCACTAGATTTCCACTAGATTTTCTGTCATGCAAAATATCCAAGGGAAAAAAATCTCACTCCCATGGCTGGGGGCGCACCTTCTAGAGTCCTGAGAACATCATGCCTGAGTTATTTAACTGCTTAAATCAGAAGCTGTTTGAAGTTAAATAGATTTCCTTGAAAGAGTTTGTAAACATTATGTTTCCTAAATTTCCCAGACTTTCCCAGGTAGTATGGACATAGGTAGCTGGTATTTCCCATATCATTGCAGTAGTAAGTTTGTTGTTGGTCCTTGCACAAAGTTTAAAGGAGCTATCCAAGGTTTTCAAATTATTTTGTATACCGAGTTCAGTATCTTTGCCAGCTTCTTCAAAGTCCAGAGTAAAGCCGAGAGCCAATTCACTATCCCACTGACACTACTGCCACACTGCCTGAGGGATTCATAGTATCCTAGAGTTGGAAAAGGTTACAAAAACCATTCAGTGCCACCCCATTCTGCCATGTGGGAAGCCACAATTAAAACAATCCTGAGAGATGACCACCCAGCCTCTGTTTAAAATCCTCCAGAGCAGGAGATGTCAACACATTCTAAAGGTAGTACATTCTAATAGCTCTCACCATCAGGAAGTTCAGGTAGAATCTATTTTCTTCCAGTTTGAATCCATTGATTCATGTTATAGAGTCCATCTACATTGTTGAATCAATTATATTTAACACCATGCCATGACTCCATGCTATGGCAGTGTTTCCCAACCTTTTTTGAGCCGTGGCACATTTTTTACATGTACAAAATCCTGGGGCACACCACCAACCAAAATGACACTCTAACACAGTAATACACATAGTTAATATGTTTTTTTAATGTATTTATACACTCAGTGTGAAACCTGGGCCTGTTCCGATGAACACAACATAGATATCCTGGCAGGAATGGCAGAAAGACACAGACGAAGGTCTTGCTCAACAGCTGGGAGTTATAGTTCTCCCGCAATCAAAGAGCATTCTGAACTCCACCAATGATGGAATGGAATCAAACTTCCCACACAGAACTCCTATAACCAAGAGAAAATACTATAAGAGTTTGGTGGGCATTGACCTTGAGTTTTGAAGTTGTAGTTCACCTATATCCAGAGAGCACTGTGGACTCAAACAATGTTGGAACAGGACCAAACTTGGCATGAATACTCAATATGCCCAAATGTGAACACAGATGGAGTTTGGGAAAAATAGACCTTGACATTTGGGAGTTACAGTTTCTGGGATTTATAGTTAACACACAACCAAAGAGCATCCTGAACTCTTGCAACAATGGAATTGAACCAAACTTGGCATATTGAACTCTCAATTTCCCACGGCACACCTGATGATCGCTCACGGCACACTAGTGTGCCACGGCACACTGGTTGAGAAACACTGTGCTATGGAATCATTGGAGTTGTAGTTTAGTGAAACATTGGCACTATTTGACAGAGAAGAATTAAGACCTTGCAAAATTACAACTCCATGGTCCCATAACACTGAGCACTGGCACTTCAAGTGGTGTCAAAGCGCATTAATTTCTGATGTCCGGTTGGCACAATGGGTTAAACCCTTGTTCTGCTGAACTGCTGACCCAAAGGTCAGCAGCTGAGCCACAGGTTGGGATGAGCCCCCGACATTAGCCCTAGCTCCTGCAAACCTAGCAGTTCGAAAGTATGAAAATGTGAGAAGATTGACAGGTACAACTCCAGCGGGAAGATAATAAAGGTGCAGCCATGCTGGCAATGCAACCAGGAGGTGTCTACAGATAGCAAGCTCCTTAGCTTGGACATGGAAAAAGAGCACTGCCTCCAGAAGCCAGAGGTGAAAGGGGAAGCCTTTACCTTTGTTCTGTGTATTTGTGTGTCATTGTTATTTCACTGTTGTAAGGGCATTGAATGTTTGCCTATATGTGTATATTGTAATCCGCTGTGAGTCCCCTTGGGGAGATAGAGCAGAATATAAACAAAGTGTTGTTGTCATAATAATTATAATTATTATTATTATTAGTTCTAGTCTATTAGTAATGGAAAATGAGCCTGTTCCATCTTCAGTATGGGAGTTGCAGGCACAAAAGTACCTTTTTCTGGTATCTGTTCTTTGTGGAGAAAGATACATATGTAGAGTGCAATGGTTGGAGCTGAGGCTTGCCAGAAGGTAATACAGTGATCGCCACCCAATCGCTCCCCATTAAGCACCACTTAGAGAAAGAGCCAGTGAGTGTGACCTCGCAACTGATCCAAATTATGATGTCACTGGCCTCATTTAAATTATTTGTATAAGTAGCGGAGCAGCTTCTCCTGATAATATTAATAATGATTTCAACAAGGCGTTGCTACACACCGGCTTCAGTGTAGCTGAGACGGTCTTGGCGGCCAGCCAGGTGACACTTCAGAATGGAGTTCAGCTCAAGCCGGTTCCGCTTGTCTTCTCATCTGCAAATTGAACACCTGGGACATCATTGGGGAAGAACCCAGATCAGCTTGAAAGAAAGCCAGAATATTAGCTTTGTCAAAATCTTAGTGCTTTTCGCATCTATTTAAAGGATGGGGGCCACGGAGGCCACTTATTCATGGCATTGTAAAAACTGAGGGTACATTTCCAATGTAGAATGAATACAGTTTGACATGACTTGAACTACCATGGCTCAATGCTATTAGGCCTAATTGATCCATGGTTCTAAATGGTTCTAAAGTACTTACAAAACAAAAGTTCTGGTAGTGAACATTTCAGAACTCTAACAAAACTTTCAAAATATCATTATAAATGGCAGTTCCTAATTGGTTCTGTCTTAAAAATTGCCAATAATGAAATAATAATGAAATTTTGATAGAGTTCTGAAACGTTCACCACCAGGACTTTTGTTTCGTAAGTACTTTTTAAACCATTTAGAACCATGGAACCAGGTCTAAATGCTACGGAATCCTGGAAAATGTAGTTTGGTGAGGCACCAGCACTCTTTGGAAGAGAAGGCCTTGTAAAACTACAACGCCCATGGTTATAGCATTGAGCCATGTCAGTTAAAGTGGTGTCAAGCTGTATTGATTCTACAGTGTAGATCAGAGCTGCCCAGGAAGTCGATCGCGATCGAGGGACCAAAGAAGGTCGATCGCAGCTGGATGGGGTGCTTCTCAGAGGGGGCAAAGCCAGGCCATGCCAAGTCCCGCCCCCTCCCTGGTTTCGGCACTCCCAGCAGCTGCTTCAGCCTTGAGGAGGCAGGGCCAAGCCAGCCTTGTGCTAGCTATGCCACCACTGGCTTGGCACTGCCATCGTCAAGCCTGGAGAAGCTGCTGGGAGCTCCAAAGCCAGAGGGGAGGGGGAGGGGCTTGGCGCAGCCTGGCTCCGCCCCCTCTGGCTTCCGCTCTACCAGCAGCTTCTCCAGGCTTGACGATGGCAGTGCCAAGCCAGTGGTGGCATAGCTAGCACAAGGCTGGCTTTGCACTGCCATCCTCAAGCCTGGAGAAGCTTTTGGTAGAGCAGAAGCCAGAGGGGGCGGAGCCAGGCCACACCAAGCCCCGCCCCTCCCCTCTCCAGCCTTGAGGAGGTAGGTAGATCTTTCTGACTTGGTTTTATTATAAGTAGCTCGCATGCTGAAAAAGTGTGAGCACCCCTGGTGTAGATGAACCATAAGCTCAAAGTGCAAGAGACGTTTGCACTGAATTAACTCAGGGCCCTTCCACACAGCCTATATCCCAGAATATCAAGGCAGAAAATCCCACAATATCTGCTTTGAACTGGGTTATCTGAGCCCACATTCATATAATGTGGGATTTTCCGCCTTAATATTCTGGGATATAGGCTGTGTAGAAGGGTCCTCAGTTCAGGGAGAGAAGAGGAAGGGGCAGAATATTGTACCATTGGAAAATCCTAGGCGAATTAAATATAGCATGGCTCAATTGGGTCCAATTGGACCAATGGTTCAAAAATTGGATAGGAAAGAGCTTGGAGGAAAGAGAACCAACGAAATTGGAAAACATAATATTAAAAGCAGGTTAAAGAAAAAAATGAGCATCAAAAAAGTTAGCAAGTATCATATACAAAATATTAATAGAGATTAAAGGGGGGAGAAAAGGGATACAAACAAGAGAACTATGAGAGGAAGAATCTATATAAATAAAAATGTAATGTTTGTTTGTGGGGATTAACATAACTCAAAAACCACTGGGCGAATTGTCACAAAATTTGGACACAATACACCTATTAGGCCAACGAGTGATATCACTCATAAACACACTGAAAAACTCAGTGGAAGATACTTTAAAAGCCAAAAAATAAAAAATACATTACAATGCATGCACAAAACCACATATATGCACATATACACAAATATATAAACACATATATATATACTAGGCATGAGAAAAAAGTTATGAAAATTATTCGTTTCGTAAGAAATTCGTAAGAAATGCTACTTTCGAGTATTTCCGCACCTGGAACGCCAACCAGGAAGTGGACTTTCTTTTTCGAACTTCGGGGCCAGGATTTTCTTAAGTGTCGTTATTAGGTCGTAAGGGGGGGGGGCACCCTCCTTCTCTCTCACCACCCTTCCGCCTCCCTTGCCAATAAGTATTATGGCAAGGCAAGCCCTAAACTCGCTCCTTCATTCGGCTGGAAGGAAGCCTGGAAAAAATGTAAACAGAGAGGATTACTCAGAAGTAAATCTGCAAAGGAGGGCACTTTGGATGAAGGGCCCTCCTTGTGGATTTACTCTGAGTAAACCTCTCTGTTTACATTTTTTCCAGGCTTCCCTGCCTCTCCTGCCTGCCAGGATCTAAAGCATCAAAGAGTATTGGGGTGAGAAACCAACCTAATTTATAATAGAATGAATGCTACTGTAAGTGCCTAATATTATAAGTAATCCAACTGGTCATACCTACATTCCATGCACATGCAATAATACAGCAGTAATAACAATAACAAGAGGTAAAATTCAAACCGAAGTATTCTGACTGGTCTCTCCTCATGCGGTGCAAACGGGCTCTTCTCTTATTAGCCCGGAAATTAGCCCGGGAAAAGCCAGCGTTTGCTGCTTGGGAGCACACACATACATATTCTTGGGGGGGGGGATTTGCTGCAGAATCCCAGGCTCATAGAGAAGATTCTGCAGGAAATCCCCCCCCAAAGAATATGTATGTGTGTGCATCCAAGCAGAAAACGCTGGCTTTTCCCGGGCTAATTTCCGGGCTCAGAGAAGAGCCCGTTTGCACCGCATGAGGCAGGGACCAGTCAGAATACTGGTTTGAATTTTACCTCTTCTTATACCCATTGTTATTACTGCTGTATTATTGCATGTGCATAGAATGTAGGTATATGACCAGCCTGGGCAAACTTGGGCCCTTGCTCCCTCGGGATCGGGTGAGAGAGGCAGCGAGGAGCGAGGGGGCTCCTCCTCCTTTTCTTTTGCTGCTTCCAAGAATAGAATACCCCCTCCCTCCCTCCTTCCCTCCCTCCTCCCTCCTATTTGGAGAGTCCCATCTAGAATTCAGTGTGATTTATTCAAGTTTTTTACCTACAACCCAGAAATCCCAGCCAATTTACCAGCTGTTAGGATTTCTGGGAGTTGTAGGCCAAAACCATCTGGAATGCGCATGCGCTGGCATATGAACTACTAACGAATTTCGTTAGTAATTAAGTTACATTTTAGAAATGTTTGGAAATTGTTTTGTAAGTCTTCCTATTACGAATCAAAAAAAATCCCCCCCCCCCAATTAGATTTTCGATTTCCTATTTTTGGGTTCTAAACCATGCCTAATATATACACACAGAATACATATACACAGACTGGGCCCAGCAACACATGGCAGGGACAGCTAGTTGGGAAGAAAAATAGGAGAAAGAAATTGGGAAAAATTATGGAGAGGAAGACATCTTAGGAATTTATCAATTAGAATAAAAGAAAACTACTACAAGATGGTATGGAAATGGTACCTGACTCCAACAAAGTTACACAATATGGATAAGGGTTGTTCAGAAAAATGTTAGAGGGGTTGCCAAGAAAAGGGTACATATATCCACATGTGGTGGTAATGCAAATATGTACAGAGGTTCTGGTGGAAAATTAGAGTAGAAATAGTATTATGAAGAAATAAATTAATATAAATCTGGTGACTATTCTGTTATCTATTTATAATACAGATGAATGGAAGAAAAATGAAAAGGATCTGATAACGATGTTAACAGCTGAAAGGATACTAACTAATATTGGAAAGGGGAGGTGGACATTAAGATAGAAAAATGGTACAAGGAAATTTGGAAATTAGCAATAAGTCATAAACTAACTTTCAGTCTAAAGGTTTAAAAAGGTCTAAAGAAGGATAATGATTTTGAAAGTATATGGAGAGTGTTCCAAAATCTCGGGGCCACAACCGAGAAGGCACTCTCCTTCTTCCCCAATAGCCATGCTTGTGACGGTGGTGGGAGCGAGAGGAGGGCCTCCCCATTGGATTTTAGAGCCTGCACAGGTTCATAGGGGAAGCTGCGGCCATGAAGATAGGTGGGGCCCAAGCCATTTAAGGCTTTGTAGGTCATAATCTGTACTCTGAATTGAGATTGGAAACTTATCAGCAGCCAGTGGAGCTGCTTTAATAGGAGTGTTGTGCACTCCCTATAATTTGCTCCAGTTAGAAGCCTGGCTCCGACCTTCGCGCCAGTTGCAGTTTCCAGGTCATCCTCAAAGGCAGCTCCACACAGAGTGCATTGCAATAATCTAATCTGGATGTAACCAAGGCATGGACCACCATGGCCAAGTCAGGCTTCTCGAGGTACAGGTGCAGCTGGCACACAAGCTGTAACTGTGTGAAGGCCCTCCCGGCCACCGCCGACACCTGAGCATCAAGCGTAAGCACTGAAGGACCCCCAGACTGTGTGAAGGCGAGCCCCAGAAAGAGCCCATCTGCACCCTAATTGGTTTGACCTGCAGCAGGGAGTTCCAACTTTCCTACACATGTGGTCTGGCATCTCTAGCACAAAAAGCTGGGATTTGGCATCAAAAGACCTCTATCCATTTCTACCTCTCTGTTTTCTTGCTTCACTTAACCTGAAGCCATGGACTCTTTGTGCATGGAGTTGCATGCGGACAGGCCAACAGGCGCAAGCCCAGAGTGTGTTGGAGACATAGTTTTCCAAGGACTTCCGTGTGTTTGGACTCTCCTCTGGCTATTAGCAAAAATGATTTTTCTCTTATAGTTTTCCCAAGGACACAGATGGACTTTTCTATTATGGACTTCCCCAGAGTATATGGATTTGGTGTTTTAAAGATCATATGGACTTTCTTTCTACTCCTTGCACGTGAAATAATTATGAGATATTGGTGATATTCCCCTGAAACCCTCCTATGTAATCTTCCTGCATGTTTTTTCCCTTTCCCATATGTTTTTTAAAATATGAAGAAATGCTGCATGTTTGTGAAAGACCCAGCTGTTGTTTTGAGATCAGGATGAAACCCCATTCCAAAGGTCGCACCCTTTAATCCAATCATTTGAACAAATTTGCATGACAGAGGACTCTTTCTGGTTTGGAGAATGTTCTCTCCCTTCTCCCCATTTTTGAAAGACTCTTTTTGTTTTATAAACACTGGACGCTCTGAGATTAGCCTCGTCCCGCATAACTATATTTCATATTTCACAATCGGCTGTCACTGCTGGCCTCAGAAACCAGCACATAGCTACAGTTATTTCATTTATTTACCATCCAGAAGGCTGAAACTTCTCATGGATAGAATCTGCATGTGGCCCTTTGTCAACAAGGAGGGTCGTTAAGGACAAATTCCTGTTTCTCACCAAGAACAAAAGAATTCCTTTGGCCCAAAAGGTCAAAGCCTCGGATCTTCATTAACATATGGACATAATTTAATCAAGGAAACTCCAGCTGCATGTTTTGAACAACATTCCTGCCCCTCGCTTCCCATTCGCCAAGAAGGAAGCGACGCGGTTGCGCTATTGGCTCCTACCTTGGCTTCCAAGGTTCCAACCAATCGTCCTATGCATGCCTACAGCATGCAAAGTGTATAAAAATGGCATATGTTTGAAAGTAACTTGAATTTGACAAGTTCATCCTTAAAGTGTATAAAATGGCATATGTTTGAATGTAAAACTTAACTTTTCTGAAATTCTCGCTGACTGCTTTGCCCCTAAGGGCTAGGCAAATTGGAATGTGCAGTGGTCACCCCATTGAGCACCTTCTCAGCTGACAAGAATAAAAAATACATAGATTAAAAGTCTTTCAGTGGCACCTTCTTTCGGACTTCTTTGGTGAGATCATTTGGGAAAGGGATTTTTATTTGCTTTTAAAACTTAACCAGAGGTTTTGCTGAAATCCTCGCTTCCTCTGTAGGGTACTTCTGGCCTGGCTCTGCCCCCTGCCCCCTAAGGGCCTTGAGGGCTGTCCCAAATTGTTGGCTCTGGCTCGGTAACATGTGGACCTGTGTCCTCAGCAGGAGTGTCACCCCATTGAGCACAGGCTACTACCCAATACCCTGATTTGCCTTTTATTTGTTACCTGCCACTCTTTTTAATCAAGCCTCAAAAAAGGTTGGGGTTAAAACATACTTAAAACATACACAGAGCAAAGATTAAAACATCAGACCATTTAAAGACATATGTTAAAAACACAGAATAAAATACATTACAATCATGCATACCAATAAATATGAATTTAAAAATTCATAGCCTAAAATTGATAAGGAAACTTAATAGAGTGCCAGCCTAAGAATGGACAACATCTTCTGGAGCCAGGTTTTGAGGCGAGAAATTGGCCTGTAATGATGCTCCCCTTTCACCAGCTAAAACTCAAACCTTCAAGAATTTCTAGTGCTGGCATGGGAGCTTTGATGTTTTTGAACCAATTAAGGGAAACATTGCAACCCTGCTCTCTTTCCTGCCACCCTATTATGCACACTGAGTGGATTTTGCTACATTATAAATTGTCTACAAATAATTTAAAAAGTGACAGAGTTTCTTAAATTATCTTATCAAGCTGTTTAAATATTGAAAGGCATCAAATATTCATGTTCCCGGCAAATTCCTGGCCTCAATTGCCACAGCGTCCCAAGGAGCTTTGAGATGCTACAAGAATCCCAGGGATCAGAAGATGTTGAAAAATGGTCCACATGTGCAAATGTGCACGAGTGATTATGGTCTGATGCTGCAGAGCTGGGAAAATTCAATTCTCTGGGCTACAGTTTCCACAACTGAATGGCTAGCATGTTGGAAGAGGCAGGGGGGTTTAAAAAGACAATTATAGCTCCAAAAAGTTGGACTACGATGGGTTTTCTAATCCACTCAAAGTAGGCTTCTAGACTAGGTGAGATGAGAATTCAGATCAGTGCTCAGTCTTGGAAAGCCAATGAACGATGTTATGTAAGTCATCTGCACTGTAAAGTTAATGCCATTTGACACAAATTTAGCTGCCATGGTGCAATGCTAAGGAATCCTAGGAGTTGTAGTTTTACAAAGTCCTTTGCCTTCTCTGCCAAGCAGTGCTGATGCTTCACCAAACTACAGATCCCAGGTTGCCATAGTATTGAGTCATGGCAGTTAAAGTGGTGCCAAAGTGTAGATGCACCCACAATCTCTCAGCCTCAGGAGAATGGGCTTGGCCGACTTACCGGCCAAGCGGGTTGCGGGGCAGCGTTGTCCCCGCGCCATCTTCTTAGCCTAAGGGGCTTCTTCTCCCCATAAGCCCCTGGGGTGGCAGGACGGCTTCCCGCCATCCACGCCGGCCGGCCAATGAGGGGGCTGGCTCCGCCCTGCCCCCTCCCTGCTTCCGGCCGGCACACACGTCCGCCCGGGCAGCTTACTTAAGGCTGCCCGGGGACTGCCTCACCATGTGTAGCATGGCCGCTGGATCAGGCTGGCTTATCGCCCCTTGGTTGTATTGGGGATAATGCCCAGGCCCAGTGGGGTGCTCAGTTTCCGTGGATAGGCATTGGGCCGCTCGCACCCCAGGCTTGCAAACAACTATGGACTTTTCGTGGGGGCTGTCCTTACCTGATCCAGGATCCATGCATGGCCACCAACCCTATGTTCCTGTTTTCAATTGATTTGTGGCCATTTTTATCCAACCAATGGTGTCTGCATGTTGTTCTTGGCGCGAGGTGTGTCATAGCATGCAAAGCAATGGCAAACTCCCTCTGAACAAACCTTGCCAAGGCTACGGCACATTTACACAGTAGAATGAACACAGTTTGGTACTACTTTAACTGCCACAGCTCAATGATATGAATTCATGGGAGATGTAGTTTTGTGAAACACCAGTCCTCTTTGGGAGAGGAGCTAAAGACCTGGTGAGACTACTACTCCCAGGATTCTATAGCATACTGCCATGGCAGTTAAAGTAGTATCAAATTTCCATGCTCTGCAATCCTTGTCTAATGGTAGAGTATGGGTAACAAATTATCATCATCATAATCAAAAACAACAGCAACTGTTCTTTGACAGCTGACGTGCCTTTGACGTTGATTGAGATTATTGACATAGTTGGTCTTGAAAAGGTCCGTTGGTTTGTTTGGTTGCATGCTGCAAGTCGCTTCTGGTAAGAGAGAATCAGCCATCTACAAAGACGTTGCCCAGGGGATGCCTGGATGTGTTACCATCCTGTGGGGAGGCTTCTTTCGTGGCACAACCTGGGGATCATAACCAAACACAGTGAAGACATCTGCCCTTGTGCTTTGCCACTCTGCTGCTGAGTATGCATGCCCAGTGTGGATGGGGCTCTTAATCAGACATGCCACATTATCACAGGATGCCCAACACCGCTGGAGAAATTAAACTATTTAGCCAGTATTGCACCACCTGATATCCGCCAGGAAGTAGCAGCCAGCAATGGAAGGACCAAGGCATTGACATCTCTGGCCCATCCTCTGTTTGGATATCAGCCAGCATGCCAATGCCTTAAATAAAGAGATAGCTTTCTAAGATCTACAGAGATATTTTCAGGAACATCTCAGCAAGCGAGAATCCAAAAGTAGCAGGCTAAAACCCGGAACCTCAATCCATGGCTGATACCGGATGAGAGATTTCCCACTAGGACACACAGAAGACTGGACAAATTGGAAGGTGCTGAACAGACTGTATTCTGGCACCGTGAGGTGCAGAGCCAATCTTCAGAATGGGATTATAAAGTGTAGTCTACTTAGGAGACTCGCATGAAGAGCAAACCACAGACCACTTACTTACTACAGTGCAGTCTGAGCCCTGCCACATGCACAATGGAGGACCTCATTGCAGCAAAACCAGAGGCACTCCAAGTGGCCAGCTTCTGGTCAAGGACATTTAGTATAACGCCAAGTTTTTAACTTTATTTGTGTTTTTAAATACATGATAACTTTACCCTCAATTCGCTTCTGAAATGATAAATAAAATAAAATAAATATCATCATCATCATCATCAACAACAACCATGCGACGGAAAAAGGATTTTAGTGATGAGACGCTGAGAACTTGTGTTTTATGGCTTTTATTGCTTTTATATGATTTATATTATATGTAATGTTTTACCTGTATTTTATTATTTATTATTTATTTACTTTATTTATATTCTGCTCTTCTCACCCCGAAGGGGACTGAGAGCGGATTACAGGTAGACATACTTAGCAGACAATCCCTGCCGTTTCCACATACACAACATATAGACAAACAGAGGCAAACTCTGGCCACCAGGGGGAGCTGACGCACTCCTCATCTCTCAGCTTTCCCAGCGTCCCTTGTTGTTTCTTCCGCATTCCTCAGCGTTCCTGGAGTTGTTTAATGGCCTGATAATTCAGTCAAAATTTGCCTCGCCACTTAATGTGGTACCTTTATCTCCTACTTGACAGGTGCAACTGTCTTTTGGACTGCAAAGGTCGACAGCAGGCTACACTTAAAGGTCGAGCACCCACCTCGACCCGGGCAGGCCTCGAACTCATGACCTATTGGTCAGAGAGATATTACGTAGCTGACACTTAGCCAGCTGCGCCACATTCCCAGTGCAATGCCCCCCAAACAACAATTTTATGTTGTTTGGGGGACATTGACTGCCGACTGAAAACCACCTCGAGTCGCCTTCCGGCTGAGAGGGGCGGTATATAAATATGGTAAATAAATAAACTACTACTACACTGTAGAAATAATGCAGTTTGGCATCACCTTAACTGCCATGGCTTAATGCTATGGAATCATGGGAGTTGTAGATTTTATAAGGCCTTTAGCCCTCTCTGCCAAAGAGTGCTTATACCACCCTAAACTACAACTCCCAGAATTAATTTTCCAATCTCAATGCACCCCATGTTTGCAGTGGTTCTGTTCCTGAACATTTCTCTTAAACTGTAACCTTGAGTAATGCTAATTAATCTTCACAACTTATAAGTCTGTTTTGCATATCAGCCTCCGGAACTAGAGACTACATCTCACAGCATGCCCATCGGTTCACATTTTTCTGACCACAGATAGGAGAGCTGGGCAGGAGAGGTCACTTTATTTAATTGCATCGCCTTATAACATTTTTAAATCTACCTCCGTGCAAGATGTATGCACCTAGATCTGCTATTATAGGCAAATGTTTGCAGACAGGAAAGGGATTTAGAACGTCTTCAATCACGTCAAGGCTACGCACGCTGCTGAGAACAGGATAATCCTTGATTTTATTTTATTTTTATATCAAAGGCATATTAGGTCACACAGCTTTGTGGTTCTCTCTCGGTGGGGAGACAAAGTTCTCGGTTTTGCTAGGTATCAGAGGAACTAAGAACCAAAGCTTTTCCTCAGCCAGCTATGCCCTTTCTCCTTGATGTGTTTTAGTTTCCACCCTAGACCAATCCTTATAATAACAGTTGGTTCATTGCTATGATGGAGTGTGTACAAAGAGGTATATTGCTGAGTGAAGGCGGGCGTTGACCTGAGTTTTTGGAGTTGTAGTCCATCTAAATACAGAGAGCACTGTGGACTCAAACAATAATGGATCTGGACCAAATTTGGCATGAATATTAAATATGCCCAAATGTGAACACTGGTGGAATTTGGGGAAAATAGGCCTTGATATTTGGGAGCTCTAATTGCTGGGATTTATAGTTCACCTACAATCAAAGAACACTCTGAACCCCACCACCATAGAATTGGGTCAAACTTCCCACACAGAACCACCATGACCAACAAAAATACTATGTTTTCTGATGGTCATTGGTGAAGGCCTAAGAATACCACTATTTGCACTTCAATCAAAGCACCTAGGGATTCTTGAAGCAACGCAGACACCAAATCTGGCCTTACTTGGAGTTCAATGAAATGATGCAATAATAAAATCCTAGAGTTGGAAGAGACCCCAAGGGCCACCCAGTCTGACCCCCGACTTTGCAGGAAAAAAAACACTCCTGACACATAGCCATTCAGCCTCTGCTTAAAAACCTCCAAAGGAGACTCGTGTTCTTCCAGAGTTTTCTGTGGCCATCAGAAGACTCTGGAGAAGTGCAGAAGTGGCTTTATTCCCATTAAAGTTCATCGTTGTTTACTGTAGTGAGCCTTCAAGTCGTTTCCAACTTATGACAAACAAGTAAGGAGTTGAACCTGGGTCACCAACACTCAAATCAGTAGCCTACACTGTCTCTCCTAAAACTTCTGTGTGTGTGTGTGTGTGTGTGTGTGTGTGTGTGTCAAAGTGTGTGTATAGATTTGTTTGTCCTGCTCTACCATAAAGTCTGTTGCCAGGTGAAGTGGCCCTCTGTGATAATCTATATAAATAAAAATGTTATGTTCGTTTGTGGGATTAACATAACTCAAAAACCACTGGACAAATTTGTCAATAATAAATCATACAGAGCCAGGTTGGAACTATAAAAGTTCTTTTATTTGTAAAGAAAGCAAAGCATTTTACCAGAGCTTTCTACAGCCTGTGTCTCAAAGCACATCCATCATGGCGACTGGAGTGTTTTCTTATCTACAAATGTTTGCATTCCAAAGGTTGAACATACGGGAACTTTGCTTCTGCCACACACATGAACTCTCCTTCTCCGGTTAACTCTATAATGGCCTAACTATATCACACAGCTTAGAAAATAGACACATTTAACAGAAAACATTTTAAGCTCATTTTGTCATACATTCTAGCACTGACAAAATTGACACCAAATCTGGACACAATACACTTATCAGGCCAACGAATGACCATCACTCATAAAAGTACTGAAAAACAAAGCGGAAGGGACTTCAAAAGCCAAAAAATTTAAAAGACGCTACAACGCATGTGCAAAAATGACTCCCCCTGGCAAAATACACACAATAGCATATCCACACTCTTTTTCAGACTACAGCTCCCAGCATCCCTTAGACCAGGCCCTTTAGGAGAGGAATATGATGCAAATGCACTGCTTCTAAGCTGCAAGCTTTCTTCTCCTTGGATTTCTTTGAGAGCATCCCAATCCCTGTATATTTCCTATTTCCTATTCCTGGACCGCAACTCCCAGCAATCCTCCAGATAGATAAGATAGATAGATTAGATATAAATAGATAGGTAGGTAGGTAGGTAGGTCGATCAGGAGGACTGATGGGAGTTGCAGTCCAAGAATAGATAGAGAAGGAAGAAAGGGGGGAGGAAGGAAAGAGGAAGAGAAGGAAGGAAGGAGAGAAGGAAAGAAGAAAAAGGAAGGAAGGAAAGAGGGAGGGTAGGTAGACCACAGCAACGCGTGGCAGGGGACGGCTAATAATAATAATAATAATAATAATACACTTTATTTTCTGCTTTATTTCCCTGGAGGGACTCAGAGCGGATTATAGTACATATAAAGTAAACCTTCAATGCCATTTTACACAAACAATGACATACACAGGTAAGATAAAGGCCTTCCTTCCCCTTCTTCCATCTCCGCCGTCTGGAGGTGCTGCTCAACTTCCGGCAATGGGGAGGTGCTCTTGTTCCATTTTCCATGTCAAAGGAGCCTGCTGTCTGTAGACATCTCTGATCTTTTTGTCAGCATGTCTGCATCGGGTGCCCTTTCAGCTTCCCATAGAGGCGTTGCCTATTGATCTACTCTCATTGCATGCTTTCAAACTGCTAGGTGGGCAGAAGCTAGAACTGACAGTGGGGAGCTCACCCTGACTCGCAGCTTCGAACTGTTGACCCTCCAATCAGCAGCCTTTCCTGGAGCTAGTGGCTTTAATCACTGTGCTACCGCGACCCCTTGGAAAGAAAGGTGGCATGTGTATGAGGCAGGCATGTAGCCAGGGGGGGGGCTAAGGGGGCTTCAGGCCCCCCCCAAATTCTCAGGGTGGTCCGTGAAAAGACCTTACTGGTACATTATTTAAACTGTTATGTCTATTCATATCATGATCTGATCACCATGCTCATTATATCCCACATTAATAGGGTTATTGGGATAACAATACAAAAGGTTTGCTAGGGTAGACCCTCTTCCACCCAGTCTCAGCCCCCCGAACCAAACTCAGCCCCGAATCAAAATCCTGGCTACGGCCCTGGTATGAGGGGAAGGAAGGAAGGAAGGAAGGAAGGAAGGAAGGAAGGAAGGAAGGAAGGAAGGAAGGAAGGAAGGAAGGAAGGAAGGAGGAAGGGGGCAGAAGTAAAGAAGAAGGGAGGGAGAAGGGAAGAAAGAAAAAGGAGGGGGAAAAGAAAGGAAGAGAAAGGAAAGTGGAAAATATATGGAGGGGAAGAAAAAAGAGAAAGAAGGGTTGAAAGAATAGGGTCAGCTGCTCCTCTGACACCCGGCCAATATATGATAGTGCTAAAATATGTTGGTCGGTTATAATTTTAATTATTTGATTATGCTAACCGTTTTACTTTTAGCCATATTTCTTGGCGGGATAAAATGAAATATTAGGAATAATATTAGGAAAGGCGGAATTAAGTAAATTATTTGAAAGACTATCCCTGGCCTGTGCCTTCTTTCCTCAGATGGAAGGTTCTGATGAACCCACACCCCGCTGAGTACTTCAAACACAATAAAACACAATGAAACCAAATCCCTTACTTTTGCCTTATCTGCTTCATACCCTTTATGTGAATCCCATTGCCACATTCACCCTATGAAGACCTACAAATATTATTGCCAATGTTAGTTATGTGCTTCACGGGATTGTAGCAAGGGGGGATGACAAAAAATTAATCACTTTTATTTTCAACTAATGACCTCAAAAGGGAAAATATTCTGGTACTTAACTGTGAGTGGAGATAAAACAAAGGTGGCACCCAGAAATGCAGCTTAATTGGGATTCTGCAGACTTCCTGGCAAAACAAGCCATCACTTATACCACATAGATTTCTAATGTCAATGGTAAATCTTTTTGACAGCAGGATCTTTGCACAGCAGCCATTAACTTACTGCTTTGCACCTATCAAGAAAAGGGTATCAAGGAAAGAGGCCCTTTATATGCTTTCCTTGCAACTGGACACTCTAAAAAATGCTCATCAGTTGAGAAATATGCAGTTAGCGGTTTGCATAGGCCACTTCCACACAGCCGAATAAAATCCTACATTATCTGCTTTGAACTGGAATATATGGCAGTGTGGACTTAGATAACCCAGTTCAAAGCAAATATTGTGGGATTTTCTGCCTTGATATTCTGAGTTATATGGTTGTGTGGAGGAGTTCTTAGAGAAATGTCATATAGTGTTGGGGAACAAGCATTTTTTCTTCTCAGTGTGCCAAGAACTGCTAGCATATTTATTTCCATTGTCTTAAATGGGATTTCACCAGGGACTAGTAGCCAATGGTTGTGACCACAACAATGTGTAGCACTACTTTCTCTAACCATCTATAGCTGTGGTTCTCAAAGTGGGAGGTATCACCCCCTGGTGGGCGGTGGGACGTTCCAAGGGGGCGGTGGGAGGCTCCAAAGATTTTGGGGGGCACTGAGCCCCTGTAAGGGGGCGATGGGAAAGGAAAGGGCTGTGTGCATGTGTATGCGGTTCGCAGGACTGTGCGTTGTGGGTGGAGTTGAGGAGAGCAAGGGGGCGGGTGCTGCGGTTTCCAGGCAGTGCCCCCTTGCTCTCCTCAACTCCGCACACGGCGCACACGGCCAATGGGTATTCCAACTGGAAGGCACACACACTTGTGCGTTTGTGAGTGTGCATCTGCCAGTTGGAATACCCGAGCAGGCGTTGCCTGGAAACCACAGTGCGTAGCGCACAGTCTTATGCGCTGTGGGCGGAGTTGAGGAGAGCAACGGGGCGGGCACTGGGGTTTCCAGGCAACGCCTGCCCAGGTATTGCAACTTGGAGGAACACACACTCGCAGCGTCCGCTCTCTCTCATTACCTGGAGCTGCCATGAGTCATCTATTGCAGTGTTTCTCAACCAGTGTGCCGGGGCACACTAGTGTGCCGTGAGCAATCATCAGGTGTGCCGTGGGAAATTGGAACCTCCAGGAAAGGGGGGGGGGGGGATCTAGTGAGTTGAAGTATAAAAACCCTAAGAAACCTACCTCGATAAAGGCACAAAATTACAACCACCACCCCCCTTCCCACCCGTTGTCTACTTCAGTGTTTCTCAACCAGTGTGCCGGGGCATACTAGTGTGCCGTGAGCAATCATCAGGTGTGCCGTGGGAAATTGGAACCTCCAGGAAGGGGGGGGGGGAGAGTCTAGTGAGTTGAAGTATAAAATCCCTAAGAAACGTACCTCGATAAAGGAACAAAATTACAACCACACCCCCTCCCCACCCGTTGTCTACTTGGTCTCCCTCTCCATGCATTGGGAAGGCCCGCCTCCCTTTCCCCAAGTAGAGACCTCCTCTTGCCTCCTGGGGGTTCTGTGTGGGAACTTTGGCCCAGTTCTATCATTGGTGGGGTTCAGAATGCTCTTTGATTGTAGGGGAACTATAAATCCCAGCAACTACAACTCCCAAATGTCAAGGTCTATTTCCCCTGAACTCCATCTGCGTTCACATTTGGGCATATTGAGCATTCATGCCAAGTTTGGTCCTGATCCAACATTGTTTGAGTCCACAGTGCTCTCTGGGTGTAGGTGAACCACAACTCCAAAACTCAAGGTCGATGCCCACCAAACTCTTATAGCATTTTCTCTTGGTTATGGGAGTTCTGTGTGGGAAGTTTGTGCCTTTCTGCCATTCCTGCCAGGATATCTATGTTGAGTTCATCGAAACAGGCCCAGGTTTCACACCGAGTGTATAAATACATTTAAAAACATACTAACTATATGTATGACTGTGTTAGAGTGTCATTTGGTGTCATTTTGGTTGGTGGTGTGCCCCAGGATTTTGCAAATGTAAAAAGTGTGCCGCGGCTCAAAAAAGGTTGGGAAACACTGATCTATTGTATATGGAGTATTCTCCCATTACTATGCATTGGCACCAGTATTGCAGTTGATGACTCCAACTGGGAAGATCACACTCAAGTAAAGTGACACCACACAGATCAAACTCATCAATGTTTCAGTCCATCCACTACTTGGATCAAAATATTGGGTCATATAGTGATCTGTTTCCATATATCTTTCTGTTTAATTGCTATTTTATAAAATTAAAAATTAATTTCTAGGGGGGCGGTGAGCAAATTTTTTTCTTGAAAGGGAGCGGTAGGCCAAAAAAGTTTGAGAACCACTGATCTATAGTAATGGTGGCTTACAATATTCTTATATACTGAAATTGAAGGGAAATAGCGAGCAGAATGCCAAAACAATTCAGAAAATATATGCCACCTAAAAAAAATAGAAAGAACTGTTTTCCTATAGTAGATTGTCCCAGAAAATGGTGGACATTCTAGCTTTGGTGGTCTTTCAACAAAGGTGGGATGGGCATCTTTTAGGAGTGTTTTCATTGTTAAGAGAGGGTTGGGCAGATGTAGGTGTAGGTGAACTACAACTTCCAAACTCAAGGTCAATTCCCAAAAACCCCTTCAATACTTTCTGCTGGTAATGAGTTCAATATGCCAAGTTTGGTTCAATTCCATTGTTGCAAGAGTTCAGGGTGCTCTTTGTTTGTGTGTTTAACTATAAATCCCAAAAACTGTAACTCCCAAATGTCAAGGTCTATTTTCCCCAAACTCCATCTATGTTCACATTTGGGCATATTGACTATTCATGCCAAGTTTGCTCCTGATCCAACATTGTTTGAGTCCACAGTGCTCTCTGGATATAGGTGAACTACAACCCAAAAAACTCAAGGTCAATGCCCACCAAACTCTTATAGCATTTTCTCTTGGTTATGGGAGTTCTGTGTGGAAGTTTGTGTCTTTCTGTCATTCCTGCCAGGGATATCTATGTTGTGTTCATCGAAACAGGCCCAGGTTTCACACTGAGTGTATGAATACATTTTAAAACATATTAACTATATGTATTACTGTGTTAGAGTGTCATTTTGTGTCATTTTGGTTGGTGGTGTGCCCCAGTAAATGTAAAAAATGTGCCGCAGCTCAAAAAAGGTTGGGAAACACTGCCATAGGCTAAATTCAGACAATAATTGCTGATCAGAACCACAAGCCCATCTCGAACCACAAGGAGAGGCAGGCAAGAAATAAAATAATAATAATAATAATAATATACCAACAGGGGCGGTCCTACAAGATAGGCCAAGTAGGCGGCCGCCTAGGGCGCCATTTGGGAAGGGGGCGCCATCCTGGCCGCATGGGGCGCCATCCTGGCCCTGCCGATGTTCCTCAGACAGTGCTGCAGCTGCCTGCTTTTTGACCCCGGCCTTGTGCGCTCCGATGCCACTTCTGGGCACGCGTGGAGCTTTTCACGCAGGCGCAGTTGTTCTGGAGCTGAAGTTGAGTGCAGGAGCAACTGCACATGCGCAAAAACCTCCGCGCATGCCCAGTAGCTCCCTTGCGCAGAAGCCTGTAAGCAAAGCACTCCCTATCGGGCAGGCAGGGAGTGCTTCCCCTCTCCCTTTGTCTCCGCCGTGCGCGCGTGTTTGCAGGGAAGGAGAAAAGAATCAGTGAAGGAAGTGTAAGGGAAGGAATGAATGAAGGGCTTTCCTCCTCCTCCTCTGTGACCTCTTCTCTCCCTCCTTCCTTTCTTCGGCTCTATTTCTGTCTAGACCTGAGGGGCCTGAGGCTATGAGGAGTTGTGGGGGTTGG
The DNA here is from genome assembly GCA_030556195.1 of Anolis apletophallus. NCBI lineage: Eukaryota > Metazoa > Chordata > Lepidosauria > Squamata > Anolidae > Anolis > Anolis apletophallus. The sequence goes on along the minus strand of JARBWK010000003.1, from coordinate 31,590,936 downwards.
AGGCCAAAACACTTAGAAGGCGGGAGGGAGGGCCCAAGTTTGCCCAGGCCGCGCTGCCTGTATCCGACCTCATTTGAACATTTTGGCTGTTTTTCTATTTACATTTACATTGGGATCCTAATTTTGGACTCCTATGAATTATGAGTCGGGTGATAGGTAATATATTCTGATTTTGATGCATTTACATTGCATTTCTTGTTGATTATTATACAGTTTTGCTTAATATTGTCATACAATATAATACAAATACAATATAACAATAGAATAATGATATATTTTATATTACATGTAATATTACAAACAATATTGTAGTATAGTGGTATTGTACAAAATAGTAATATATAATATTTTATTTTACTTTATTTTGGGTTATTTGAGTTTTATAGGAGTAATGAAAATATTTAGTAGAGGATAATTTTATTTAAATAAATAATTTTATTATTTTATAATAATAATATAATAGAATGTTACATTATATTATAATGTCAATATATTATAATATAATTATATTGTAATGTAGTATAATATAATTATGATATAATATAGTATGAGTATGGTATAATATATTGTATATACATTGATACAATATAATACTACTAATGGTATTGTGATATTATACGGTAATTGTATATTGGTTTTACATGGGGGGCGGCAAAAGAATGTTTTTTGGGGGCACCAAAATAATGTTCGCCTACCATTTAAAATTACCTTAGACCGCCCCTGTATACCAATATATTCCTTGATCGAATCAGAACTGGAACAGCTAGTCTTCTGGACTACCTTGGTGAGGTATGGGGATATTTCCCAACATATTCCTTCTTAACAGATTGGGAGGGTTTTGGGAACAGATGTGGGGACAGAGGAAATAGTTATAAGCGGAAGACAGCAACATCTGGACTAGAGATGTTCAACTCTGTGAAGTCCATTTCTAAGCAAATTGTTAGATTTGCTCATCAAAAATTGTTCCGAGATTTAAAGATTAGTCTTTTTAAAAACAGAAACATGCACCTGTGCTTCTTGGTGCATATTTTCCTAAACCTCAAGTTTACAAGGACAGAAATTTCAGTCCAGATGGCTATATTTCATAGCAGTGTAAAGCACGAAACATTAATGGTGGATTAAATAAACTAGGTATTAATTCTATCTTGTATGGATCAAAGTTTGGCAAGTTACTTTTAGAACATGCAGGTTTACTTCAGTTAACAAAGTTGTTATGTTCCAGGGGTTTACTTCTTTAACCGAAACTTTGGAACCAGGGGTAGAAATAACATGGAAAGAATATACTGTATTCCTGTAAAGAAGAGCAGCTCCACATGTTTTATTTATAAATAATGTTATGCACATGTGCAATACAATTACCAGGTCAGGTAAACAAAACATTGATTGCCTTCCAGATGTGGTGTCTTGGCAGTGGGTCCGTAGATGGCTGTGGAGCCCTATTCTTGATCCGCATGTTCTCCCGCAGTGAGGACATCGGTTTCCAGATGGAAGGCGGTCCCCTTCAAGGTTGGTTTGACATGCCTTCTGCTCAGTATGTTTCTCCCTTTCACCCTCCATTCGTGCCTCTTCAAATTCCGCAGCACTGCTGGTCATAGCTGACCTCCAGTTAGAGTTCTCAAGGGCCAGGGCTTCCCAGTTCTCAGTGTCTGTGCCACAGTTTTTGAGGTTGGCTTTAAGCCCAACTTTAAATCTCTTTTCCTGTCCACCAACATTCCATTTCCCATTCTTGACTTGGGAGTAGAGTAACTGCTTTGGGAAATGATGATCGGGCATTGAGACAACATGGCCACTCCAGCGGAGTTGATAGCGGAGGACCATCGCTTCAGTGCTGGTGGTCTTTGCTTCTTCCAGCAAGCTGACATTTGTCCGCCTGTCTTCCCAAGAGATTTGCAGGATTTTTCAGAGGCAGCACTGACGGAATACACGCAACCCTGATTATATAAGCATGTCTGCTAGGGTTGTTAGTTTGATTTTTTTGGTATATTCTTATTTGGTATTAATTTTACAGTTAGGCTGTTTTATATTGTTTGATGTATCCCATTTTATTGTAATTTGTTGATATGTTTCTTTGTTGGCATTGAATGCTTGCTATATGTGTTGGAAACCACCCTGAGTCACCTTGGGGAGATAGGACAGTCTATAAATAAAGTTGTATTATTATTATTTTTATATAAAATAGGTTAGTGTTTTCCAACCAGTGTGCCAGGGCACTCTAGTGTGCCATGAGTGTGCCATGAGCGATCATCAGGTGTGCCTATCTTGGGGAAATTGGAACCTCCAATACCCTTACTTATTAAAGGAGTGCCGCTACATCACAGTACAAAATGCACAATTAATCATACATAATCATACGCGAAAAACACATTCAAAGTACCCAATCCTGCTGGAGAAAATCAAAAGTCTTACATAAGGTAGTTCTCTCTACAGAGAGCGGAGGAGTTGCGAACCAGGAAGTAGCAAGTTCACGGAGTGCTCCTCTACGGAAAACTCATGATATTTGATGAAATCACGGAATTGAGCGCAAAAAAAAAGTGTATCCTCACAATGTTATCCAATGTCAGTTCCGGGATCCAAACAATAACACAGTCAGTTTGTGGACAATTTAAAGAAGCAGCACCATAATCATAGCGACAAGGTAGAAAATTACGTAATCACATATATTCAAACCGCCAGAGGCTGAAGATAGATGTGGCAATGGAATCGAAAGCTGGCATGGGCAGGCTTGGACCTTCCGGGTGTTTTGGACTCCGGCTCCCACCATTCTCAACAGCCTGAGGCCCTTTTCTGCTTAAGTGGCTGAGGGGAGGGAAGGAAAGGGGCCTCAGGCTGTTGGGAATTGTGGGAGTTGAAGTCCAGGGCACCCGGAGGGCCGAAGTTTTCCCATGACTGATAGCTGTTGAGCAAGACCTTCGTGTGTGTCTTTCTGCCATTCCTGCCAGGATATCTATGTTGTGTTCATCGAAACAGGCCCAGGTTTCACACTGAGTGTATAAATACATTTTAAAACATATTAACTATATGTATTATTGTGTTACAGTGTCATTTTGTGTCATTTTGGTTGGTGGTGTGCCCCAATATTTTGTAAATGTAAAAAGTGTGCGACGGCTCAAAAAAAGGTTGGGAAACACTGAAATAGGTATAAAATCAAACATTTACTGACAACAAATTAGTGTTTGCAAGACTTCTTAAACAGGTTGATGTCTCCTTTTTATGAAATATTTATTTACCCTATTTATGCCCTGCCTTTCTCTACCCCTGGGAGGACTCAAGGCAGCTTACATATGGCAATTATTAAATACCTTAAACACATATAAACATTAAGCTTACAGTGGAAGTATATTCTGCAGAGTCCACTGTGACACACTGCACATTTTTGCTAACCTGTTCCTGTAATGTCTAAAATAGTCACTAAGGAGCATTTAGAAAATCTTTACTCTTGCCAATTTTTCACAACCCAGGGATCGAGACCCATTTGGGATCAGGACCCACAGTTTAAAAAGCAGTGAACTAGAGCAGTGTTTCCCAACCTTTTTTGAGCCACGGCACACTTTTTACATTTGCAAAATCCTGGGGCACACCACCAACCAAAATGACACAAAACGACACTCTAACACAGTCATACATATAGTTAATATGTTTTAAAAATGTATTTATACACTCAGTTTGAAACCTGGGCCTGTTTCGATGAACTCAACGTAGATATCCTGGCAGGAATGGCAGAAAGACACAAACTTCCCACACAGAACTCCCATAACCAAGAGAGAATGCTATAAGAGTTTGGTGTGCATTGACCTTGGGTTTTGGAGTTGTAGTTCACCTACACCCAGAGAGCCCTGTGGACTCAAACAATGTTGGATCAGGACCAAACCTGGCATGAATACTCAATATGCCCAAATATGAGCGTAGATGGAGTTCAGGGGAAATAGATCTTGACATTTGGGAGTTGTAGTTGCTGGGATTTATAGTTCCTCTACAATCAAAGAGCATTCTGAACCCCACCAATGATAGAACTGGGCCAAACTTCCCACACAGAACCCCCAGGAGGCAAGAGGAGGTCTCTACTTGGGGAAAGGGAGGCGGGCCTTCCCAATACATGGAGAGGGAGAGACCAAATAGACAACCGGGGGTGTTTGTAATTTTGTGCCTTTATCGAGGTAGGTTTCTTAGGGTTTTTATACGTCAACACACTAGACTCCCCCGCGTGGGAGGTTCCAATTTCCCACGGCACACCTGATGATCGCTCACGGCACACTAGTGTGCCCCAGCACACTGGTTGGGAAACACTGAACTAGAGCATCTGGTATTCGTTGGCTATCTCCCACCCAAGTATAAACCACAGCCGACCTTGTTTAGCTTCCAAGATCAAATAAGATTTGATATTTTGAGCCCTGGATAATGGTATACAGTTTATGTCCATGGAATTGTTTTGAGTGAAGCAGGAACAGAATAGCTAAGATAGATTTTCTCTTACGGCTAAGTGTGGGTCATTGGATAAATGACAAAATCTCTCCCTTATTGTTGTGATCTATTCCTGATACGGCAGGTAGAAGTTTGACAGGAGCAATGTTCCTGGCATAGAAATATAATACTATAGCAGCAGGCATGTAGCCAGGGGGGGGGCTAAGGGGGCTTCAGCCCCTCCCCCCAAATTCTCAGGGTGGTCCGCAAAAAGGCCCTACTGGTACATTATTTAAACTGTTATGTTTATTCATATCATGATCTGATCACCATGCTCATTATATCCCACATTCATGGGGCTATTGGGATAACTATACAAAAGGTTTGCTAGGGTAGACCCTCTTCCACCCAGTCTCAGCCCCGATCAGCCCCGAATCAAAATCCTGGCTAAGCCCTGTAAGCAGGTGTATATCCAACTTTTCAAATGAACTATATGATTGACTGTCCAGTCCATATCTGATCTAATGATAAAGGATTCTAAGAAGAGAGAAGAGAGACCTTGAAGCTCCCCTACAATGGCGAGATATATTGCATTTCTATTTACAATAAAACCATTGTTTCCAGATTTATTAAAGTTATTGTTTCATTTCGTTTATTAATATCCTTCTTTTACTCCAGTGCATGAACCAAGGAGGCTTCCATAAACACTGGGGAAAAATCCAGTCCAAATAGAAAAACCAACTGTACATAGGAATTTCTCTGTGTGTGTATCTTATGCAAACCTTATCTTTTTAGATAATATGTTAATGGCAGTGATTTTTTAAAATGGTCAGTTTCAATTTCATTGTCTGAGTTTTCAATGCATGTTTCCATTCTATCTCATCTACATACCTCTCTTCTTTTTTTGGCAGTGTGTAATTTTCATTCCATCCCTCTTGCTTATCAGATTGGGAGGCCTCTTTTTCCTGTACAACAGGTTCCTACATATTTTGATGCACATTTTCCAACATACATCTCTGTGTTAATTTTTTTCTAGTGGAAATATAGTTTTTTTTATTTGCATTGAGAAAAACATGGGCATGTTCTATATTTTTCAGATGTATGTGATTTTACTCATCCACATTCTAACAATACGGGCGTGTTTCTGTACATATTTTTCCCCTGAGAAATGCATAGCGACCTGTATTTCATTGGAAAGATATGTTATATCCTGCAGTTATTGATTGATTGATTGATTGATTGATTTACTGTATGTATTTATATATCACTTTTCTCACCCCTGGGAGGACTCAAAGCAGTTTCCAACATAATCGTAAAATAAAAATTCAAATTATTTATTTATTTATTTATTATTCATTTTTGTATACCGCTCCTTCCAGCAGGCTCAGGGCGGTTTACATGGTGCGACATACAGTATCGCGATACAATTTAATATAGCATACTAAAAGCATAAAATATAAAAGCATAAAACAATTAAAATACGTAAACTACAGCCCAGAACATGCGTTTATAGGAGTTAGCGGAGAATTCTAGCTTATGTCTGACTTCATAGGCCGGTGAGGTTAGAAGCTTGTTTGAACAAAAAAGTCTTGCAAGCTCTCCGAAACGGAGCTAATTCAGTGATGGCGCGAACCTCGTCCGGCATGGAGTTCCAGAGAGATGGTGCAGCCACATAGAAGGCTCTCGATCTCGTTGATGATAGCCGACAGGAGTGGATCGACGGGACTAGCAGGAGGTTTTGTTCTTCTGAGCGTAGAATACCTGAATATTTCTTGCTAGGACTAACAGATACAGGCAACCCAAATAAAGACATTCTTATCTTTACTTACTTACTTACTTACTTAGGCGATCCCTCGTTGTCCAAGTAAGATTGTCCTCCAAGTTCAGGATTGTTGTGACTTTTCCGGGCTGTATGGCCATGTTCCAGAAGCATTCTCTCCTGACGTTTCACCTGCATCTATGGCAGACGTCTTCAAAGCTTGTGAGGTCTGTTGCAAACTAGGAAAATGGGGTTTCTCTATCTGTGGAATGTCTAGGGTGGGAGAAAGAACACTTGTCTGTTCGTCTGTTTGAGGTAGGTGTGAATGTTTCTATTGGCCACTTTGATTAGCATTTAATGTCCCAGCAGTTTCAAGGTCTGGCTTCTTATTGGCTGGGGGAATCCATTGTTGTGAGGTGATTACATAGGGGTGGTTGATCCATTGAAAAATTTGATTCTAAACTCGCGGGGGGGATTTCCTTTGCTGGGTCGTTATAGAAATTATTCCGAAAAATTTCAAGTAAATTTCATAATTGAAACGTAATTAATAATGAATTTTCATTATTATTCGTTATGCCAGCTGGGAGGGAAGAATGGAGGGCAAGCCCTGCACTCTTCCCTCCCTCCCCCACCAGCTTAGAATCATCGCGGATTAAATTTAATCCGGAATGCCTCTGAGGTGGTGGGGAAAGGAAGGTAGGTGTGGATGCAAGGCATCCACACACACCCCTTCCTTTCCCCGCCACCTCAGAGGCAGCAGGGAAAGGAAGGGAGGTGTGTGTGGCTGCTTCCAAAGCGCTCGCTTCAGCTCTTAGCTGGTGAGAGGAGAAAGGAAGGTGCTGCTGCCCTCCAGTCTCGTCTCGCGAGTTGAGAACTGAGGAGGGGGAAAATGGCCTAATAACATGCCCTTTACCCAAAAAAAATGGGGATCCCGGGTTCAGTTTTGAAACTTCACTTCCGGGTTGGATGCCAAGGGTCGATATAGGGTCAAAATAATTTCAAATACGAATTATTAACGGGTTTCAAAGTATTTAAATTGGATATATCCACCCCTAGTGCTTAGCTGACCTCAATTGTTTCTTGTCTGGAATTCCTCTGTTTTTGAGTGTTGTTGTTTATTTACTGTTATGAATTTAGGGTTTTTAAAATACTGTTAGCCTGATTTTGTTCATTTTCATGGTTTCCTCCTTTCTGTTGAAATTGTCCACATGCTTGTGGATTTCAATGGCTTCTCTGTGTAGTGTGACATGGTAGTTGTTGGAGTGGTTCAGCATTTCTGTGTTCTCAAATAATATGCTGTGTCCAGGTTAGTTCATCAGGTGCTCTGCTATGGCTGACTTCCCTGGTTGAAGTAGTCTGAGGTGCCTTTCATGTTCCTTGATTCGTGTTTGGGCAATGCTGCGTTTGGTGGTAGACTCCACAGCTGCATGGTATATGGTAGACTCCTCTGGATACATGCACTTCCTTCTTTTTTTATCACTATCTCATCAGATATCTAGCATCTGTCTGGGGGCCCTTCCACACAGCCCTATATCCCATAATATCATGGCACAAAATCCCACATTATCTGAGTGCGGACTCCGATAACCCAGTTCAAAGCAGATATTCTCGGATTTCCTGCTTTGATATTCTGGGATATAGGGCTGTGTGGAAGGACCCTGAGTCTACAAAGGTAGCTGCGAGGAGGAAATAGGACAAGGCTCCGGTGTTTTTCATAATTATGTGGAAACGAGCATTTAAGCAGTATCAGGGTGGACAAGTGGGGAATTATTAAATATTGGGCAGGGCATAGATTATAGCTCAGCCCCAGAAGTCAACTTACCAGGTCAGATGTTGAGCAGAAGTCATGCCATACTGTCCCCCTTGACAATATCGCCTTCACATTGGCTGCAATTACTCCGTTTACTTCTCTGTTCTTGCCAAGATTTTTTATACATTGTGCCATAACATTATCTCAGTGTCAGTGTTTTAGGCCAGTGTTTTTCAACCTTTTTTGAGCCGCAGCACATTTTTTACATTTGCAAAATCCTGGGGCACACCACCAATTAAAATGACACAAAATGACACTCTAACACAGTTATACATATAGTTAATATGTTTTTAAATGTATTTATACACTCAGTATGAAACCTGGGCCTGTTTTGATGAACACAACATAGATATCCTGGCAGGAATGGCAGAAAGACACACACAAAGGTCTTGTTGAACAGCTGTCAGTTATAGGAAAACTTCGGCCCTCTGGGTGCTTTGGACTTCAACTCCCACCATTCCTAACAGCCTGAGGCCCTTTCCTGCTTAAGTGGCTGAGGGGGGAAAGGAAAAGGGTCTGAGGCTGCTAGGAATGGTGGGAGTTGGAGTCCAAAACACCTGGAAGGTCCTAGTTTGCCCATGCTAGCTTTCGATTCCATCGCCACATCTATCTTCAGCCTCTGCCTGTTTGAATATATGTGATTATCTACGTGATTTTCTACCTTGTCATTATGATTATGGTGCTGTTTCTTTAAATTGTCTGCAAACTGACTGTGTTATTGTGCGGATTCCGGAACTGACATTGGATAACATCACGAGGATACACTTTGTTTTTTGCACTCACTTCCGCGATTTCATCAAATATCGCAAGTTTTCCATAGAGGAGCGCTCCGTGAATTCGCTACTTCCTGGTTCGCAACTCCTCCGCTCTCTGTGGCGACCACGCCGAACTACCTTATGGAAGACTTTTTATTTTCTCCAGTGTACTTTGAATGTGTTTTTTGCATATGATTATGTATGATTAATTGTGCATTTTGTACTGTGACGTAGCGGCGCTCCTTTAATAAGTAAGGGTATTGGAAGTTCCTATTTCCCACAGCACACCTGATGATCACTCACGGCACACTAGTGTGCCACGGCACACTGGTTGGGAAACACTGTTTTAGGCAACCTCTGGAGAGGGGGGAGAAACTGGCACATATGTATCATCCATTGTAATAGGAATCCTCTAGAAATGACAGCAGAGTTCGTGCTTTCTTGGTAAACTGCAATTGTTATTAATCTGGGAACTGCATGGCCACTCATCTGTGCCTTTCCCTTTCCCAAAATATGTGACTCTTAAACTCCTATCATGACAGACATGATGTATATTGTCTTGAACCGAGTCCAAATGACTTTACAAACAAACCCTTGACCTCTAAGGAATTAAAAATAAAGGTATTCTTAAAAATAAACTGCTGGGAACTTGGTGAAGACAGAGGTTGTTGGGGGGTTTTTTGAACAAGTTTTTCCATGTGTATTTAGCGGGTCTTGATTACTGTACAAATATTTTGAGAAGAAGCCGCCAACGAGTGAAAAGATATACTAGAGATTGAAGCCGTTTTAAGTAGTACACTGTAAGCCTAAGCATCAATTTTTCATGGTTGCATATACTAGTCTCAAATGATTTGTTCCAGCAAGCCATGAAAAGTAATATGTTGCCTTACCGTTGCTTGGAAAGGTGGGGGAGATAGAGCTTTGGTGGCATGGAATAAAGGTTGCAAAAAGGTGCCAGGAAGAAAGGGTAGCGCTTTTTTTATCGCTTATGTGTTGGGTGAAGCTGAAAGCTGCCAGATAGCTTCTTTTCGACAGCTTGGTGTTACTGTTGGGAACAGATCCATGTATGGAAGCAAAAGCAGAAAAGCCGAGATAAGCTGCGATCCAGCTATGCAAACCATGTTTAGAGACACTTAAAGGACAAGCGACCAAACTGCTTTGTTTCTAGCAAAACTAAAGAAGCGTTTCATACGAGCATCTCCGTCCCTTCGGCTCTGCATAAGGAGAACCGCTGAGACTTGACAAGGGTAAGTGAGAAAATCAAGAGAGCTCATTTGGGGCATTTCTGTGAATGTGGAACTTCTGAAATTCCCAGAACAACAGAATATACATTGAAGGGTTGAGAATGTTTTTTTAAGAGTGAGAGATTTTGGCTGAAGTTTAAAAGGGGAGCAACTTTCCTGAGGAGGAAACCGAAAAGGTGACAAGAAGGAGCAAGATCTCTCTCTCGGCATAACTTCGCGAACGAAGATTCTTAGGAAAGACTCATCCCACGCTTTTTACAAGCGCGTTGATGACTAAAAAGGCCAATCTTAGATAGGCAAGTTCGGTTGCAGAAAGCACAGCAGAAAGTCTCCTTGGGTGATGTTGTTTCCAAGTTATGGTTCTTTCTGCATTGTCGTTTCTCTTCAAAAGAGGCCGCAGCATTGTGGATAGTGCGTCTCCATGCCTCCCGATTTGAGGATACCAGTACCAATAATAGTGGGTCCTCCCCCTATGATGGGTTTTTCAATTGGCTAAATCAGCAGCATTGCTTATATGTCTAAGGGCCATTCCACAGAGCCCAGAATATCAAGGCAGAAAATCTCACAATATCTGCTTTGAACTGGGTTATCAGAGTCCACACTCAGATAATGTGGGATTTTCTGCCTTAATATTCTGGGGCTGTGCGAAAAGACCCTTAAGCCTCGTGTTGTATCATCTTTTCTTGTCCCAGGGTATTTACTACATAAGCGTAAGTATCTTGAAATGGAGACTTCCTTGCTTTCATTTAAGCCTGCATGAACACCGTTGTGTGCGCTGAGCCACAGAGTTATAGAAAGAGCTTTCAGTAAACAACTGTGTTTCCCTTGGCAGTCAATGGCACATTTCTTAACACAGATGAGTTGATTACATCCTGTTCAAAGATCTTCCTGTGGTTTCAATCGACGTTGATGTTGGGAAAGCCCAGATCCATTCATATAAAAACTGTGTGCATCCTATTGTCAGTGTCCGTAGCCTTCTATGCAAGGGAAGAACTCAGGAGGGTTAGTGTCATTATTACTGGAGTCATCCTCTTCAACAGTGAGCAATAATATTTTCTCTCGGCATTACTTTGCGAACGAAGGTTCTCAGGAAGGACTCATCCCATGCTTTTTACAAGCTCGTTGATGACTAAAAAGGCCAATCTGAGATAGGCAAGTTTAGTTGCAGAAAGCACAACAGAAAGTCTCCTTGGGTGATGTTGTTTCCAGGTTGCGGTTTTTTCTGCGTTGTCATTTCTCTAAGAGACCCATTCAGCGTGTTTTCTCGAAAGAGCCCGCAGCATTGTGGATAGTGCATCTCCATGCCTCCCGATGTGAGGCCAGGGTGGACCATTGTTGGTGATCAATCTGGCCGAGCCTGAGATGTTGTTTCAGGGAGTCCTTATATCTCTTTTTGGGGCACCTCTCTTGCGCTGACCCGTGGTGAGTTCACCATAGAGTAGTATCTTTGGGAGGCCATCCTAGAGACATGCCCGGCCCAGCGCAGCTATGTTCTCAATAGCATGGCCTCAATGCTGGAGATCCCTGCTTGCTCAAGGACGGCAACATTAGTCACATAGTCGGTCCAGTGTATATTTAGGATTGTGCAAAGACAGCGCTGATGAAAGCATTCGAGGAGTCATAGGTGCTGGCGATAGGTGACCCATGTTTCAGACCCATAAAGGAGAATAGACAGTACGATAGCTCTGTACACACTGATTTTGGTGCTTTGCCTCAGGTGCTTGTTGCTCCAAACTCTTATGTGAAGCCTTCCGAATGCACTATATGCCTTTGATTATCTGTGATCTATCTCAGTTTACAAGATGGTAAACTGGTATATTAAAATGAAAGGAGCAGCAAACAGTTTTTAAAAATTGAATCTATACAAAATAAAAATTTGCATGTTTCTTGTGTGCATTTTAAATTTCGGGAACCAGGTAGGCAGTTGTGTTACATCATTATCTTTTCTCAACGGTGAGCCTCTCATTTGCAAAAGACATAAAATCAGGGTTTGAGAAGCAAGTTGGAAACCTTCATGATTGTAGAGTTGGTTGTGCAAAGCTCCATTAGAAATAAGAAAAATTGCATATTTAAGTAATGATGGCCCCTTCCACACAGCTGAATAAAACCCCACATTTTCTGCTTTGAACTGGAATATGTGACAGTGTGGACTCAGATAACTCACTTCAAAGCAGATATTGGGGGATTTTTGTGCTGATATTCTGGGTTATATGGCTGTGTGGAAGGGCCCAGCCATCTTTAGCTTGTTAGGCTCCAGTGTGTAGTTTGAGGAGAGAGTTTTTCACTAAATTTCATTGCCTTTGCCGTGAAAAAGTATCCTGATATTCTTCTGACTTTCTTCTTGCATTTTGAGTGAATGTCTATGGGATTGAGAGCTTACTTAGGGCCCTTCCCCACAGCCAGCAGAATATCAAGGCAAAAATCCCACAATATCTGCTTTGAATTGTGTTATCTGAATCTATACACAGATATTGTGGGATTTTCTGCCTTAATATTCTGAGATATAGGGCTGTGTGGAAGGGCTCTTGGAGACCTACTGTATATTGTTGTAATCTATATCACCTTCAACCTCCCAGTCTCCTTGTAATATATTGGATTAATCCAATGCATCCAAAGAGCATGTTTTGCTACTTGATTGGACTCAATTTTACTTTGGCGAAATGATTTTTTAAATGTATTTATTGTATTTGTATTGATAATTTTAGTGTAAATTTATGATGTTTTAGATTTTAAATGTTAGCATTGAATACTTGCAGTTTGCCGGTCTGAGTCCCTCTTCGGAGGTGAGAAGGTCGGGGTATAAAAGTTTTAAATAAATAAAATAATAATAAATAATACTGGGAACTTCATATAACCATAGTTGGAAGAGACCACAAGGGTCATCCAACCATACAGGAATATATAATAAAGCACTTCCAAGAGATATAATAATAATAATAATAATAATAATAATAATTTTATTTCTTACCCGCTTCTCCTCATGGCTCGAGGTGGGTTACAGAACAATTAAAACACATAAGAACAGCAAAAACACCACAAACACACATATTAAAACATACCTCTATAAAGTTACATAACAAAACGTATTTCTATAAAATACATATTAAAATACACAAAACAGAGATTAAACAAAGGACACATTTAAAATGCATGTTTAAAGACTGTCTAGGTAGGCCTGTTAGAAGATATAGGTCTTTACATGGTTTTAAAATTCTGACAGCTCAATGTGTTGTCGAAGGTTTTCATGGCCCACAATCACTGGGTTGAGGTGAGTTTTCCAGCAATGTTCATACAGCCCGGAAAACTTACAGCAACCCGCCGACAGCTCATTTAGCTGTCAGAGATCTTCCAACAGATTAAAACCTCATTTAGCTGTCTAACCACACAACCAAGACATTCTTCCTAATATTCAGGTGGAATCCTATGATTAAAACTGATCCATGTTCTAATCTTAAAACAGCAAAAACAACTTTGAAACACATTTAAACCAGATCCTTCTCAGGCTAAACACACCCAGATCCCTCAGTGGCTCCTCATGGGGCATGGCTTCCAGACCTTCAGATGGTCAATACAATTGCAACCATATTGTTGACTTGAAAGTCTACTTGTGAAGAACTCTTTAAATAGACAACAGACTATTATGCAATGCACAATACTGACTTTGAATTATAAATCCATATGCAGCTCAGATCCAGGTTATCTGAAACACTGTTTCCCATTATAGACTGCCTAGAGCAGTGTTTCCCAACCAGTGTGCCGTGGCACACTAGTGTGCCGTGAGCGATCATCAGGTGTGCCGTGGGAAATGGAACCTCAATACCCTTTCTTCCCCCTCCTGCCAACACTTTTTCTTCTCCACTCAGGCTCCCTTCTTCCCAGCCTCGCTCTGCTCACTTTGCATCGCTTTACTCTGGGGTGAGTCTGCACAGTAGCGCCCACATGGGTCACGTCTTCCTCCCTCCTCTCCTCCTGAACATGCTCACGCTGCCCCCACAGATCAAAATGGCACCGGAAGTGGCAGTGTAGAAGAAAAATAAGTGTTCGGCAGGAGAGGGAAGAAAGGGTGCGAAGGGGAGGAAGAGGTCTCTGTCGAACACTAGCATGGGCAAACTTGGACCTTCCAGGTGTTTTGGACTCCAACTCCCACCATTCTTAGCAGCATCGGGCCCTTTTCCTTTTCTCCCTCAGCCACTTAAGCAGGAAAGGGCCTCAGGCTGTTAGGAATGGTGGGAATTGAAGTCCAAAGCACCCAGAGGGCCGAAGTTTTCCCATGCCTGTTTTAGGGACCTTAAAGTGGTGAGCCTCCTTCCAACATTGTGATTCTGGATAGAAAACAAACAACAACATAACATAACATTGTTTGAGTCCACAGTGCTCTCTGGGTGTAGGTGAACTACAACTTCCACATTCAAGGTCAATTCCCAAGCAAACCCTTTCAGTACTTTCTGTTGGTAATGAGAGTTCAATATGCTAAGTTTGGTTCAATTCCATTGTTGCAAGAGTTTAGGATGCTCTTTGATTGTGTGTTAACTATAAATCCCAGAAACTGTAACTCCCAAATGTCAAGGTCTATTTTCCCCAAACTCCATCTGTGTTCACATTTGGGCATATTGAGTATTCATGCCAAGTTTGGTCCTGATCCAACATTGTTTGAGTCCACAGTGCTCTCTAGATATAGGTGAACTACAACTCCAAAACTCAAGGTCAATGCCCACCAAACTCTTATAGCAGTTTCTCTTGGTTATGGGGGTTCTGTGTGGGAAGTTTGTGTCTTTCTGCCATTCCTGCCAGGATATCTATGTTGTGTTCATCAAAACAGGCCCAGGTTTCACACTGAGTGTATAAATACATTCAAAAACATATTAACTATATGTATTACTGTGTTGGAGTGTCATTTTGTGTCATTTTGGTTGGTGGTGTGCCCCAGGATTTTGTAAATGTAAAAAGTGTGCCACGGCTCAAAAAAGGTTGAAAAACACTGGCCTAGAGTTTGAGGACCTCCAAGAAGAACTTTCCATACCTCTCATCACTGCTCTGAGTCCCCTCCGAGGTTGAGATAGAGTGAGGTAAAAATACAATCAATCAATCAATAAATAAATAAATAAATAATCACTCTCCCAGCTGCATTTGGTGACAACAAAAGGACATCTCGGTGGTTTCATCATCTGACTTTTTCCTTGTAGTCTTTCGAGTGATTAGTGATTAATTCTTTCTCTCAGCAGGCATTTTGGCACTGACTACTTAGGCGATGCA
The DNA here is from genome assembly GCA_030556195.1 of Anolis apletophallus. Lineage (NCBI taxonomy): Eukaryota > Metazoa > Chordata > Lepidosauria > Squamata > Anolidae > Anolis > Anolis apletophallus. The sequence continues at coordinate 31,575,717 of JARBWK010000003.1, read as the reverse complement.
GGCTTTTAATAAGATGTCTTACTTGATTTATAATGGAAGTATTTTAGATTTTTTAAAAAATATATATTCATAGTTTAATTCGATTTGGTACGTGTTTAATGATGTGAGGCTTTGATTCTTCTGCTTTAAATTTTGTAAGCTGTCTTACGTCCAAAGGGTGGGGAGAAGGCAGGATAAATGTACAAGAATGATAGCTCAGTGGTGACAGTCCTTGTCAATTTTGTGTCAACATCAGTTGAAACATCTCAAAGTTTGAAGGGTTAAGAAAATATTGCTCTCAAAACTTCAGAGTCATTCATAACATGGAAATGCTATTTTGCGGGAAGGATGACTTCAGATTCCTAAAATGACTCAAGCCTGACTTTTTGAACTTTTCAGATAAGTCCTATATTTATTTTATTATTTATTTATTTCCAGCATTTCTATCTCGCTCTTCTCTACCCCCGAGGGGGGACTCAGAGCGGCCTAACAAAAGGCACAATTCGATGCCAACATAATAAATACAATATAAAACCAAAAACATACAGCATTAAAACACATTAAAATACAATTAACATTAACTCATCATACACATTCTCTTAAGTTAAAACAGTATTTCGTCCATAACAGGAGAATTGAGCCATATCCATGAACTTGCCATTACCAATCCAGTCCAAAGTGCTGCATTGTGCTAATGTGTAATTTAAAGTGATTTCACCTTTTTCCTGAATGCCAGGAGGGATGGGGTTGATCGTATGTCACTTGGAAGTGCGTTCCACAGACGGGGAGCCACCACCAAGAAGGCCCTCTCTCTCGTCCCCACCAACCACGTTTGAGAAGTTGGCAGGAGCAAGAGCAGGGCCTCCCCGGATGATCTTAAATTACGAGGTGGGACATAGAGGCTGATCCGTTCGGACAAGTAAGCTGGGCCAGAACCGTATAGAGCTTTAAAGGTCAAAACCAGCACTTTGAATTGAGCTCAGAAGTGGACGGGCAGCCAGTGGAGCTGACACAACAGGGGGGTGGTATGCTCCCTGTATGTAGCTCCAGTTAGTAATCTGGCTGCCGCCCGTTGGACTAGTTGTAATCTCCGAACTGTCTTCAAAGGCAGCCCCACGTAGAGTGTGTTGCAGTAATCTATTTGGGTATGTGACCAGAGCTTGGACGACCGTAACCAGATCTGATATATCCCAGGACCTGATCCCAGATTTTCTGTTTTAAACTGGATTATATGAGTCCCCACTGCCAGATAATCTGGGATAAACAGAAAAACAGAGGTAAGATTCTGGGATATACGTAGGGCCGATCAGGAAGGGCCTTAAGGCTGTTACACTGGGTCCTTAGACCATTGCCCGAGGGTAAAGGTTTGAAAAGTTACATTTTGGGAGTACACATCTCAGAAGTTCCCAATATCCTACAACAGAAATGAAGTCAGAAACTGGACACATTGAGTTTTGCTTGGGATCTTTGCTCTAAAAATAATGCAGAAGAATTGTTGTTGTTGTTTGTTTGTTTGTTTCTTACCCACATCTTCCTGCAGATTGAAATAAAGAGGAATAACAAACAACACATTACAACAGTTAAGAGTATATAAAACTAACCCATATTAAAATATATCAGTAAGAACTTTGAGAACCATAATTTTAAAATAATCTGAAATTGGATTGGGTCATAGAGAAGAGTTTTAAACTAATCGCATGTAATTTACTTGCTCTTCACGCTATTGAGACATCTTGTATTCACGACAGTGGGAATTTTCTTCCCCTTGTGAATGGGAGATTCCAGTTGGAACCATTGCAGGGATGAAAGCTTATGACTCTTATCATTCACAAGAGATGGATATTTAAAATAATAATAATAATTCCAGAATTGGCTAGTGGTTTCCATGTTAGCGTGGATGGTGAATGAATGCACTTTGGCTTTTAGTTTGAACTTTAAAAGTGCTATCCAACAGGTACGCCAAGGAAGCGGCCGCATGGGGTGCCATCTGGGAAGGGGTGAATTCCCCCGCCCGTTGGGCGCCGGCGCCAGACAGCGTCCTGGCCCTGCCGATGTTCCTCAGGCAGCGCCACGGCTGCCTGCTTTGGGGCCTTGGCCTTGTGCGCTCCGATGCCACTTATGGGCATGCACAGAGGTTTTCGCGCAGGCGCAGTTGCTCCGGAGCTGAAGTTGAGTGCAGGAGCAACTACGCATGCGCGAAAACCTCTGCGCATGCCCAGTAGCTCCTGTGCACAGAAGCCTGTAAGCAAAGCACTCCCTATCGGGCAGTGCTTCCCCTCTCCCTTTGTCTCCACCCTGCCGTCGAATACGGTGACCCAATTGAGCAGGCAGGGGGCAGAGACAAAGGGAGAGGGGATTGGAGCCAAAGGGGTATTGACGTATTGCCTCCTGACAGCCGCCACCGGAAGTAGCCGCCGCGTGCTGAGGCAAACTCCCTCGCCAGGCCCAATCACGTGTGAACCCTACCACACTCGTCCACCTCCGCGCGCGCCGGCCGGGAGCATCAAGGAGAGACAGGCGCAACTGCGCAGGCAAATATATATATAATATTTTATTTTACTTTATTTTGGATTATTTGAGTTTTGTAGGAGTAATGAGAATATTTAGTAGAGGATAATTTTATTTAAATAAATAATTTTATTTATTATTTAATAATAATAATATAATAGAATGTTATATTATATTATAATGTCAATATATTATAATATAATTATATTGTAATGTAGTATAATATTATTACGATATAATATAGTATGAGTATGTACTATAATATATTGTATATACATTGATACAATATAATACTACTAATGGTATTGCGATATTATAATTGTATATTTGTTTTACATGGGGGGTGCCAAAATAATGTTTGGGGGGGGGGCACCAAAATAATGTTCGCTTACCATATAAAATTACCTTAGACCGCCCCTGCTATCCAATTTACTGAACCTTATCTGCAAAATGCCACCTTGAATTGCTTATTTAAAGTTCCCTCTAAAGCCTGCACTGAATTCTCTGGCCCACTGCCATGTAAATTACCAGCCAGTATTGGTACAATGGCAAAATGTGTGACAATCTAATGTAGATCACGGGACCTTAGCGGAAGTTGATTGATTCTTCATGAAATCATGGAAGGCTTAATTTGTTTACCTCCTTATAAACTATTTTCAGCCCTAGACCTGTAATTAGAGGCATTTCAGTGGCATACTAGAAAAGATAAGTGATGGGATGTAATGTTAGCATGTGAAGCAATAGATTCAAATTGCCGGGGGGGCAACGACAATCCCACCTAAACATTAGGAAGAACTTGCTGATGGTATGAGCTCTTCCAGCTGTGAAATATGCTGCCTTGGAGCATGGCGGAGTCTCCTTCTCTGGAGCTTTTTAAGCAGAGGCTGGATGCCCATCTGTTGGAGGTGCCTTAATTGTATTTTCCTTTATGACAGGCAATTGGACTGGGTGGCCCTTGTCATCTCCTCCAATTCTATGTGATTCTGTGGCAGTCTGGGACCAGAAAGTCACTGTATTTCACCACCTAAGCCAGTGTTTCCCAAATTGGAACCTCCAATACCCTTTCTTCCTCCTTCCTCCTCCTGCCAAACACTTTTTCTTCTCCACTCAGGCTCCGCTTATCCCGTGGGAGGAGGGAGGAAGACGTGACCTGTGCGGGCGCTACTGCGCAGACTCGCCCCACGTCTTCCTCCCTCCCGCCTCCCCTCCTGAACATGATCACGCTGCCCCCTTGGATCAAAATGGCAGCAGAAGCGCGTGGAGAAGAAAAAGTAAGTGTTCGGCAGGAGGGGGAAGAAAGGGCGCGAAGGGGAAGGGGGAGGAAGAGGTCTCTGTCGAAAGCTGGCATGGGCAAACTTGGACCTTCCAGGTGTTTTGGACTCCAACTCCCACCATTCCTAGCAGCCTCAGGCCCTTTTCCTTTTCCCCCCTCAGCCACTTAAGCAGGAAAGGGCCTCAGGCTGTTAGGAATGGAGGGAGTTGAAGTCCAAAGCACCCAGAGGGAATAAGTTTTCCCACGCCTGTTTTAGGGACCTTAAAGTGGTGAGCCTCCTTCCAACATTGTGATTCTGGATAGAAAACAAACAACAACATAACATAACATTGTTTGATTCCACAGTGCTCTCTGGGTGTAGGTGAACTACAACTTCCAGTTGGTGGTGTGCCCCAGGATTTTGTAAATGTAAAGAATGTGCCGTGGCTCAAGAAAGGTTGAAAAACACTGCCTTAGAAAAACGGTGGGTAAAAGAAACATGAATGAATGAATGAACGAACGAACAAATAAATAAATAAATAAATAAGAGTTGACTTTAGCCCTTCTCCTCATTTATAGATTGGAAGCAAAAATCGGCCCATGCTCCACTTAAAATGTAGTGCATTCTCATGAGTACTGTAATCATCTCATATTTTGGATACAATTTATAGCACATGTGTATAAAATATTGACTATTATAAATGAGAGAAGTTGCAGAAGAAAGAAAAGGTGAAGACCGACCTCGAAGCAGCCCGGAAGCAAGACTGAATAATTCTATAAATCTTTCTATAAATCTCTCCATATCTCTTTTTCTCTTTCTTTCTTTCTTTCTCTCTCCCTTCACCATACCCTTACTTCTCTTTTTTTCCTTTTTGTTCCTCTTTCTTTTTCTTTTTTTTCTTTTTCTACTTAATTGACCTTTAACTACGACCCTTTTAATCTCTTTTTTTTCACTGCATGTATATAGAAAATTATCAATAAACATTAAATAAACAAAAAAAATATTGACCGTTATAGACAGACACAGTACAGACATTGAGAAGGCTGTAATAATAATAATAATAATAATACACTTTATTTATATTTCGCTCTATCTCCTCAATGGGACTCAGTGTGGATTACAGTATAGACATACATAGGCAAACATTCAATGCCTTTAATACAGTGAACAACAATGATAGACAAATACACAGACAAAGGCAAGGCTTCCCCTTTTCATCTCCAGCGTCTGGAGGCGGTGCTCAGCTCCGGCCATGGGGAGGAGCTCTTGTTCCATTTCCAAGCCGAAGAGACTGTTTTCCGTAAACACCTATAGGTTGTGTTGCCGGCATGGCTAGAGGGTGCCTTTTACCTTCCCACCAAGGTGTTGCCTATTAATCTACTCACATTTTGTATGTTTTCGAGCTGCTAGGTTGGCAGGAGCTAGAGCTAACAGTAGGAGCTCACCCCTTCCCATGACTTTGAACTGTCAACCTTCCAGTCAGCAAGCTTTCTGTAACTTGTGGTTTAACCCATTACGCTACCACAGCCCCATCTGTGCCACACACAGATTCAATACGATGTTGAATCTGCACTCAGGCTCAAATGTTTCTGTTTCATTTTCTAAAACTTATACGTTGTCATTGTGTTTAAACTCTTGCCCAAGATGGTGTTGGTGGGGGGGTTGTGTTTTTATTCCCTCTGAACTGTCAGTAAGAGTTTTGTGTGATTTAATTTCATGAATATTCAGCGCCAACTACATCCACATTAAACCTCAGAATGATTTCTAACACTCTGGCAGGTATATTTGCAAATCATTTATTTAGAAATATACATTTACATACTCACTTTCGAATTGACTGCAATCATGAATTTTGACTCTATTAAAATAGATGGCTTCAAATGTCTATTTAAGATATCAGCATGCTCAAGAGAATTGTCTGAAGTGATGGTTCCTTGGCTTCAAAATCACTTCTGTATTAATGTTACTTGAAAAATCTTGATTTTAGATTTAATATTCTCCAACAGCATCTATGGTTGTCTAGAACAATGTTTTTCAACTTTTTTTGAGCCGCGACACATTTTTTACATTTACAAAATCCTGGGGCACACCACCAACCAAAATGACACAAAATGACACTCTAACACAGTAATACATATAGTTAAAATGTTTTTCAATTATACACTCAGTGTGAAACCTGGACCTGTTTCAATGAACACAACATAGATATCCTGGCAGGAATGACAGAAAGACACAAACTTCCCACACAGAACTCCCATAACCAAGAGAAAATGCTATAAGAGTTTGGTGGGCATTGACCTTGAGTTTTGGAGTTGTAGTTCACCTATATCCAGAGAGCACTGTGGACTCAAACAATGTTGGATCAGGACCAAACTTGGCACGAATACTCAATATGCCCAAATGTGAACACAGATGGAGTTTGGGGAAAATAGACCTTGACATTTGGGAGTTACAGTTTCTGGGATTTATAGTTAACACACAAACAAAGAGCATTCTGAACCCCACCAATGATAGAACTGGGCCAAACTTCCCACACAAAACCCTCATGTGGCTCCCTTCCTGAAAGACTCTCTCCCTCTTCCACACCAGAAGGGAAGGCACTCACTCAGTCCACGGTTGTCTGCCTTCCTTCCTTCTTTCCTGCGGTTCAAAAGAAGAAGGCGGTGGGTCTGCCTCGGACTGCGCTCCTCACTTCCGCTTCCGTTCCCCGCCCTCTCTCGATTGGAGGCTGGCTAGCTGGGGAAACGGCCGAAGGAGGCAGCACCCCGGCCCCTTCTTTTTTGCCCGACCCTTCCTCATCCTCCTCCTCCCCCAAGCAGCAGCAGCAAGAGTTCGGCAGGAGGGGGAAGAAAGGGGGAGGAAAGGTTTTCCCGCGGCACATCAGGTGATCGCTCATGGCACACTAGTGTGCCACGGAACAGTGGTTGGGAAACACTGGTCTAGAACTTTAATGCTTAAGATGGGGAAGTGGCCTTATACTGAGTTTGACCATTGGTCTGTGTAGCTCTGTATTGTTTATTATAATTGGCAGCAATTCTACAACATCTCGGGCAGAGATCAAAAAAGGAAACTGCCAAGATTGTAATGTGTTTACATAAACCTGTGGCGTCAGCTGGATTCAGTGTAATGTTGGCCTGATGCTTTCAGCCCTGAGATTTTTGAAACAGCCACTTTCAGGAGATTGGAACACAACTTGGAAAAGTTACTTTTAAAAATATAAGATGTAGATTTTCTCAAGTAGCATTGTTTGCAGGATTCTGAGAGCTGCAATAAAAAGTAGTTCCTTCATGTTCTAATTTTTGTTCAAAAATAGCAAAATTCTTTGAGGAAAGACAAAGAAAACAAAACTTTCCAGAGGAATTGAGAGCTGAAATATATGGTGTTTCTCATTAACAAGAGCCCAATGTATCACCATCATACACTGAATACAATCACTTTTCTACTACTTTAGGAAGTGGAATATGAGTGGTTCAGGCCAGGAGACAACCAAGAAATTCCTAGGACAGTGTTTCCCAACCGCTGTGTGCCGTGACGGAGATCCTACTATGCCGCGAGAAAAGCTCTCTGCCCCCCTTCCTTCCCCCCTCCTCTTGCTGAACTCCTGCTGCTTGGGGGAGGAGGAGGAAGGGCTGGGCGGTGGCAAAGAAAAAGAAGAAGGGGCCGGGGCGCTGCCTCCTTCAGCCGTTTCCCCAGCCAGCCTCCAATCCACCATGACTCCCGCCATGACTCTCGCCCCTCGCTCGCTGAAGCCACGCGGAGAAGCAGCCCCGCCCACTGAAGCCCGTCCACCGCTCATGCTCCTCCTTTGTGGGAGAGCTGAAGCCGGGGGAAGGGGCAGGACATGGTGTGGCCTGGCTCCGCCCCCTCTCCCCGGCTTCAGCACTCCCAGCAGCTGCTCCAGCCTTGAGGGGGCAGTGCCAAGCCAGCATTGTGCTGGCTCTGCCACCGCTGGCTTGGCACTGCCCCCTCAGGGTTGGAGCAGCTGCTGGGAGAGCTGAAGCCAGGGGAAGGGCGGGGCATGGCGTGGCCAGGCTCCGCCCCCTCCTCCGGCTTCGGCACTCCCAGCAGCTGCTCCCAGCAGGCCACCATCCCCCAGCCGTTCTTTACTGTGTTAGAGTGTCATTTTGTGTAATTTTGGTTGGTGGTGTGCCCCCCGGATTTTTTAATGTTAAAAGTGTTCCGGGGCTCAAAAAAGGTTGGGAAACACTGTCCTAGGATATGCAAGAAATCATGCCTGAAATTCACAAGAGCCACAACTGTTCAGGTTACTGGGACAGCATTGGACTAGTGGTTTCCAAACTTTTTTGGTCTACCGCCCCCTTTCCAGAAAAAAATTTACTCACTGCCCCCCTAGAAATTAATTTTTTTTAAAAATGCAATAGCAATTAAACAGAAAGATATATGTATTAATGCATTGGTTCTCAACCTTTCTAATGCCGTGACCCCTAAATAAGGTTCTTCATGTTGTGGTGACCCCCAACCATATTTTCGTTGCTACTTCATAAATAATTTTGCTACTTTTACGAATTCTAATGCAAATATCTAATATGCAAGATGTATTTTCATTGTTACAAATTGAACATAATTAAAGCATAGTGATTAATCACAAAAACAATATGTTTGGGGGAGTATGGACAACGGATGATGGAATTTGCAGTACCTTCAATCGATTCAGCTCTGACTTCCACAGACCACTGAGACCCCCATAAATTACAAACTTGGCACAGAGAACCCACATGACCAACAGAAAATACTGGAGGGGTTTGGGAGGAATTGGCCGGTATTTTAGGGGAGAAACTGTAACTCCCAAATGTCAAGGTCTATTTTTCCCAAACTCCATCTGTGTTACCATTTGGGCATATTCATGCCAAGTTTGGTCCTGATCCAACATTGTTTCAGTTCACAGTGCTCTCTGGATATAGGTGAACTACAACTCCAAAACCCAAGGTCAATGCCCACCAAACTCTTATAGTATTTGCTCTTGGTTATGGGAGTTCTGTGTGGGAAGTTTGTGTCTTTCTGCCATTCCTGCCAGGATATCTATGTTGTGTTCATCGAAACAGGCCCAGGTTTCACACTGAGTGTATAAATACATTTAAAAACATATTAACTATATGTATTACTGTGTTAGAGTGTCATTTTGTGTCATTTTGGTTGGTGGTGTGCCCCAGGATTTTGGAAATGTAAAAAGTGTGCCGGGGCTCAAAAAAAGTTGAAAAACACTGACATCGGAGACACTTTTTTTGCTCTTTCCCATTCTTTTCTTTTCGTTGCTTTCTTTTCTTTCTGTGTTCTGCATAGCCTCTTGGGGACATTCCAAAGAGATGCAACCCATGGCTTTGGTTATGCCTTTGTTTGTGTTTCTGGGCCAAGGGCAAACGGACTCCTGTTGAGGAAGTCCAATGCAAACCACATTAAGACAACACAGCTCACATAACAAAAATAATGATGAAGTTCTCCGTTGCAGGACCTCTTGAAAATAATTCTTTTCAACTGTCTTGTTTCAGAGAACAACACCCCTACACTTCTCCTTTCCATAATTTGAATGAAATATGGATGTAATAAACTACAAGTCAGAGTACCTCTAAAACATTCCTTTTTCCTCTTAGAAGTGCACAATTTAAAATGGATCCTGAACAGCTACTAAAACAATTGTAATACATTGAAAAGGTAATTTGTGGGGGGGAGGGGGTGGACACTGCTTGCAAAGATGGTTGTGTGAAGCCCTGAACTTGTTTGTGTGACTTTTTCCTTCCACTCTGCTCAAGCTCACCAGGTTTGACAAATTGTCATAATTTCAGCTTAAGTGGAGCAGGGCTCGAAAATAATGGCAGGATCCTACTTACTTAAGCAATGCACGTAAGCTAGCATTCCACCAAGAACAACATGAGAACAAAACTCAGGTTTGCAGTGTGTGTAAATGCATACTGAAGTGGTGTACTTGGCATCCCAGAACAAACATGCTATATATAGGACTGCGTTTATCTTTGCCCTCCATTTCCCTTCCCATCCCCGCCTGTTTTGCCAGCTTACCTCATATATAGTAAGAACTTCAGAAACAGAATTAATGGTTTGCCTTTTCTTTATTTATGTAATAAGATTCGCAGCTAACCCTGTGCCAAAAGTGGTTTGGAACACTCCAAGACATTATCATTCTGTCATGTGACAAAATAGGAGATGCAAGGTGGGTTAAATGGTACTTCGGCTGCGGATAGGGCTGGCTGTGGCTATATATCCTCTCCTCTCTCAGAAGGAATATGGCTTTCAATATCAGTTGGCAGGGGAGACATATGTGACAGCACCATTGTGTTCATGTCCTCCTTGTGAGGCTGCCAAAGGTAGCTAGATAGACGCGGTGGAAACAGAACTGCTGGGCTAGATAAGCTTTTGAGCCACATTTGGCATAGCTCTTCATATGGTTTTTTCTATTTGACTTAAATTCATGTAGGATTATGTAAACTCCTGAGTTTTTCCCTTGGGATTTTACCAGACTATGTTTATTGCGCTCTCTCTCTCTCTCTCTCTCTCTCTCTCTTAAACTCATTTTTTCTACAATATAATATCCATTCACCTCACACGGTTCTGGCCCTGCCTTTCTGTCCAAATGTATCTCTCCTTACGAACCACCTAGAAACTTAAGATCTTCTGGGGAGGCCCTGCTCTCGGTTCCGCCATCCTCACAGGTGCGGATGGCGGGGACGAGAGACAGGGTATTACGCTCCCACAGGGGCTTTTTTTATATCTGTATTATGTACCTGTTTGCCTTTACCTGTGAGGCCTTTGTCCTATTGTTCAGCCATGTGGACACTTGATAGGAGGAGCTTTGTCTTGGTGCCAACCTGGCATCACCACCCTGAACTCCTCCCCTTTCTGAGATCATCTGAGGGGCAGGACGTCCTCTTTTTGGCCTTTCCAAGCATAGCACACGGACGAAGCAGGCGAAAATCTGGAGCTAAGGCTCAGACAAAGCACCTTCATTCACGTATAGTCTTCCAACGCTCTCAAACCAAGGAATTCAGTAATAGGAAGGGCCAGCCCTTCATCAGAGACTGTATTTCTTTGGGGACCAAAGGACTTCATGCACCAGAGGACCATTTGAGGAGCTACAGGAAACCTAATAGAGGCACCTTCACTCTGCAAAAGGCAAGTGAACGCAATCCCTTTGTTTAAAGGACCCTTTTTTGCAACCTACTTTAAGCTTTTGGGCCACCAGTACTTTTACTGGTTGTTGTTAAATAAAACTTGTTTTGAGTTCACCTTTTCTGAGTCCTGAACTCATTGCCTAGAGACTCTCCAGAGTTTCTTGTATATGGGAAGGCCAGAACGCGAACCCCAGGGCCTTTAGAATTCGTCCATCCTTTAAAAACCCCTCTTTTTTGGCCCTGGCGGGATGCCACATAACACCTTCTCAGTGGTGGCCCCTCGACTGTGGAATGCCCTCCCCGAAGACATTCGATCGGCCCCCACCCTTTAACTTTTGCAAAAAAAGTAAAAACTTGGTTATTTGAGCAGGCTGTGTAGATTTGACCTCTGATCTCAAAATGGCTGGACAACGCGATTGGACAATGCATTGGCGATGAAGTGCAGAGGAGTTATGGTTTTATTATGTTTTATTGATGTTAATATGTATGTGATTTTAGCTATGTGATTTTTATATGTTTTTATATTGTTATGGGCACTGAATAGTGCCGCTTTGTAAACAGCCATGAGTCGCCTTCGGGCTGAGAGTGGCAGTATAAAAAAGAAGTAAATAATAATAAAATAATTTATTTTAATAATTGAAGCCTAGAATTGGAAGTGACCATGTATGCAGATGATATCCAACTCTATCACTCCTTTCCACCTACTGCTAAGGAGGCTGTCCAGGTCCTGAGCCGGTGCTTGACAGCTGTGATGATCTGGATGAGGGTGAACAAATGGAAAATGAATCCAAACAAGACAGAGCTAATCCTGGTTAGTTGAAAGCCGAACAGGGTATAGAGTTACAGCCTGTACTAGATGGGGTTACACTTCCCCTGAAATCACAGGTTTGCAGCTCAGAAGTGATCCTGGATTCCGCACTGAGCCTGGAAATCCAGGTCTGGTGGTGGCCAGGAGAGATTTTGCACAACTAAAACTTGTGCGCCAGCTGCGCCCGTACCTTGAGAAGCCAGACTTGGCCACAGTTGTTCATACTCTTGTTACATCTTGAATAGACTACTGCAATGTGCTCTATGTGGGGCTGCCTTTGAATATGTTTGGAAGTTTCAAGTAGTCCAATGGCTTCAAGTAGTCCTACATGACAGAATGGGATTGGACTGGATGGCATTTATTTATTTATTTTATTTACAGTATTTCTACCCTACCCTATCTCACCAGCAGCCAGATTGCTCACTGGTGTGGCATACAGGAAACATACAACACACACACCCCACCCACCCCCCATCCCGCCACCCCGTTATATCAGCTCTAGTTATATCAGCTCTACTGGCTGCTAGTCTGCAACCGAGCACAATTCAAAGTGCTAGCCTATAAAGCCCCAAACAGGTCTGGACCAGCTTACCTGTCCAAATGTATCTCCCCCTATGGACCAGCTTGGGCATTAAGATCTGCTGGGGAAGCCCAGCTCTTGGTCCCACCTCCTTTGCAGGGGCAATTAGTGGGAATGAGGGGCAGGGCCTTCTCAGTGGTGTCCCCTTGGCTGTGGAACTCCCTCCTCCGTGATATTAGATTTGTCCTCCTCCCTCCTGGTTTTCAAGAGGAAAGTCAAAATCTGGCTGTGGAACTAGGCTTTTGGGCAATTAATGTGCAATATACATCCACAGAATTGATACCGGGATCAGGTGCTATGTTTTTAACAGTTTTTTTATTGTATTTAAATGTTTTGTTTATTTTAAAGCTTAAAGCATTACAGGTTGTATGGTTCCGTGTGCAATGTGGCATTGAATATTTGCCAAAACTGGAAGACATTCTGAGTCGCCTCTGGGGTGAGATAGGGCGAGGTAGAAATACTGTTAATAAATAAAATAAATAAATAAGGGCCACCCAGTCCAATCCCATTCTGCCATGCAGGAACATACAACCAAATCATTCCTGACAGATGGCCATCCAACCTCTATCTAAAAACCTATTAGTCTCTGGAGCAGCAGAGAACAAGATTGCTCCCTCCTCAATATCCTTTGAAATATTGAAATACAGCGATCATGTCCCATCTTAATCTATTCAGCTCCAAACTAAATATACCCAGCCCCTTGACTGTTCCTTAAAGCAGTGTTTTTCAACCTTTTTTGAGCCATGGCACATTTTTTACATTTACAAAATCATGGGGCACACCACCAACCAAAATGACACTCTAACACAGTAATACATATACGGTAGTTAATATGGTTTTAAATGTATTTATACACTCAGTGTGAAACCTGGACCTGTTTCGATGAACACAACATTGATATCCTGGCAGGAATGGCAGGAAGACACAAACTTCCCACAAAGAACTCTCATAACCAAGAGAAAATGCTATAAGAGTTTGGTGGGCATTGACCTTGCGTTTTGGAGTTGTAGTTCACCTATATCCAGAGAGCACTGTGGACTCAAACAATGTTGGATCAGGACCAAACTTGGCATGAATACTCAATATGCCCAAATGTGAACACAGATGGAGTTTGGGGAAAATAGACCTTGACATTTGGGAGTTACAGTTTCTGGGATTTATAGTTAACACACAATCAAAGAGCATCCTGAACTCTTGCAACAATGGAATTGAACCAAACTTGGCATATTGAACTCTCATTACCAACAGAAAGTACTGAAAGGGTTTGCTTGGGAATTGACCTTGAGTTTGGAAGTTGTAGTTCACCTACACCCAGAGAGCACTGTGGACTCAAACAATGTTATGTTATGTTGTTGTTTGTTTTCTATCCAGAATCACAATGTTGGAAGGATGCTCACCACTTTAAGGTCCCTAAAACAGGCATGGGAAAACTTCGGCCCTCTGGGTGCTTTGGACTTCAACTCCCACCATTCCTAACAGCCTGAGACCCTTTCCTGCTTACTTTTTCTTCTACACTGCCACTTCTGCCACCATTTTGATCTGAGGGGGCAGTGTGAGCGTGTTCAGGAGGGGAGGGGGGAGGGAGGAAGACGTGACCCATGCGGGTGCTACTGCGCAGACTCGCCCCAGAGCAAAGCGAGCAGAGCGAGGCTGGGAAGAAGGGAGCCCGAGTGGAGAAGAAAAAGTGTTTGGCAGGAGGGGAAAGAAAGGGTATTGGAGGTTTCAATTTCCCACGGCACACCTGATGATAACTCACGGCACACTAGTGTGCCACGGCACACTGGTTGGGAAACACTGCCTTAAAGGGTGGGTTTCCAGACCTTTGACCATGTTGGTTGCCATTCTTTAGACACATTCCAGGCTGTCAATGTTCTACTTGAATTGTAATGCCCAGAGTGTTCCAGGTGAAATCTGTCTAAAGTGGTACTATGACTTTTCTTGATCTAGAGCAGGGCCACCCAGAAAGTCGATCGTGATCGACGAGTCAATCGCAATGCCAAATTAAGTCAATCGCAGCACCTTCCTTCCGCGCGGTGCTCCTTCCTTTCATGTGGCGCTCCTTTCGCGCGGCGTGCACCTTCCTTCCGCATGGCGCATCTTCCCCTTCTCGTCATGCTGCCCCCTGAGGCGACTCCCCCTCAGTACTGTCACAGCGTGGCCTGAGGAGGGAGAGAGGAAAGCAGCAGAGCAAAGGAGGGGATGGGCGCCCGGCCCACGCATGTGCTTTTAGAGCGTGCAGCAGCGCGAAGATGAGCCACGAGGGAGGACAACCAGAAGGAGGCTTTGGCAGCCATTTTCTGCCAAAGCCATCTGCGACTGCGAGGAGTTCATCTGCTTGGCCACATTGATCAGCATTGAATGGCTTTGCAGCTTCAAGGTCTGTGTGCTTCCATTCTGCCAGTTTATATCTCTGAAATTATGTCAGGGTGGAAAAAGGAACTCTTGTCTGGGTGCATTTTTGAATGTACCATTGGCCACATTGATTAGCACTGAATGGCCTTGCAGTTGAAAGGTCTGGCTTCTTTCTGCATGTTTATATATCTGTGGAGTAATGTCCAGGGTGGGAGAAGAAACTATTGTATGTAGGGTGCAGGTTTGAATGTATCATTGGCCACATTGATCAGCATTGAATGGCCTTGCAGCTTCAAGCTTAATTATTTATTATGTGTGTTGTGCAATATTGGCTCATTCAGTTATGCAAGGTACATCAACATGCATTGTACATACAAAGAATTCTTAATAAATTAGAAAATAGTTATACGTTTTACGTTTCTGTGTAGGTAGATCTTTGTGAATTGGTTGTTTTATAAGTAGCTTGCATGCTGAAAAAGTGTGGGCACCCTTGATCTGGAGCAGTGTTTCCCAACCTTTTTTGAGCCGCGGCACACTTTTAACATTGAAAAAATCCGGAGCCACACCACCAACCAAAATGACACAAAATGACACTGTAACACAGTAAAGAACAGCTGGGGGATGGTGACCTGCTGGGAGCAGCTGCTGGGAGTGCCGAAGCCGGGAGGAGCCAGGCCACGCCATGCCCTCCCTCCCCGGCTTCAGTTCTCCCACAGCCGCCAGCTTTGAGGGGTAGTGCCAAGCCAGCATTGTGCTGGCTCTGCCACCACTGGCTTGGCATTGCCCCCTCAAGGCTGGCAAAGCTGTGGGAGTGCTGAAGCTGGGGGGAGGGGGCGGAGCCAGGCTGCGTCATGCCCCCTCTCCCCCCGGCTTCAGCTCTCCCACAGAGGAGGAGCATGAGCGGTGGACAGGCTTCAGTAGGCAGGGCTCCTCCTCCGCGCAGCTTCAACAAGCAAAGGGCGAGAGTCAAGGCGGGAGTCATGGCGGATTGGAGGCTGGTGGGGAAATGGCCAAAGGAGGCGCCACCCCGGTCCCTTCTTCTTTTTCTTCGCCGCCGTCCGGCCCTTCCTCCTCCTCTCCCAAGCAGCAGGAGTTCGGCAGGAGGAGGGGGCAAGGAAGGGGGTCAGAGAGCTTTTCTCGCGGCACACCTGATGATCACTCACTGCACACTAGTGTGCCACGGCACACTGGTTGAGAAACACTGATCTAGAGACTATACCCCTATTGATGCCTCCAGTGGAATTTTAAAGGCTCAAAACTACAAATCCCAAGATTCAACAGGAGGCAATTCAACAGGATTCAAAGTGGGATAGCAGCACTTTAACAGAGTGGTATGTAAATCTCCGTAATTCACAATATTTTAGTCTACCAATTTTGTTCTCTCGGTGAGTCTCCAAAGTACTACAAGATCCCTCTGCATATTTCCTACTGATTATAGAAAATTAAATAAACTAGCTTCTTCAAATATAATTACTATTTATGCACTTCTGCCGACAAAACCAATCTATTAATCTGCTAATTATCAAATCCTCTGGTCAAGATTTTATTCTCATTACTGTGCAAAATACTAATTAAAGTCTCCGAGTCTTTCCCAAAGGTCACCAGTTGTTTCTCTCTGATCAGAGTTGCTAATTTGTCCATTTCAGCTAAGGTTTCAATAGCCATTCTTCACTTGTTAGGAGAGTTGTACTTTTTCACAGATGGCCGATCTGATATGCCACAAGAGAGTGCTTTTAGAAGTTTGCTCCTTTGACGACATGTCCAAAATCTCTCTGAGAGGTATAATCTAAATAGTAACATTTCCAAAGTTCTGCATCCAATCCTCAGAGAGGGACACATTGTATTCCAAGATGTTTCAACTGACAGCTGCTTCAGTTGGCCATGGTTCAATGGAGTTGTTCCACGAGAGTGCATCCAAAGGAGAGCAATGAAGGGTCTGGAACCCAATTTGTATGATCAACAGAGGCAAAACGAAACTTAGTTGGGGGAGAGGGGATTAGTATGATGAGGTCCTTATGCATGAGGTTGATTTATACATGGGCATATTTATTTATTTATTTATTTCAGGATTTTACCCTGCTCTTCTCAACCCCCAAGGGGGGATTCAGAGCGGCTTACAGTACGGCACAATTCGATGCCCACATAGTAACAATATAAAACCCCCAAACCCTTCAACAATTAAAATACATTAAAATACATTAAAATACAGCTACATTAGCACCATACACATTCACTCCAGATTAAAACAATGTTCAGTCCATAAAAGCATTGGCCATATCCATCCACTTTTCATTAAAAACCAATCTAAAATGCTACCTTGTGCTGGTGTGCAAATGCCTGGTCCCACAGCCAGGATTTTACTTTTTTCCTGAATGCCAGGAGGGATGTGGTGAATCGTACATCGATAGGAAGCGCATTCCACAGGCGGGGAGCCACCACCGAGAAGGCTCTATCCCTCGTCCCCACCAGCCGCATCTGAGACGTAGGCGGGAGCGAGAGCAGGGCCTCCCCGGATGATCTTAGATTACGAGGTGGGACATAGCTGCTGATGCGTTCGGACAAGTAAGCTGGGCCAGAACTGTATAGAGCTTTAAAGGTCAAAACCAGCACTTTGAATTGAGCTCGGAATTGGACAGGCAGCCAGTGGAGCTGACACAACAGGGAGGTGGTATGCTCCCTGTATGTAGCTCCCGTTAGCAATCTGGCTGCCGCCCGCTGGACTAATTGCAATTTCCGAACTGTCTTCAAAGGCAGCCCCACGTAGAGTGCGTTGCAGTAATCTATTCAGGATGTGACCAGAGCATGGACGACTGTAGCCAGATCAGACTTCCCAAGTATATATATACAGTATTTAAACAGAATCCAGATGAACATCTCCCTGGGATCCTGCACTGAGTTGTGGGTTGGATTAGACTGTTATCAACCTTTGATGTTCCAAATGTTTTGGGCTTGCATCTTCCAGAGTTCCTGGCTATTTGCTATGCTAGCGGGGGCTTCAGGGGGCTGTTGTTTCAAGTCATCTGGAGAGCCAGAAGATGAGAACCAAAGGACTCGATGACTTCCAAGATAAGAGCTGCTTGGCAAGAGAACAAACCATTTTAGGATGTGGGTTCTTTGTTACTAGAGGCATTTATGCAAAAACTGGAAGGCCACCATCCTGCATTTAACAACAACAACCACTTTATTTATATTCTGTTCTATCTCCATTCAATGCAAATATTCAATGCCCGAATACATTTCATAGAACCATAGAGTTGGAAGAGACCTCATGGACCATCCAGTCCAACCCCCTGCCAAGAAGCAGGACAATCACATTCAAAGCACTCGCAACAGACGGCCATGCAGCCTCTGATTAAAAGCCTCCATAGAAGGAGCCTCCACCACACTTCAGAGTAGAGAGTTCCACTGCTGAACATCTCTCACAGTTATTTATTTATTTATTTATTTATTATTCAAATTTGTGAGTCGCCACTCCCAGGTGGCTCGGGGCGACTTACACCAAAATTCAGGATTAAAAACAGAATAAGAACACCATAAAACACATAAAAACACAGTAAAATGCAATAAGTACGATACGCAGCAAGCCGGTGGCACAGGTGTGTGTAACTACATCGGCATACACAATGCAAGGAGGCGGAGTAGCCTACAAATCTCAGCCTTAATACCCAAAGGCCTGCCGAAACAGGAGGGTTTTGCACGCCTTCCGGAATGACACTAAGTCCGCAAGGACACGGACTCCCGGAGGCAGTGCGTTCCACAGGGTGGGGGCAATTATTGAGAAGGCCCTCCTTCTTATTTATTTATTTATTTACTTTGCTTCTAGACCGCCTCTCTCAGCCCGAAGGCGACTCGAGGCGGTGTACAACAGCAAAAACTGCTCAAGACAAACATATCAACAATTATCAATACAATACAATTCCAACATATACAAATTAGCATTCAACCTAATTTGTGGCCGTCAGATGGTATATTTTAACACCGGGCACCTCTAGAAGTTGACTCACCTCTGAACGTAGTGGCCTAGTGGGACAGTATGGGATAAGGCGGTCCCTCAGGTACACTGGCCCCAGACCATTCAAGGCCTTAAAGGTCAGTACCAGCACTTTGAAGGTGATCCAGTGTTCCACTGGTAACCAGTGCAGCTCCCGCAAGACAGGTGTTATGTGGCTGGACGTCACGACGCCAGCCAATAGTCTAGCTGCCACATTCTGGACCAGCTTCAGTTTCTGGATCACCGACAAAGGAAGGCCAACGTAGAGAGCATTACAGTAGTCCAGTCTCGAGATGACTGTGGCTTGGACCACTGTGGCTAGGTCATGGCAGGAAGATCATCATCATCACTTTAACATTTGTTAATCGCCCTCCATCCAGGATGCTCTGGGCGATTTACATAAAAACAAAGTTAAAACAGGATAAAATATTATATAGACCAAATATAAAAATTAAATTTACAAATTATATGCTCCACTGAATAGCCAGGTCTTAAGTGCTTGGGTAAAAGGCCGCAGGTCGCGCATAGCTCTCATGTATGGTGGTAATGAGTTCCATAAAGCTGGGGCAGAGATAGAAAAGACCCTATGCCTCGAGCTCACAAGATGTACTTCTTTGGGACCTGGTATATAGAGCAAGTTATGTTGAGAGGGTCGAAGCGATCACTTATGGTGAGAGACAGTCTCTGAGATACACCAGCCTTTGACCATATAAGGCCTTAAAGGTCAGGACCAACATCTTATACAGAATCCGGTATTCCGCTGGCAGCCAATGTAAATGTTGAAGAGTTGGCGTAATGTGGCAATTCAAAGGTATTTTTGTAAGTAGCCTGGCTGCCGCGTTCTGGACAATGCGAATCTTCCGGGTCGTAGATCTAGGAAGGCCGATGTATAACAGTAAAACAGTCTAGATGTAACAATAACATGAATGACAGTTGCCAGGGCCTCTCTCGTAAGGTAAGGTGCCAGCTGTCTTGCCTGGCGGAGATGGAAAAAGGCCTGTTTGCTGACAGCGGCAACCTGGGCCTCCATTGACAGCAGCAGGTCTAGAACAACACCCAGGCTCTTGACGGTGGCAGATGGAGACAAAGGTTCCCCGTCAAAAGTGGGCAGGGGATGCATCACTCCTATCGGGCGGTCGGGCCACAGGATCTCGGTCTTTGCCAGATTTACCTTCAGTCTTCCTCATGTTCAAGTGGAATCTCCTTTCCTGTAGTTTGAAGTCATTGTCTCCAGGGCAGCAGAAAACTTCCCCTCACATATTTATACATGGCTATCATGTCTCCTCTCAGTCTTCTCTTCTGCAGGCTAAACATGCCCAACTCTTTAAGCCACTCCTCATAGGGCTTGTTCTCCAGACCCTTGATTATTTTAGTTGCCCTCTTCTGGACACATTCCAGCTTGTCAATATCTTTCTTCAATTGTGGTGCCCAGAATTAGACATGGTATTCCAGGTGTGGTCTAACTTAGGCAGAAAGAGGGGTAGCATGACTTCCCTGGATCTAGACACTATACTCCTATTTATGCAGGCCAAAATCCTATTGGCCTCTGTCATCCTATTTTTTCAGCTGCTCTTAAAATGTCCCAGTTTTTCTCTCTTCTTCCCTTTAGTCTCAACAATCCTCAATTTTTGGTGGGATTTCCTGGTTTAGCTGCCCAGAGGGATACTCTTGCTGTTGTTAGGGGAACGCTAAGAGGAGTGGTGGTTCTCATGAAGCCAGGGCCGTAGCCAGGATTTTGATTCCGGGGGGCTGAGTTTGGTCTGGGGCTGAGACTGGGTGGAAGAGGGTCTACCCTAGCAAACCTTTTGTATTGTTATCCCAATAACCCCATTAATGTGGGATATAATGAGCATGGTGATCAGATCATGATATGAATAAACATAACAGTTTAAATAATGTACCAGAAAGGCCGTTTCGGGGACCACCCTGAGAATTTGGGGGGGGGGCTGAAGCCCCCTTAGCCCCCCCCCCTGGCTACATGCCTGCATGAAGCTAACCGGAATAATGTGTAATGACTACTGGAATGACCTGGATTATAATTGCATATTGTGTGGTTTTATACTGATAGTAATGGTTTATACTGTTTTAATGTACTTAATTTTTTTAAATTTTAATTTAAATATATTTTAACTGTATATTGTTGTTAAGGCATTGATTTTTTTGCCTATCTGTAAGCAGCCTTGAGTCCCCTCCGGGGTAGAGAAAGGCGGGGTATCAATATAGTAAATAAATAAATAAATAAATTTGCTGCAAATTGAAGAAGTAGTTTGCACTCAAATTACTTCAGAAATGGGGGACAAGAAAGAAGAATCTTCCCCTTCTTAGTAGGTGGCGGGAAAAGCAATCTTCTGAAGCCTCTCAAAGCTTGTGAGTTATTCCGCAGTAAATGGCTTGGCCGACTTACCGGCCGAGCGGGTTGTGGTGTGGGCATGTCCTCACCGCCACCTTGTTTGGGGGGAAGGGCTTCCTCCCAGAAGCCCCCTGGGTGGCGAAAAGGTTTCCCGCCACCAGCGCCGACCGGCCAATGGCAGAGCTGACCCCGCCCCGCCCTCCATCATCAACCGGCTGGCCCTCACTTCCGCCCAGGCAGCCTACTTAAGACTGCCTGGGCTGCCCCGGCTGGCACAAGGGGTCAGATCTTTTATTTCCTCCCACACACCTCCACCCCTATTTGTATTCATTGCTTGTTTGGTTCACACACTGTATTGTTGTATAATCATCATTTGCACTATGTTGCTGTTTCTGTTATTATAAGAACATAAGAACATAAGAAGAGCCATGCTGAATCGGACCTCAGCCCATCTAGTCCAGCATTCTGTATCACACAGTGGCCCACCAGTTGTACACGGGGATCTCGAGCAGAAGGGAGGGCAAAACCCTGACCTGCTCCCGACCCCCCCCACAACCAGTACCCAGGGAAATCCTGCCTACCTCAACCAACCTCGAGGTGGCACTTGAATGTCCTTTCAGTAACTACCGATACACTTGGTATCCATGAATCTGTCTAATCCTGCCTTGAAGCTGTCCAGGCTGACAGCTGTCACAACCTCTTCTGGAAGTGAGTTCCATAACCCAATGACCCTCTGGGTGAAGAAATATTTCCCTTTATTAGTCCTAACCTTCCTACCTTGAGCTTCAGGGAGTGCCCTCTGGTCCTAGTGTTTTGTGACAAAGAAAATAATTTTTCTTTATTCACCTTTTCTATCCCATGCATGATTTTATACACTTCGATCAAGTCACCTCTTAAACGCCGTCTTCAAGGCTGAAAAGACCAAGGCGTTGCAACCTGATTTCATAAGGGAGCCGCTCCATCCCTTGGATCATTCTTGTTGCCCTTTTCTGTACCTTTTCAGTTCCGTTATATCCTTTTAAGGTGTGGAGACCAGAATTGTACACAGTACTCCAAATGTGGCCTTACCATCGATTTGTAGAGAGGTAATACAACATTTGCTGACCTATTTTCGATTCCCTTTCTGATCATGCCTAGCATAGAATTTGCTTTTTTCACTGCTGCTGCGCACTGGGTTGACATCTTCATTGAGCTGTCCACCAAGACCCCAAGATCCCTTTCCTGGTTTGTCTCGGAAAGCTTTGACCCCATCAATTTGTAGGTGTAGTTGGGGTTCTTTGCCCCGATGTGCATGACTTTACACTTGTTTAGATTAAAATGCATTTGCCACTTTGTTGCCCATTCACTCAATTTCGAGAGATCTTTCTGGAGCTCTTTACAATCAGTTTCATTTTTAACTACCCTGAACAATTTAGTGTCGTCTGCAAACTTTGCTACCTCAGAATTCACTCCTACATCCAGATCATTAATGAATAAATTAAAAAGTAACTGACCCAAAACTGAACCTTGGGGTACGCCACTTCTCACCTCTTTCCACCCAGAGAAATGTCCGTTTATTACCATCCTTTGTTTCCTACAGTTTAGCCAGGTTCCAATCCAGGACAAGACCTGTCCCCTGATTCCATGGCTGAAGAGCTTATTTAGGAGCCTTTGCTGAGGGACTTTGTCAAAAGCCTTTTGAAAGTCAAGGTAAACAATATGTTCTATGTCACAACTCTGTGTTTGGCATGTGGCATGGGCCCTGGATCTGGCTGGCTTATTGCCCCTTGGTCATAAGGAGGGATAACGCCCTGGCCCCCCTGGGGTGCCGAGTTCCAGTGACCGGTATTGGGCCGGTGGCACCCAGACACACAAGCGTCTTCAGACAATTGTGGGCTGTCCTACCCCTGATCCAGGACCCACGCATGGCTGCCAACCCTTGTTCCTGTTTTCAATAAATGAGTTGTGGCCAATTTTAATCCAAACCCTTGTGTTCGTGTCTCATTGGTTCCTTGTGTATCACCCATACACACGCAATAATGTTTACCACCTTAACCAGAGTCCAATGTTACTTGGGCACACACGTGTCCCAGTTTTCAACTGCAAACAATTGGAGGGTACACTATGTTTCTGTGTCTGCGACAGCATTCCCTGATGAAGGATTAAGTAGTGATCTTCACTTCTTCCAGTATGACCATGCCGTGAAATAACTCTTTATATTGAGAGAGAGCCATTTCCTTCACAGCTAATTCATGTCTTGCAAACATTTGAGAATTCCTTCCATGTGATGTTATGCAGCCTTACCAAGAGTCACCGCCTTGCCCAAAAAATTAGGAAATCTCCTGAAGTTAGCAAATGAATCAAAGGTGACATCACTTTACACCACTTTTGGCCCTTCTAGGAAAGCATTGTTCCTTTCTTTGGAAACACTTGTTTTGGGTGTGCGTGTTGGACACACTTTCCCCCTGATGGAGCCAAAGCTGTGACTTGGACAGGGCACAAAAGCATTAGAAAACGGCAATGTTCTCCAGGTGAAGAAACGCTGGGTGAACTCTGCTGCTTTTCTGGTTCTTAATGCTTCACCTCAGACGCCCCCAGCAAATTCCACTCAGGGAAGCAGTGGGGGTGGGTTGTCTGTGAGCGCAGCACTTTTCCTTATGCTCTATATTCCCCGCCTCAGGCCTTATAACCCAGCTGGCTCCCTTCTGAGAGCAGAAGAAAGAAACTGAACAACATTTCCCTTCTATTAGTTGCTGCAAGGATTCATGATGAAAGATGGGGTGCAAAGGAGGCTATTCTCTCTTTCTAATAAGCAGAGGTGATCGACTCACACTTTAGCTCTCCTCAATGAGCAAAACACGATTGGAAATCGAAACCAGACGTCTCTGCTCCAACAGACTAGGGATGAGAATGGCAATTTGCTGTTCATTGTAACAAGGTATCTGAGAGATAGTGGGGTGCAGTGGTTTGAGTGTTGGATTATGACTCTGGGAGATGAGGGCTCAAATCCCTGCTCAGCCATGGAAAGGCAGTGGATGATCTTGAGCAAGTCACAATCTCTCAACCTTTCTCTCAAGGAAAGCAGGTCTCCTCTGACTAGATCTTACCAAGAAAAGATTCACCAGAAGTAGAAGTCAACTTGAGAGCACACCACAACAAATAATGGGTTACTTTGAAGCATGAATGAGGAACCTGAGCTTTCCCAACATAGCTGAACCACAACTTTCATTTTCCCATTAATCTCCCCATTATAGATTCTATCTGAACAGATTAGTCCCTGCTATTGCAGATGAACTTCTCCCTGAAAGCCAATGCGGCTTCAGAGCTAATAGAAGCACCACAGATATGGTATTTGCCTGACAACTGCAAGAGAAATGTAGAGAGCAGAACAAAGGACTCTATGTAACATCTGTCGACCTCACCAAAGCCTTCGACACTGTGAGTAGAAAAGGTCTGTGGCAGATCCTGGAACGACTAGGATGTCCCCCCAAATTCCTCAAAATGATTATCCTGCTACATGAGGGCCAGCACGGCCAAGTCAGATACGGTGATGCTCTCTCGGAGCCCTTTCTAATAACTAATGGAGTGAAACAAGGTTGTGTTCTTGCATCAACTCTATTTACAAACTTCTTCAGCATGATGCTCCACCGGGCTACAGCAGATTTAGAAGAAGTAGACGGCATATATATATATATATATATATATATATATATATATATATGCTATCGTACTGATGGTAGCTTGTTCAACTTAAGTCTGAGGGCTCGCACTAAGATTCTAAACTATCTAGTCCGTGAGCTGCCTTTTGCTGACGATGCTGCCCTTGTGGCCCATTCAGAAGCAGCCCTGCAGCGCCTAACATCCTGCTTTGCAACAGCTGTAGAGCTGTTTGGGCAGGAAGTCAGCCTGAAGAAAACGGAAGTCCTCTACCAGCCAGCACCGCAGGAAGAACAACATCATCCCCACGTCAGCATAGGCACATCTGTGCTTAAGTCCATTAGGCAGTTCACCTACCTGGGAAGCATAATCTCTTCAGACGCCAAGATTGATAAAGAGATAGATCACAGATTAGCAAAGGATATAGTGCTTTCAGAAGGCTTCACAAAAGAGTGTGGAGTAGCAAACACCTGAGGCAAAGCACAAAAATTAGTGTGTACAGAGCTATCATACTGTCTGTTCTCTTATATGGCTCTGAAACATAGGTCACCTATCGCCAACACCTACAACTCCTCGAACACATTCACAAGCGTTGTCTTCGCACAATACTAAACATACACTGGACTGATTATGTAACGAATGTTGCTGTTTTGAGCAGGCAGGGATCACCAGCATTGAGGCCATGCTATTGAGAACACAGCTGCACTGGGCAGGGCACGTCTCTAGGATGGAGGACCACCACCTCCCAAAGATACTACTCTATGGTGTACTCACCACGGGTCAGCACAAGGGAGGCACCCAAAAAAGAGATATAAGGACTCCCTGAAACAACATCTCAGGCTCGGCCAGATTGATCACCAACAATGATCCACCCTGGCCTTACATTGGGAGGCATGAAGACGCACTATCCACAATGCTGCAGCCTCTTTCGAGAAGTCACGCCGAACAAGCCTCCAAGAGAAACGACAACACAGAAAAAACCGCAACCTGGAAACAACTTCACCCAATGAGACCTTCTCGTCTGCAGGCTAAACATGCCCAGCTCTTTAAGCTGCTCCTCTTAGGGCTTGTTCTCCAGACCCTTGATCATTTTAGTTGCCCTCCTCTGGACACATTCCAGCTTGTCAACATCTCCTTTCAATCGTGGTGCCCAGAATTGGACACAGTGTGATTCCAGGTGTGGTCTGACCAAGGCAGTACAGAGAGGTAGTGTGACTTCCCTAGATCTAGACACTAGACTCCTTTTGATGCAGGCCAAAATCCCATTGGTTTTTTAAAACTGCTACATGACAGTGTTGGCTCATCTTTAACTTGTTGTCCATGAGGATTCCAAGATCTTTTCTCCACATATTGCTGTTGAGCCATTTTTTTGCATTTCATTTTTTTTTCTGTCTTTGTCCCTGTCGGACTTCATTTTATTAGTTTTGGCCCATCTCTCTAATTTGTTAAGATTGTTTTGAATTCTGCTCCTGTCTTCTGGAGTATTGGCTCTCCCTCCCAATTTGGTGTCATCTGCAAACTTAATAACATTGCCTTCTAACTCTTCAACGAAGGCCCAAGACAGAACCTTGCTTAGGAAGCATTGGTGAGCACCCATTGGGTTTGTTCGTTTAACCAATTACAGAACCACCTAACCGTAGTTTTGCTTAGCCCACATTTGACTTGTTGGTTTGCCATCCTCAATTCTCACCTAGGGATGATGTGATTAATTCGAAACACTTGCCCTGACTTAAATCAACACATTTATGCAAATATTTAAAAGAGAGGGGTTATCCAAAACTCTCCCCCCCCCCCCAAATGTGGCCCGAGAGCAATTCTTTAAGAGTAAATATTTGATTTTTGTGTGTAATTGTGCATGGGTGTGCATGATTTATGGTGACTGTGAATTTAATAAGGTTTTCCTAGGCCACTGTTTCTCAACCTGGGGGTCGGGACCCCTGGGGGGGGGGGGTCACAAGGGGGTGTCAGAGGAATTGCCAAAGACCATGAGAAAACACAGTATTTTCTGTTAGTCACGGGGGGTTCTGTGTGGGAAGTTTGGCCATTCTATCATTGGTGGGGTTCAAGAGGCTCTTTGATTGTAGGAGAACTATAAATCTCAGCAACTACAACTTCCAAATGTCAAGGTCTATTTCTCCCCAAACTCCACTAGTATTCACTTTTGGGCCTATTTAGTAGTCATGGCAAGTTTGGTCTAGATCCATCATTGAGTCCACAGTGCTCTCTGGATGTAGGTGAACTACAACTCCAAAACTGAAAGTCAATGCCCACCACACCCTTCCAGTATTTTCTCGTGGTCATGGGAGTTCTATGTGCCAAGTTTGGTTCAATTCCACCATTGGTGGAGTTCAGAATGCTCTTTAATTGTAGGTGAACTATAAATCCCAGCAACTACGACTCCCAAATGGCAAAATCAACCCCACACCCCCAGCATTCAAATTTGGGCATATTGGATATTTGTGCCAAATTTAGTCCAGTGAATAAAAATACATCCAGCATATCGTATATTTACATTACAGTTCATAACTGTAGTAAAATTACAGTTATGAAGTTGCAACAAAACAATTTTATTGTTGGGGGTCACCACAACATGAAGAACTGGATTAAGGGGTCGCGGCATTGGGAAGGTTGAGAACCACTGTCCTAGGCAAAGAATACAACAAGGTGGTCTTCCCAATTCCTTCCCCTGAAATAAAATCTGCATCTGTTATTCATTGCCAATCTCCCATCCATGTAATAACAGAGGTTGACCCTGCTTAGCTTCCAAATTCAGATGGGGTCTGGTGCCTTTGGGATATGAAGGCCTTTTCATTACGTGTTTTTTTTCAAGGACATTTTGCTAGTTCTTAGAAGGTTATGCATTCATTTTTATATTTAGTTTCGACTTCTGCGTCTCTTTTGGTACACATTTCTTAATAGAAAACTGTCCTGCAAAAGCCAGAGAAAGGCCAGAATTTGCATATTAATTTGGAAAGTACAAATTAGGTTGGTTTGCATTAAAATGCAACTCAAATGAATTCTGCCCCCACGACTACTCATAAGAACCAAATGTTTCAATTAGATTTTCTACCAAGAATGTCTACAGAATCAATATTGCTTTAAAAATACCTGGTAGGCAGGCTGGCTGTGAAAGTAGAGTGGGCACTTCCTAACTTTTTCCTTTCCAAAAGCAACTACATCAGGCATGGGCAAACTTGGGATCTTCAGGTGTTTTGGACTTCAACTCCCACAATTCCTAACAGCTTAAGTACTGAGGGGGGGAAAGAAAAGGGCCTAATGCTGTTAGGAATTGTGGGAGTTGAAGTCCAAAACACTTGGAGGGCCCAAGTTTGCCCATGCCTGCTCTACACGGTAAAACTAATGCAGTTTAATACTACATAACTGCCATGGCACAATGCTATAGTGTGGCATCAGAGTAGGCTGAAAAGACCTTTAACTCCCATGATTCCCTAGCATTAAGCCATGGCAGTTAAAGTGACATCAAATTGCATTAATTTGTAACTATGTCAAATTTATTCAATTCCAGTGTTTCCAGTAAGGCAGTGTTTCCCAACCAGTGTGCCGTGAGCGATCATCAGGTGTGCCGTGGGAAATTGGCACTCTCCCCGCTCCTAGCAGCCCCCTCACAGGTTTCCAAGAAACAAATTGAGCCCCGCCGCTTGGAAATGTTTTTTTTTTTACTATTTGACTTGATTTTTCGAGAGCCCCCCGAATTGTTTATAATAGCTTCATGACATCCATAGTTAACTGGAAGCAAGTTAACAAAGGCTCCTAAATAAGCTCTTCAGCCATGGAATCAGGGGACAGGTCTTGTCCTGGATTGGAACCTGGCTAAACTGCAGGAAACAAAGGGTGGTAATAAATGGACACTTCTCTGGGTGGAAAGAGGTGAGAAGTGGCGTACTCCCAAGGTTCAGTTTTAGGACCGTTACTTTTTAATTTATTCATAAACGATCTGGATGTAGATGTAAATTGTGAGGTAGCAAAGTTTGCAGATGACACTAAACTGTTCAGGGTAGTTAAAAATGAAACTGACTGTAAAGAGCTCCAGAAAGATCTCTCGAAATTGAGTGAATGGGCAACAAAGTGGCAAATGCATTTTAACCTAAACAAGTGTAAAGTCATGCACATCGGGGAAAAGAACCCCAAATACACTTATCAACTGATGGGATCAAAGCTTTCTGAGACAAACCAGGAAAGGGATCTTGGGGTTTTGGTGGACAGCTCAATGAAGGTGTCAACCCAGTGCGCTGCAGCAGTGAAAAAGCAAATTCTATGCTTGGCATGATCAGGAAGGGAATCGAAAAATAGGTCGGCAAATGTTGTATTGCCTCTCTACAAATCTATGGTGAGGCCACATCTGGAGTACTGTGTACACCTGGTCACCGCACCTCAAGAAGGATATAACGGAACTGGAAAAGGTACAAAGAAGGGCAACAAATATGATCCAAGGGATGGAGCAGCTCCCTTTATGAAACCAGGTTGCAACGCCTTGGTCTTTTCAGCCTTGAAAGACGGCGTTTAAGAGGTGACTTGATCGAAGTGTATAAAATCATGCATGGGATAGAAAAGGTGAATAAAGAAAATTATTTTCTCTGTCACACAATACTAGGACTAGGGGGCACTCCCTAAAGCTCCAAGGTAGGAAAGTTAGGACTAATAAAGGGAAATATTTCTTCACCCAGAGGGTCATTGGGTTATGGAACTCCCTTCCAGAGGAGGTTGTGACAGCTGTCAGCCTGGACAGCTTCAAGGCAGGATTAGACAGATTCATGGATACCAAGGGAATCAGTAGCTACTGAAATGGACATCCAAGTGCCACCTCTGTGTTGATGGAGGCAGGCAGGATTTTCCCCCGTACTGGTTGTGGGGGTCGGGGAGCAGGTGAGGGTTTTGCCCTCCTTTCTGCTAGAGATCCCTGTGTACAACTAGTGGGCCACTGTGTGACACAGAATGCTGGACTAGATGGGCTGAGGCCCGATTCAGCATGGCTCTTCTTATGTTCTTATGTTCACTCAGGGTGAAATTTCACAAAGGTCTGGAGAACAAGCTCTATGAGGAGCGGCTTGAAGAGCTGGGCATGTTTAGCCTGAAGAAGAGAAGGCTGAGAGAAGACATGATAGCCATGTATAAATATGTGAGAGGAAGTCATATATATGTTGCGTTCATTGAAACAGGCCCAGGTTTCACACTGAGTGTATAAATACATTTAAAAACATATTAACTATATGTATTACTGTGTTAGAGTGTCATTTTGTGTCATTTTGGTTGGTGGTGTGCCCCAGGATTTTGTAAATGTAAAAAACGTGCCACGGCTCAAAAAAGGTTGAAAAACACTGCAGTAAGGCAAACAGTCCTGGGAAGCCCCTGCCAATCAATATTAACCACATGGATCTTGACTGACCATTAGTTTTGGGCAGTAGAAGGCAGCTGTGTGCTTGCATACCAACATCTTATATCTACTCTGTACAATTATAGCAGTTTGATAACACTTTATTTGCCACAGACCTATCATGTGGAATCATAGAATCTGCAGTTCACTGAGCTATTTAGAAAACATCACGGCGACAGAGTGAAGAATGTATCGGTTTAATCCTTTACTGTAGTGTAGGCAGATACCCATAGTACACTAGGACTTTTAGTTGGTAAGGATTAGTTGGTAAGCCACGTTTAGTTTGAAGCCGCAGAGGTGCAATGGGTTAAACCGTTGAGCTGCTGAACTTGTTGACCTGAAGCTTGGCAGTTTGAATCTGCAAGACAGGGTGAGCTCCCGCTGTCAACCCCAGCTCCTGCCAACCTAGCAGTTTGAAAACATGCAAACGTGAGTAGATTCATAGGTACCGCCATGGTGGGAAGGTAAAACAGTGTCCCATGCAGTCATGACCAGGATGTGTCTACAGACAACTCAGAGTCCTCAGCTCTATCAGTAATAGAGATGAGCACCTCTCCCAGAGTCGGAGATGGGAAGCATTTGCCTTTGTCTGTGTATTTGTGTTTCATTGTGTTTCAAAGGCATTGAATATGTCTGTATATATGCTGGAATCCGCTCTGTGTCCACACGAGTAGATAGGGAGAAATACAAATAAAGTGTAGTGTTGTCTAAGGCTTTCATAGCGGGAATCATTGTGTTGTTGTAGGTATTTCGGGCTGTATGGCCATGTTCTAGAAGTATTCTAGAATAGAAGTAGAATACTTCTAGAACATAACCATACAGCCCAAAAAACCTAAAACAACCCAAATAAAGTGCATTAGTAGTAGTAGTAGTAGTAGTAGTAGTAGTAGTAAGGGGCTAGTTCTTTCTGGTATTTGAACTCCTGCACCAAATTAAAAAATATCAAGACCCAATGGAATTGAGCCATGACAGGTCTTGGCTTTTCTTCGCGAATGAAGATTCAGGAAGGACTCATCCCACGCTTTCTACAAGCGCATTGATGATTCGGAGGTTGGATGTGTCCTTCGAGCCTGTGCAATGGATTTTTCTGGTGGAGCACAGCATGCACAGACCTGGCCTCACCCTTTAAACCAAAGGTTTGTCTGTCGGGGCCTAGCAAGCTTAGGACGGTGACAGCGAGGTCCTCAGGTCATAGGCTTGGTTCAAGTTTCCTTCTCTTAGATGGTTGACCTTACAGCAGGGCTGCCCAGGAAGTCGATCACGATCAACGAGTAGCTCGCGAGACAAAATGAGGTAGATCACAGCCTGGAGCGCTTCTGCCCTGCACGTGGTGCTCCTGCCGCCCCGCGCGCACTCCTGCCGCCGCCTTCCGTCCGCACGGTGCGTCTTCTGCCTGCGGGGCATTGCAGGAAGGGGGGAGCGGCAGTGCCTCCGAAGGCCTCGCCTCACGTTCCGCCCTGCCTCTCTCTCGTCCGGAAGCAGCCGTGCAGCCTCCGGAGGCCCCGCCTCTCTCTCCCTCTGGAGGCCCCGCCTCCCGTGCCTTCCTTCCAACAATGCCCCGCGGGCGGAAGGCTGCTGCAGGAGCGCACACGCGGCGAGGGAAGCACGCGCGGCGGGCGCAGGTAGATCTTTGTGACTTGTTTGCTTTAAAAGTAGCTTGCATGCTGAAAAAGTGTGGGCACCCCTGCCTTACAGGGTTAAACGAGCACCATCTGCTTGGGTTTGAAATCAGAGTTTTCCTTCTCCCAGGATGGTTGCCAAAAGGCTAGGGAGCCCATCCTGCCCTTTGACGCTCTCTGTCAGACCCTTCAGTTGTGACCTGTCTGGCATGGGAGGCCCTACCAGTGGCTATTATGCCCCCGCCAGCATAGCTCACAACTTCATTAGGGTACGCAAGCCTCTCCCCCACAACAAGGGGGCGCCAACAGAGAGGCCATGACAGGTAAATTGGTATCAAACAGCTATAATGGCACGGTGTGGAAACAGTCTGACTTGCTAATGTGGAAACCTTTGGTCCATGATATACTGTATTTTGGACTACAGCTGCCATAATCCTTTACATTTGGCCGCAAAGGCAGAAGCTACTGGAAAAAAAATACAAAAAACCCTTTGAGGGAGAAACTTTCCTTGATGATTGAACTTTCTTTCATAGGACCAAGTTGGGCTGGGGAGAGACGGGGAAGACCATTTCTACAATGTCACCTGAATTAGAAGAGAGGTGTTTGTAGAAGGTCTTCTCATTAATGCTCTCATTACTTCTCTCATTTCCCTGCTTCGTGAAGTGTGCTTTATTTTTCCATCGTGAAATTATCGAGATGTAGTGAAGTGTGAGCTTCTCTGTCTTTTCTTAATGTTCTTTTCTGAAAGATAGATGGATTGCTGTGACTTCAACATATGTAAGAGTTCTAACGCAAGACAGATGAGACAAATGTGTTGGAGCCAGAGCCTATTTCCTACGTTACATTTTTATTACAGCTGTAGAATTTTTTATTTGATTGATCACCTACCTTTTAACTGCTTGAGGAATGGATTAATTCATAATAACTGTGCATATCACCTTACTCTAGAAAGTATAGCTATATAGGTAACCTATGTGTGTATGCATGCATCCACATGTATATACCAGGTGTGGGAAAAACTTGGGAGTTAATGTCTAAAACACCTGGAGAGTTCAAGTTTGCTCATGTTTAGTATATATTCTCGGAAAGAAATGGGCATTTCTTGTTTTCTGGGGTGGGGGGTTCATGTCACGAGCGACTTGAGAAAGGCTGCAGTTTCAAATCCAGGGAACGGCGTGAGCTCCCGCTGTTAGCCCCAGCTTCTGCCAACCTAGCAGTTTGAAAACATTCAAATGTAAGTTCCAGAACAACAACAGTCATTCCAAGTACCACTAAAAACAGGCAGAAAGGTAATGGCGC
Source organism: Anolis apletophallus (assembly GCA_030556195.1). Classification (NCBI taxonomy): domain Eukaryota; kingdom Metazoa; phylum Chordata; class Lepidosauria; order Squamata; family Anolidae; genus Anolis; species Anolis apletophallus. The sequence goes on along the minus strand of JARBWK010000003.1, from coordinate 31,542,808 downwards.
CTGGTCCCATGCAGTCATGCTTCCTGAAAGCCAGGAGGGATGATGACCTTGGAGGTGTCTATGGACAATGGCAGCTCCTTGGCTGAGAAATGGAGATGAGCACCAATCCCCAAAGTCGGACACAACTGGACTTAATGTCAGGGGAAAACTTTTATCTTTACGTACCAAAATTCATGGATGCTCACATCCCATTTTATAAAATAGCATAGTTAAACAGTGTCATACTTTGGATTTGTAAAAAAATATCAAGCCATAGATGGTGGAATCAGTAGATGCTGAATCCATAGAAACAGAGGGCAGAGTGTTCTGTCTGTCTGTCTGTCTGCTATCTCAGTGTTTTTCAACCTTTTTTGAGCCGCGGCATGTTTTTACATTTACAAAATCCTGGGGCACACCACCAACCAAAATGACACAAAAATACACTTTAACACAGTAATACATATAGTTAATATGTTTTTAAATGTATTTATACACTCAGTGTGAAACCTGGGCCTGTTTCGATGAACGCAACATAGACATGACTTCCTCTCACATATTTATACATGGCTATCATGTCTTCCCTCAGCCTTCTTCAGGCTAAACATGCCCAGCTCTTCAAGCCGTTCCTCATAGAGCTTGTTCTCCAGACCTTTGTGAAATTTCACCCGGAGTGAAACTTGCTTCCAGTTAACTATGGATGTCATGAAGCTGTTATAAACAATTCCGGGGCTCTCGAAAAATCCAGTAAAATAGTAAAAAAAAAAAAAGCATTTCCAAGCAGAGAGGCTCAATTTGTTTCTTGGAAACCCGTGAGAGGGCTGCTAGGAGCGGGGAGAGTGCCAATTTCCCACGGCACACCTGATGATCGCTCACGCCACACTAGTGTGCTACGGCACACTGGTTGGGAAACACTGTGCTATCTAGCTAGCTAGATATCTCTCTATCTAGATATCTATAATAGAGTATTAAAAAACAAAACAATAGCATCATAATCAGTTTTCCAAGTCAGGGAAATATGTATTAATTTATTTCATTTGTATGACATTTTCCTCTCAGAGGATGTAAGGCAGTTTTCAGAAAGGGTCAATTAAAACTAAAAGCCTGAACAAAAGAAAAAAAAACAATTAAAACTGCCGCACAAAATAATTTTTTAAAAAAAAACACAAAAGATTAAAAAGATAAATAAAACAACCCAATAAAATCTGCCTAGTATATACATTGAAAGCCCACTTAAATCAAAAAGCCTGGTGTAAACATGCAAGTTGTAGAATAGACATCTAAATCTTACCACGCTTTCTTTCAGCTGAACCCCACCAGGAGATGCACTGTAGTCCAAAACATATAGAAATCACTTATTCAGGAAAATTATTTTAAAATAGTGCAGATTGAATCAATATATAATTTCACTATTCATCCTTCTCCCTCTCACTCCCAAGATAGCCTTTGTCTTGCAGAGCTTGTTGGATGTAACCTTTTGCTGTTGAAAAGGCCTTGCTGTCAAGCTTTGCCAATATGCGTCAAATGCAGAGGTAGAAATGCTGTCAGTCATCCTTCTATCCTCCATCGCAACCAGTCAGGTTTCATTTCCTTTGATTTCCAGAACAATGCCGATTCCCTGCTCCTCTGGATGCCATCTCTAATAGCTTTTAGATGAAAACCACAAACTGTATGCAAGTTGCTTCTCACAAAAGACAATCTGCTTCCTATCAGAAAAGTAAACATCAATTTTGTTTCTGGCATTTACCTTCCCTGTGTCTGCTTTCCCATGCCTCGGTAGAGCTGAGCGGCAGAAAATGTTTTAACGTAAACCCTTTTGAACCTTTGTACATATGTCACTGTCAACATGTGAAGATTAATATGGAGATCTGCCTGCTTGGGTCTTAATTTATTATTCCTTAAGGCAGTGTTTTTCAACCTTTTTTGAGCCGCGGCACATTTTTTACATTTACAAAATCCTGGGGCACACCACCAACCAAAATGACACAAATTTACACTCTAATACAGTAATACATATAGTTAATATGTTTTTAAATGTATTTATACACTCAGTGTGAAACCTGGGCCTTTTTCGATGAACACAACATATATATGACTTCCTCTCACATATTTATACATGGCTATCATGTCTTCTCTTAACCTTCTCTTCTTCAGGCTAAACATGCCCAGCTCTTCAAGCCGCTCCTCATAGAGCTTGTTCTCCAGACCTTTGTGAAATTTCCCCCTGAGTGAAACTTGCTTCCAGTTAACTATGAATGTCATGAAGCTGTTATAAACAGTTCCTTGGGGGGGGGAGGCAATTTTCAAAAAATCCAGTAAAATAGTAAAAAAAAAAAACATTTCCAAGTGGAGAGGCTCAATTTGTTGCTTGGAAACCTGTGAGGGGGCTGCTAGGAGGGGGGAGAGTGCCAATTTCCCACAGCACACCTGATGATCGCTCACAGCACACTAGTGTGTCACGGCACACTGGTTGGGAAACACTGCCTTAAGCCAGTGAAGTCAAAGACTAAATAGTAGGATCAGGAGCCATGCAATTCAATCACAGGACCTCCATCCAACAGATCTGATTTAGTATGGGCAACTTATTGTCCATACTGTTCTCATTTAGTATGGACAACTTCCTGTTGTCCCAATCTCTCCCCCAGGGGCAATTTCCTCTGCTTCCTTTCCCCTGCTTCCAGCTTCTTTCAGCAGACAAGGTTCAAGGTACAAAAATAATTGAAATAATTCTTTTAGTTGGGGCTGTGGTAGCACAGCGGGTTAATCCGCCAGCTGCAGAAAATCTTGCCGACCAGAAGGTTGGCAGTTCGAAGTTGTGGGTTGGGGTGAACTCCCACCATCAGCCCTACCTTCTGCCTACCTGGCAGTTCGAAAACAATAATGTGACTAGATCAATAGGTACTGCTTTGGCAGGGAGGTAAAAGGTGTCCATGCAGACATGCCGGCAATTTGATCAGGAAGGTGTCCACGAACAGGCTCCTCGACATGGAAAATGGAACAAGAGCACCTCCCCATGGCCGGAGCTGAGCACAGCCTCCAGATGTTGGAGATGAAAAGGAGGAAGCCTTTGCCTCTGTATGTGTACTATCTGTCATTGTTGTTAATTGTATAACAACACTGAATGTTTGCCATATATGTGTTCTGTAATCCGCTCTGAATCCCCTCGAGGAGACAAAGTGGAATATAAATAAAGTATATTGCGTCTGTATGGGTGATTCACCTCCCCCCATGTTACCAAGAAGACACCGACACAAGTAGTTGGAGTAAAATATGGTAACAACTCATTTATTGATAACAGGAACAAGGGTTGGCAGCCATGCATGGGTCCTAGATCAGGGGTCGGACAACCGCTGCTGTCCGAAGATACTTACATCCCTGGGTGCCACCGGCACACCGCCGGGTCCCGTAAGCTCGGCACCCCAGGGGGGCAGGCGTTATCCCCCCTTCCAACAAGGGGCGATACACCACCCCGATCCAGGGGCCATGTCACATGCCCACACAGAGTTGTGACAAAATAAACACACAACAACAGCAAGATCAGCTAACAAAATACAGAGCAAGATGAACACCAAACAACAGCAAGATGAGATAACAAATGCGAAGCAATGCTACATGCAGGGAGGGTGGGTGGAAAAGCTGATGCAGGCCCAGTGCCTGCTGGTAGGCCTCGGGCAGCCTTAAGTATGCTGCCCAGGTGAAGAGAGGGCTGGCCCCAACTACAAGCCAGGCCAGCACGGGGCCAGACCCACCATTGGCCAGCTGGCTCTGGTGGCGGGAAAATCCCACCACCAAAAGGGGAGGGAGCAAAATCTTACCTTTCCAGTAGACTCAGGCAAAAGCAAACTGCTGTATCTCCTCTTAGATTCTCTGTTCTTTCTCATTAAGACCACAACCCTGATGTTGCATGGTCACATGTCTCTTGATTTTTATTTTTGAAATGTTAGAACAGAGTTTCTCAAACTGACCTGCTCCAGATGTTTTGGACTTCAGCTCCCACAATTCCTAACAGCTGGTAAACTTCTGGGATTACTGGAAGCTGAAGTCCAAAACACCCGGAGGAGCACAGTTTGAAAAACACTGTGTTAGAGAATATGCAGTCATCCAATTACTAGCAGTGAGAAAGCAAGTGTTTTGTATCTAGACCAGGGGTGCTCATTACGGTGATCGGGAGCACCTAGGTGATCCTCGGCCCTCTTCCAGGTGATCTTTGGGCCTCACCAGCCGGATGGCGCACTCCTGCCATGCGCGCACGTGCGCTCCCGCCGCCGCCTTTGCAGGGCTTCTTTTGCCAAAATGAGGCTTTAGTGGGCGGGCCCTGGCGCTCGTCTTGCCACGCACGGTGTGGTGACATGACTGCCCATTGGTTGCTGCTGCTAGGGAGCAAGGCGAAGGCACACGCATGGATAGGATGCGAGGCTGTGGGAGGGATGGAGGGAATGTGTGTGTGTGTGTGTGTGTGTGTGTGTGTGTGTGAGAGAGAGAGAGAGAGAGAGAGAGAGAGAGAGAGAGAGAGAGAGCCAAGGAGAGAAGAAAGAAAGCCGGAGAACTTTTTCGGAACCTTTTGGATCTTGCTGCCTTTTGGATCTTGCTGCCCATTCCAATCCTGCGCCTTCCGAGCTGCCGCCGAAGCCATATCTGACCGGAGCGCTGGCGGGTGCGCCTATAAATACCCTCCTGCTGCGTGCGTCGGAGGGGCCTGCTGTGCATGCAAGAAGCAGGATGGGATGGGAACTTCCTGCTTCGCGAAAGCACGCAGCAGGAAGGAGAAAGGCAACAAAGACATTAAGAGAGAGCGCGTGCAGGCAAGGAGGATCCCATCCCCGGGTGCGCGCAGTGGCGAGTTTGTGGGCAGGCAAGAAAGAAGCCCCACGCGGACGGAAGGCTGCAGTAGGAGCATGCGCGCGCTCACATGCACAACAGGTGATCTTTTCAACTTGATTGTTCATATAGTAGCTCGCATAATGAAAAAGTGTGGGCACCCCTGATCTAGACCATTCTTGGTTCAATCCCTTGCAGGACAGAGAAGACCCTAAACATAATAGTCAGCCCTCCACATTCAAATACAAACATTTCTAGCTTATTTTCCCCTGGGAGACCCTATGTTTTCCAATGGAAGCTGACAACAGAATCCCATTAAAGGGCCTAGAAATTTATTGTCAAATACTTTCATGGCTGGAATCACTGGATTGCTGTGAATTTTTTGGGCCGTATGGCCATGTCCCAGCAGCATTCTCTCCTTAAAGAGAATACGTTTATCAAAAATATATTATAATTCATCATCACCAACAACAACATATGGGTATGTATCTAATCTATGTAAAACATTTGTCAGTCACTTTTTATATGTCCATCCAATTCATGTAATTCAAATCGCTCTGTGGAGGATTTCAGACCCTTTTAGGCTTACTTTCCTTTTCATGTCAAATTCTTTGACTGTCAAAAGGCTGGCTGTTGCAATACATATTCAGTGACCTTTCCTGACTCAAAAGAATTACAAGTAGGGTATGTCTCTGCAGCTGCCCGAGGTCAGTATCTTCTCACTTTGTCAAATTGAAATGACTTCTTTCCCTCCAGGAGAACCAGGTTGAAGCCCTCGGTGAAGATGCAACACTAGTAATTAAGCTCCTTGAGCAAGGGTTGAGCTGAGAAAGGAGATAGGTCTCTCTTCGAAAGAGCTGGGAGCAAGAAGAAGAAATGTGCCATGAGGACAAAACAAATACTGCTGAAGCCAAAGACTGGAAAATCAGGTGGACGCAAGGCAGAGAAGGATCAGTCTATCTCAGTCCATGTCAGTTTCATATGAATTCCATCTTACTTCTGCATCAACCTATACTTCTTAATCCAAACAAAATCACACAGTTCCATAGACCAGTGTTTCCCAAACGGTGTGCCGCAGCACACTAGTGTGCCGTGAGCGATCATCAGGTGTGCCGTGGGAAATTGGAACCTCCAATACCAGACCTGGGCATTTCGCGGCCGATTCTGACCGGCCTGCGTAAGAGCCCCGGCATACAGGCAAGCAGAACGGCCAACAGAGGGGAAGGGAGGGGGGAGAAGAGGAGGAGGCCAGGAGCAAGCGTTGCTGCAGAGCATGCCTTCGCTCTCCTCCTCCTCCCTTCCCTTCTGCCTCATGCGCTCCTCCCCCCTTCTCTTCTGCCTCGCTCTCTCTCACCCCTCCCTTCTCTTCTGCCTCGCTCTCTCTACCCCTCCCTTCTCTTCCAGCAACTACAATTCCCAATTGTCAAGATCTATTTCCCTCAAACTCCACCAGTGTTCACATTTGGGCATATTCAGTATTTGTGCCAAGTTTGGTCCTGATCCAACATTGTTTGAGTCCACAGAGCTCTCTGGATGTTGGTGAACTACAACGCCCGAACTCAAGGTCAATGCCCTTCTAGTGTTTTCTATTGGTCATGGAGTCCTGTGTGCCACATTTGGTTTAGTTCCATCATTGGTGGAGTTCAGAATGCTCTTTGATTGCGGGTGAAGTATAACTCCCAGCAACTACAACTCCCAAATGACAAAATCAATTTTTAGGCTGATGGTCCCTCCTTGGATTAGTATTAGCATGTTTTGTGACCAAATTTGGCAGCAATTTGTCCAGTGTTTTTTGAGTTATGTTAATCCCACAAATGAACAGCTGTTGAGCAAGACCTTCATGTGTGTCTTTCTGTCTTTCTGCCATTCCTGCCAGAATATCTATGTTGTGTTCATCTAAACAAGCCCAGGTTTCACACTGAGTGTATAAATGCATTAAAAAAACATATTAACTATATGTATTACTGTGTTAGAGTGTCATTTTGTGTCATTTTGGTTGGTGGTGTGCCCCAGAATTTTGTAAATGTAAAAAATGTGTCGCGGCTCACAATTGGTTGAAAAACACTGCCATAGACGATCCAGGGTTCAGTTCAGGGGTACAGCTACTGTAGTCGGGGACAAAATAGACCCCCTCCCATAAGAATTTGGCTCCTCACATGAATATTTCCTTTACTCTCCAAATTTCCAGCATTGCAGTAGTTTAACACTTTAGTTGACCATTTGATATAGCTTAGGCAGCCAAAGGAAAGGAAGCAAGCAAAGGTATCCAGGGAATGAGGACACAGCAAACAGGAGAGCTCTTGATGTGAATGATTTTCAGGGTCTCACTCTTTACAAGGCTAGATATTTGGGGACTGAAGGAAATTTTCATTGGGGGCAGAATTCTTATTGGAAACGATCGGATTTGGTTCTTCAATAATATGGCTAAATAATTCACAGATATGGGAGACACAATGCCTTTGTGGAACATTAAAAATACAGAAATATTTTGCACTTAGTTAACATAGAAGGAATGGAATCATGTCCTGCCCAGTGGGCTCAGGCAAAAACAAATTGCTACAGCCTCTCCTAGCTTATCTGTCCTGTCTCTTCATATAATTTTCCTTCTTGACCACACTCTTATGTTCCTTGGCCACAAATGCCTCATTGTCTGTCTGTGAAATGCTGGAGGATATGAGCCAGTGACTTTCCCTCATCTTGCTTTGCTATTATTCTCTGGCCATTGGGACAGGCCCGGATTAACACTTTTTTGCGCCCTAGGCCACACTTTGGAATTACGCCCCCCACACACACACACACACACACACCACTCAGACCCACACTTGGTTGACTTTCACCATGGTGCCTCCGGAGCAGAAGAGAAAGGTGAGTAGGCACCATCCCACCACCTCCAAGGTCCCATGCATTCCCACCTGCTGGAAAGCTCCGCTGTGCTCTGAAGGTCTCCTCGGGAGTCGGGAGGCTTGGGGAGAGTGCAGTGGGTGCACTCGCCCCAAAGGCGCGCGCACGCGAGAGAGAGTGTGTGCGTGCAAGAGAGAGAGTGCGCGCGAGGGAGAGCGACAGAGAGAGAGCACGAGAGAGAGACAGAGCAGAGACTTTGCCGGGAGAAGGAGCGAGGAGGGGCATGAGAAAGGGGGAAAGAGGGGCGCGGACCAGTTTTTTTCGGTCCGTGATCTGCGCCCCCCCCCCCCGGCTTGCGCCCCTAGGCCATGGTCTCATTGGTCTTATGGGTAATCCGGGCATGCATTGGGGGGAAAACCAATACTTATTTATTTAATGTCAAAAGCATTGCAATAGAGGAAACACAATCAGTTAAATTATTTTTGACCAAAAACGAGCAACAGTGACCGCATTGTCTGTAGCTTTAAGCAAGTATTCCTCTGTGCATGAGACACAGCATTGTGGACAAGCAAACAGATGCGGAGTTGTTTGTTCTGCTCCACAGTAACATTAGGTAGTGCCATTTTGCCAGGTTGTCTTTTGATCTGCCCAATCCACTTTTGTGTCTGTTCAGGGACCTCCAAGTTGCCCATTTTTGGTTTGCCCCTGGAGGCAGACCCTCATGAGGGGCCATCCATTTGGGATTTCCTGGTTTAGATGCCCAGAGGGATACCCATGCAGTTGCTTCGGGAACATTTAGAGGAGTGGTGGTTCTCATGAAGCTTTACCTTGATTTCATTCTACTGGGAGGAGGCTGATATCTTGAGCAAAAAAAGAGTCTTGAGAAACCACGTTGTAATAACATGGTTTCTCAAGACTTTTTTGCTCAAGATATCATATGTCTAATATAGACAATTAAGTTTGGAATATGAATGTTTGTTTCACAACAACGAATGCAGAATACTGCCTATGATTTTTGAGATTGAATTTACAAGATAAATATTATTTCAAACCTTACTTTGGACCTTAGCGTCTTCCTAAGGACCCGTCTCTTCCACTACACGCCCTCACTCATTCACCCACCTTCCCTCGCTTGCTCACTCAGCAGGCCGGGTACCAGCAGCAGAACCAAGACTTGGTCCAGTGAGTAGCAAGTGAAGGCAGGGGGGTGAGCGAGTGAGTAAGCGAGCGAGAAGGGAGGCAAAGGCAGCACTGGCTGCAGAAGCAGGAGACTTGCTGCCTCTTCCAGGCTCCTGCGTCCTTATTTCGCAGATTTTCACTTTTCACTGGTGGTCCTGGAACGTAACACCCATGATAAGTGAGAGAACACTGTATAGCAGTGTTTCCTCTTTATAATCTATCTATCTATCTATATAATAAAAGTCAGTGTTTGCGGAGGGCGGGAGGTTCGGAGGATGGGAGGTGCGAAGGTGCAGAGGTGTGGAGATGCGGAGGTGAGGAGGAATATGTGGCAGCGTTTCGATTGGTTGCCACTGTGGGATTATTTGCATAAAGGACTTTGATTGGCCAGCCTCAGAACTCTAACATTCTAAGGCAGTGTTTCCCAACCTTTTTTTGAGCCGGGGCACACTTTTAACATTAAAAAAATCCGGGGGCACACCACCAACCAAAATGACACAAAATGACACTCTAACACAGTAAAGAACGGCTGGGGATGGTGGCCTGCTGGGAGCAGCTGCTGGGAGTGCCAAAGCTGGGGAGGGGCGGAGCCAGGCTGTGCCATGCCCCGCCCCTACCCCCAGCTTCACCTCTCCCAGCAGCTGCTCCAGCCTTGAGGGGCAGTGCCAAGCCAGCGGTGCCAGAGCCAGCACAATGCTGGCTTGGCACTGTCCCCTCAAGGCTGGAGCAGCTGCTGGGAGTGCCGAAGCCGGGAGGGGGGCAGAGCCAGGCGCGCCATGCCCTGCCCCTCCCCCAGCTTCAGCTCTCCTACAGAGGAGGAGCATGAGCGGTGGATGGGCTTCAGTGGGCGAGGCTTCTCCACGCGGCTTCAGCGAGCGAGGGGCGAGAGTCATGGTGGGAGTCATGGCGGATTGGAGGCTGACTGGGGAAATGGCCGAAGGAGGCGGCGCCCCAGTCCCTTCTTCTTTTTCTTCGCCACTGCCTGGCCCTTCCTCCTCCTCCCCCAAGCAGCAGGAGTTCGGCAGGAGGGGGAGGAAGGGGGGGCAGAGAGCTTTTCTCGCGGCATAGCAGGAGGTCCGTCACGGCACACTAGTGTGCCACGGCACACTGGTTGAGAAAGACACCAGACCAGTGGTTCTCAACCTGGGGGTCCCCAGGTGTTTGGCCTACAACTCCCAGAAATCCCAGTCAGTTTACCAGCTGTTAGGATTTCTGGGAGTTGAAGGCCAAAACATCTGGGGACACACAGGTTGAGAACCACTGCACCAGACAGAGGAGATTGGTTGCCACTGAGGGAGTATTTGCATAAAGGACTCTGATTGGCCAGCAAAAGTGAATGCTTGCATGCAGTGCATATCGCCTCTGATTGGCGACAGAGAGGGGAAAAGAAAGGGCCTGACTGAATTAACAGGGCCTCGGTTACTACATAAAGGGATGTAGCGGTATCTGGAGTCCCAGAACTCCGAAGGCAATACCTTTGGTGCTAGGCTGCAGTTGCTAGCGAGCGCAAGGACGGATGACGTGACAATTTTACTGCGATTCAGGAAACCAGCTTTATTTGCATGACATCAGCTGATGGGCCTGCCCTCTTTGCGGAACAATGCCGCTGGAAGACAGAACCCTGATCTTTCCCAGTAAACAGATTTTATACAAACAATGGCGACAATATTTCAGTCCCTCCCTTCTTCATGCATTGTTACTGGCTAGCATTCATGAACCCATATTACTCTACCAATTAAACAAAGCATTCTCAGCATCTCAATCCTATTTGCTGACAAACGTTGCGCAGTGTAAATTTCCATCTTTCTTCTATGTTATCTGCCCTACGTGCAGACTGTACTTGAATCGATACATTTGCTACCGAGTTCCCACTGGAAGCCTGCCAAGTGGAAACCTCATTTGCCATGCGCATCTCCTAACCCAATTGCTAACTTCGTAAACAAATGCACATGGTGAATGCTAAGCCAATCAAGACTGTTTCTTATCTGGAAGCACATGATGTTCTCTGGGCTAATCACAGCCTGTGCTTGTGTGGACCAATCAGAGTAGATTATTTTCGTCACTGTTGCTGACGAACTATCTCTTTACTCTGTTACTCCGTTTCTATTCTAAAGCAGCACCTTTCCCTGACGTTTCTTCTGTTAAAGCATCAATTTCCCCTTTAGGGCCTGAAAGGGCCTGACAGAAATAACAGTAAGGCTTCCTCAACTTGATTTTCCTGGACAGATCCACATTTGCTGTATGTATCATGCTGTGTAGATAAAAGGGACATATACCATCTTGGTTTGGGCAGTTAGCCAGTTCACAGGGTTTTTTTTTCCATTGGAAATTGAATGTTGATTTTTTGAGAGGATTTCACTAGAGTGAGAGGGTTTCCTGATGTATTGAGAGCATTACTGTGTCATTCGAGGTAACCTAAAAGATCGTAACCTGCAAAAACATTTCTCTGGCATGCTTTATTTAACTTGATTTTCCTGACAGGGCCTAAGTTACTACATAAAGGGCTTGAAAGGACCTGACTGAATTAACAGTAAGGCTTCCTAAATTTGATTTTCCGGACTAGGCCTCAGTTACTGGGCCTAGTAAGGACTGGGTAAACAGTGAGGCTTCCTTAACTTGAAACTCCAGATCAGACCGCAGATAATGGGATTCTGTGTATGGCCTGAATTAACAGTAACACTTCCTCAGCTAGATTATCATGACTAGGCCAAAGTCACTGAGATACTGTGTAAACCGAACTGAAATAACAGTAAGGCATCCTTAACTTGATTTTCCTGACTAGCCCTCAGCTCATGGGCTACTGTGTAAGGCCTGAATTCACATTACCTTTTAAATGATGCCTTCTTATGCTTATGAAAAGTTATAACCCCCCAAAAACCTAACCACCCCCTCCCCCCCCCTTTTGACTCTTTGCTAAATCCTTGCAGGCTGGCTCACCCTGCTAGGCCCCAAAATAGACAGACATCCTTCCAGCAAAAATTGAAAACAGCACTGTTCTCAAATAAACAGGACCTGGACCAAACTTGGCAAACAGACAACTGGTAACCCAATTTACATCCTGGTGCAGTTTGGGGGAGGATGGATATCAGATGATAGGATTGGCAGCACCTTCAACCATTTTCAGACACCACTGTGACCCCCACCAATGATCTGGACCAAACTTGAGTTTGATTAAGACATAGCGTAATATATGACCAAACTGATATTACCTAACATCCGAAAACAATACCCTTTTCAAATAACCCAGGCACCGCCGGGTCCCCAAGCTAGTATAATAATATAATAAACTTCATTTATACCCTGCCCCAGGCCAGGATTACCCATAAGGCCAACCTAGGCCATGGCCTAGGGGTGCAAGCCGAGGGGGGGGGGCAGATCATGGACCAAAAAAAATGTTGAAACAAATAAAAATGCAACGTGCATGGAGATGAGGAAGGAAGGATACCGAAGGTCCTCCTTTTTGGCGGTGCCCCTGCCCCTTCCTGAATACCAGCTCCTGCCTCTGCTATTGTTGCGCAAACGGCGTATGCGCAGGAGCTCTCGACACTTGTGTTGACAAGAGGAACAATTAACTCCCTCGATGCTGACAGCATCCACTTGCTGGCTCCTTCAGTGCAAGTACAGGACACTCCATTGCGCAGTCTGCGCATGCCCTAACACCATGAAAGCTGGTATGCCTCCTCCAACACGAGGAGAATCCTCGTTACTGGAGAGAGAAGCGCAACTGCCGGCTATGGCACATGCGCAAACCCCAGTACAGGAGAGAAGCCCAACGCGATAAGCCCTGGTATCGGGGAGAAGCGCAGCATCAGTACAGCTGCTGACTACAACGCATGCGCAATCCCTGATACTGGGTAGGAGCCAAGTGCCTCAAGCCCCGGCATCGGGGAGGAGGCTCCTCCCCCCATGCCTGCATCCATAGTGCCTGCCAAGAGGGAAACTCCTGTGGCGGACCTAGTGGGGCCACACCGGGAGAGCTGGATGCGGGGCCCTAAGGGGGACGAGCGGATGAAAGGATGTGAGGGGGTGGGGGTGCAGTAGAGGTTGGCTTAATGGGGGCATAATTCCAAAGTGTGGCCTAGGGCGCAAAAAGGTGTTAATCCGGGCCTGCCCTGCCCCCATCTCCCCAGTGGGGACTCGGGGCGGCTCACATGACGCCAAGCCCAAACAGCAAATTACAATAAAATAAAAGCAAAACATCAGCAATAAACACAATAAAAATACATACATATAAATAAAAAACAATATACAACGAGATCTCTAAAATCACAAAGACAGGCACACATCTAAAATGTTAAAAACTCAGGATGAGATAAGCGGAATAGCATCCTTTACGGGGGGAAAACATCCTTTATGGGGGAGGGGGGATGGATTCCAAGAATGGGGACATTGAGGAGAGCAATGGTAGAAATTAAATAACTACTCTCCGAAGGCACAGCGGAAAAGCCAGGTTTTCAGGTGTTTTTTAAAAGGTTTCCAGAGTGGGGGCTTTCCTAATCTCTCCGGGCAAGGAATTCCAGAGTCGGGGGGCCACAGAGGAGAAGGCCCTCTTCCTTGTGCCCACCAGACGAGTCTGTGAGACTGGCAAGGGCTCTTGTGGTTATCTGATATTATTTTGGTACAATAATTTTAGAATATACTTGTTATCGTGGGAGTCAACATACCAATTCACTTTTTACCTGTCCTTCCTCCCAGGCATGTAGCCGGGGGGGGGGGGGCTAAGGGGCTTCAGCCCCCCGAAATTCTAAGGGTGGTCCGTGAAAAGGCCTTACTGGTACATTATTTAAACTGTTATGTTTATTCATATCATGATCTGATCACCATGATCATTATATCCCACATTAATGGGGTTATTGGGATAACAATACAAAAGGTTTGCTAGGGTAGACCCTCTTCCACCCAGTCTCAGCCCCCCAACCAAACTCAGCCCCCCGAATCAAAATCCTGGCTACGGCCCTGCCTCCTCCCTTACATTGCAAAGACTTCATTAGCCACGTATAAGGAACAGAGTACTCCAAAGTGAGGGTGACCTACATTTTACAGCAAAATTTCCAGTAACACCTATGCTCCTTTCAAGGAGCGAGCAAGAGATTTCAGTTAACAGTATCGGATAGCTTTAAAATGCAGCAATGTTCTTATTTATTAAATATGAAATGTGCCATTACACTCCTCATGCATTATGTAGCTTGATGTAAAATGGCTTCTTTATAATGAATCATTTAAATTGAATCTTAACTGTGCAAAGTACTTCTTGGTTCCTGTTTCCTATTTCTCTGGTTATGCTTACAGAAATCCTGTGAGGTAGGTTGTCTTCATCCACCTTTCTGTTGACTCAGGGCCTTTCCACACAGCCATATAAACCAGAATATCACAATATCTGCTTTGAACTGGGTTATCTGAGTCCACACTGCCATATAATCCAATTCAATGTGGATTTTATGCAGCTGTGTGAAAGGGGCTTATATGATTGCACTGGATTACCTAGAGCCAGGGCCGTAGCCAGGATTTTGATTCAGGGGGGGCTGAGTTTGGTTCCGGGGGGGGGCTGAGACTGGGTGGAAGAGGGTCTACCCTAGCAAACCTTTGGTATTGTTATCCCAATAACCCCATTAATGTGGGATATAATGAGCATGGTGATCAGATCATGATATGAATAAACATAACAGTTTAAATGATGTACCAGTAAGGCCTTTTCACGGACCACCCTGAGAATTTCGGGGCTGAGCCCCCTTAGCCCCCTCTGGCTACATGAGAGCAGTAGTTCAACTCCCAGAAATCCTAATACCTGGTAAACTGGCTGGGATTTCTGAGAGACTTTTGCAACTAGTCCTAACAAACAATAAAAACATCATTAAAAAATCCCTTGTGCTGGCAGGAGAAGACCGACAGGTTGCAGGTTTGTATCTGGGGAGAGCACGGATGAGCTCCGGCTCCCCATGCAGGATGGTAAAACATCCAAACATCCGGGCACCCCTGGGCAACATCTTTGCAGATGGCCAATTCTCCCACACCAAAAGCGACTTGCAGTTTCTCAAGTCACTCCTGGCATGAGAAAAAAAATGGTGGTTGAGTTCTACAAGAAATTGAAAATAATTTAAAATTGATGGGAGATTGCAACGATTCTGGGCAAAGATCTGGAGGCAAATTTGGGGTTGAGGGATTGGGCACACCCACATCGCAAGGAAGACACTCACAGATGAACTGAAATGTGCTGACATGGAGGGTTTTTTTTTAAGTCCAGGAGAATGTTTAGCTGGAAAAGCAAAAAAGAAGCGACATTAAATCCCATGACTCCATGTGGCATAAATAGCCAAGCTGGATTCACTCCTCATCCTGCTTTTCCGGATTCAGTTTGTGCAGTATGTGTGAAAAAGATCTTGGAGTCCTTGTGGACAACAAGTTAAACATGAGCCAACAATGTGATACGGTGGCAAGATACGGGCTTCAGTGGGCGGGGCTCCTCCTCTGCGCGGCTTCAGTGAGCGAGGGGCGAGAGTCATGGCAGGAGTCATGGCGGATTGGAGGCTGGCTGGGGAAACGGCCAAAGGAGGCGGCGCCCCGCCCCTTCTTCTTTTTCTTCGCCACCGCCCAGCCCTTCCTCCTCCTCCCCCAAGCAGCAGGAGTTCGGCAGGAGGAGGGGGGAAGGAAGGGGGGCAGAGAGCTTTTCTCGCAGCACAGCAGGAGGTCCGTCACGGCACAGCGGTTGGGAAACACTGATCTAGTCCAACCTCATTCTGCCAAAGTGCTCCTGACAGATGGCCAACTAGCCTCTGTTTAAAAACCTCCAGAGGAAGAGACTCCATCGCTCTCTAAAGCAGCATACTCCACTGTCAAATAGCTCATTTCATGAAGAATCTATTTATTTATTTACTAGCTGTACCCGGCACGCGTTGCTGTGCCCTGTTTTGGAGATGCGAGGAAGTCTAAGTATGTAAGGGTTGGAGTTGTTGTTAGTTATGGTGTTGTTGGGGTCATGGCTGTGTTGTTGTGGGTTGTTTTGGTGGGTGGGATGTTGGAGTCCTGTGGAGTTGTTGTTGTGTGGTGTTTCTGGCGTTCCGCATAGCTTGTGGATATACAATGTTTTTTGTCTTTCCATCTGCTGTGTTGATGTAGAGGTTGATGCGTGTGTGGGTGGGGTACTTTGGAAGTGAGTGGAGGTACTTGAAATCCCATTATCCATGGTGTGTCCTCCTCTGAACTGCAGTCGGATGGAGTGTGGGTCATGGGGGGCATTGTTTGCCAAGTTTGGTCTTTATCGGTCTTGGTTCTGGGACACAGTGGTCTGTGGGGAATGATGGGTTTTGAAGTACTACAAATCCCATTATCCATGGAGGTACTTCAAGTCCCATAATCCATGGTCCACCCTCCTCCAAACTGTAGTAGAATGTAGCGTGGGCCATAGGGGCTCTGTGTGCCAAGGAAGGTTACTGTAAATTCAGGCCATGCACAATGTCCCATGAGCTGAGGCCTAGTCAGGAACAGCAAGTTAATGAAGCCTTACTGTCAATTCAGGCCATACACAATGTCCAATGAGCTGAGGGCTAGTCGGGAGAATCAAGTTAATGAAGCCTTACTGTCAATTCAGAGCATAAACAGCATTCCATTAAGTGAGGCCTAGTCAGGAAAATTAAGTTAATGAAGCCTTACTGTCAATTTTGGGTGTGGTCTGTGATTTGTAGGGGTGTAAATTTTCTGTGGGAAGGGAATTGGGTGTTTGTGTTTGTGCCTCAGCCCTTTGCCTTATCCTCCTCTGACAGTTTATTATGGGTCGGAATCTTCATGTTGGCTGGCCAGTACAGGAGTTATGCAAATCCGCCCTTATTGGCAGCCAATCATGTTGTCAGAATGTAGAGGCTGGGAGAGTCGTTGGCAGCCCCGGAGGATGCTGGGAAATGTAGGGGTTTTTTTACTCATTGTGAAGCGGCAAATTTGGAGTCCCAAAACTCCTTAGGCAGTAACTTTTACCTCAGGCGACGTTTCCGTGCGAGCACAGGGGCAGATGGATAACGCGACAACCGTTACTATGGTACAATGAAGCCAAACTTTATTTGCAGGACATCAGCTGATGGGTTCGGCCCGCAGAACTTGCTGCTAAGGGGCAAGAGCCCCGAACAATCTCCACACGTTGATTTTATACAAACAATGGCGACAAACCCCTTTGTCCCGCCCTCCTTCATCCCCGTTACTGGCTAGCATTCATGAACTCATTTCATTATCCAATTAAACAAAGCATTATTCTAGCATCTCACTCCTATTTGTTAAAATGCATGGCGTAGGTATTAATTTTCTTTCCCAGGGTATGTTATCAGCTTCTGATGCAGCGTGTTCTCAAAATGTTACAAATCTATGCAGCTTCTCCCTATCATTCACAGGAGGAGCCTCTAATTGCCATGCGCACAATGTTGTAAACAAACGCACGTTGATAGCTTTCGGCCTATCAGGGCCGCTCTTATCTAGAAGGCACATGATGTTCCCTGGCAAATCACTGCTTGTGCCTTGGTACCAATCAGAGTAGCTTATTCTCGTCATTATTACTTGGCAAGCTACCCCGGTATTCTGAAGCCTATACTGAGCAGCACTCTCTCCTGACATTATTTCTACTAAAAGCATCAATTTCCCCTTTAATTGTTTTGGGAGCCTTTTAGGTTTTGGGGGGGAAAGTGTCTTTGCTACAAACCTACCTTGTCTGAGGCCTATTTCTGTTGGCAAGTTTGTTGTCTCTGTGTTGTAAGGTTTCTCTGTTTGGGACGGTCGTTCCATGACGGGACCTCCTTTATATATAGATTTACAACATTTATATTCCGCCCTTCTCACCCCGCAGGGGACTCAGGGCAGATCACAATGCACATATACAGGCAAACATTCAATGCCATAGACATACAACATATATAGACAGACAACGAGCTACACAATTGGTCGAGAGCTCACCCCGACCCGGGCAGGCCTCAAACTCATGACCTTCTGGTCAGTAGAGATCTTATGCAACTGACTACCAGCCAGCTGCGCCACATTCCCGGTGCAGTTTGACTTTTCTTTCAGTTTGACTCCATTGCTCTGTATCCTGACCTTTAGAGCAACAGAAAACAAACTTGCCCCTTCCTCAATGGGACACTGTAGGTCCTGGAAGAACTCTGTATATTTATGTGTCTTTTAAAAAGAGCTATAGAGGATGGAAGTTTTACTATCAGCTGCTGCAACAAACCAAATGTACATGTTTGAAATCAAAAAGGGTTTTGTTTTTATTCCTGGCTATGGATTGACACATTGCCTGGTTAGCTGTGTTAATCCAAATTCCGAGCTCTTTCATGTTACACTCCTGTACCACTGTGTATCCATTTCAACTGCCATAGGTTAAAATGCCTGTATGCCTGCATTCAATAGCTGTCAGTTTGTATGTCTCACAGAGAATTTAGGCACAGCGTGTTTCCTTGCAATTTCCTGCTTGCTGGTGGTAGCCACACCTTCTCTCTTCCAGCATCAGGTAGACTGCAGTTAAGTTTGGTTTGTTTTTCCTTCCATTTGTACCTTGCCGTTTTCTTTTTCCCTCCCATTTTTGAAGAGTGCGTTTTACAGAACCTCTCACCACGGGATGTTATGAAACCTTGAGAATATATAAGTAAACCTGTTGTATATGTTTTTACCAAAGACCAAGCCTGCTTTTGTGCTAAACCCTCTGGGTCTTTTTGTGGGACTTGTTTTTGTTCACATTTTGTTTGTGAATACAAATTATTTTGTTTGTGAGTTACACCATTACCTTGACATTCCCCATCGGGTTATGGGCCCGGCATACTTCTGCTACTAATATTACTGATTACAATCAATTCTATGGAATCCCATCATAACAGTTACAAAAACAATATAAGTAGATTGGTAACAGATGGGTTTACTCCTAAAGTCAATTCCTAGCTGCTAGTCCCTTTTAATCCTTGAACTGCCAATCCAACTAGTGCCAAGTAAATGCCAGTTAAGTCTTCCCATGCTACTGGAAGCTAGTAACATTTGGCCACATTATTTATTTATTTATTATTTATTTATTTATTGCGATTTCTACGCCGCCGACTCCCAGGGGCTCGCGGCGGCTCACAAACCACTGGCTCCGTGCCAGGGGAACAGCATAAAAAACAAAGTACAAGTAATACAATTTAAAACAAACAATACAATTAAACAGTTAAAACAGATTAAAATGGCAGATTAAAACAGCAGCGGTGTAGGGGCCTACTCCCCAAAGGCCTGCCTAAACAGATGGGTTTTGCAGGCCCGTCTGAAGGGGAGCAGGTCCCTCAGGGCTCTGGCCTCAGCCGGGAGGGCGTTCCATAGCGTAGGAGCTATCACTGAGAACGCCCTCCGGCGAGTAGATGTTAGACGGGCTGTTTTGGCAGATGGGACTGCCAACAGGTTGGTCTCTTCAGACCGCAGTGATCTATTGAAAAGGATATAACCAGAAAAGACTCCTGTTTACTTGCAGAATCAGTGGCCTCCTTCACAAGATTACCAGCGATGCATCTTCACTGTAAAATTACTGAAGTTTGACACTACTTTAACTGGCATAGCTCAATGCTGTGGAATTTTGGGAGTTGTTGTTTTACTAGGTCTTTAGCCTTCACTGTCAAATGGTGTTTCAACAAATTACTACTCCCCGGATTTTCTAGCATTGAGATTTGGCAGTTAAAGTGGTATCAAACTGCAGTAATTCAACTAACTAACTAACTTTATTTCTTATGAGTCGCCCTCCACCAAAGATGCTCTGGCCGACTTACACAATTAAAATAAACAGGTTACATAGTCACCGCTTGTTTCTAACAATCATAGGCTCTTCTGAAGAGCCATGTCTTAAGTGCCCCTAAAAATGTATGTAGATCAGGAGTGGCTCTTTGGTCTGGCAGTAGGGAGTTCCACAAGATTGGGGCTACAATGGAGAAGGATCTCTGTCTTGTGGACTCCAAACGAACCTCTCTAGGGCCAGGGACTCATGAGCTGACCGTGGCAGTCTCTGATGGTGGAGTGGCATTAAACGGTCTCTTAGATATGAAGGACCCTGACCTCAAAAGGCCTTGAATGCTAGGACCAGCGTCTTATAGAGGACTCTGTGTTCAACCGGCAGCCAATGCAAGCGCTGCAGAGACAGCGTTATATGGCACCTCATGTTCTTGTGAGGAGTCTAGCAGCTGCATTTTGCACAATTTGGATCTTGTGAATTGCTGCTCGAGGTAAGCCCACATACAAAGCATTGCAGTAATCCAGCCTCGACGTAACCGTGGCATGGATTACCGTAGCGAGCGCCTCTTTTGGTAAATAAGGCAGCAACTGCCTCACTTGGCGTAGATGAAAGAAGGCCCTTTTACTAGTGGAGGCAATCTGGGCTTCCATCGTCATTTTGGAATCCAGGATAACACCGAGACTCTTCACAGTGGGGGATGGAACTAATGGTTCCCCTTCAAAAGATGGTAATAGACCAACCAATTCTGATGCGCAACCAGGCCACAAGGTTTCAGTTTTTGCTGGATTTACTTTCAATTTATGGGCACGTATCCATCTTGTCACTGCTCCAAGACATCGGGTGAAGTTATCCGGTACTGAAGTTGTTCCAGGTTCTAGTTTTAGGAGAAGCTGGGTGTTTATCAGCATATTGTAAACATTCTAATCCAAATCTCCGGACTAGCTTGGTGAGAGGTCGAACATAGATGTTAAACAGCATTGGCGATAGAATAGCGCCTTGGGGTACTCCACAGCCGAGAGGGGATTTCTCAGATACTTGGCCCAGCCACTCCACTCGTTGGCTATGCCCTCGCAAGAATGAGACTAGTGTAGATGCACCTAGTCTCAGGCGTTGCTCCCACCCAGGGAATAAACTCCTATTGACATGACAATCCTAAATCAGGTCTTTTAAACAACTGGATGGTAGACTCTGGAGCAGACATGGGCAAACTGCGGCCCTCCAGGTGTTTTGGACTTCAACTCCCACAATTCCTAACAGTCCGTAAGCTGTTAGGAATTGTGGGAGTTGAAGTCCAAAACACCCAGAAGGGCAAAGTTTGTCCATGCCTGCTCTAGAGGGATAACAAGCAACCTTGCTATCATGTTTTCCTTCTAATTCCCATTTTTTTGGCTTCTCCCCATTGCATGTGCCCTTCCCTGATCTTTCCATAAGATTTTGTTTTACTTTTATATAATGAATTACTATGAAATATTTCAGGACATATTATATTCATAAGGAAATTTACAGATAGATAGATAGGTAGATAGATAGATAACCAGAAAGTGCAATAACTATTGTAAATTAGTTTTCTAAATAATTGGAATCAGACACATCTTTTTTTGTAAAAGCCCAGTAAAGAAAATTAATCGGTTTTCAAAGGTCAGTTTTCAAAAACTGCAGTGATATGGCTTCCTGGGAAAGAAATTAAAAATGGGGAGGACCCAATTTGTATGCCTTATCTGTCCCTAAGAAAAAGAGAAAGAGAGAAAGGGGGGAAATAAACACAGAATTTACTGGGACTTTTGTGTCCCAGGAGAATCTAACTTACCTGTAGAACATCAATCAGAAATTAGAAGTAGACTTCAGTGCTTACTTTGACAACAGTGTTTGGAAAGTTCCCATTTTGCTCTCAGAATCTCCCAGTCAGTAGTCAGTAGCAAGAGAGATGTTGGGAAGTATAGACCCCAAAATCTCTCCTTTTCCCAGTACTAAATTCCTTTTAAAAATGTGTATTTAACTGTATTTTTATTATGACTATTTTGTTTTGTGCACTTCGTAAATGGTAGCCATTTCATCTGTTTTGTCTCACTTCCTTTTTTTAGTTAACTGCTATAATTCTGCAGTGTAGATACAGCCTGTGGAATCTAGAGACATCCTTAGGTTACTGAACCCAAAAGATGAAATTTCCAGCCTGCCATATAGCTAAAGAAAACTCTGATGATGATGAGGATTTCTCACTGGAGCGGCGTACAAGGCGCATACAACTCCCCTGTTATGTCAGCTCCACTGGCTGCCAGTCTGCTACCTAGCACAATTCAAAGTACTGGCTTTAGCCTATACAGCCCTAAATGGTTCTGGCCTAGCTTATCTGTCCAAACGTATCTCCCTTTATGAATCATCTCAAAGATTGAGATCATCTGGGGACATCCTGCTCTCAATCCCTCCTCCTTTGCAGGTGCGATTGGTGGGAACAAGAGACAGGGCCTTCTCAGTGGTGGTTCCCCGGCTATGGAACTCCCTCCCCAGTTAAATCTAGTCAGTTCACTCCCTACTGACCTTCAGAAAGAAGCCTAAAACATAGCTGTGGGATCAAGGTTTTGGACTGTAATGCAGTGCAATAAGTGAGGATGGAGTACGTGAAATTATGACTGGAACAGCCCTTCACAATGGTTTTGGATTATTTGGTTTTTAAAAGCTGGCTTTAATGTTTAATAGTATGTTTTAATGCAGTGTTTTTCAACCTTTTTTGAGCCACGGCACATTTTTTACATTTACAAAATCCTGGGTCACACCACCAATCAAAATGACACAAAATGACACTCTAACACAGTAATACATATAGTTAATATGATTTTAAATGTATTTATACACTCAGTGTGAAACCTGGGCGTGTTTCCATTAACACAAAATATATATGACTTCCTCTCACATATTTATACATGGCTATCATGTCTTCTCTTAGCCTTCTCTTCTTCAGGCTAAACATGCCCAGCTCTTCAAGCCGCTCCTCATAGAGCTTGTTCTCCAGACCTTTGTGAAATTTCACCCTGAGTGAAATTTGCTTCCAGTTAATTATGGATGTCATGAAGCTGTTATAAACAGTTCCTGGGAGGCAACTCTAGAAAAATCCAGTAAAATAGTAAAAAAAAATCCAAGCAGAGAGGCTCAATTTGTTTCTTGGAAACCTGTGAGGGGGCTGCTAGGAGGGGGGAGAGTGCCACTTTCCCACGGCACACCTGATGATCGCTCACAGCACACTAGTGTGCCACGGCACACTGGTTGGGAAACACTGTTTTAATGTATATGACTATTTTATTATATGTCTGTTTTATGTGGCATTGAATTGCTGCCTATTGTAAGATCACTCTGAGTCCCCTTAAGGGTGAGAAGATCAGGGTATAAATACTGTAAATAAATAAATAAATAAATAAATAAATAAATAAATAATGGTAACAATATTAATAATAGGATGATGAAGACATTATTGCTATTTCTACTTGCTGTTGTTATACTCTGTTTCTCCTTTCAGCGTGTTCTTTCAGATAGATGTTCAGATCACAGTGAATAAAACAGCAGAAAGGGGGGGGGGGCGGACAGTGAATGTGAATTTTTTTTTACTGTGTTACATATATAGATGGAAACAAAAGAATAGCCCAAAGTAATGAAGAAATATTCTCTCCAAATCTAGGAAAGAAGACTTGAGCTCTTGTCTGGCTCAAAACTGGATATTGCAATATCCCTAAAGCCTACACAGAAAGATATCTATACCACAGAGGGCTTTATTTTTTAATAAAGCTCGGATTTCGCAATAAGTTTGGTATGAAGTCACAGTTTGAACCAATGGCATTACGTTCAGTGGATTACGGCAATCAAATGTATAAATTTATATTGTTCTTTCTCCTTGTTCTGTTAGGGCCAGACCAAGGCTGTGAGAACCTATATTCGAATAATAGCCTTGAGACTTTAAGCGGATGTATTTCTACCCATTTGTTTGCTAGATTTAAATCCTGCCTTTCCCCAAAGACGAGAAAATGGTACTCCTGCTCATTGCACCTTACAAGAATCGTGCCATACGGGTTAGTGTAATGAAGTCGATATGTGTATTGCGGGTTTTATCTTTATTTTATTGTTAAATGTATGGTTTGTGTTGTTACATTTGTATTGTGTTAGATGATTAAATGTTAGACAGACCACAAAGGATTAACGAAGAGTATTAGAGTGCCCGGCCTCTGAGAAGTTCTGTTGCCATAGCAACAGGAGGCGGAGCCTACAACTAGCCTTAGAATTTCCAGATTTGAAATTCATCAGTTAGTTAGTGGCGGTTAGACTGGCTGGTGGCAGTTTTGGGAGGCTGCTGTTATCTGTTCTGAGAAGAACAGGATAAAGGCTGTGTTTTGATACTGCAGAAAGGCAGTTAGGATTTAGAAAGCCTTTAAAGACCGCTGTTTGTAGGTTAGGCTGAAAAGCTAACCTAGAAGATAGATATAAGATCTATAAGTGGGCAAAGTATCTATAATATTGTTGAGTCAGTGTTTGAAGAAATACAGTCAAACATTGTACCTCATTTTGAAACTTAGTAACCTTAAGATCTGTGCCTCTAAGAAGCTACTGTAACCAACTAAGCTCTGTGTACCTTAAAACCTCCACGCTTTAAGCTTTGTTAACCAATAAACTGTTAAAGTTCTTTATTCCTAAATCTCTCTCAATGACCTCTTTTGGGGCAAGTTTTAGAAACATCAGGTGGTCAAGAATTACTCACTGGTGGCAGCAGATTTACCAAGGTGTTGCGACATTACAGTTTGGTGACACACACCTCCATTAATTTGAGGCAGAATTGGAGATCTTTACAATTAGGATCCCTGATTTTAAAAAATACCTCAGTTCTTATCATTTTGTTGGTGACAGAAGTTATAAAGTAGAGAGTCTTCACAGTTAGCCTAAAAAATAGTGTTCAGGCTGGAGTAATTCAGCATAATCTCTAATGTTTCATATATAAAAACCAGGGCAATATCAGATAATGGTCAAGATGGCAACCACTATTAATGAAGATGAGCATACAAGCTAGGAGGGACTGTGGCGAGTTGTTTTTGCTTGAATGTTGTGGGAAACACAAGTTTCTGCTCCATTTCTCTCCCTTTCCCCCTGATGAGCTAATCCAATGCAAATACCTTTTTATTTTTGAACTCAAGAGCAGTTTGAGTAAGTTGAGGATAAAGGAAAGCATATTACAGGTTGAATATCCCTTATTGGAATTGCCTGGCACCAGAAGTGTTTTCATTATTGTATACTTACTTACATATACATACATAATAAGATCTTTGGAGCTGGGGCCCATGTCTAAACACAAAATCCATTTATATTTCCTATACACCTTATACACATAGCTCAATGTAATTTGATAAATATCTTTTAGTAATGTGTAGGAAACAACCTATGTAAACATCATAAAGCATGGTTTTGTCACTATCTCAGCCTCTCATATAGATAATTTTGAATGTGAGGATTCCAGATAAGGAATTTTCAAGTTGGTTTGCTGGGTTTTACCCATATTCTGCATCCACTGAACCCTTTCATGAAGTCCAAAAGCCCTCTATAGTACCAAGACTGGATAACTTTGGATTTCCACACATTGAAGATTTCAACTCCCAGAAACCCCAGTCAGTATGTGTGACTATAAGAGTTGTAGTCCAACCCATCTGAAGGGCTAAACTATTCCCCGACCTGTTATAGCAGTGGTTTCAAACTTTTTTGGCCTACCACCCCCTTTCCAGAAAAAAATGTACTCACCGCCCCCCTAGAAATTATTTTTTAAATTTTAATAGCAATTAAACAGAAAGATATATGTATTAATGCAGTGGTTCTCAACCTTTCTAATGCTGTGACCCCTAAATAAGGTTCCTCATGTTGTGGTGACCCCCAACCATATTTTCGTTGCTACTTCATAAATAATTTTGCTACTCTTACGAATTCTAATGCAAATATCTAACAGGCAGGATGTATTTTCATTGTTACAAATTGAACATAATTAAAGCATAGTGATTAAATACAAAAACAATATGTTTGGGGGAGTATGGACAGCGGATGATGGGATTTGCAGTACCTTCAATCGATTCAGCTCGAACTTCCACAGACTACTGAAACCCCCACAAATTACAGAACTGGACCAAACTTGGCACAGAGAACCCACATGACCAACAGAAAATACTGGAGGGGTTCGGGAGGAATTGACGGTTATTTAGGGAAGATGTAGTTCACCTACATCGGGAGAGAACTGAGAACCCAAACAACTATGGATCTGGACCAGACTTGACAGGAATACTCAATATGCCCAAATTTAAACACTGGTGAAGTTTTGAGAAAATAGCCCTTCTCATTTGGGAGTTGTAGTTACTGGGATTTATGGTTTACCTACAATCAAAGAGCATTTTGAATTCCACCAACAATGGAATTGAGCCAAACTTGGCACACAGAACCCCCATGACCAACAGAAGATACTGGAGGGGTTTGGAATGAATTGCCTCCACCGGGGAAGGCCGCGCTTTCTTCTGTAGTGGCGGGGAGGCTCCGTCGGAGAACACGGAGGCCTTTGCACTGCACTATGTGTGGGGGTCAAAGCAAAGGGGCCGGGGCCAAAGAAGAGGGCCGTGCGACCCCTCCTAAATGGCCAATTCTTCACCGCCCCCTTAAAGAGGTTCACCGCCACCCAAATTCCCCTGAGCCTCCCACAGCCCCCTTGGATCACTTCACCGCCCACCAGGGGGTGGTACCGCCCACTTTGAGAATCAGTGTGTTATTGTATTGCTTAGCACTTCACAGGGATGCACTTTTCTCTTTATATTGGATCACAACCACTCCTGAACCAGGATATTACTAACAGGTGATGCCATTGAACTGGAGCACCCTTCTTATAGCAACAACAACAACAATTTTATTGATTAGCCAGAAGCCATATCAAATACACACAGAACACAGACACATTGCAATGATTCTAAAACAATCTGAGGAGAATTCTAGACCATTACATCAATTAAACCCCTGTTTTGCCCAGCAGGAGGGATTCTAAGGGAGGTGGTAACAATTCACAGGTCCTCATCTCCAACACAATTTATTCCAATTGCATCTATGTAATCAGATCTTAGTTTCATGGCTTTACAGAGAAAGCGAGCAGTAGCATCTGTTATCAGCTTGTTGGAGTCGGCCAGCAGAAGTGAGACTTTTGCTAGAGGGTCCCAATGATTTTTTCCCACGAGAAATATCTCTAGCAGTTGTTTTCTCTCTATTTGATAGATTTGATAGATTTTACATTGAACTGGAGCACCCTTCTTATAGGGAAGAGATCCTATTTGTTCTATCATGTTGATCATTAAGGGCCCTTCCCCATAGCCATATAACTCAGAATATCAAGGCAGAAAATCTCACAATATCTGCTTTGCGTCGGGTTATCTGATTCCACGCTTCCATATATTCCAGTTCAAAGCAGATAATGTGTGATTTCATTCAGTTGTGTGGAAGGATTCCTGTTTGGCTTGGCTACTTATTGTACACAATGTTTTCCTCTTATTTTATGTCCCCATAAGTCCAATTCTGGGCATGAAACAAGCATCCTAATATTCTTGTAATGAAATCCCCCAGTTTTCTTTACCATTGGCTATATTGGCTAGAGCTGGTAGAGCTCACAGATAAAGAACAGGAATATTTGGATTGGCTTATGTATGAAAGTATGAAAACAAATGATCCATTTTCCTGTTCGCATTGAGAAGGATGTGTGGTTGTCTTATTCATGTCCAAAAAGAGCCATTATGCATTTAGCTCTATGCAGGCTGATGCTATACTGTTCTATGAAAGTGTAGTTCAAACGAAATAAATGTTTATCTACAATTTTGGCAAGATGTTATTCCAACTGGGCTTTGTAGGCCCCATACAGACAAACAGTTATACCTAATACTTGTTCAACCAAACAGTAACGTTTTCTTTGCTGAGAAAACTAGTGTGGCACTGTGCTCATAGAGTAGGGTGGAATAATACATCCTTCCAAATGATACAAAACTATAAATCTCATCATTCCTTCCAAATGACACAAAACTATAACTCTCATAGTGGTGACCCCCAACCATAACATTATTTTTGTTGTTACTTCATAACTGCAATTTTGCTACTGTTATGAATTGCAATATAAATATCTGGTATGCAGGATGTACTTTCATTCACTGGACCAAATTTGGCACAAATACCCAATACGCCCAAATTTGAATACTCGAGGGGAGAGGAGGATTGATTTTGTCCTTTGGGAGTTGTAGTTGCTGGGATTTATAGTTCACTTACAATCAAGGAGCATTCTGGACACCACCAACGATGGAATGAACCACACTTGGCACACAGAACTCCCATGACCAATAGAAAATACTGGAAGGGTTTGGTGGGCATTGACCTTGAGTTTTGGAGTTGTAGTTCACCTACATCCAGAGAGCACTGAGGACTCAAACAATGATGGATCCAGACCAAACTTGGCACAAATACTCAATATGCCCAAATGTGAACACTGGTGGAGTGAGGGGAAAATAGACAACATTTGGGAGTTGTAGTTGCTGGGATTTATAGTTCACCTACAATCACAGCAGGAGGAAGGCTCTTGGTGTGAGGATCCGCCATCTGTTTCCAAAAAGGAAGAAATGGACAGGCGGAGAGATCTTCAGCCTTCTCTGCCAAAGGGATTTCTAAGACCATCAGAAATATGTGTTTTCTGATTATCGTTGGCGACCCCTCTGAAACCTCCATTGTGACCCACCTCCAAGGCTCCCAACCGCCAGATTGGACATGTAGAGTTTATGGGATGTTCAACAACATTTGGGGAGCAAATGATTCCCCCCCCCCCACCCTTGGCTTGGAGCGTTGGATTTGAAAGATGGAGACTCAGTTAGCAGAGAGGAAAGGAAAGGAATAGGTAAATGTTGTGCTTCCCAAGAGATGTCACTCGGGCAAAAGCAATTTGCTGCTTGTGTGTTCTTGCTCATGAATAACTCTTGACAACTTAACTCAATCTCTGATGCTGCCTGTCCACAGGTGTCTCAGTTTTCATATGTGAAATATTGGAGGGTATGGAATTGAGAGGTGGGAAAAGTCTTAGGAGCTCAACTACCCTTTCCATCATTGCACGGCCTCCTTGTGCCCTTTTTGTGAGTGGCTTCATGCTGTCTGTCACTTGGGAATAGATGTAGCTCACCTTCATTCCTTTTTGTGCCTGAAGAGGGCAGTGATGCCTGAATATACAGAGAATATTGGTAACTAACTAGCTCATCAAGCTAGGCTTTTGGATAAATTTCATATCAAGCTAATACTGACCTTGGATAGATTAGTGTTTGGTCTACAACTCCCAAGACTTCTGAGGACAGTAATTATCCTGGGGTTGTGGGGGAAGTGTTGGTTGGATGCAGGAATGTGGTCCAAAAGGTAACAATTCCACATTCTGCTAAATTATGTAACTTGTTAGGAGCCCTCGGTGGCGCAATAGATCAAACCCTTGGGCTAGCAGAACAGAAGACTGACAGGTCGGAGTTTCGACTCCGGGGAGAATGCGGATGAGCTCCCTCTGTCAGCTCCAGCTTCCCATGTGGGGACATGAGAGAAGCCTCCCATAAGGATGGTAAAGCATCAAAGCATCCAGGCATCCCCTGGGCAACGTCCTTGCGGATGGCCAATTCTCCCACACCAGACGTGACTTGCAGTTCCTCAAGTCACTCCTGACACAAAATCAAAATGTAGCTTGTTTTTTCCCTTGTATTTTGTAGGGTTAGCAGTTGGTGCAATTTACAAATGACAAATCTGAAAAGACATCCGGGAAACTTTGAAAGGCTTTTTAATTCCATTTGATTAATGTGCTTCTGATTAAGGTGTTATGTGCAGCTCCTTTGCACCTTATAGCTCACTTCTGATTTGAATAAATGGCATATGGGATGTTGTTTTGAGGTTTGCTTGTGTACTTTTAGCTTAGGTACTTTATATTTTTAATAAGCTGTACTCACTTTGCTTGGCTGCGATGTGGGATTTCACTGTAAATGAAGTCTATAAAACCATTGAAATAATTAAAAGGCAATAATGCTTGGTAAGGTTGAAGGCAGTAGGAAAAGAGGAAGACTGCATTCCAGATGGAGAGAGTCAATCAAGGAAGCCACAGCCTTGAGTTTGTAAAAACCTGAACAAGACTATTAAGGAAAGAGGAACTTGGAGGTCTACAATTCGTGAGGTCACCATAAATCAAACTTCAAAGCAGTTGCGTGTGCAAGGGTGACACACCTCGCGCCAAGAACAATAACACACAGACACAAGTGGTTGGATGAAACTCAACTCATTTATTGAAAACAGGAACCAAAGGGTTGGCGGCCACACATGGGTCCTGGATCATAGTTGAACAGGCCCCATGAATGTCCAAAGGCGTATGCAAGCCTGGGGTGCGAGCGGCCCAATCAGGCCCGGATTACCCATAAGGCCAGCCTAGGCCATGGCCTCGTGCGGCAGGTTTTGGGGGGCAGCGGATTCGCCCCCCCGAAAACATATTTTTTAAAAAAAACCACCCCCTCGCAGCGCTTTCCCACGCTGGGGGCGTGGCCTGGGGGCGGCGCAGGGCGGTGCGGGGCTAAGGGGGCTTCAGTCCCCCCCCCCCGAAATTCTCAGGGTGGTCCGCAAAAAGGCCTTACTGGTACATTATTTAAACTGTTATGTGCATTTAAATCATGATCTGATCACCATGCTCATTATATCCCACATTAATGGGGGATAACAATACAAAAGGTTTGCTAGGGTAGACCCTCTTCCACCCAGTCTCAGCCCCCCCGACCAAACTCACCCCGGGCTACAATGCCTGTCCACAGAAACTTGGCACCCCAGGGGGCCTGGGCATTATCCCCCTTACAACCAAGGGGTGATAAGCCAGCCTGATCCAGGGGCCATGCCACACGCCAAACACGGAGTTGTGACAAAAAACAATATGACGCATACCCCAAAATAATGCAACAATGATATGAAGAATGAACAAACGGATACCAACAAGCAATGTTGGGAGGGTGGGAGAAAAAAAACAGACCTGGCCCCATGTGCAGCCTGGGCAGCCCCGGGCGGCCTTAAATAGGCTGCCCGGGCAGAAGTGCAGGCCAGCCAGCACAACGCGGGGGCGGGGCCAGCCCCGCCATTGGCCAGCCGGCATTTGTGGCGGGAAACCTCCTGCTACCCCAGGGGCTTCTGGGGAGGAGAAGCTCCTGCATCATTCCACAAGATGGCAGCGAGGGCAACCCTGCCCCGCAACCCGCTCGGCCGGTAAGTCGGCCAAGCACATTATCAACAAAAACAAAACTATTCAATAGATAATGATACAAAGTGCACCAAACTATTTGAATACTGTGTTGTTGAAGGCTTTCGTGGCCAGAATCACTGGGCTGCTGGGAGTTTTCCGGGCTGCATGGCCATGTTCCAGAAGCATTATCTCCTGATGTTTCACCCACATCAATGGCAGGCATCCTCAGAGGTTGTGAAGTCTGTTGGAAACTAGGGAAATTGGGTTTATATATCTGTGGAATGTCCAGGGTGGGAGAAAAAACTCTTGTCTGCCTGAGGCACGTGTGAATGTTGCAATTGGCATTAGCATTGAATAGACTTGCAGTTTCAAAGCCTGCCTGCTTCCTGCGTGAAAGAATTTTTGTTGGGAGGTGTTAATTGACCCTGCTTGCTTCTTGTCTGGAATTCTCCTGTCTTCGGAGTGTTCCTCTTTATTTACTGTCCTGATTTTAGAGGGGTTTTTTCCATACTGGTAGCCAGATTTTGTTTATTTTCATTGTTTCCTCTTTTCTGTTGACATTGTCCTGCTGCTGGTGGATTTCAGTGGCATCTCTGTGTAGTCTAATATGGTGGTTGTTACTTGAGTATTGCTGCATGATGTTTGGCTCATAGCTGAGTCCGTCCGTCCCCCGTCCCCCTCCCCCATTTTCCCAGTTGATATTGTAATATGTTACATATTTGATCCTATTGTACTGATTTTGAGCACTTGGAAGAACTAGTGTTCCCCCATTGGAAGAGCATACAGGGATGGGTGGAGGTGCCACAGGATATATCGCGCATATATCCATCTCCAGCATGAATTGAATATTCGGGTGATGCGTATTATATTGCTTCCTATACTGCCGCTTGAAAAAGCCCGCTTTGGGGCGAAACGGATCGGGCCATGCAGTTCTACCATTGGGGCACACCCAGCACCCTCTGGCATTCCATCCCAGGACACGGACTCTTTACACCGCTGTGGCCTATACCGGGAATTGTAAACATTGGACTGTGTGTGGAACTGTATTACTACACACTTGGATTATGGGCACTTCGCCCACAGCCTCTAGTTAAGAGCTTAGGGGTCCGGCTGGACACCCAGCTCTCTAGGGAGACGCAGATCGCCTGCGCCTGCAAGACAGCGTTCTACCATCTGCGGCAGGCAAAACGTCTGGCTCCTTACCTCTCCCGCTGCGACCTGGCCACGGTGATCCAAGCCACGGTCATCTCGAGGCTTGATTACTGTAATGCGCTGTACATTGGCCTACCCTTGTCGGCATCAGGAAACTTAAGCTGGTGCAGAACACAGCAGCGCACCTGCTCTCAGGAGCCCCAAGATCGGCGCATGTGACCCCACTCCTGTGTGCACTGCACTGGCTTCCTATCAAATTCTGGGTCTCCTTCAAGGTGTTAATTTTAACTTTCAAGGCCTTATATGGTTTCCGGCCAGTGTACCTGAAGGAGCGGCTTACCCCATACGTGCCAAGAAGATCACTGCGCTCAGAGGGGCTTAATTTACTGGAGGTGCCTAGTATTAAGATCTGCAGGCTGTCGAGCACGCAGCAGAGGGCGTTCTCAGTGGCCGCTCCGAGCCTCTGGAACTCTCTGCCTGAAGAGACACGAGCATTGCGGAGCTTGATGGCATTTCGCAAGTCTGTAAAGACTTGGCTGTTTAGGCAGGCATTTGGCTCCAACTGATGCCTGCTATAACCTGCCAACATGCCATCCTGCCACGTCTTGCCACCTGCATTATTGTCGCCTGCTGGGGTTTTATTGTTGGGAGCGGGGTTAAGTGGGTTATATGTGGTTTTATCTGTTTTATTGATGCTTTTATTGATTTTATGCTGTAAACCGCTCTGGGCTCCAGAGAGAGCGGTCTACTAAATCAAATAAATAAATAAATAAATAAATAAATTATTTGGATTACTTTGGAACTTTCACCATTCCTACAGAGACTTACCTTTCCACCTGTCCGGACTTCCCTTCCCTTCAATCTTTTCCCGAGGTATTGTGATCCCAGCGGCACTGTGTAGTACTGTTATTGTTAGTATGATTGTATGGAACTATTGATTGTTGTGAATTGCATTGAATACTGTGTTTGGGCATGACTAGCCATATTGTGATATAATAATATTGGATACTTTGCAAACCTTCAACTCCAACACCTCTATTTTTCTACTATTTCACTTCCACTCCTTCATAAATGGCAGGTGTGCCTTAATTAGCATTAACAAATTTACTGTAGCAAAATGGTAATAGAAGACATTTCATCACCACTACATGAATCATTAGGCTACTTAGAGCGTTGGAACATCCAATATATTTATTTGATTAAAATGTCTGAACTAGAAAATTTTCTTACATTCCTATGAAAATAAATCTTCAGTAAATTATGCATTTAATATCCGAAGTTCCCATTTTGAAGGTGAAAGCAAAATTGGTACATTGGTGCTGACTCTGACCCCACCCACAGTTTGTTCCAGCCTCACTTTGAAGCCAAACTCCTGGTTTCAGCAGCTTCTCTTTGCTTTGCTGTCGTACTTGATTTCCCCCCCAAAATGTTTGTTTATTATTTTGTTCATTTAGAGTCCCAGTCTGAGGGGAGGGGCAGTGGTATGTAAACAGAGGTGATTTATATAGTTCTCTATATCCACGGGTGCTGCACCCGTGGATTCAACCAACCACAACTTGGAAAATAATGGTGGGGAAGGATTCTCAAAAGCAAACCTTGATTTTGCTGCTTGCCAAGCATCGTGTTGATGTGTAGGCATATCTCGTAGTAGCCTCCCACTATTTCATGGTTCTTCAAACTCATTTCAGTTGTTGTTTGCAATTTTATACAAGGGATGCCATTTTACTTCAACATTGTATATAATGGGACTTGAGCATCCACAGATTTTGGTATACATAAGCTCAGAGTAGGGAAGATGTCCTTCGAACCAAATCCCAATAGAAACCAAAAGAAAAGAACGCTTTAATCAGCACTGTCTTCGCACAATCCTAAATATACACTGGACCGACTATGTGACTAATGTTGCTGTCCTTGAGCAAGCAGGGATCACCAGCATTGAGGCCATGCTATTGAGAACACAGCTACGCTGGGCAGGGCACATCTCTAGGATGGAGGAGCACCGCCTCCCAAAGATACTACTCTCTGGTTTAATCACCACGGGTCAGCGCAAGGGAGGCGCCCCAAAAAAGAGATATAAGGACTCCCTGAAACAACATCTCAGACTCGGCCAGATTGATCACCAACAATGGTCCACCCTGGCCTCATATCAGGAGGCATGGAGACGCACTATCCACAATGCTGTGGCGTCTTTCGAGAAGACACGCCGAATGGGTCTCGAAGGGAAACGACAACGCAGAAAGAACCACAACTTGGAAACAACATCACCCAAGGAGACTTTCTGCTGTGCTTCCTGCAACCGAACTTGCCTATCTCAGATTGGCCTTTTTAGTCATCAACGCGCCTGTAAAAAGCGTGGGATGAGTCCTTCCTAAGAATCTTCATTTGCGAAGTAATGCCGAGAGAGAGAGAGAGAGAGAGAGAGAGAGAGAGAGAGAGAGAGAGAGAGAGAGAGAGAGAGAGAGAGAGAGAGAATATAATGGGACTTGAGCATCCACGGATTTTGGTATGCATAAGCTCAGAGTAGGGAAGATGTCCCTCGAACCAAATCCCAATAGAAACCAAAAGAAAATATATCTGAAAAGGGAATACATTTCCTTCCACACCATCTACACCTTTTTTTAAAATCAGGGACCACTTGACCAGGGACCACTTTGACCAAGCACCACTTTGACCAGGCACCACTTGACCACAGACTACTTTGACCACAGACTACTTTGACCAGGGACCACTTTGACCAGGGACCACTCTCCAACATTAGTACCGAAAGGGTTACGAATCGATTTTTGATCAACTTTAGAAGCGATTTGGGGTGCTGATTCAGAAAATTGCATGGGATAGACCACATCGGCTCAAGTTTCTGAGCCTTGGTCAACAACAGGGAAGGAGTAGCAGGCAGTGCAAAAGGAGCAGAAATAAAATAAAATAAAGAGGAAGGAGGCTCGCAGACCAGATTTTTGTCTTCACAGCCCACTGGTGGTCAGTGGTCCACAGCATCACATGTTCCATTCCATGTTTTAGTTGGATCTTCAAAAAGGTTATCCAAGATGCTGCATCCTATTCCCCCAAATAGATCCAGCAGCTTAAAGAGTTCCTTTAAAGTCTGTATTAAATACTGAAGCTGACATGGGAGCCAGCAGTTACCTTGCACTCTCAAAAGCCTACTTGAGAGAGCTGGGGAGCTTCTTGGACAGGTGTCCTGCGTGGCAGAGCAGGTTCTGGAGAGAAGAAAGAGGCAGAAAATCAGATTGTGCTAACAAACATCTACAACATCGGTGCTGGATTAACCCCACTATATGTTACGAGATCTTGTATGTTGGATGGAGGCCATAGGGAAAGTTTAAGAGCAATGGGTTTGTTTTCTGCTGGGTCACTGTGGCTGTTTTGCTGGAACAGAAAGGGGTGTCCTTGTTTGAGCAGGTTTCCTTCTTGTGGGCATGGCAACCTGGTAATAACTTACAGCTAGGAAACTCTGAGACAGCTGCCAAATTTCCCCTCCAGCGCTGTGCTATAACCCACTCTGCATGACCCACCCACACCGTAAACAAAGCAGAAGACGGATCCCCCCCCCCCCCCTCTTAGGAAGTAAACCTGATTAGACCAGTAGACAGGCTATGAAATCTCAGTGGGTTAGATAACTGCAGGCAAAGTCAATGGAAAAAACTTTTAGGCTGAACCCAAGAGAGTTGAGATGCCAGGTTTAAAGCTGTAGCATGAGTTCTTTAAGGGTGGGGGAGAAATCAGAGAATGGAAAATAAGCTGGGGAACAACAAAAAGCCAATGAGGCATTATAGAGAGAATTTAGACTCTTATTTAGGCATCTGAAATTTCACATTCAATTTTTTTTCTCATGTCAGGAATGACTTGATAAACTGCAAGTCACTTCTGGTGTGAGAGAATTGGCTGTCTGCAAGGACGTTGCCCAGGGGATGCCCAGATGTTTTTGATGTTTTATCATCTTTGTGGGAGGCTCCTCTCATGTCCCCGCAAGAGGAGCTGGAGCTGACAGGGGGAGCTCAACCGCACTCTCACCGGATTCGATCCTCCGATCTGTCGGTCTTCAGTCCTGCCAGCCCAAGGGTTTAACCCATTGCACAACCCATTCAATGTTATGGTTTGGAAAATTAGGATGACTCATCTGACCTGGCTCGTAGATGATGGGCAAGGCAATAATAGGCTTGGCCGACTTACTGGCCAAGCAGGTTGCGGGGCAGCGTGCCCTCGCGCCATCTTCTTTGCCCGAGGTGTAGTTCACCTATGTCCTCCCCCCCCCAGAAGCCCCTGGGGTGGTGGGAAGGCTTCCCGCCACCCAAGCCGGCCGGCCAATGAGGGGGCTGGCTCCGCCCCGCCCCCTCCCTGCTTCCGACCGGTTCGCACTTCCGCACTTCGCACTTACTTAAGGCTGCCCGGGGACTGCCTCGCCACGTGTGGAGGCAGTCTTGTTTTTCCTCCCACCCTCCCTATTCATTGAATTGCTTGTTGGTGCCTTTTGTTTCTCTGCACCTTATTGTTGTTATGTTCATTGTTTTAAGTTTTGTTATGTTCTTTGTCGCAACGTGTGGCGTGTGGCATGGCCCCTGGATCAGGCTGGCTTATTGCCCCTTGGTTGTAAGGGGAATAACGCCCAGGCCCATTGGGGTGCTGAGTTTCCGTGGATAGGAAACTCAGGCTTGAATACGCCTTTGGACATTCGTGGGGGCTGCTCGCCCCTGATCCAGGATCCATGCGTGGCCGCCAACCTTTTGTTCCTGTTTTCAATAAATTGAGTTGTGACCATTTTTATCCAACCAATTGTGTCTGCATTTTTGTTCTTGGCGCGAGGCGTGCCACCCTTGCACACGCAATGGCATTCCTCCTGAACTTACCTGTCTGATCCACTTTCTTGGAAAACCAAACTGTATACATCCCACAGGCTGTACCGCGACATTTCAACAAATCTATTACTCTTACATATGGTCAGAGACATACATGTTACATCTACACTGTAGAGTTAATGCAGTTTGGCACCACTTTATATGTCTTGGCTCATTGCTATGGAATCGTGTTGTAATTTGGTGTGGCACCAGCAATCTTTGGCTGAGAAGGCTAAAAACTTTGTAAAACAAAAATTCCCGTGATTCTGTTAACAATGAGCCTTGGCACCAAAAGTGGGGT
Organism: Anolis apletophallus; assembly: GCA_030556195.1. Lineage (NCBI taxonomy): Eukaryota > Metazoa > Chordata > Lepidosauria > Squamata > Anolidae > Anolis > Anolis apletophallus. The sequence continues at coordinate 31,505,711 of JARBWK010000003.1, read as the reverse complement.
CAAACTGTCTTAATTCTACGTTGTAAATGTACCCCCAGTCTCATCCTAAGGGCTAAAGCAGTGTTTCTCAACCTTCCTACTGCCGCGGCCCCTTAATACAGTTCCTCGTTTTGTGGTGACACCCCCCCCCCACCATAAAAATTTTTGATCAACTTTAGAAGCGATTTGGGGTGCTGATTCAGAAAATTGCATGGGATAGACCACATCGGCTCAAGTTTCTGAGCCTTGGTCATTTGGGAGTTGTAGGGAAGGATAGTAGCAGGCAGTGCAAAAGGAATTCAGAAATAAAAATAAAATAAAGAGGAAGGAGGCTCGTGAGACCAGATTTTTGTCTTCACAGCCCACTGGTGGTCAGTGGTCCACAGCATCACATGTTCCATTCCATGTTTTAGTTGGATCTTCAAAAAGGTTATCCAAGATGCTGCATCCTATTCCCCCAAATAGATCCAGCAGCTTAAAGAGTTCCTTTAAAGTCTGTATTAAATACTGAAGCTGACATGGGAGCCAGCAGTTACCTTGCACTCTCAAAAGCCTACTTGAGAGAGCTGGGGAGCTTCTTGGACAGGTGTCCTGCTGACTTGTGGCAGAGCAGGTTCTGGAGGAGAAGAAAGAGGCTACCCTTGAAAACAGAAAATCAGATTGTGCTAACAAACATCTACAACATTTTCGGTGCTGGATTAACCCCACTATATGTTACCCTTCGAGATCTTGCATGGGAACGAGGAAAGAGCCTCCTTGAGCCCCTGACTCTGGAAATTCTCAGAATGCTTTCAAGAAGAAGGCCTTACTGGTACATTATTTAAACTGTTTCCCCCAAAATGTGTATTCATATCATGATCTGATCACCTCATGCTCAATATATCCCATATGCATGGGGGTATTGGCATTTCTTTGCATAATGTTTGTTTCATTTTATTGCGACAAAGCTGGGGGGCTTGGGGCTTGAGGTTTCAGCTACTGGTACATTATTTAAACTGATCATATCATGATCTGATCACCATGCTCAATATATCCCATATGCAGATTCAGCCCCTCTCCACTCAGAAGCCCAAACTCAGCCCCTCCCAAATCAAAATCCTGGCTAAGGCCCTGCGTTATGCTTTTATGTTATTGTATTGTACTGTACTACTGGGCCTGGCCTCATGTAAGCCACCCCGAGTCCCCTTTGGGGAGATGGTGGCGGGGTATAAATAAAGATTATTATTATTATTATTATTATTATTATGAACCCCACCAATGATAGAATTGAGCCAAACTTCCCACACAGAACCCCCATGACCAACAGAAAATACTGTGATTTCTGATGGTCTTTGGTGACCCCTCTGACACCCCCTCACGATCCACGCAGGGGTCTCGACCCCTAGGTTGAGAAATACTGGTCTAAAGTAAGCTTTAACTCTCAGCAGCAACTAATGGCTTGTACATATCTGTGTATGCAAATCTCAGTCACCAGTACACAGTGTCCAAAACCAACTAGATTATCTTACCAGAGACAGTTAATATTCTCACTAATATTGGCAGTAATTATTAATCAGTTGATTGATGGATGGAGTGACTGATTACATAGCAAGTCATTTGCTGAATTTTATGATGCTGTTCATCAGCTGCCTGAAGCTGGTAAGGCTAGCCCCGTGTGTCATCCCAATTGCTCATCTTGGATCACATCTACTCCATGTGTAAATACCCACTCCCTGATGAGGTGATCTCATTTGAAACATGCTGTGCCAAAACTGGAGAGCGGCGTGGTGATGTGTTTGCGAGAATACCTGCCCTATTTTGAGAATGTCTTACGAACAGAATGCCGCTTTATGCGAAGTGAACAATTTTAAGGAAAGGGAGGAGGAATGAAACTACATGGAAAACCCCTCTCCCGTTCCAAGAGTGGTGACCTGTTAATTCCTATCTACAAGTCTGACAGCTGAGAAACCTAGAGATTAATTTAAAAACAGTCTTGCACTGATGGTTGGAGCAACTGCAAGTAAGAAGGGGACAACTCAACACTCCAAGGGGTATTGCTGCCATCAGAGGGAATAATTGAATGGGGAGGAAGAGTTATAGTCAGGCAAGAGAGAGAAGACCATATCTGGAGAGAGTCCAGATGTTAGCTGGTTTCGTAAGTAGAGCTGGGGGTGTCTTCAGTGTGTGTATTTAATATGTGTGTGTGTGTGTGTACACATAAATCCAGTATCAGTTACTCAGGAGGAGGCAACATTTTCAACCCATTACAGTCATATGCCTGCTCCACTGGCTGCCGATTAGCTTCAAGGATCAATTAAAAGTGCTGGTGCTCACCTATAAAACCCTAAACCAGCGTTTCTCAACCTAGGGGTCGGGACCCCTAGAGGGGTCGCGAAGGGGTGTCAAAGGGGGTCGCCAAAGACCATCAGAAAACACAGTATTTTCTGTTGGTCATGGGGGGGGGGTCTGTGTGGGAAGTTTGGCCCAGTTCTATCATTTGTAGGGTTCAGAATGCTCTTTTGATTGTAGGTAAACTGTAAATCCCAGCAACTACAACTTTCAAATGTCAAGGTCTATTTTGCCCAAACTCCACCAGTGTTCACATTTGGGCAGATTGAGTATTCCTGCCAAGTTTGGTCCAGATCCATCACTGCTTGAGTCCACAGTGCTCTCTGGATGTAGATGAACTACAACTCCAAAACTCAAAGTCAATGGCCACCAAACCTTTCTAGTATTTTCTGTTGGTTGTAGGAGTTTTGTGTGCCAAGTCTGGTTCAATTCCATCATGGGTGAAGTTCAGAATGCTCTTTCATTGTAGGTGAACTATAAATCCCAGCAACTACAACTCCCAAATTACAAAATCAATCCTCCTCCCCCCCCCCCCTGCGGCCGCAACCCCTCCAGTATTCAAATTTGGGTGTACCAGGTATTTGTACCCAACTTGGTCCAGTGAATGAAAATACATCCTGCATATCAGATATTTACATTACAATTCATAACAATAGCAAAATTACAGTTATGAAGTAGCAACAAAAATAATTTTATGGATGGGGGTCACCACAACATGAGGAACTGTATTAAGGGGTCACGGCATTAGGAAGGTTGAGAACCACTGCCCTAAACGGTTCCGGCCCAGTTTACCTGTGCCCCTATGAGCTGTCTAGGACCTTAAGATCATTCGGGGAGGCCCTGCTCTTGGTTCCACCGCCATCGCAGTCGTGTTTGTTGGGAAGGGGAGACAGGGCCTTCTCCGTGATGGCCCCTCGGCTGTGGAACTCCCTCCCCAATAAGGTTAGATCTGCCCCCCTCCCTCCTGACCTTCTGGAAGAAGTTTAAATCCTGGTTATGGGATCAGGCATTCACAGAATAGCTTGTTTACTGGGAAAGACAAGATTTATTGGGCCGGACTTGGACTGCTTTGGATGACGATTTTAATTCTGGTGATTTTAATCTGGTGAGCGGCTTCTTAATGCATATTTAGAATTATTTTAATTTTGTGGCTGTATTTATTATGTGTTTTATATTATGTCGGGCATCAAATTGTTGCCTGTTTGGAAGCCGTTCTGAGTCCCTCTGCGGAGGTCAAGAAGGACGTGGTATAAATGTTTTAAATAGATAAATATATACCCTGTTTCCCCTAAAATAAGGCATATCCATAAAATAAGCTGTAGCAGGATTTCTAAGCATTTGTGCAGTATAAGTCATACCACGCAAAAGTAAGAAATAGTGATAATCATGGCTATGCGGCGTACAAGGTTGGTTCCCCTCTCCGGTCCAGGTTGTTCTGTGCGTGCTGCAAGCTGAGGCATAGAGGGAGACATAGAAAGTGGAAGTAAACATCTCCCCAGTGAAGTGAGAAGGAGGATTCTCTGCTTTAGGGTGTTTCCTCAGGGGAAAGAAGTAAAGCTGTGGCCCAGCACTGTGGTTCTCTCCCCCCCCCCCCCAAGCACCAATCATCAACAGTCTGGGAGTCTCTCTCATCCCACACAAACACCAGGAAATAGGGGGGAAGCTTATATATATATATAACCAATATATATATAATGTTTTGTTCATTTTTAGTGACATCATAATTCAAAATCTGCTGGACGAATTGCCACCAAATTTGGCCACAAGACACCTACTAACCCAAGGAGTTACCATCACTCAAAAATTGATTTTGTCACTTGGGAGTTGTAGTTCCTGGGATTTATAGTTAACCTACAATCAAAGAGCATTCTGAACTCTTCCAATGGTGGAATTGAACCAAAATTTGGCACACAGGACTCCATGACCATCAGAAAATACTGGAAGGGTTTGGTGGGAGTTGTAGTTCACCTACACTGAGACAGCACTGTGGCCTCAAACAATGAAGGATCTAGACAAAACTTGGCACGGATACTCCATATTCCCAAATATATGGAGTATGGAGTTTGGGGAAAATAGACCTTGACATTTGGGAGTTGTGGTTACTGGGATTTATAGTTCATCTACAATCAAAGAGCATTCTGAACCCCACCAATGATATAATTGGGGCAAACTTCCCACACAGAACCTCCATGACCAACAGAAAATCCTGTGTTTTCTGGTGGTCTTTGGTGACCCTTCTGACACCCCCCTTGTGACTCTCCCCAGGGGTCCCGACCCCCAGGTTGAGAAATGCTGCCTTAAGGCCATCCAGTCCAACTCTCTTTATAAGGGTAAGAAAACATAATCAAAGCCCTCCTGACAAAGAGCCACCCAGCTATAGATACAGATAGAGATATATGATACACACATTTATTTACAGTATTTTACATATAACAGATGATAGTATCATAGATTTCAAAGGGACCCCTAAAGAAGGACAATTGGATGTTGAATGTTCCTGAGTAGGCAAACCAAACAATCTCAGCATGAACACTGACAAAAAAACAACAACAAGAAATACTGTTTACCCACAAGCATAACGAAATTACATATATTAGAAACCAACACTTTCTCATTGTTTTATTTTCCAGATCACCAGACTGGGCCACAGCAACACGTGCCAGGGGGTGGCTAGTACTTAATAAAAATAAGACATCCCCTAAAAATAAGTCACAGTGTGTCTTCTTGAGGAAAAAATAAATATAAGACAGTATCTTATTTTCGGAGGGGAAACATGGTACTTGGAAATTATATCCCATCAGGCCCGGATTAAGTCTTTGTGGCGCCCTAGGCCACACATTGGAAGCCACGCCCCTAGAGGTGGGGCTTCCCTCTGTGTCTTCGTCGCTCACGCCGGGCGCCGCTCCTTCCTTGAGTGAAGGAAGGAGAGGGGCCAGCGCGAGCACCGAAGAGGCGAGGCGAAGCCGTGTCAGAGGCCCTAGGGGCGGGACTTCGCTCCACCTCTTCGTCGCTCGTGTCGGGCACCCCTCCTTCCTTCACTCAAGGAAGGAGGGCTGCTCCGGAACGACGTGAGCAACTCCCCCTCTTGAGAGGCGAACGAGGGGCGGCGCAGTCCCCGCGTCAGAAGCCCAAAGAGAAGGAAAGACCACAATAAATAGGGCTAAATCAAACTAAAATGAAGAAATCGGCATAAAAATACGTTGTTTGCGCTGGCGGGTGCTCGCTATTCTTTATTCTTCCTTGAGGGCGGCCCAATTTTTACGACAACCCAGAGGCGGGGCGAACCCAATCCTTCCCTTGCCCCCTCAGAGGCCCCCCCTAATTCACAGCGTATCATATGCTGTATAAAAAACAATCCCTGGCGTATGGCGCTCTTGGCGCAGAAGCGCCCAAAGATTGACCTTTTTTTAAAAAGGGGGGGTTCGGATCTGCCCCCCCCCCCCCATGGCTACGCCCCTGGGCCGTGACCTAGGGTGGCCTTATGGATGATCCGGGCCTGCATCTCATCGAGTCCCATCGAATCCCATCAAGTCTACAGGGAGGTGAACTTGCTACAAATATGTAAGCTTTAGTTGTCCTCTTCTCATTGTGTTGGATTCTTCACTTGTACCATGTCCTGCTCAGGAAAGCGCTGACCTCCAGCCATAAGCTTTTAGCCTCATAATACCTGTGAATGAAAATGAGAGGGGCGGTATAGAAGCATAATAAATAAAATATAAACAAATAAAATAAATGGATTTTTCTACTCTATTCTGCCCTGCTGGAGGCTCTTTTCTCCCTTGCTGGGGCAACGCAGACCCTCATGGAAAAGCAAGGAACGTTTCAATGGCCTTCTCCTCTCTTTGCTCTAGTTTCTTATGTTTGACAACCCACAAGAGCAATTAAATACACGTCTTGTATCCCATCCTTTCCTTGTATCCCTTCACCACCTCTAGTGAAGTCTTCCTCCCTTCCAGCATTTAAAAAGTAGAAAAACAATGGGCTGCTCCTTAGAAAAACAGCCCAGCCTATTTTACTTGTCATGAACAAGTTTCCTTCTCTCTCTCTCTCTGCTTTGTTTGGGAGCTATGGGTGGCTTTTTTGTTGCTTTTTCCTTTCTCCTTGCACATATTTTTCCAGCACCCAGCACATTTTTTCTTTGATTGCTGGACTCCCCCCTTTCGCCTCTCCATATCCTTTGCCAATTTTATTTAGTCCATTCGCTTTTCTGCTCCACTCCAACTGTGTGCAGAAGTGTGCAGTGCATGCTTGTGATACTGAACGGGATAGAATTGATTTAGAAATCATTAGCCAGTTGTTGTTCTGTAGTTTGGAAAGGAAGCACATATGTTAAAAAAATAAAACCTCTATAAGAAGCATAAATAAATAAATAGGACTATGGAAGTTCTCTTGGAACCACTTTGGCATTAGCTGCTTTAGTACTATAGCATACAACTTTATTTCTTTACTAAAGCCGAGATGAGGTTGTATGTTTGTATAGTATTTTACTCTTCAACCAGAATGCTTCCCAGAGGGCTTCCCTAAGGCTTGTAATCAAAATAAAACATGACCAACATGAGATAGAACATGACAGTGGGAGAGGATATTAAGTCCTCATGGACAACAAGTTAAACACGAGCCAATAATGTGATGCGGGGGGAGGGGAGCCAACGGGATCTTGGCCTGGATCAATAAGAGTATAGTGTCTAGATCCAGGGAAGTCATGCTACCCCTCTATTCTGCCTTGGTTAGCCCACATCTGGAATACTGTGTCCAATTCTGGGCACCACATTTAATAGGAAATGTTGACAAGCTGGAATGTGTCCAGAAGAGGGCAACTAACATAATCAAGGTTCTGGAGAACAAGCCCTATGAGGAGTGGCTTAAAGAGCTGGGCATGTTAGCCTGAAGAAGAGAAGGCTGAGGGGAGACAGGGGTCGTCTTATATGCAGGCATAGTCTTATACGCGGGAATCGACTTATACACCAGGAGTCGTCTTATACACCGGGAATCGTCTTATAGAGCGGGTGCTGAAACTTCCAATCCGGATTGGAGAATCTGTGGTTGCCGCATATGGTGGGGGGGAGCTCAAAAATGGCAGTGGCTGCGTCCCTGGCGTATGCAGCAACTGTATGAAAGCATTAAGGGTGACGCTGTACAAGTATGGTAGAAGAAAATCCATTCAGCAGGATTCATGGACTTAATGCAGTCCTGATGGTTAGGTGAAGGGGCGCCTCACTGGGAAGGTGTAAGTGAAGGGTGGAGCAAGCTGCAAATGTCCGGGGCGGCCAGTGTATGGACAAAGAGATAGAGTGGCTCTGGGCCCAGAAAAACACACCTCGTTTACCTGTCCAGCCCACCCTTGTATCCTATTACTGTATCTCCTCCTCTGCCTCTCAGATCTTGCTCCTGAAGACTGCCGTGAAGCGGTGCAGGTGCGCATGTGCAAGATCTGAGACGCAGAGGAGGAGGTACAGTAATAGGAAAATTACCATATTGAAATCAATATGGTAATCAATACAGAGATAGTGTGTTCCAAGTATGAACTACAAGTCACTGATTTTGTTAGGTTTGGTTCCTCACTCTCATCGCCTCACGTGCACATACATATATGTCCAATGTAGACAGAGGTGGGATATCCAAAGTCTTGATATACGGCCCCATGGGAATGCCCTCCCTGTCCCATTACACCTGTCATAGATGCAGGCGAAACGTCAGGAGAGAATGCTTCTAGAATATGGCCATATAGCCCGAAAAACCTACAACAACCCAGTGTATTATTGAAGGGATGAGAATAATTGCAAGATTCCATCTTTGCAGGACTGATTTGCAGTACCTGCTGTATGGCAATGATTTTCAAACAGTGTGCCGTGAGAGATCATCAGGTGTGCTGTGGGAAAATATTTTCGGACTTCATTCATATATAAACTATAAGGTGCATCTGTCCCTTTAAGAAATGGAACCATAGCACTCTCACGTCACCTAAGAAGTGATGCGAGAGTGCTATGGTCACGCCATCTTGGATTCGCTCAGACGCGGCTAAGTAAAAAAAGTTAGAGTTCGTGCTGCAGCTGCACGTCAAGTGACAGTGGCAATTTGGGATCACTAAAAACAGGGAGAGACTGACAGCTGTTGAGCAAGAGCTTCGTGTGCGTCTTTCTACCATTCCTGCCAGGATATCTATTTTGTGTTCATCGAAACAGTCCCAGGTTTCACACTAAGTGATTGTATAAATACATTTAAAAACATATTAACTATAACTATTACTGTGTTAGAGTGTCATTTTGGTTGGTGGTGTGCCCCAGGATTATGTAAATGTAAAAAGTGTGCCGCAGCTCAAAAAAAAAAGGTTGAAAATCACTGCTGTATGGGATATATCACTTTTAAACAAGTCATTTCATGTACTTGAATTTTATTTTCAGAGAAAATTAAGAACGGAGACAGAAAAAACACAACAATGCCTGTAACAAATTAACATTTGAGAGAGAAAATAACCCTTTGATTAAAATTACACGTTTTGTCTTTCTTGAAATTTGATCGGGGGTTTGAAGGGCTTCCCACATAAGAAATAAATGGAAAAAATGGTGTCGCAATATGTTTCAAAGTCAGGGTTCCTTGCTCAAGGCGCTTGCTGGGTTTTACATAATTATAGTATCTGAAATGTGATCAGTCCACTACTGTTTAGCTGGTTGCTTTGGAGACTTCCAATTATATGCTATACATGATTTGGCCAGTGTGTACGCTTGCTTAAGAAAATCTTTATGTAGGAATCCAGGGCCATTAGGTTCAAAACGATGAAGAAGTATAGCTCTGGGAGTTGGTCTAATATGGAGACATTCCTGACCGTTAAAAAAACAATCCACCTGCTGCTATCCAAATACTGCTACACTTGTGCTCCCAGCTCAGTTCTGCGTTGGAAGAGCACAGAATAACACTGCACACTTCTATGTTGAGTAACCTGCAATGTGAGCTCAACTTCTCTACTCAGAGGTTATATTTATGCAGTGATTCCTGTTCGCAGGTAAGTGTTTGGCATATACCCCCACTTTAAAACAAGTTATCTAGGCAAGTACTGGAAATGAAATTATAATAATCTTATAATTTTCAGAATATTTTTAAATGATTTGTTTACTGAATTATTTTCATTTTTTTGTATTGTTTTGTATTGCTTAGTGCATTTTTATGATTTATTTACTTGTGTTTTGTTTTGTATTCTTTTATGGTGATGCACTGTTGGGCTTGGCCTCATGTAAACTGCCCCGAGTCCCAGTTGGGGAGATGGTGGCAGGGTATAAATATTATTATTATTATTATTATTAATTTTAAAATTACAGAGCTGGTTGTGAAATGTGGTTGTGAAAGTCTTTTTCTCTGTGATGTGAGGGGCAAAAGTAAATGGAGGATGTCAGCAATTAAAATGCATGTAACAAGAACACGGTATGTGCATTGAACTATTGATGTATATGTGTGCTACCTGAGACTATCTGGGATATGCAAACTATCACACATGGTTCATATGTGTGAAATGTGACATGTAGGAAGAAATCTGCTTCAGTCCTGTTGGGTAGTGGTCTGTGTATCTTATGAAAGAAGTTGTCAGCGCTCTGTGTGTGTGTGTGTGTGTGTGTTTGTACATTCAGATGGGTGCATAAGGTGCACATGGTTTGTTGTTATGTGCCTTCAAGTAGGTTCTGACTTAGGAAATTTTCTGGACAGGATTTATTCGGAGGATGGTTGTCCTTGTGCCTTTCTGCTTTAATTTTGGGGTGCCACCTGTATAGAGATGTGATCTTTCATGCACCATTATTATATTATCTTGTCTAGCATATGGTTCTCGTGATTTTACTGTATTTTTAGATGTGTTTTTAACTTCGTTTTAATCATCGTTTTTACTTGACTGTATGTATATGTTGTGAGCCGCCCCAAGCCTTTCGAGAAGGGCGGCCAATCAAGTGTGAAATAATAAATAAATTAATAATAATAATAAATAATGAATTATTGCCAATGAGTTAAGTGCATCTGGGGATAGCTTCCACACATGTATAATATTTATTTATTTATTTATTTATTTATTTATTTATTTATAATCCGCCCTTCTCCCCAAGGGGACTCGGAGCAGATTGCAACATATAAACAGTCAAACTTTCAGTGCCTTATTCTCTCTCGGCATGACTTTGCGAATGAAGATTCTTAGGAAGGACTCATCCCACGCTTTTTACAAGCGCGTTGATGACTAAAAAGGCCAATCTGAGATAAGCAAGTTCGGTTGCAGAAAGCACAGCAGAAAGTCTCCTTGGGTGATGTTGTTTCCAAGTTGCGGTTCTTTCTGCCTTGTCGTTTCTCTTCGAGACCCATTTGGTGTGTCTTCTCAAAAGAGGCCACAGCATTGTGGATAGTGCGTCTCCATGCCTCCCGATGTGAGGCCATGGTGGACCATTGTTGGTGATCAATCTGGCCGAGACTGAGATGTTGTTTCAGGGAGTTCTTATATCTCTTTTTTGGAGCATCTCTCTTACACTGACCTGTGGCGAGTTCACCATAGAGTAGTATCTTTGGGAGGCATTGGTCCTCCATCCTAGAGACGTGCCTTGCCCAGCGCAGCTGTGTTCTCAATAGCATGGCCTCAATGCTGGTGATCCCTGCTTGCTCAAGGACAGCAACATTCGTCACATAGTCGGTCCAGTGTATATTTAGGATTGTGCGAAGACAGCGCTGATGAAAGCATTCGAGGATATGCAAGCCTCTCCCCCACTGCAAGGGGGCGCCAATGGAGAGGCAGTGTCTTACTACAATGAAATAAAATGACAGACAAATGCACAAAGGCAAAGGCTTCTCCTTTCACTTCTGGCTTCTAGGGGTGGTGCTCATCTCCCGCTCTGGGGGAGGTGCTCATTTCCATTTCCAAACTGAAGAGCCTGTGTTGTTCACTGATACCTCCTTGTCATGTGGCCGGCATGACTACATGGAGTGTCTTTTTGCCCTTCCCGACGAGGCAGTACCTATTGATCTACTCACATTTGCATGTTTTTGAAGTGCTAGGTTGGCAGGAGCTAGGGCTAACAGCAGGAGCTCACCCCATCCCGCAGATTCGAATTGCCAACCTTCAGGTCAGCAGTTCAGCAGCACAAAGGTTTAACCCATTGTGCCACCTGCGGCCCCTATGTACATGTTTCTGTTTTTATGTGCCTTGAAGTTGACTTTGCGTCAAACTTACCAGAGAACAAGATTGGTTCAGAATACATTTGCCATTGCCTATATCTGAGGCTGATGGAGTGTGACTTTCTCAAGGGCTCCCAGATGGTTACCACAGCCAAGCAGGGATTTGAAGTCTGATCTCCCAGCACTCAAACTACTACATCAAGCTGGCTTGAGAAGGCATTAAATTATATTAAAAGACACATCTCCCTTGCCTCTTATATGTAAAGGAAACCTCTTCTAGATCTCCTTGACATAGGTGCATTCTTCTTGTTTCAGTGTGTTTGTCCATAATATATAGTACTAGCTGTACCCGGCACGCGTTGCTGTGCCCTATTTTGGAGATGCGAGGAAGTCTGAGTATGTAAGGGTTGGAGTTGCTGTTAGTTATGGTGTTGTTGGGGTCATGGCTGTGTTGTTGTGGGTTGTTTTGGTGGGTGGGATGTTGGAGTCCTGTGGAGTTGTTATTGTGTGGTGTTGCTGGTGTTCTGCATTGCTTGTGAATATACAATGTTTTTTGTCTTTCCGTCTGCTGTTTTGATGTAGAGGTTGCTGCGTGTGTGAGTGGGGTACTTTGGAAGTGAGTGGAGGTACTTGAAATCCCATTATCCATGGTGTGTCCTCCTCTGAACTGCAGTCGGATGGAGTGTGGGTCATGGGGGGCATTGTGTGCCAAGTTTGGTCTTTATCGGTTTTGGTTCTGGGCCACAGTGGTCTGTGGGGAATGATGGGTTTTGAAGTAGTTCAAATCCCATTATCCTTGGAGGTACTTCAAGTCCCATAATTCATGGTCCACCCTCCTCCAAACTGTAGTAGAATGTAGCGTGGGTCATAGGGGCTCTGTGTGCCAAGGTAGGTTACTGTAAATTCAGGCCATACACAATGTCCCATGAGCTGAGGCCTAGTCAGGAACAGCAAGTTAATGAAGCCTTACTGTCAATTCAGGCCATACACAATGTCCAATGAGCTGAGGCGTAGTCGGGAGAACCAAGTTAATGAAGCCTTACTGTCAATTCGAGCGTAAACAGCATTCCATTAAGTGAGGCCTGGTCAGGGAAATTAAGTTAATGAAGCCTTACTGTCAATTTTGGGTGTGGTCTGTGATTTGTAGGGGTGTACATTTTCTGTGGGTAGTGAATTGGGTGTTTGTGCCTCAGCCCTTTGCCTTATCCTCCTCTGACAGTTTATTATGGGTTGGAATGTTCATGTTGGCTGGCCAGTACAGGAGTTATGCAAATCCGCCCTTATTGGCAGCCAATCATGTTGTCAGAATGTAGAGGCTGGGAGAGTCGTTGGCAGCCCCGGAGGATGCTGGGAAATGTAGGTTTTTTTAACTCGTTGTTTTGGGGGCCTTTTAGGTTTTGTGGGGGAAAGTTTCTTTGTTACAAACATACCTTGCTTGAGGCCTATTTCTGTTGGCAAGTTTGGTGTCTCTGCGTTGTAAGGTTTCTCTGTTTGGGACGGTCTTTCCATGACGACTCTTCCTTTATATATAGATATGCCATATGGGAATTCATGTAATGTAGGGCTAATTCTTGGAGCCCCCAGTGGCGCAGTGGATTAAAGCACTGAGTTGCTGAACTTGTTGACCGAAAGGTCGCAGGTTCGAATTCGGATAGTGGGGTGAGCTCCCACTGTCAGCCCCAGCTTCTGCCAATCTAGCAGTTTGAAAACATGCAAATGTGAGTAGATCAATAGGAACTCTCTAGCGGGACTGCAGTCATGCCAGTCACATGACCTTGGAGGTGTCTACTGACAACGCTGGCTCTTCGGCTTAGAAATGGAGATGAGCACCAACCCCCAGAGTTGGACATGACTGGACTTAATGTCAGGGGAAAACCTTTATCTTTTACCTAGGGCTAATTCTTAGTGCCAACTACAGTAGTTCTATTCAATCGTTACGATTGGAATCAGTAAACATTACTGTAAGTCCCATTCATTAAAGGGGTTGATTCTAGTTGAGTCTAAGAATGAGATTTAGCCCTCAACCACTTCTTTAATTGAGGAACACTTGTGTAATGAAAAAAGTGTTTAGTTGGGTGACTACTGTTTCCCAATTAATGTCAGCAGCCTGTGTACAAGGTGGAGAAAGGACCCCTGAAGGATATTTGTAGCTAGGTGTTGATAGGACAATGAAAAAGAAACGTTCCCTCGTGTATATTATGAAACAGGCCAAGAGGGCATTGCCTTTTCCCTCTGTAATGGGTACATGCAGACAGAAAGCAATTTGAAGTGAAATGCTATTGGAACTTCCGCGGCAACAGCAGTTAATCTGGCAATGTATACAAAGTGTGTGAATGGATGACACTGTGGATCTCACTTGCATTTCTGGCCTTGCCATCCATTTATTTTAGTCCCAGGCCATATATACGGGCAAAGCTTAAACAAAGCACAAAATCCTATTAGGACTCAGTCCCTTTAGTTTCTCTCGGTTGATCCTGTTTTCTCTTCAGAGAGTGAGATTGAAGGAAGATTACGTTCCAGTCCCCTCGGTGAACCAGCAGGCCTTCCCTTCCCTGAGGTGGGGAATCTATGAAGAAAACAGACAAATATTGTTCACTTGTGTTTGCATAAGAATGCTCAGCTGTCCCTATGGTTCCTACTTTCCTTGTTATCATTCCACTCAACTTACCCAAATTTAAGACCTGAAAAAACTGTTCTTGTTTTCCTCTAGCAAGAATATTATGTTAAAAAAATAAAAGCAAGTGGAAGTCTTTTAAATCGACAAACAAAATTACATCTTTGATGTTCCTTCCTAAACAGAACCTAGCTGTGATGCTGAATCATGGCTCCGAACCACTGATTACCTTTACATACTTAGTTACTTATGTACTTACTTAGGTGATCCCTCATTATCTGAGTATGATGGTCTTCCAAGTGTAGTGTCTTGGCGGTGGATGTGTAGGTGCAGGCCCGGATTACCCATAAGGCCACCCTAGGCCATGGCCTAGGGGCGCAAGCCAAGGGGGGGCGCAATTCACAGACCAAAAAAAATATGTTGAAACAAAACCGCAACGCGCGGCATGATGACTCTCTCTCTTTCTCTCTCGGGGGAGGGCAGGGGGAGAGCGCTGTGAGGGGGCAAGGGAGGAGGGAATGGCGCCCTCCCTCGCCATTGCCCCTGTCACCTTGTCAAGGGAGGGCGCGGCGAGGAGGAGGAGGCGGAGGGAAGCCCTGCCCCCGGGGCCGCTGCTGGGCATGCGCGCACGGCAAGAGGGTGCGAGCGCCTCTGCCCCTTCCCCAATATTCCTGGGTGCCAGCTCCGAAAGGCTCAGGGGCCGGGAAGGGGCCTGGGAGTGGCTCCCTGGGTTCCTGCCTGGCCCAGCTGCACAAGGGCGCCGAGCCGGCCCTGGGCGAGGCCTTGCTGTCCCTCCACACGCAACACATCAAGAAAGCTGGCAGCATCACCCGCTTCCGGGAGCGCGGGGGGGCTGGTGCTGCTGCTGAGGATCCTGGCCGGCGCCCGCAGGCCCCGCTGCACCCTCGACCTCGCCCTTAGCATTCTGGGCAACTGCTGCACCGATGGTGGGAGCCGGGTCTACGTGCGCCAGCTTGGAGGCATCCCGCCCCTCGGTGAGAGAGGAGAGGTAGGTGGAAAGAAGGAATGGGGGGGGGGGATGCGGTAGAGGTTCATTTGGGGGTGTAATTCCAAAGTGTGGCCTAGGGCGCCAAAGGGGTTAATCCGGGCCTATGTAGGTGACTGTGGAGCCCTATTCTTGATCCGCATATTCTTCCACAGTGAGGACATTGATTTCCAGGTGGAATGATCTGGCCACAGGGGTCCATGCTCTTGTTACATCCCGAATAGATTACTGCAACGCACTCTACGTGGGGCTGCATTTGAAGACTGTTCGGAAACTTCAACTAGTCCAGCGGGCGGCAGCCAGGTTACTAACTGAAGCAACATACAGGGAGCATACCACTCCTCTGTTGTGTCAGCTCCACTGGTTGCCTGTCCAATTCCGAGCACAATTCAAAGTGCTGGTTTTGACCTTTAAAGCCCTTTACAGTTCTGGCCCAGCTTACTTGTCAGAACGTATCTCCCCTTATGTCCCACCTCGAAATTTGCGATTTTCCGGGGAGGCCCTGCTCTCGATCCCACCTTCGCCGCAAATGCGTTTGGTGGGGACGAGAGACAGGGCCTTCTCAGCGGTGGCCCTTGGCCTGAGGAACTCGCTCCCCAGCGAAATAAGATCAACTTCTTTCCCCTTTTCTTTTAGAAAAAAGCTAAAGATGTGGCTTTGGGACCAGGCATTTGGTTAAATATTGTGCAGCAGACAGACAAATGAATGATGACAATGTTGTGAAAATGGACTGTGGACTGGCTCTGAACAAACTGATGATTATGGAACTCGGACTGTAGGTGTTTTAATTATTGTTATTTAACTGGTTTTAAGATAATGTATTTTTGATATATTGTTGTTGTTGTTTTTATCCAATGTATGTTGTGTGGCATCAAATTGTTGCCTTTTTGTTAGCCGCCCTGAGTCTCCCTTCGGGGATAGAGAAGGGCGGGTTATAAGTAACTGAAATAAATAAATATAAATAAAGGGGTCCCAGTCAGGGTTGGCTTGACGCACCTTCCTCTTGGCATATTTCCCCCTTTAGCCCTCCATTTGTGCCTCTTCTTATGCTGTTGAGACTACAATATCTCAAAACTTTGATTTGGGGAACGCTCAGGCTTCTCAGTCATATTGGCTCAGGTTTCTGGATGTTACAGTCTAACAGCTTTTAAAGTTCCATAGTTAGGAGCCACCATTCATCTTGGTATGTCAGTGGTGGGATAAGATGTGGAGTTAGCTCAAGTTAATATGTCAAGTTAGCATCGGAGAGATACTCGCAGGAACACCTCAGCAAGCAAGCTGGGACAGTGGCAGCGAGGTCCTCAGGTCATAGGTTTGGTTCGAGTTTCCTTCTCTAAATGGTTGACCTTACAGGGTTAGACGGGCACCATCTGCCCGGGTTTGAAATTAGAGTTTTCCTTCTCCTAGGATGGTTGCCAAAAGGCTAGAGAGCCCATCCTGCCCATTGACGCTCTTTGTCAGACCCTTCAGTTGTGACTTGTCTGGCATGGGAGGCCCTACCAGTGACTATTATGCCAGCGCCAGCATAGCTCACTTCATTGGGGTAACAAGCCTCTCCCCCACAACAAGGGGGCGCCAACAGAGAGGCTGAGTATATACAAGTCTTTGGGCCATGATTAAGTACTGTGTACTTTCCAAATACCTAGTGACTGATTTATGTTAGTACTTTATGCATTGAGACAGGCATGTAGCCAGGGGGCTGAGGGGCTATACTCAAGGTGGTCCGTGAAAAGGCCTTACTGGTACATTATTTAAACTGTTATGTTTATTCATATCATGATCTGATCACCATGCTCATTATATCCCACATTAATGGGGTTATTGGGATAACAATACAAAAGGTTTGCTAGGGTAGACCCTCTTCCATTCAGTCTCAGCCCCCCCAGAACCAAACTCAGCCCCCCCCGAATCAAAATTATGCATTGAGATGGCACACAGTTTGTTTTTATCTGCAGCTTGCTGTATTTGTTGGATTTAAAATAGGTAGGATTATATTATGTAGGTAAAGGTTTCCCCCTGACATTAAGTCTAGTTGTGTCCAACTCTAGGGGTTGATGCTCATCTCTAAACTGAAGAGCCAGCATTGTCTGCAGACACCTCCATGGTCATGTTGCCGGCATGACTGCATGGAACTCTGTTACCTTCCCGCTGAAGAGTTCCTATTGATCTACTCACATTTGCATGTTTTCAAGCTGCTAGGTTGGCAGAAGCTGGGGCTAACAGTGGGAGCTCACTCCACTCCCTGGATTCGAACCACTGACCTTTCGGTTAGCAAGTTCTGCAGCTCAGCGGTTTAACCCACTGTGCCATTGGGGGCTCCAGGGTTATTTATTTAGTTATTTACTTTATTTCTATTTCACCCTTCTCACCCCACAGGGGACTCAAGGTGGACCACAATGTACACATTACATTTAGACACACAAACACACAAGACAGAGGCAATTCGACATCTGGCCACCAGGGGGAGCTGTCGCACTCCTTCATTCCTCAGTGTGTTTCCTGGAGATCTTCTCCATGGCCTCGTAAATCAGCTAAATTTAGCCTCTCCACTAAGTGGTACCTTAATTTCCTACTTGACAGATGCAACTGTCTTTCGGGTTGCAAAGGTCGACAACAGGCTACACAATAGGTCGAGAGTCCACCCTGACCTGGGCAGGCCTCAAACTTATGACCTTCTGGTCAGTAGAGATCTTATGCAGCTGACACCCAGCCAGCTGCGCCACATTCCCAGTTATATTAGTATGCTATTTTATATGAATGTTTGTTGTTTTTATACAAACATATGTTGTTTATGTAAATATATGCTGTTTGTTGCGGCACTGTGGTGTGCTTTTTGTGAGCCGCCCTGAGTCCCTTTGGGGAGATGGTGGCGGGGTATAAATAAAGTATTCTTGGCTAAACTGTAGGAAACAAAGGGTGGTAATAAATGGACACTTCTCTGGATGGAAAGAGGTGAGAAGTGGCGTACCCCAAGGTTCAGTTTTAGGACCGTTACTTTTTAATTTTTTCATAAATGATCTGGATGTAGAAGTAAATTGTGAGGTAGCAAAGTTTGCAGATGACACTAAACTGTTCAGGGTAGTTAAAAATGAAACTGACTGTAAAGAGCTCCAGAAAGATCTCTCGAAATTGAGTGAATGGGCAACAAAGTGGCAAATGCATTTTAACCTAAACAAGTGTAAAGTCACGCACATCGGGGCAAAGAACCCCAACTACACCTACCAATTGATGGGGTCAAAGCTTTCCGAGACAAACCAGGAAAGGGATCTTGGGGTTTTGGTGGACAGCTCAATGAAGATGTCAACCCAGTGCGCTGCAGCAGTGAACAAAGCAAATTCTATGCTTGGCATGATCAGGAAGGGAATCGAAAATAGGTCGGCAAATGTTGTATTGCCTCTCTACAAATCTATGGTGAGGCCACATCTGGAGTACTGTGTACAATTCTGGTCACCGCACCTCAAGAAGGATATAACGGAACTGAAAAAGGTACAAAGAAGGGCAACAAGAATGATCCAAGGGATGGAGCAGCTCCCTTATGAAATCAGGTTGCAACGCCTTGGTCTTTTCAGCCTTGAAAGACGGCGTTTAAGAGGTGACTTGATCGAAGTGTATAAAATCATGCATGGGATAGAAAAGGTGAATAAAGAAAAAATATTTTCTCTGTCACACAACACTAGGACTAGAGGGCACTCCCTAAAGCTCCAAGGTAGGAAAGTTAGGACTAATAAAGGGAAATATTTCTTCACCCAGAGGGTCATTGGGTTATGGAACTCACTTCCAGAGGAGGTTGTGACAGCTGTCAGCCTGGACAGCTTCAAGGCAGGATTAGACAGATTCATGGATACCAAGGGAATCAGTAGTTACTGAAATGGACATCCAAGTGCCACCTCTGTGTTGATGGAGGCAGGCAGGATTTTCCCGGGTACTGGTTGTGGGGGTCGGGAGCAGGTGAGGGTTTTGCCCTCCTTTCTGCTAGAGATCCCCGTGTACAACTAGTGGGCCACTGTGTGACACAGAATGCTGGACTAGATGGGCTGAGGCCCGATTCAGCATGGCTCTTCTTATGTTCTTATGTTCTTATTCTTACTATATTGTGTTGTAAAACTGGGACTCACTGGATCAATGCAAGTGGACTTCTAGCTTCTGTGTTTGACCACAATCCTTAAGAGTAGGGACAAATTTTCCCAGCAACAATATATTGTTCTGAATTCTCTCGGTCCTGGTGCATATTATTGCAAGACACTGCGAGAAAAGTCTTGAAGCAAGTAAGATCCATTATCCTGTGGTAGAGATGACAACTGCTAGAACTAGTTTACTGATATAGATCAACATAGCTGCTTACATTTTTTGGCTTCTCCATTTGTCATAATCGAGATCCAAAGTTCAGAATGTGTTTTCAAAAGGTGCCTGTATTTCTGCAAATGTGTCGTACAGAAATGGGGGAGGATTTTTTAAATAATGCATGCATATATATGTAAACAATGCACATGCCCAATCAGAGAATGACATGAGCAATAAGAGGGAAAGCTTTTTTGCATATAAACAAGGGCATAAAGAATGAGGGACAGGAGAAGTCTGATAGAACATGTAGTCAATAGCACCTCTATGGCAGTGTTTCCCAACCTTTTTGAGCCGCGGCACATTTTTTACATTTCCAAAATTCTGGGGCACACCACCAACCAAAATGACACAAAAGGACACTCTAACACAGTAATACATATAGTTAACATGTTTTAAATGTATTTATACACTCAGTGTGAAACCTGGGCCTGTTTCGATGAACACAACATAGATATCCTGGCAGGAATGGCAGAAAGACAAACTTCCCACACAGAACTCCCATAACCAAGAGAAAATGCTATAAGAGTTTGGTGGGCATTGACCTTGAGTTTTGGAGTTGTAGTTCGCCTATATCCAGAGAGCACTGTGGACTCAATGTTGGATCAGGACCAAACTTGGCATGAATACTCAATATGCCCAAATGTGAACACAGATGAAGTTTGGGAAAAATAGACCTTGACATTTGGGAGTTGTAGTTGCTGTGATTTATAGTTAACACACAAACAAAGAGCATCCTGAACTCTTGCAACAATGGAATCGAACCAAACTTGGACCCATATTGAACTCTCATTACCAACAGAAAGTACTGAAAGGGTTTGCTTGGGAATTGACCTTGAGTTTGGAAGTTGTAGTTCACCTACACCCAGAGAGCACTGTGGAGTGAAATAATGATGGATCTGGACCACAATTGAAATGGAATACTCAATATGTCCAAATATGAACGCAGTTGGAGTTTGGGGAAAATAGACCTTGCCATTTAGGAGTTATAGTTGCTGGGATGTATAGTTCCCCTACAATCAAAGAGCATTCTGAACCCCACCAATGATAGAACTGGGCCAAACTTACCACACAGAACCCCCAGGTGGCTCCCTTCCTGAATGGCTCTCTCCCTCTTCCACACCAGAAGAGAAGGCACTCACTCGGTCCACAGTTGCCTGCCTTACTTCCTTCTTTTCTGCGGTTCGAAAGAAGCCGGTGGGCTTGCTTCGGACTGTGCTCCTCACTTCCGCTTCCGTTCCCCGCCCTCCCTTGATTGGGGGCTGGCTGGCTGGGGAAACGGCCGAAGGATGCAGCGCCCCGGCCCCTTCTTCTTCGCCGCCGCCCCGCTCTTCCTCCTCCTCCTCCCCCCCCCCAGTAGCAGCAGCAGGAGTTTGGCAGGAGGGGGAAAGAAAGGGGGGGGAAGAGAGGTTTTTCCGTGGCACACCAGGTGATCGCTCATGGCACACTAGTATGCCGCGGAACAGTGGTTGGGAAACACTGCTCTATGGAATGGAATTAATCCTTAGTGAGAATATCTCCAACAGGCTTTTGGAAACTGTCCTTGAAGACATCCAGGAAAGGTAAAACTCACTGGGTTGCTGCGAGCTTTCCGGGCTGTATGGCCATGCTCCAGAAGCATTCTCTCCTGACATTTCACCCATATCTATGGCAGGCATCCTCAGAGGTTGAGGGCTCTGTTGGAAACTAGATAGGTGGGGTTTATATATTTGTGCAATGTCCAGAGTGGGACAAAGAACGCTTGTCTGCTAGAGGCAAGTGTGGATGTTGTAATTGACACCTTGATTAGCATTTAATGGCCTTGCAGCTTCACATACAGCACAGCAATCCAGTGATTCCGGCCATGAAAGCCTTCAGCAATATTTAAAACACACTGTTAGAAATTATTCTGATTTGGAGAATGGAAAGGCTGATTTGGAGAATAAAAAAATACAAGCTTCTGGGAGTCGTAGGCCAAAAAAAGTAACTTTTCCATATGTTGCTAACATTATCGAAAATCTACTCTTCTGTAATTTAAGATTATTAAATCCAGTTCTACCTTCTGAGGCGGCAACTGAGAGCAATCCTGGTAGTCAGCTGCATTAAGATCACTACTGACCGAAAGGTCATGAGCTCGAAGCCAGCCTGGGTCGGAGTGAGCTCCCAACCAAAATTGTGTAGCTTGCTGTCGACCTTTGCAACCCGAAAGACAGTTGCATCTGTCAAATAGGAAATTTAGGTACCACTTTGTGGGGAGGCTAATTTAACTGATTTGCAAGGCTATAAAAATCTCCAGGGAGTATGCAAAGAATGAGGAAGCGACAGCTCCTCTGGTGGCCAGAAGCTGGAATGTTAAATAGCCCCTGAGAGTCTGTCTATATATGTTGTGTGTTTATGGCATTGAATGTTTGCCATTGTAATCTGCCCTGAGTCCCCTGTGGGGTGAGAAGGGCGGAATATAAATACTGCAAATAAATTAATTTGCCAGAACTTGGAAACACTATGTTTTCAATATTTCAGCTCCCATCTTGTCAACTTTCAGATGGTTTTCCACAGGTATGCATGGCAGTGCCTCCTTTCAGTGCCCCCTCCTTTCAGCACCCCCTTGGCAATCAGAGAAGGCGTGCTTTGCCAAGGTCCAGCTTTCCCCCCACTTCTCAGGCAGAGGAAAGAAATCTGCTTGCAAACTGGGTTAAACATGGCTCTCGCCCCACATCCTTCTCGTGGGAGAGAAGGACGTGGGACGAGACCCATTAACCCGTGTTTAACCCAGTTTGCAAGCGGATTTCTTCTCTCCGCATGAGAACTGGGGGGAGGGGGGAAGCTTGGGAAAAAGTAAGAAGGGGAGAGAAGGTGGAGATAGGCCATTTTCTCCGATTCCTTTCCAAATATGGCAGCAGTGGCTTCAAAATGGCAAATTCACTTCTGGGTTGCTTGCATCACTTCAAAACCGTTTCAGAAGGGAATTTATTCCAAATTCATTCTGATTTTAGAAGCATTTAGAAGCAGGCCTACTAACTAGCTGCGCCACAGCTTACAAATGGAGATGTGCATGGCCCCCCAGATTAGGACACAACTTGACTTAATGTCAAGGGAATACCTTGACCTTTTTATGAAGCCAGAAAATCCCACAGTATATGCTTTGAACTGGGTTATACCTGAGTCCACACGGCCCTATATTCCAGTTCAAAGAATGTGGGATTTGATTCAGCAGTGAGGCCTTGGCTCAGTCCCCGATTTGTGCCATGTTCACTTCGCATGGTCCAGCTCAACCACGGGAAGAATAAACAAACAAACAAACCAACAAGAAAGGAAGGGAGGGAGGAAGCAAGGAAGGAAGCAAGAAAGAAAGGAAGCAAGGAAGAAAGGAAGGTAGCCAGGAAGGAAGCAAGGAAGGAAGCAAGCAAGCAAGCAAGGAAGGAAACAAACAAGGAAGGAAGGAAGGTAGCCAGGAAGGAAGCAAGTAAAGAAGCAAGCAAGCAAGCAAGCAAGGAAGCAACCAAGCAAGGAAGGAAGCAAGAAAGAAAGGAAGCAAGGAAGAAAGGAAGCAAGGAAGGAAGGAAGCCAGGAAGGAAGGAAGGAAGCAACCAAGGAAGGAAGGAAGGAAGGTAGGAAGGAAGGAAGGAAGGAAGGAAAGAAGCAAGGAAGCAACCAAGCAAGCAAGGAAGGAAGGAAGCAAGCAACTGAGGAAGCAAGCAAGCAAGGAAGAAAGGAAGCAAGCAAGCAAGGAAGGAAGCAGCCAAGGAAGGAAGGAAGGAAGGAAGGAAGGAAGGAAGGAAGGAAGGAAGGAAGGAAGGTAGCCAGGAAGGAAGCAAGTAAAGAAGCAAGCAAGCAAGGAATCAAGGAAGCAACCAAGCAAGGAAGGAAGCAAGAAAGAAAGGAAGCAAGGAAGAAAGGAAGAAAGGAAGGTAGCCAGGAAGGAAGGAAGGAAGGAAGGAAGGAAGGAAGCAACCAAGAAGGAAGGAAGGAAGGAAGGAAGGTAGCCAGGAAGGAAGCAAGTAAAGAAGCAAGGAAGCAACCAAGCAAGGAAGGAAGGAAGGAAGCAAGCGACCGAGGAAGCAACCAAGCAAGGAAGAAAGGAAGCAAGCAAGGAAGCAAGCAAGCAAGGAAGGAAGCAGCCAAGGAAGGAAGGAAGAAAGGAAGCAAGGAAGAAAGGAAGGTAGCCAGGAAGGAAGGAAGCAAGCAAGGGAGGAAGCAACCAAGGAAGGAAGGAAGCAAGGAAGGAAGGAAGGAAGGTAGCCAGGAAGGAAGGAAGTAAAGAAGCAAGCAAGGAAGGAAGGAATCAAGGAAGCAACCAAGCAAGGAAGGAAGCAACCAAGGAAGCAACCAAGCAAGCAAGCAAGGAAGGAAGCAACCAAGGAAGGAAGCAACCAAGGAAGGAAGGAAGAAAGGAAGCAAGCAAGGAAGGAAGCAAGGAAGGAAGCAACCAAGCAAGCAACCAAGCAAGCAACCAAGCAAACAAAGAAGCAAACAAAGAAGCTACGAAGGAAGGAAGCAAGGAAGGAAGGAATCAAGGAAGCAACCAAGCAAGCAAGGAAGGAAGGAAGATAGCAAGGAAGGAAGCAAGCAAGGAAGGAAGCAACCAAGCAAGGAAGGAAGTAAGGAAGGTAGGAAGGAAGGAAGGAAGGAAGGAAGGAAGGAAGGAAGGAAGGAAGGAAGGAAGGAAGGAAGCCCCAAGCCCAGGTGGCGGCGGCGGCGCGACAGTAATCCGCCTGCCCTTCCGCCTCCCTCCCTCCCTCCTCCCTTCCGCCATCCAAGGGAGAGGAGAAGAAGGAGACGCCGGAAAGGGCGGCCGAAGCGGGAGGCGAAGGCGAGGGATTCCGAGCGAGCCTCCTCCGCCGCCCCTCTCCTCTCTCCTCTCTCCTTCCCAGTCTCTCTCCTCTCCGGCGTGGCCCGGGGCTTGGCGGGGCGCTTTCCAGATATGGTCAAGGCGTCGGCGGGGGACGACGAGGAGGAAGGAGGGCTGCTGGCGGCGCCGAGAGCAGCCGGAGACGCGGCAGGAGCAGCAGCGGCAGCGGATACGGCGGCCTCCCCTTGAGTCCTGGGCGCGGAAAGAGGAGGAGGGAGAGAGGGAGAGGAGCCGAGGAGGACGAAGAGGAGGAGGACTAGGAGGAGCGGCGGTGCTTGCCGCCCAGCCAGGCAGGGCGCGCCCGTCTCCAGGTAGGTCCATCCGAGCCAAGGAGGGGCTCGGGGCTCGGGAGGAGATGGGGGAGCGGGGAGGGCAGGGCGGGGGTCCTTCGCCCCTCCTCTTCAACCCTCGGGCCGCTCTCCTCCGGACTTCCATTGGGCAGTAGGTCCCGAGGAGCGCGCGCGGATAGCAGGGGGAGAGGAAGGAAAGAAGGACTGGTGGAGGCGATGGAGCTCCTCGCTTTGCTGGGCGAGACTGAGGAGCCATCCCTGCCTTTTGCTCAGACACACACACACACACACACACACACACAGAGAGAGAGAGAGAGAGAGAGAGAGAGAGAGAGAGAGAGAGGAGAGGAGGAGGAGGACCCACCCATTCTTTGCAGGCGAGCGGATGGGAGAGCCAAGAAAGGAGAGGAGAGGCGCGCGGGGACGTCAAAGGGGGCCAAGGGAGGACACCAGGGGTGGGCATAGAATCATACAATCCTTGAGTTTGAAGAGATCTCTTGGGCCATCCAGTCCAACCCCATTCTGCCAAGAAGCAGGGAAATCACCTTCAAAGCTCCCCCGACAGATGGCCATCCAGCCTCTGTTTCAAAGCCTCCATCACATAGACTTGGAAGAGATCTCATAAATCATCCAGTCCAACCTCCTGTCAAGAAGCAGGGAAATCGCCTTCAAAGCGCCCCCGACAGATGGCCATCCAGCCTCTGTTTCAAAGCCTCCACCAGATAGACTTGGAAGAGACCTCGTGCGCCATCCAGTCCAACCAGTCCAACCTCCTGTCAAGAAGTAAGGAAATCGCCTTCAAAGCGCCCCCGACAGATGGCCATCCAGCCTCTGTTTCAAAGCCTCCACCAGATAGAGTCATAGACTTGGAAGAGAACTCTTGGGCCATCCAATCCACCCCAATTTGCCAAGAAGCAGGGAAATCACCTTCAAAGCACCCCCGACAGATGGCCATCCAACCTCTGTTTAAAAGCCTCCACTAGATAGAATCATAGAATTGGAAGAGATCTCATCCCATCCAGTCCACCCCATTCTGCCAAGAAGCAGGGAAATCGCCTTCAAAGCACCCCCGACAGATGGCCATCCAGCCTCTGTTTAAAAGCCTCCACTAGATAGAGTCATAGACTTGGAAGAGATCTCATGGGCCATCCAGTCCAACCTCCTGTCAAGAAGCAGGGAAATTGCCTTCAAAGCACCCCCGACAGATGGCCATCCAGCCTCTGTTTCAAAGCCTCCACCAGATAGAGTCATAGACTTGGAAGAGACCTCTTGGGCCATCCAGTCCAACCCCATTCTGCCAAGAAGCAGGAAAATCACATTCAAAGCACTCCGACAGATAGCCATCCAGTGTCTGTTTCAAAGCCTCCACCAGATAGAGTCATAGACTTGGAAGAGACCTCTGGGGCCATCCAGTCCACCCCCATTCTGCCAAGAAGCAGGGAAATCACATTCAAAGCAGCCCCGACAGATGGCCATCCAGCCTCTGTTTCAAAGCCTCCATCACATAGAATCATAGACTTGGAAGAGATCTCATGGGCCATCCAGCCCAACCTCCTGTCAAGAAGCAGGGAAATCGCCTTCAAAGCACTCCCGACAGATGGCCATCCAGCCTCTGTTAAAAAGCTTCCACTAGATAGAATCATAGACTTGGAAGAGATCTCCTGGGCCATCCAGTCCAACCTCCTGTCAAGAAGCAGGGAAATCGCCTTCAAAGCACCCCCGACAGATGGCCATCCAGCCTCTGTTAAAAAGCTTCCACTAGATAGAATTATAGACTTGGAAGAGATCTCCTGGGCCATCCAGTCCAACCCCATTCTGCCAAGAAGCAGGGAAATCACATTCAAAGCACCCCCGACAGATGGCCATCCAGCCTCTGTTTAAAAGCCTCCACCACATAGAATCATAGACTTGGAAGAGACCTCGTGGGCCATCCAGTCTAACCCCATTCTGCCAAGAAGCAGGAAAATCACCTTCAAAGCACCCCCGACAGATGTCCACCCAGCCTCTGTTTCAAAGCATCGAAAGAAGGAGCCTCCACCACACACTCCGGGGCAGAGAGTTCCCCTGCTGAACAGCTCTCACAGTTAGGAAGTTCTTCCTCTTGTTTTCTTTCTAGGGCAGCAGAAAACAAGCGCCCTCCCTCCTTCCTGTGACTTGCCCTCAAACATTTAGGCATTGTCCTCTCAGCCTTCTCTTTTGCAGGCTAAACATGCCCAGCCCTTTAAGCCACTCCTCATAGCGCTTGTTCCCCAGATTCTTGATCATTTGAATTGCCCTCCTCTGGACACATTCCAGTTTGTCTTCCTTCAATTGTGGTGCCCAGAATTGGACACAGTGTGATTCCAGGTGTGGTCTGACCAAGGCAGAATAGAGCGGTAGCATGACTTCTCTAGATCTTTAGACACTAGGCCAAAATCCCATTGGCCTCTTTAGCCACCGCATGAGCATAGGCTCAGTGGGATCATCCCCTTTGGCTGATGGGAGGGAAGGATGCTGGGCGCTTGGTCCAGCTGAGGCAGCAGCTCTTCCGCCTCCTTTCCTCCCTCCTTCCCTCCTGCCTCGGTGCCCTTGGCCTTTCTCCGCAAACACGCCCACCGCCCTTCCCTCCTCCTCCCTCCCCCCCTCCCCGTGGCTACCTACCTGCGAGGCGCTGGCCAAAGAGGCAACTTCCCTGCAACTTCTGCTTTGCTGCCGGTGTGGGTTTTCTCCCTTCCTGCCACCCAGGGACCTGTTGCCACCGAGGAGGTAAAAAGCCACCCCAGCGGGAGGTTCTTATTGGCTTAGGCTCCCTTGAAAGGAAAGGGGATGCCTTTGACAGTGCTGCAGCCGGGCTGATGGATGGATGCATAGATGAATGGCAGGGATTTTGTATTTCCCTCTTGGAGAGGAGGGAGAAAAGAAGGCAGGGGCAGACAGTGTTGAGGGTGGCGGGAGAGGAGAATTCCTCATGATAATGGCCATTTTCTCTGTCTCTGGGGGGAGTAATGGGGGGTGGAAACCCCTACCCGCCCCTTTGCATCCTCAGCCATAAGTGTGTGGTCTCTACCCAGTCTGCAATATTATGCAGCTAAGCTCAGCCATTCATTTGTTTTAGTATGTTACTAATAAGAGCTCCGTTGCCAATCCCAGCCTTGCTCCTGATGGGGCTTGGATGGCTGCAGAGTGGGGAGGAAGGGGGAAGCAGAGGATCCGCAAAAGGGAGGTTTTCTTGGACACGTGTCTGGGTGTTGCGTGTGCAGGCTTACTCCAGCAGCACTTGCGAACACGAGGCGGAGAGGAAAGGTGCGCTCCGGCTCCGGGATGCAGAAGGAGAAGTCTTGTGAGTCTGGGAGGGGGTGTCTTTGGTCTTTTTCTATTCAGGGGGGAGAGCGCGTCAAAAGGGGGTCTGTCTGCGGTAGAAAATGGTGATGAAGATGACAGCCCCCTCCTCCCTTTTCCAAGCATGGCAGCAGAACACACCCACCTCAAGGAATCTCCCTGCTTCTGCCTCGCCTCCATTCATTCCTGCATGCCAAGGGTGGATCTTCCCATGGCTTTTACCTGGAAGTAGCTGCCAAGGCTTTGGCACTGGGCAGAAAGGCATCAACTTGCACTGATCGGGTGGTAATGGCTGAACCGAAGGACTGCGTTGTAGGACTGTTGCATGGAGGGAGAAGGGCTGCCCTTCGTTCTGCTCAGGAAGGGCCGGGGGATGGGAGGCGTGTGATGTGCGCTTGCCTAGAAAGGGGAGAAGGGAGCAGCCTTTTCCCCTCTGCACCCCTTTTTCCATCCATCCTTCATTTCCACTTTCCCCATCACCATGCAAGGAAGCGTTTCGCCAATCTTCAACAAATCGAGAAAGCGCTGCATTCAAATGCACACCCACAACAGCACAGAGCAAAGCAATGTCTGTGTGTGTGTGTGTGTGCACGCGCCTTCGAGTTGCCTGTTGATTTATGACGATCCCACACATATTATGATATTTTCTTAGGCAAGGAATACTCCGAGGCATTTTGGCTATTGCCTTCCTCCATCATGTTGGAGCAAAATAGTCAGAGGTTTCAATGGGATTTAGACACTGTGCTGTTGATTTATGGCGACCCCATGAATTTTATAGGGTTTTCTTAGCCATTTCCTTCCTCCATTATGTTTGAGCTAAAGTCTCCCATCCATGGATTGTTGAGAGTTCTCCGGGATGTATGTCCATGTTCCAGAAGCATTCTCTCCTGATGTTTCGCCTACATCTATGGCAGGGATCCTCAGAGTTTGTGAGGTCTGTTGGAAGCTAGGAAAATTGAGTTTATAAAAGACCTCACAGCCTCTGAGGATGCCTGCCATAGATGCAGGCGAATGCTTCTGGAACATGGCCATACAACCCGGAAAACTCACAACAACCCAGTGATTCTGGCCATGAAAGCCTTCGACAATACGTTCTCACATCCATAATGGTGAGCCTTCAATGCTGCATCGGCCATGTATAAACGTATGAAGGGAAGTCATAAGGAAGAGGCAGAAGACTTATTTTCTACTGCCCTGGAGACTAGGATGTGGAGCGATGTCTTCAAGCTACCGGAAAGGAGATTCCACCTGAACATTAGGAAGAACTTCCTAACTGTGAGAGCCAGGGCCGTAGCCAGGATTTTGTTTCGGAGGGGGCTGAGTTTGTCTGGGGGACTGAGACTGGGTGGAAGAGGGTCTACCCTAGCAAATCTTTTGTATTGTTATCCCAATAACCCCATTAATGTGGGATATAATGAGCATGGTGATCAGATCATGATATGAATAAACATAACAGTTTAAATAATGTACCAGTAAGGCCTTTTCGCGGACCACCTGAGAATTTCGGGGGGCTGAAGCCCCCTTAGCCCCCCCCTGGCTACATGCCTGGTGAGAGCTGTTCAGCAGTGGAACTCTCTGCCCTGGAGTGTGGAAGAGACTCCTTCTTTGGAGGTTTTTAAGCAGAGGCTGGATGGCCATCTGTCGGGGGGTGCTTTGAATGTGATTTTCCTGCATCTTGGCAGGAGGTTGGACTGGATGGCCCATGAGGTCTCTTCCAACTATGATTCTATAAGACGTGTCGTATGTTCATCTATATATGTCATTTGTTGAACTGCAGGGATTGTCTGCAAGTATGTGTACTGTAATTCGCTATGAGTGAGAAGAGCGGAATATAAATAAAGTAAATAAATAAAGTAAATAAATAAATAAGAGACTGTTGGCTATGGAAGCACAGATTGTGTGTGTGTGTGTGTGTGTGTGTGTCAGGAGTGACTTGAGAAACTGCAAGTTGCTTCTGGTGTGAGATAATTGGCTGTCTGCAAAGACGTTGCCCAGAGGACACCCAGATGTTTGATGTTTACCATCCTTGTGGGAGGCTTCTCTCATGTCCCTGCATGGGGAGCTAGAGCTGACAGAGGGAGCTCAACCCGCTCTCCCTGGATTTGAACCTGTCAGTCAACACTCCTACCGGCACAAGAGTTTAACACAAATGAGGTGTGACTATTTTTAATGCAATACCTCAAACGCCTCAAGTGATAGGGTAAAGGAGCATGCGATCGGGATCGATTTGAAGCGCGGGTTGGACCACCTGAAGAAGAGAAATAGGTGTGTCAGCCTTGTGCATGGGTGTGGTAGGGGACGCCAGTGCATAGCAAAACTGCAGACTTTGAGCCTGGTGAAGTGCTCCTCTGAAACAACACTCGACTGTATCGTAGACCAATGTTCTGCTGAGCTGGCAGTGGAGGGAGGGATAGAAATGCAGTCAAGACACCACACAAATAATTCAGCATGCTGAGGGCAGCGTAGAAAGCTTAAAAGGCAAGGAAATGCCCTTTCATGAGCATAGCGCAAGAGCAAGTCGGGGGGGCTAATGAAGACATGCTCTTCCCTACGGCTCGCTCCAGTTTTTCCCAACGGATACTCAATCCGACCAGCAAAATCAAACTGCTGCCTCTGTAGCGTTTGTCAATTTTGCTTGGTTTAGCACAGGCCTGGGCAAACTTGGGCCTTCAGGAGTTTTGGACTTCAGCTCCCACCGTTCCTAAGTGGCGGGGGTGGGGGGGAGAGAAAGGGCCTGAGGCTGTTAGGAATGGTGGGAGTTGAAGTCCAAAGCACCTGCAGGGCCCAAGTTTGCCCAGGCCTGGTTTAGCATGTTTGCTGCTGGACAAAAATCGATTTTTTTCCTTTTCCTGTATAGAAAACTCACTTGTTTCTCTTGCCACTACCCTCAACCTATTTCCTCTCCTTAAACATTTACTTACATCTCGTCCTTGGGCAAAATAAATAACTAGACACCTACAGCCCTGGTTTTTATTCTCTTTTGTGAGCAATTTGTGAGCAATAGCAGCTTCATTATTGGGTTGTTGTGAGTTTTCCAGGCTGTATGGTCATGCTCCAGAAGCATTCTGTCCTGACGTTTTGCCTGCATCTATGGGAGGCATCCTCAGAGGTTGTGAGGTCTGTTGGAAACTAGGAAAATTGGGTTGATATATCTGTGGAATGTCAAAGGTGGGAGAAAGAACTCTTGTCTGTTTGAGGACCAGCAAATACCTCCCAACAAAGGATTCCCCCAGGAAGTAAGCAGCCAGACCTTGAAGCCGCAAGGCTATTTAGTGCTAATCAAGGTGGCCATTTGCTACATTCACACCTACCTCAAACAGACAAGAGTTCTTTCTCCCACCCTGGACATTCCACAGATATATAAACCGCAAACCCCTCCCAACAAAGGATTCCCCCAGGAAGTAAGCAGCCAGACCTTGAAGCTGCAAGGCTGTTCAGTGCTAATCAAGGTGGCCATTTGCTACATTCACACCTACCTCAAACAGACAAGAGTTCTTTCTCCCACCCTGGACATTCCACAGATATATAAACCGCAAACACCTCCCAACAAAGGATTCCCCCAGGCAGTAAGCAGCTAGACCTTGAAGCAGCAAGGCTATTCAGTGCTAATCAAGGTGGCCATTTGCTACATTCACACCTACCTCAAACAGACAAGAGTTCTTTCTCCCACCCTGGACATTCCACAGATATATCAATCCAATTTTCCTAGTTTCCAACAGAATTATTGTGCGTTAGCTTCATCTCAGCATATTGTGCTTTAGCTTCATTTCAGCATAGGCAAGGCTGTTTTTGGTATCTGTATAGCAGCCTAGTTCAGCTTTGTTGTGGGTCTGCTAAGCCAGTGTTTTTCAACCTTTTTTTTTTGGAGCCACGGCACATTTTTTACATTTACAAAATCCTGGGGCACACCACCAACCAAAATGACACAAAATGACACACTAACACAGTAATACATATAGTTAACATGTTTTTAAATGTATTTATACACTCACTTAGTGTGAAACCTGGGCCTGTTTTGATGAACACAACATAGATATCCTGGCAGGAATGGCAGAAAGACACACACAAAGGTCTTGCTCAACAGCTGGGAGTTATAGTTCACCAGCAATCAAAGAGCATTCTGAACTCCACCATTGATGGAATGGAATCAAACTTCCCACACAAAACTACCATAACCAAGAGAAAATACTATAAGAGTTTGGTGGGCATTGACCTTGAGTTTTGGAGTTGTAGTTCACCTATATCCAGAAAGCACGGTGGAGGGGAGGGAGGAAGACGTGGGGCGAGTCTGCGCATGGGTCACGTCTTCCCCCCTCCCGCAGAAGCGGCAGAGTGAGCAAAGCAGGGCAAAGCAAGCAGAACAAGGCTGGGAAGAAGGGAGCCCGAGTGGAGAAGAAAAAGTGTTCGGCAGGAGGGGGAAGAAAGGGTACTGGAGGTTCCAATTTCCCACGGCACACCCGATGATCGCTCACGGCACACTGGTTGGGAAACACTGTGCTAAGCTTCCATCAGAGAGGATTGCCACGAGAGGTGTATACGCAAACTGGCAAAATACTAAACAGGAGGGAAGCACCTCGCTATAAAAAGGAAAAACGGCAAAGAATGAACACATAATAAAACACAAGGGTATAGCTGTGCATGCGTTTAATTTTGCGGCTCTCTCCATCCCAGTTTTATGGACCGTCTGTTCAGATTCATTCAGGTGTATATGACCAATTTCTCTCCCTCTCATCATCTTCCCTTTTAATAAGCTAGGTAGCTCAGTGACATCCTTTCTCCCACTTCCCATCTGCCCAGTCCTTCTGCGGTTCATGCCAATTTAATAGACTCTCAATGTGTTCTGCGAAATGGGACTCTGTAATAATAAGAAGTCTACGACCACAGCGATTGACATTGCCATACTTTTCACACTTTGCTGCACTTCTTGATGGTTACTTCTTCCTTTGGGACAAAGCTGTTCTTGGTAGAGCATTCTGTCGTGAGACCCGCATCCTAATATGCTTTCCTTTGGGTAGCAGTGAGTTTTCGAGGCTGTATAGCCATCTTCCAGAAGCATTCTCTCCTGATGTTTCGCCCACATCTATGGCAGCCATCCTCTGTTGGAAACTAGGCACGTGGGGTTGATATATCTGTGGAATGTTCAGTTTGGTAGAAACAACTCTTGTCTGCTGGAGGCAAGTGCGAATGTTGCAATTGGCTACCTTGATTACTTATTATTTTATTTATTTACTATGCTTCTATTTATTTATTTACTTCATTTCTATTCCGCCCTTCTCACCCCGCAGAGGACTCAGGGCGGATTACAATGTACACATTACAATTAGACACACAAACACACAAGACAGACAGAGGCAATTTAACATCTGGCCACCAGGGGGAGCTGTCGCACTCCTTCATTCCTCAGCGTGTTTCCTGGAGATCTTTTTATGGCCTCGTAAATCAGTTAAATTAAGCCTCCCCACTAAGTGGTACCTCAATTTCCTACTTGACAGATGCAACTGTCTTTCGGGTTGCAAAGGTCAACAACAGGCTACACAATAGGTCGAGAGCCCACCTCGACCCGGGCAGGCCTTGAACTCATGACCTTCTGGTCAGTAGAGATCTTATGCAGCTGACACCCAGCCAGCTGCACCACATTCCCGGTGTCACCTCTATACCACCTCTCTCAGACCGAAGGCGACTCGAGGCGGTGAACAAGCGGCAGCAAGTGCCCACATACAAAACACATCAGCCATATAAAAACCATACAATTTAACAGTTAAAAACTACAAAATACAAATCTCAGCATCTCATTCTTAAAATCGGTTTCCGTTGCATCGTCATTATATTCCATTGGTCTCAATTAATTAAAGTTCATCTGCGAATGCTTGCTCGAACAACCAAGTCTTGACTTTCTTACGAAATGTCAGGAGGGAGGGGGCTGATCTGATGTCACTAGGAAGGGCGTTCCAAAGCCGAGGAGCCACCACTGAGAAGGCCTATTCAATGCTATTCAATGCTGATTAGAATTGAATAGCCTTGCAGCTTCAAAGCCTGCAAGGCCATTATTTGTTTATGTATTTATTTATTTCCAATTTATTTATTTATTTATTTACTATATATTTTTATACCGCCCCTCTCAGCCCAAAGGCGACTCGAGGCGGTTTACATATGGCAGTCAATGCCCACAAGATAAAATACAATCAAAAACAATTAAGGCAATAACTATATAAAAACAGTAAACAATTAGCAATTAAAACCTTAAAATACAATTCTCAGCGTTTCATCGTTAAAATCATTTTCCGTCGCATCGTCATATAATTCCATAAATCACAATTAAACAGTTATACTGCATCTGCAAATGCCTGCTCGAACAGCCAGGTCATAACTTTCTTTTGAAATGTTAGGAGGGAGGAAGCCGATCTAATGTCCCTTGGGAGAGCGTTCCATAGCCGAGGGGCCACCACTGAGAAGGCCCTGTCTCTCGTCCCCGCCAACCGGATGTGCAAAGAAGGCGGGACCAAGAGCAGGGCCTCTCCGGATGATCTTAAACACATTTCTACCTCACCTTTCTCTACCCCGGAGGGGACTCAAGGCAGCTTACACTTAGGCAACTATTCGATGCCTACCAACATTCAATGCTAATCAAGGCTTTGAAGTTGCAAGGCCATTCAGTGCTAATCAAGGTGACCAATTGAAACATTCACACTTGCCTCAAGCAGGCAAGAGTTCTTTCTCCCACCCTGGACATTCCACAGATATGTTCACCTCACTTGCCTAGTTTCCAACAGACCTCTCAACCTCTGAGGATGCCTACCATAGTTGTGGGTGAAACGTCAGGAGAGAATGCTTCTGGAACATGGCCATACGGCCCGGAAAACGCACAGTAACCCAGTGATTCCAACCATGAAAGCCTTCAACAACACATTCCTTCATCTGTCAGGACTTTGTATCGGATCAGGATTGGAACAGATCAAGCCAGCAGCCTACCTTGGCTGGCATTCTGACAGCAACCAAGCAGCCAAATACCTGAAAGATGAATGCTGGAAAGATCCCGTGTGCCTAGAATTTTGAAAAGATCCCATGTGCCTAGAATTTTAAGGACACCAGCTTCTATAATATCTACACTGGGTACCTTGGGACATGAAATTGTTCTTCAGTTCTGTGCGAGGAGGCATTTGATTTTCTTTCCGAATATATATTTTCAAGTACAAAGAAATTATAAGCATATTGCAGTAGATAAACACACATATTGATCGTTGCTTGGTTAAATTTTTTTAAAATTAATAACTTAAAAAATAATAATAATTAATAACTTTTCTCCCAAAAGTGCTGCCATATATTCCAGTTCAGAGCATATATTCCACATTTGCAGTTTTGACTGCACGCTCCAGTGTGATTCTATTGTCAACTTCCTCCACTTATGCTGGAGAACAGAGAGATTTTTAGGGCCCTTCCACACAGCTGAATAAAATCTCACATTATCTGCTTTGAGCTGGAATATATGGCAGTATGGACTGAGATAACCCGGTGGCACAGTGGGTTAAAGCGCTGAGCTGCTGAACTTGCTGACCAAAAGGTTGCAGGTTCAAATCTGGGGAGCGAGGTGAGCTCCCGCTGTTTCACAGCTTCTGCCAACCTAGCAGTTCGAAAACATGCAAATGTGAGTAGATCAATAGGTACTGCTGCAGCGTGAAGGTAATAGCACTCCATGCAGTCATGCTGGCCACATGACCTTGGAGGTGTCTATGGACAACGACAGCTCTTTGGCTTAGAAATGGAGATGAGCGGCAACGCCCCCAGAGTTGGACACGACTGGACTTAATGTCAGGGGGGAAACCAACCTAACCCAGTTCGAAGCAGATATTGTGGGATTTTCTGCTTTGATATTCTGGGTTATATAGCTGTGTGCAAGGACCCCTAGAGACAATACCTCTCATACAACTTCATCACACTAGAGACTGAATCCACTTTAAATCCAGTTGCTGTCTCCTGCAGAATTCTGGGGTTTGTAGTTTAGGGAGGAGCCTTTAACAGCCTCACGAAACTCTCTCTCTCTCAGCATTACTTCGCAAACGAAGATCCTTAGGACTTTCATTGATGACTAAAAAGGCCAATTTGAGATAGGCAAGTTCGGTTGCAGAAAGCACAGCAGAAAGGCTCCTTGTTTCCAAGTTGCAGTTCTTTCTGCGTTGTCGTTTCTCTTCGAGACCCATTCGGCGTGTCTTCTCGAAAGAGGCCACAGCATTGTGGATAGTGCGTCTCCATGCCTCTCGATGTGGACCATTGTTGGTGATCAATCTGGCCGAGCCTGAGATGTTGTTTCAGGGAGTCCTTATATCTCTTTTTGGGGGTGCCTCTCTTGCGCTGACCTGTGGCGAGTTCACCATAGAGTAGTATCTTTGGGAGGCAGTGGTCCTCCATCCTAGAGATGCGCCCTGCCCAGCGCAGCTGTGTTCTCAATAGCATGGCCTCAATTCTGGCGATCCCTGCTTGCTCAAGGACAGCAACATTAGTCACATAGTCGGTCCAGTGTATATTTAGGATTGTGCGAAGAAAGCGTTCGAGGAGTCGTAGGTGTTGGCAATAGGTGACCCATGTTTCAGTCCCATACAGGAGAATAGATAGTATGATAGCTCTGTACACACTGATTTTGGTGCTTTGCCTCAGGTGCTTGTTGCTCCAGACTTTTGTGTGAAGCCTTCCAAATGCACTATATGCCTTTGCTAATCTGTGATCTACCTCTTTGTCAATCTTGGCGTCTGAAGAGATGATGCTTCCCAGGGAGGTGAACTGCTGAACGGACTTAAGCACAGATTTGCGTATGCTGACGTGGGGATGATGGTGTTCTTCCTGTGGCGCAGGCTCGTAGAGGACTTCCGTTTTCTTCAGGCTGACTTTCAGCCCAAACAGCTCTGCAGCTGCTGCAAAGCAGGATGTTGGGCGCTGCAGGGTTGCTTCTGAATGGGCGACAAGGGCAGCATCATCAGCAAAAAGCAGCTCACGGACTAGATAGTTTAGAGTCTTAGTGTGAGCCCTCAGACGGCTTAAGTTGAACAAGCTGCCATCAGTACGGTAGCGTATATATATGCCGTCTTCTTCTTCGAGGTCTGCCTTAGCTCTTTGGAGCATCATGCTGAAGAAAGATTGTAAATAGGGTTGGTGCAAGGACACAACCTTGTTTCACTCCATTAGTTATTAGAAAATAGTTATCACTAAACTACAATCCGTAGAATTATGCAGAAGGCAGAAACCGGATTTAAAGTGGATTAATTCTCTAGTGTGATGAGGATGTAGGAAACTCTAGGTCTGCGAATGCTATTCTGTGTTCAGCTTCCAGTGAAAGCTGACCATAAAGATGTGCTGGAAGACCTACCAATACCTAGAAAAGTGTCCCCTCAGGACAAAAATTAGTAATTTCTTTATTTGTAGTCTTTCACTTTTGTAAGAGCCCTGTCTCCCCGAAGCCCAATGAATGTGGAGGGTTGAATGTATTCAAACTAGTTCTCCGTGAGATTGAAAACAAATGCAAATCAAAAATGCAAGAATATCTTGTTGGTATTATAAACCTATGTGGTTGTTTTTGTAATACCGTGTTTCCCCGAAAGTATGACACCCCCGATTGTAAGACGTATCGGGGGTGTCAGGGGGGTCGGCTAATGTAAGCCGTACCCCGAATGTAAGCCGTACCTGGTCGCCGCCGCCGCCACAACCGGCCCATCGGCCGCGGCACACCTCCGCGGCGCACCTTTCTGCTAGGCCTCTCCAAGGAAGGGAGGGGGAAGTCCCAGAGGCGTGGCAAAGCGCCGCGTCGGAGAGTGACGCGTCGCCGCTAGCCACGCCTCTGGGACTCTTCCTCCTCCCTCCCTTGTCCAACGAGGGAAGGGGAAGAGTCCCAGAGGCGTGGCTGGCGGCGCTGCGTCAGAGTGACGCGTCGCCGCTTAGCCACGCCTCTGGGACTCTTCCTCTTCCCCTCCCTTGTCCAACGAGGGGAAGAGTCCCAGAGGCGTGGCTGCGCTGCTGCGTCAGAGTGACGCGTCGCCGCAGCCACGCCTCTGGGACTCTTCCTCTTCCCTCCCTTTGTCCAACGAGGGAGGGGAAGAGTCCCAGAGGCGTGGCTAAGCGGCGCCGTCCAGAGTGACGCGTCGCCGCTAGCCACGCCTCTGGAACTCTTCCTCTTCCCTCCCTTGTCAACGAAGGGAGGGGGAAGAGTCCCAGAGGCGTGGCTAGCGGCGACGCGTCGCTCTGATGCAGCGCCGCTTAGCCACGCCTCTGGGACTCTTCCCCTCCCTTCCTTGAGAGGCCTAGCAGAAAGGTGCGCCGCAGAGGTTTATATAAGACGTACCCCGAAAGTAAGACGTAGGGGGACTTTTCGGGGGGGAAAAAGTAAGATGCTGTCTTACTTTCGGGGGAAAACGGTAGATGTATTTGGTTCATAGTTGTGCAAGCAGAATTCCACAAGTGTGACTATTTTTTGTGAGCTTCGGTCATACTGTTCGTCCAGACTAGAATAAAACCAGTGAAGAAGTTAGCTCAGAACTCAGCCATTAATTCAAGGCAGTTGCGGAGAACCAAAAAATTCCAGCTGTGCATCAGTGGTGTGTAACTCTGGCCCCTTCCACACAGCAGAATAAAATCCCACATCATCTGTTTTGAACTGGAATACAGTGTTCCCTCACTTATTGCGTGGTTTACATTCCAGGACCTCCCTCCATAAGTGAAAACCACGTTGTAGGGATGCTCTATTTATTTCAATATTTATACATTATTTTAGTAGTTATACACTATTTTAAGTCTTTATAAACTTAAAATAAAGTGAAGGAAAGGAAGGAAAGGCCCTTCAAGAATGGACTGAGGAGGGAAAGTGTTTTGGAGAGCGGTGGCAGCAAAAACCCGCGAAAATACCACAATATATTTTATTTATTTATTTATTTATTAGATTTATCAACCGCCACTCCCAAATGGCTCGGGGCGGTTCACACTCAGAACAGAGCAATACAATAAAAGCGATAAAACAGTTACAATAAAATACAATTTAGCCTCGAAAATTAATTAAATTAAAAACTCAAAAATTAATATTTTAATTA
Source organism: Anolis apletophallus (assembly GCA_030556195.1). Taxonomy (NCBI): domain Eukaryota; kingdom Metazoa; phylum Chordata; class Lepidosauria; order Squamata; family Anolidae; genus Anolis; species Anolis apletophallus. The sequence goes on along the minus strand of JARBWK010000003.1, from coordinate 31,466,806 downwards.
TATATATTTTTTGAAAACTGCGAAACAGCAAGTCTGCTAAAAGTGAACCGCGAAGTAGCGAAGGAACATTGTATTTGGCAGCGTGGACTCAGATAACCCAATATAAAGCAGATATTGTGGGATTTTCTGCATTGATATTCTGAGTTATATGACTGTGTGGAAGGGCGCTCAGTCTTCCATGAACCAGGAGGATTGCAGGAACAGCCATTGGACATGCACTTTGGCAGATACACAGGTCAGCCACACATTGTCAGTGTTCAGCAGGAATGTGATAAAGTACAACTACTGTGTAACGATATGACTATACATTTACATCTCACAAGTATTATGTAGCACCTGAGCCATACTATTATGTAACAGTTAGATGTCTTCTATCAAAATGGATGTGATGATTTTGGCTTTTCGGTGGCAATACTGTTAACTGTTTTAAAGCACTAACGTGGCATGAAACAGCCAGATAGAGGTGTATGTGCCCAGGCTTAGCAATGGAAAGCAATGTTTGATGGCTCAGCTAGCAATCCTCACTCTTTTCATAGGCCCAGGTTCTAAATATAATTATATGCAACATTTATGAACATTTATTGCCGTGGTTCCCCAGGTGTTTTGGCCCTCAACTCCCAGAAATCCTAAGAGTTGGTAAACTGGCTGGTGTTTCTGGGAGTTTTAGACCAAAACACATAGAGACCCATAGGTTGAGAACCACTGATCTAATCAATAATAATAAACCTGCTTGATGGTTCTTTAGGAATAAGATGGGCAAACTTGAGAAAGGTGTTGCAGAACATACTGCAGGTACCTGCATTCTGTCTGGCAGCTTTTTTTTTCAAAATGACCTGAGAGCTCCCTAAGGTGATGCTCGATGATAATAAACAGAGAAGTAGGAATTATGTTGTCTTCCACATTTTGTTGGAATACAGTTCCCAGCATTCCCGAGTATTGGCTGTTCTAGTTAGTAGGGTTGGATATCTCTGGCCGTAATACTTTGATATCCGTTAATTTTTCGTATTTAAAATTATTTTGACCCTACATCGACCCTCGGCGTCCAACCCGGAAGTGACATTTCAAAATCGATTCCCCTGATTGTCATTTCCGTAAAGGGCACATTTTTAGGTCGTTATTTCCGTCCTTGCTTCTGAGGTGGCGGGATGGCTTGCATCCACACCTCCCTTTCCCCGCCACCTCAGAGGCATCCCGGGTTAAATTTAATCCGTGATGCTTCTGAGCTGGGGGGGGGGGGGGAGGAGGGGAGGGCTTGCCCTCCATTCTTCCCTCCCAGCTGGCATAACGAATAATAACGAAAATTCGTTATTAATTACGTTTCAATTACGAAATTTACTTAAATTTTTTTGGAATAATTTCTATAACGACCCAGCAACGGAAATCCCCCCCCCATGAGTTTAGAATCATTTTTTTATGGATCAACCACCCCTGCTAGTTAGTGTTGATGGGAGTTGTAGTCCAGTTGTATTGGGGGATTCTTAGAAAAAGACTACAACTCCTATCAAGATCTACAGAGATCTTCACAGGAACACCTCAGCAAGCAAGAGTCTAAAAGTGGCAGGCTAAAACCCAGAACCTCAATCCATGGCTGATACCAAAGGAGAGACTCCCTCCTGGGCACACAGAAGACTGGGCAACTTGGAAGGCGCTGAACAGACTGCACTTTGGCAGCACGAGATGCAGAGCCAACCTTAAGAAATGGGACCACAAAGTGGAGTCCACAGCATGCAATTGTGGAGAAGAGCAAACCACAGACCACATATTACAATGCAGTCTGAGCCCCACCACATGCACAAGAGAACCTTCACATAGCAACACCAGAGGCACTCCAAGTGGCCAGCTACTGCTCAAAGGACATTTAATATAATGCCAAGTTTTTTTTAATACTCTGTGTTTTTTAAACACATTACAGCTGTACCCTTCGGTCTCTCCTGATATGATAGATAAATAGGAGAGGTTTGCTGTTCCTATACTTATAGTGCCGTGATTCTCAGCCTGTGGGTCCCCCGATATTTTGGGCTTCAACTCCCAGAAATCCTAACAAACTGGCTGGGATTTCTGGGAGTTGTGGGCCAAAACACCTGGGGACCCACAGATTGAGAAAACTTCTATAGTAGATAAAGAATATAGTCTCACTAGTTGGTATTCACAAGAACAGGGGTGCTCACACTTTTTCAGCATGTGAGCTACTTATCAAATAACCGAGTCAAAATGATCTACCTACCCACTACTCAGAGAGCCATAAAAGCAAAATATTTGGAAATTTATTTCAGTGAGAGCCATATAATATATTTTAAGACTGAATTCAACTAAATGTGAGTATCATAAGCCCCTGAATTTATTCATAATAATAATGATGATGATAATATTCATTCAGCCTCTGCTACTACTAAAAATAATAACACCGTGTATGGCTCCCATATGGGCCATAGTGACGCCGGTCACGCTGCCGCCACGCCGACTGGCCAGCAGCACCTGGGCGGCATCGGGAGCCTGCAGGGTGGGACTGAGCCTTCCTCCCACCCTGCCTGCGATCTACCAGGACGCCCTACGGGATCTACCAGTAGATCGCGATCTACCTAATGAGCACCACTGCACAAGAAGGAACAATCCCATTGAGTTGCTTGCATTTTGTCCATCCCTTAAAGTTGGCATAAAGTTTTCTTTCTGCCTTCCCACTTTATCCTGACAGATTCCAGTGAATTAAATGTTCATGTCCACCTTACGAACTACAAAAGTTGTAATTGCATGGGAGAACTTATGTTTGAAATCCAAAGTCCCTTTAGTTCTGTCCCCTCTAAAAACAGAACTGTCTCTAGGAGCAATCCCCTTAGACAACACATCCTGGGATGCAAAGAATGACGGCAAAGTGTTGGAGCGATGCGTGTAAACTAGACCAGTGCTGTCCAACTTCTAACCGGCCAAGGGCCGGATTCCAGGTCACTGATGACCTGGGGGGCCGCCCGGCCCCGCCCCTGGTCCCACCCCTGGTCACGCCCCCGGCCCCTGTCCCCGCCCCCGCCCCCGGCTGCCGGGAAGCTTTGGGAGAGAGGGAGGAGCCACGCAGCACCCCCCTCCCTTCCAAGGCATCCTAGCCACAGATGAAGCTGGCGGTTTCGCCGGCTTCAGCTGCTGCCGGGATGCCTTGGAAGGGAGAGAGACGCCGGGGACCCCCTCCCCTGCCAAGCATCCCGGCAGCCGCAGGAGCCGGCGCTGGCTTCAGCCGCTGCTGCGATGCTTTGCAAGGGAGGGGGTGCCGCCGGGACCCCTCCCTTGCAAAGCATCCCGGCAGCCGCAGAAACCGGCGCTGGCTTAGGCCGCTGCTGCTGAGTGCTTTGCAAGGGAGGGGTGCCGCCGGGACCCCCCCCCTGCAAAGCATCCCGGCAGCCGCAGAAACCGGCGCTGGCTTCAGCCGCTGCTGCGATGCTTTGCAAGGGAGGGTGCCGCTGGGACCCCTCCCTTGCAAGGCATCGGCGCTGGCGAGAGAGGGAAGAAGAGGGCGGTGCAGGGAGGAGGAGCTAGCCCTCTTCCTCCTTCTTGTACCACCCCTTGTCCCTCTCTCACCGGCGCCGATGCAATCGGGCGGCGCGGAGAGAGGGACGGAGGGGGCTGTGCAGGGAGGAGGAGCTAGCTCTCTTCCTCCGCCCTGCCCCGCCTCCCCCTCCCCCCCCCGGCCGCCATTTTTTTAAAAATTAGATTTTTTTTAAAAAAAAATTAAAAATGGCGGCTGGGGGCATAGCTGGGGCCATGCCCAACAGGCTGGGGGGCCGGATCCGGCCCCAGGGCTGCCAGTTGGACAGCCCTGAACTAGACCATTGTGATCTACTCCAACTGACAACTCAGGGGCACTGGGGAATATTGTCCAGTTCCTGGCTATGAAATGCAAGTGTCAAGACTAGTCAATTCCTCAGTGTGGCATTGGAAGGAGGAAAGAATCATCTCATGTTTTGCTTCATACTGCAAATTATCATGTACCTGCTTGAGTTAAAGCAGTGTTTCTCAACCTTGGGGTCAGGACCCCTGGAGGGGGTCATGAGAGGGAGGGTTTCAGAAGGGTCACCTAAGACCATCAGAAAACATATATTTCTAATGGTCTTAGGAACCTCTCTTCGCCTGTCCTTCTCTTCCTTTTTGGAAACATGGCAAATCTTCCCACTGAAAGCTGTCCTCCTTTGTGATTGACCAGCCTCTCAGCCAAGGGGAGGGCTCTTTCTGAGAGAGGAGATTGGGTGTCCTCAGCACATGACAATGTGGTGCACATGTGTGAGTGAGGGAGAGCATGCGAGGCAGGAGGGGGGTTTGCGCCAGCGAGTCCCTTCAATACATGAGACTTCTGTGTGGAAAGTTTGGCCCAATTCTATAATTGGTGGGGTTCAGAATGCTATTTGATTGTAGGTGAAGCAAAAATCCCAGCAACTACAACTCCCAAATGTCAAGATCTATTTTCCCCAAACTCCACCAGTGTTCACATTTGGGCATATTGAGTATCCCTGCCAAGTTTAATCCAGATCTATGAGGGTGGGTCAATAAGTCAGTGACTTTTTGAATGAAACACAGGTTTTTGGATAAAAAAAATCATTTTATTTTTCAACGTAGTTTCCTTTGAGCTCTATACACTTTGTCCAAAATTTCTCAATTTTTTTTATCCTTTCCAAAAAATAAGATTTGTTGAGGTCATCAAAATAGGTATTTGTTTGTGAGATGGTTTCATCGTTGGAGTCAAATCTCTTTACGCAGAGCCATTTCTTCAGGTTTGGAAACAAGAAATAGTCACTCAGGGCTAAATCCGGAGAATAGGGTGGATGAGGGAGCAATTCATATCCCAATTCATGGATTGTTGCCATGGCAACTGCACATGTGTGCACCCTTGGTCCCATCTTGCGGATGTCCTGGTCCCATCTTGCGGAAAGCTTTCTCATACCCAAGTGATCATTTAAAATTGAAACCACTGAGCCATGTGAGATGCCTATGGCTTCCACAATCTCTCGCACTTTCAATCTCCGATGGGCCAACACCATATTGTGAATTTTTCAGTTGTTTCGTGTGTAGAGACCTCAACTGGACGTCCAGAATGTTCGGCATCTTCCATGCTTGTACGGCCACAACAAAATTCAGTAAACCACTTTTTTACCATTGAAATTGATTGTGCATAGTATTTATCAAGCTTAGCCTTGGTTTGAGTGATGGCTTTTTTCCGCAAAAAATAATGCTTAATGAGCACCCGAAATACACTTTTTTCCATTTTCTTTTCAAATCACGCGGTAGTCTGCTATCAATGGCTGTCAAACACAAACTAAATGATGCAGCTCGTTCAAATATTGACAGGAGTCAACTTACAGATGCCTGTTGACAGAAGCAGTGTTGCCCTTTCAGTTAAGAGGCGGGAAATTCAAAAAGTCATGGACTTATTGACCCGCCCTTGTATCATTGTTTGAGTCCACAGTTCTCTCTGGATGTAGGTGAACTACAACTCCCAAACTCAAGGTCAATGTCCACCAAACCCTTTCAGTATTTTCTGTTGGTTATGGGACTTCTGTGTGCCAAGTTTGGTTCAACTCCATCGTTGGTGGAGTTCAGAATGCTCTTTGATTGTAGGTTAACTATAAATCCCAGAAACTACAACTCCCAAATGACAAAAATTAATCTCTCCCCCAACCCCTCCAGTATTCAATTTTGGGAGTATCAGGTATGTGTGCCAAATTTGGTCCAGTGAATGAAAATACATCCTGCATATCGGATATTTACATTGCGATTCATAATAGTAGCAAAATTACAGTATGAAGTACCGTGTTTCCCCGAAAGTAAGACAGTGTCTTACTTTCTTTTTACCCCCAAAAGCCTCACTACGTCTTACTTTCGGGTATGTCTTACATTGGGCGACGGATTCACTGGGTCCCGCCTCCTCCTCCGCCGCCCGCCCGCCCCGCTGGCCATAATGCCCATGCGCGGACATTTGCGCATGCACAGAAACGTCCGTGTTTTCTGCGCATGCGCATGTGCACTAGGGTTCGCGCCGGGCGCGCAGCGCAGAAACTGCTGTTCTTTAGAAACCGAGTGACGGCGGCCGGGTGACGGCTTACAGTACACCCCGAAGTAGTAACGGGGTGTCTTAAAAAACACGGTAATGTAATGTTATTGTTGGGGGTCACCACAACATGAGAAACTGTATTAAGGGGTCACGGCATTAGGTAGGTTGAGGAACACTAAGTTAATCGATCTCAAGTATCAGACCTAACATTGGATCAATTCTACAAGCTGGAGTAAATCTGTAGTCTGATAAACCAATGATCTGATTCAAGTTCAAGTTTCTTATGCCACTCAGTATCTCTAGGGCTCTGCCTCTAGGTTCAAGATGATGACATTTTAGAAAAACTGTTTCATGAGTTTCGTGACCTTAGAATTATGCTAAAACCTTAAAAGGAACTATTATTGTTTTTGGGAACACTAGCACTGCACACTGTAGCTGATATGTGAGTCAAGAGTAAGTGCATGCAAATGAGGGGAACTAACCTTAATGTTCAAGCCATTAGCAGCTGACAGAATAGACAATGTGACACCTGTGTTGATCTTCCATTTGGATGAGCACTACAAATTAAATGAAGAGGTTGGTAGAGATTTTGAGTGCCTTGAAGGTTTTAACCTTGTGCTTCTCAGTGTGAGTTTATGTGCCTCTGTATGCGTTTTCAAGACCTAGAATTTCTAAAGATGTCTTAGTGTGTAAAACCATTGCTGATCAAAGAAGGATCAGAAACGTATTGTCCTGCCTGTTGGTACAGCTGTGCATATTTTTCAAGCAATTCAGCATATTCCCAAAAGTGTGGTGATGGGCACAGACATTTGATTTCTCTGAAAATCCTAGCCTTGAGCAAGAAGCAAGCTTTGAGTCCCTTAACTCAGTGTTTCCCAACCACTGTTCCACGGCACACTAGTGTTCTGTGAGCGAACACCTGGTGTGCCACGGGAAAACCTCTCCCCCCCCTTTTCTTCCCCCTCCTGCTGCTGCTTGGATGAATGGAGAGCCCGCCACCTCCCCTCCTCTTCCCTTCCCTGCAAGCTGCGGGGCCAAAAGTGGCGCAAAAAGCAACGGGGGTTGGCAGCCATTTTGGAGGGGGCGGGGCCAACCAAGGTGACCCCTGCCCACCTGCCAGCCCCTCCTTTCTCCTCTTCCTCCTCCGGCGGCACACAAAGCCTTCCCCTTCCTTCTCTCTCAGTGGAGGAGAAAGAGAAGGAAGAAAAAGCAAGAGAGGAGGAGGAGAAGAGAGGAGGGGGCCGCCGAACGAGAAGCCCCCTCTCTTTCCTTCACAGTCTCTCTCTCTCTCTCTCTCTCTCTCTGTGTGTGTTTCTGTCTCTCTGGGTTTCCTGCCGCAGCAGCCAGAACGGGCTCGGCCAGGCCCAGGAGGCAGAGCTGGTCGAGGGCCATCTGCAGCGCCCGCTCGTCCTCCAACATTGTTTGAGTCCAGAGTGCTCTCTGGATATAGATGAACTACAACTCCAAAACTCAAGGTCAATTCTGAGTTCTGTGTGGGAAGTTTGATTCCATTCCATCATTGGTGGAGTTCAGAGTGCTCTTTGATTGCGGGTGAACTATAACTCCCAGCTGTTGAGCAAGACCTTCGTGTGTGTCTTTCTGCCATTCCTAACAACAGTTGGTGTCAGAATTAGCACATATAGAGTACTAATAATAGACAAAGAGTCATAAGTATCAAAACATGGATTTGTAATCACAATCCCAAATATTGGGTAGCTTAGACACTTTAGAATAGTGTAATAGTCAAGTGTTCTGTCAATACTCATATATTACACAAAGTTATATAGAAGTGTGCAAACTATTAAGACTCTATAATAAGCAGTCTTAAATCAATAATCTTGTACAGAATGCCTAACCAAAATTAAATTATTAGAGATAATACAATATATCACCTGAGTATTCATATATTTATACATGTAATATAGGACAAGTCATTCTAGGGACATACTTGTCCTATATTACATGTATAAATATATGAATGCTCAGGTGATATATTGTATTATCTTCTATATAACTTTGTGTAATATATGAGTATTGACAGAACACTCAACAGCTGGGAGTTATAGTCAACTATTACACTATTCTAAAGTGTCTAAGCTACCCAATATTTGGGATTGTGATTACAAATCCATGTTTTGATACTTATGACTCTTTGTCTATTATTAGTACTCTATATGTGTTAATTGTGACACCAACTGTTGTTAGTATTAGTGTACTTGGTACCTGCCCTTGTTTAGTTTCTTTTTCTGCCATTCCTGCCAGGATATCTATGTTGTGTTCATCGAACAGGCCCAGGTTTCACATTGAGTGTATGAATACATTTAAAAACATATTAACTATATGTATTACTGTGTTAGAGTGTCATTTTGGTTGGTGGTGTGCCCCAGGATTTTGTAAATGTAAAAAGTGTGCTGCAGCTCAAAAAAGGTTGGGAAACACTGCCTTAACTCCATACATAGGCTTGAAAAAAGGCCTACATTGATCAAGGTGGCTGAAGAAGCTTTCCAGTTTTCTAAAGATACTGGAAAGCTTCTTCAGCCACCTTGATCAATGTAGGCCTTTAAAAAATGGCTTCTATTCTTTCACTAGTCAAGTAAATTATGCAAAAATAAGACAGTGAAAGTCTGCATAACATTTTGCATAATTTATACAGGTTCAGCTTTACTTAGCCCAGAATGTGAGTTACCTTGCACACAGCAAAAAAAAAAGTCTTCTGCAAAGTTAAAATGGTGTCATCTTGTTGGAGTGATAATGGGATCATATTGGAATAGATAATGCAGTTTGATAGTAGACAGAAGTCCAAGACATTCAGACCTTACTGGATTACAGTAGAATGTGTTAATTAGAACCTGGCTATAGGACTTTGTGCACCAAATTTTGCAAATCCTACAACATTGGACATTGTATAGAACAGGCATGGGCAAACTTTGGCCCTCCAGGTGTTTTGGACTCCAACTCCCACAATTACTAACAGCCTCAGGCCCTTTCCTCCCCCCCCCAGGAATTGTGGGAGTTGAAGTCCAAAATACCTGGGTTGAAGTTTTCCCATGCCTGCTATAAAGGTGTTGTTTGTTGTGTGTCTTCAAGTCATTTCCAATTTATGGTAATAGCAGTTTCTTGGGAAGATCTGTGCTGGACGGGGTTACACTCCCCCTGAAGGCGCAGGTTCGCAGCTTGGAAGTGATCCTGGACTCATCGCTGAGCCTGAAACTCGAGGTTTCGGCGGTGGCTAGGGGAGCTTTTGCACAGTTAAAACTTCTGAGCCAGCTCTGCCCATACCTTGGAAAGTCTTACTTGGCCACAGTGGCCCACGCTCTTGTTACATCCCATATAGACTACTGCAATGCTCTCTATGTGGGGTTGCCTTTGGAGACTGCCTGGAAGCTGCAGTTAGTCCAGCGTTTGGCAGCCAGATTACTAACGGGAGCGGGGTACAGGGAACGTACAACTCCCTTGTTGCGCCAGCTCCATTGGCTGCCAATTAGCTTCCGAGTACAATTCAAAGTGCTGGTGTTGACCTACAAAACCCTATACGGTTCCGGCCCAGTTTACCTGTCCAAACGAACCATCAAGACTGTTAAGAGGGGCCCTGCTCTCGGTCCCACCACTTTCGCAATCGTGTCTGGTGGGGATGAGAGACAAGGCCTTTTCTGTGGTGGCCTCTTGACTGTGGAACTCAACGGGTAGTTAAAGAGCTTCTGAGGACATTTTGACAGCTACTGGTCAAAGGACTTTTAGTATAATGCTAAGTTCTTAAACCTAGTTTTTAAAAAATACATTACAACTATACCCTTAGTTCACTTTTGTTATGATAGATAAATAAATAAATAAATAGCTGATTAGTGGCTGGGGAGAGAGTCATGGCCAACATTCCCTGGCTGTTATTGAGCATGAGCAGAAAAATATCTCTGCTAAACTAATGGCCTTCAGCCTCAACCAAAAGCCATTGCAGAGCTAGTCTTTCGGGCCTTATCTACACCACCATATAATGCAGTTTGAAACTACATTATATGGCTAGTGTATTTATTTATTTATTTATTTATTCACTTTATTTATATTCCGCTCTTCTCACCCCGAAGGGGACTCAGAGCGAATTACAGGTACACATACTTAGCAGACAATCCCTGCCGTTTTTCACATACACACATATAGACGAACAGAGGCAAACTCTGGCCACCAGGGGGAGCTGACGCACTCTTCATCTCTCAGCGTCCCCAGCGTCCCTTGTTGTTCCTTCCGCATTCCTCAGCGTTCCTGGAGTTCTTTAATGGCCTCATAATTCAGTAAAAAATTGCCTCCCACTTAATGTGGTACCTTTATCTCCTACTTGACAGATGCAACTGTCTTTTAGGCTGCAAAGGTCGACAGCAGGCTACACTTAAAGGTCGAGCACCCACCTCGACCCGGGCAGGCCTCGAACTCATGACCTACTGGTCAAAGAGATCTTATGCAGCTGACACTTGGCCAGCTGCGCCACATTCCCGGTGCTTATATATATATATATATATATATAGAGAGAGAGAGAGAGAGAGAGAGAGAGAGAGAGAGAGAAGACTCATATAGTGTAGTTTTAGCTGCATTGAACAGCATTATATGAGTCTACTACACTGACCATATAAAGCAGGTTCAAATGGTCGTGTAGATGGGACCTTGGTTTTCAAAAAATCCAAATTGTGTGAAAATACAGTGACATTCAAAGTCCCGGAGATTTGCATCTGTACTTATCTTGGGTCCCAGAAAATATGTATGCAAAACAATTACAATTTGTGAGTCACAGATGGGATGCGATCCAATTTATAGGATGATGGTAAGGTGTTTTGGAATGATCCTTGGGATAATGATGATAGCCGTATGTTCTCAGCTGTCACTCTTGTTCTCCGTGTAATAGCAAGGATGGTCCAGACTTTTAATTTCGTAAATTACATTCAAAGATGCACAGGTTTACATAAACATTTTTTTAAAAAATTGGCTGCTAGTTTTATTTTGGATCGTTGCTGGAGAAAGGAACAAGACATGTTGATTTGAAGGGAGAGAACAAAAACATCAGTCATGGCTGGATAATTGTTTTAACATTTTGAAATGTCCTATTCAGGAAAAACAAGATCGCCCTGAGATGTTTTGCATTGGGGTCATGTGCATTGAGGTCCGGTGCCCTTGCCCAAATTTGGAAAAAGTTTAAGTGATTATTTTTAGTCTTTGTTTGACCCTTAAAGCCATCACGATTGCCAAGGTTAGTAGGGTTGCCTGTGAAGGCCCAATGGCTAGACCAGCAACAAGTTGAGAGACAAATGAGGATGCAGGAATTTGCTCTTCTGTGAACCACACAAGGTTGAAAGCTAATAATGGTGGTGACGTCCTTCAGTATCATTAAGTCTTTGCACATATTTGGCAAACCATGTCAGTTTTCATATTGGCAGTGGTAATTATGCTAATATTATTTGCTACAGCGACTGATAAAACCATAACAATTCCCTAGGGATTTGGAGATGCAGAAGAATCCTGGAGAATCAAGATTTACAGGCAAAAGTGACCATAACTTTCATCATTGCATGTCAGCTTGTAATGGTGGTTCTTCAGGACGTTTAGATTGTGTATAATGCAAAGGTTATGGGAAGTACATGCCTTTCTTTAGAACAGTGTTTCTCAACCTGGGGGTAGGGACCCCTGGGAGGGTTGCGAGAGGGATTCAGAGCAGTCGCCAAAGACCATAGGAAAATACATCTTCTTCTGGCGGAGAAGATTGAAGATCACTCCACCTGTCCTTCTCATCCTTTTTGATGTTGGTGAACTACAACTCCCAAAATTCAGAAACAGACACACACACACCTGCAACCCCAGCAGTAATCAATGTTGACCATGTAAGTAGTGTGCCAAGTTTGGTGCAGATCCCTTGTGGGCTGGGTTCAGAGTGCACTTTGATTGTAGGTGAAACAGATGGCGAATCCCCCCCACCAAGAGCCTTCCTCCTGCTGTGATTGCAGGTGAACTATCAATCCCAGCACCTACAACTCCCAAATGCCAATGTCTATCCCCCCCCCCCCAATGTCCACCAGTGTTCAAATTTGGGCATATTGAGTATGTATGCCAAGTTTGGTCCAGATCCATTAGTGCTCTCTGGATGTAGGTGAACTACAACTCCCAAACTCAAGGTCACTGCCCACCAAACCCTTTCAGTATTTTCTGTTGGTTGTGGGAATTCTGTGTGCCAAGATTGGTTGGTGGAGTTCAGAATGCTCTTTGATTGTAGGTTAACTATAAATCCCAGCAACTACAACACCCAAATGACCATCATGAAGTGTCCCGTCATTCTGCCAGGGGAATCCTTTTCTCATAGTATGTACGTGTATACTCACATTTAGTTGAATTCAGTCTTAATATATATTATATGGCTCTCACGGAAATAAATTTCCAAATATTTTGCTTTCATGGCTCTCTGAGTCAAAAAGGTTCCCAACCCCTGAACTAATGCATCCCTGCCACAGTTTTTTTTCTGACACTAAGAGTAGTTGATTTTCCAATGGGGAGTTTTCATAGCCAAGCTGGGATTTGAACCCTCTTCTCCAGAGTCATAGTTCAATGCTCATTTAGCCAGTTTTTTTAAGTAACTTGCCAACCCAAGGTAATGAGTGAAAGGACTGATGGCCAAGTATCTCAATGTATCTGAATAAACATCTCATACCTGTTCACCATTTAGATCACCAGGTAAAGCACTTCCGCATGCATTTCCTCTTTGAGATGTGTTGGTTGGAATTCATTGTACAGTGGCATTCGCTTCCGCTCTCAGAATTGCCTTGAGAGATGTGTTTAGCTCAGGCATGGGCAAACGTAAGCTTAAGCAGCTGAGGGGGAAAAGGAAGGGGCCTGAGGCTGTTAGGAATTGTGGGAGTTGGAGTCCAAAACACCTGGAGGGCTGAAGTTTGCCCATGCCTGGTTTATCTCCTTCGTGTACTGTTTGAGAACCATTTTTTTCTTTTTAGTTTGGTTTTCTGAAAGGTCTTTCTGATTCCCTGAAGAATTCCTTTTCTTGGACTACAACTCCCAGAATCCCCAGTCACCAAGCTATTTTAGGATTCATGGGACTATAGGATAAACAGAAGACCGAATCCATCTTATCCCAACCAGAGTAAAATCTTGAGTTTACTTACTAGGTGAGGGTTCTGAAGAATCTCCTTCAGATGGGACTAATAACCCATCTAGGTTAATCTGCATTAAGAAACTGGATTATATGGCAGTGTAGATGGGGCTTGAGTGGAGTATTATAGTGTGTAAGACAGTGATGTTCAACCAGTGTGCCGCGGAACACTAGTGTTCCCGTGAGAGATCATCAGGTGTATTTTTCGCACCATAAGCCGTGGGGAAATTATTTTCGAACTTCAGTCCTATATTATCTATAAGGCGCATCTGTCCCTTTAAGAAATGGAACCATAGCACTCTCGCATCACCTATGTTGTGTTCATCGAAACAGGCCCAGGTTTCACACTAAGTGAGTGTATAAATACATTTTAAAACATATTAACTGTATGTATGACTGTGTTAGAGTGTCATTTTGTGTCGTTTTGGTTGGTGGTGTGCCCCAGGATTTTGTAAATGTAAAAAATGTGCCACTGATCAAAAAAGTTTGAAAATCACTGGTGTAAGAGACCCTTTCTCATTAGGAATCAGAATTCTTTATACCTCCAGTGTGTGGATCTGTGTAGACTTGTGTCATGTTTGAACTCAAAAGCAATATCATAAAACCAGCCCACGGGGCATCTGAGACTCAGTTGTATAATCACATTCGGTGTGGTATTTAAAGGAGAAAAAAGTACTTCCTGAGGCAATGGATATTTTTTCCAAAGTACAAAATATTTTTATTTTTGAGTGCATGGGGAAAGTGTGATCCCTACAGCAAAAGAGCTAACCTTGAAATAAAATACAGTGAAAAAGAGCATAACCTATATATAAAATTATGCACAGACATACCCCAGTTACTAAAACCTCTGACAACAAAACTCCTTTTACAAAGTCTACCCCAACCACCACGTTTTCTCCTTGTTCATTATCTCGCTGGCTCCTCTTGGCAGGACTGCGGAGGATAGATAAACATATGTCACTAGAGTGTCTGTATTAATCAATATAATAAACCCTTAAAAAGAATAGGATTCTGCTACAGCTGATCCTACTGTGGCTGTGAGTGCATCTGCACTATAGAGTTAATGTAGTTTGACCCCATTTTAAATGCCATGGCTCAGTGCTCTGGAGTTGTACTGGTGCTTCACCAAATTACAATTCTGAAAAGACTCCACAGAATGTCGATTAAAGTGTTGTCAAACTGCATTAATTCTATAGTGTGTAGGTGCAACCTGTTGACAATAGGCAAAGGTAAACAGCAGCTTCCTCCAGAATCCATTGTTTGAGCCCATAAGGGGAAGAAAAATGGAGAGAAGTCTGCCAAAGGCTGGATCTACACTGCCATATTATCCAGTTTCTGAATCCAGGGGCCTTTCAACACAGCCATATAACCCAGAATATCAAGGCGGAAAATCCCACAGTATTTTGGTTATTGGATTATCTGACTCTACACTGTCATATATTCCAGTTCGAAGTAGATAATGTGGGATTTTATTCAGCTGTGCAAAAGGGGGCTAGATTATCTGCTTTGATCTGAATTATATGAGTCTACACTGCCATTTAATTATTATTATTAATAATAACAATATTAATAATAATAGTGTCCGACATGTGATCCAGTACAACAGCTAGCATAGTGATCTTCTTTGTTGATTACAAATCTTGTTGTGTTTCAAATAATAATAATAATAGTAATAATAATAAATTAAAAGACTCCGGCATAAGCCAGTAAAGGTGGTCCCAGTGGTGATCGGCACACTGGGTGCAGTGCCTAAAGACCTTGGCCTGCACTTAAACACAATCAGTGCTGACAAAATTACCATCTGCCAACTGCAACAGGCCACCTTACTGGGACCTGCACGCATATTCGCCGATACATCACACAGTCCTAGACACTTGAGAAATGTCCAACATGTAATCCAATACAACAGCCAGTGGAGTGATCTTGATTGCTGTGGACACATCTTGTTATGTTTCTAACAACAACAATAATAATACTTTTATTTCTTACCCACCTCTCCTCATGGCTCAAGGCGGGTTACAGAATAATTAAAACATTATAAAAATATCACAAATAGACATATTAAAATATAATCCAGTTCAAAGCAGATACTCTGGATTCAGAACTGGATTATATGGCAGTGTAGATGGGGCCTCACAAGTGACTTGCAGGCTGTTAACCATTCATAGAGGAGTAAGTTTGGCCACTAGAATGGAAATCATAAGAAAAGTGGAGGTTGTTGAACGAAAATATAATCCCTGGATGCAATTTGAAGGAAGCTTTCAAGTGCTCTCTAGAAGGTTCAGGTGCTTTTGTTTACTTATGCAAGGCTTACTTGACCTTGTAGTATTATTTCACATGTGAATAGGGTTCATTTTGAAGAAAGGTTTTCCTAAAGCATGCTGAACTGCGTTTCTTTTTTGTGGTGTGGGAACCTATCTATTCTTCCCATGTTATTTCTGCCTTGGTTACAATTTTTTTTTGTTAAAGAAGTAAAGCCAAGGAACACATATATGGTGCTAACTGAAGGATAAGCCTATACATGGGCCTGTCTTGTTGGAGAAATAGTGATATCAGTGTAATGAAGCAGAAGCAATTTAGTGTGGGAACCCCATGCAGATCATTTATCTACAAAACCAGTAGTATGACTGAACAATTTGGCTACTGTGCTGTGAGTACAACCCACTTAACTAGCTTGCAATTTACAGCATAGATGTGAATTGGAGATTAGACTTTGCAGCTAAGTTAGCACAGCAAGACCTCTCTCTAGTTGTGCCCTAGTAGTGTGGATGCCATTTGATTTCCATCTAGGATACATTTAGCATGTTTTCTAGAGCAGTGTTTCCTAACCTTTTTTGAGCCGCAGCACACTTTTAACATTAAAAAAATCCGGGGGCACACCGCCAACCAAAATGACACAAAATGATACTCTAACACAGTAAAGAACGGCTGGGGGATGGTGGCCTGCTGGGAGCAGCTGCTGGGAGTGCCGAAGCCGGGGGAGGGGGAGGAGCCAGGCTGTGCCATGCCCCGCCCACTCCCCCCGGCTTCAGCTCTCCCACAGCTGTACGTTTTCGGGCTGTATGGCCATGTTCCAGAAGCATTCTCTTCTGATGTTTTGACTGCATCTATGGCAGGCATCCTCAGAGGTTGTGAAGTCTGATGGCAATATTTCTTGTGGTGCATGGTTTACAAGAGACAATGTACAGGTATATTTCAGTTACAATCAAAAGACTCGGGAACAGAGAGAACAACTTAAGCAATATATTAATAGCAAGATTACAGTGGCAGAGAGAATCCATACAATTGTTTTGATGTGTTCTCTAGAGCAGTGTTTCCCAACCACTGTGACGTGGCACACTAGTGTGCCGTGATGGACCTCCTGCTGTGACGCCGCCCCCTCTCTGCCCCGCTTCCTCCCCCCCCCCCCCTTCTCCTGGCGAACTCCTGCTGCTTGGGGGAGGAGTAAGAAGGGCCGGGCGGCGGCAAAGAAGGGGCCGGGGCGGCACCTCCTTTGGCCGTTTCCTCAGCCAGCCTCCAATCTGCCATGACTCCTGCCCCTCGCTGAAGCCGCGCAAAGGAGGAGCCCCTCCCACTGAAGCCCGTCCACTTCTCATGCTCCTCCTCCATGAGGCACACTTTTAACATTAAAAAAATCCGGGGGCACACCACCAACCAAAACGACACAAAATGACCCTCTAACACAGTAAAGAACGGCTGGGGGATGGTGGCCTTCTGGGAGCAGCTGCTGTGAGTGCTGAAGCCGGGGAGGAGCCAGGCCATGCCATGCCTCTCCCCCTGGCTTCAGCTCTCCCTCAGCTGCTCCAGCCTTGAGGGGGCCGTCCCACGCCAGCTGGCTCTGCCACCGCTGGCTTGGCACTGCCCCCTCAAGGCTGGAGAAGCTGTGGGAGAGCTGAAGCCATGCCCATGCCCCCCCCTCCCCGGCTTCAGCTCTCCCACAGCTTCTCCAGCCTTGAGGGGGCAGTGCGAGCAAGGGGCGGGAGTCATGGCCCCCATCCCCGGCGCCGCTCTCCGCCATGACTTCCGCCCCTTGCACGCTGAAGCCGTGCGGAGGAGGAGCATGAGCAGTGGACGGGCTTCAGTGGGCGGAGCTCCTCCTTTGCGCGGCTTCAGTGAGGGGCGGGAGTCATGGCGGATTGGAGGCTGGCTGAAGAAACGGCCGAAGGAGGTGGCGCCCCGGCCCTTTCTTCTTTTTCTTTGCCGCCGCTCGGCCCTTCCTTCTCCTCCTCCAAGCAGCAGGAGTTCGGCAGGAGGAGGGGGGGGGAGGAAGGGGGGCAGAGAGCTTTTCTCGTGGCACAGCAGGAGGTCTGTCATGGCACACTAGTGTGCCGCGTCACAGCAGTTGGGAAACACTGTTCTAGAGAACACATCAAAACAATTGTATGGATTCTCTCTGCCACTGTAGTCTCTCGTATTAATATATTGCTTAAGTTGTTCCCTCTATTCCCGAGTCTTTTGATTGTAACTCAGATATACCTGTACGTTGTCCCTTGTAAACCACGCACCACAAGAAATATTGGCATCAGACCTCACAACCTCTGAGGATGCCTGCCATAGATGCAGTCAAAACATCAGAAGAGAATGCTTCTGGAGCATGGCCATACCGCCTGAAAAACTTACAGCAACTCATATTGGCATCTGTTTTATTGTTATTGGTATAGGCATTACAAAAACAAGATGTGTTTGTGTCTCACTGATCATCAGGGCCTACTCTTCTAATAGCATTTTAAGCAAAGTGCTGCTAGATTCCCATGTTGGCAATTAGGATTTAGCTATCATACTAATGATTTAATTCAGAGACCAAGTTGTCATTTGGCAAATGAGTTGGGAGAATGAAATCAAAAGTCAAAGTAACCATTAGATAATGGAAGTGTTGTTATTCGGCATTGTACTATTGCATAGGTTTTTGGCTTGAGTGCACCATTTTGATTTGTTTGTGTGGCTGATCGTCCAGAGCCTACATATAAGTGCTGTGTGTACCTTCCTATCCACCCCCCGATATGCCTTTTTACCAGCATGAATAGACCAATACATCATTCCTACGTAGACAAAGTCACACAAATAGGAAATAAGTCCTATAGGAACTGGTGACCCCCCTGGAGGAACGGCGGGTAAAACCGCTGAGCTGCTGAACTTGCTGAACGGTTGGCGGTTTGAATCCGTGGAGTGGGGTGAGCTCCTACTGTTAGGCCCAGCTCCTGCCAACCTTGTAGTTTGAAAACATTCAAAATGTGAGTAGATCAATAGGTACTGCTTCTACGGAAAGGTAACGGCACTCCATGCAGTCATGCCAGCCACATGACCTAGGAGGCATCTACAGACAATGTCGGCTCTTCGGCTTAGAAATGGAGATGGGCACCGACCCCCAGAGTCGGAAACGACTACACATAATGTCAGGGGAAACCTTTACCTTTACTATAGGAACTAGGTTTGGAAACTCCCCAAATTCTCTTAGCCATAGAAGAGGGCAAAACCTCCTCTGAACAAATCTTGACAATACAAGCCAATGATAGAAATACTATAATCATCGAAATGACTTGAAGCCACACCACCACAACAATGTTGTTTTCTGTTTTTGCTTTTTAATTGAAATTTTGTATGATCTTTTGAGATTGCTAGCTACCAGTAATGCCATTGTGGCACAGACCATATGGGCCATAAATTGTAGAATTAAGTGTATGAATACACCAGTTTAAGGTCTCATTTTTTCTATGGCAATGCTGTTGTCTGCATTTGGTAGAAGGACAGGAAATCTCAAAGCTAGCTTGTCTGTCTGTGTACATTTGAGGTTAACCACTTATTTCAGACACTGAAGGAGTGTTGAGAAAGTATTGTGGTGTCTGCCTCTCATGCTGAAGCTCTTTTCTCTTGGAGACTCAGCAAATAAGAGATTAGCTTTTTGTAGAAGCAACATACTAACTATATGGTGAAGCAATTGCCATGAAAGCAAAATATTTGGAAATTTATTTCAGTGAGAGCCAAATAATATATTTTAAGACTGAATTCAACTAAATCTGAGTATAATAAGCCCCTGAATTTATTCATAATAATAATGATGATAATATTCATTCAGCCTCTGCTTCTACTACTACTACTAATAATAATAATAACAACAACAACAACAGGTTCTAGGAGTAGAAGGAGACCTCCAAGGGCCATCCAGTCCATCCTCCTTCTGTCATAAGGGAAAAACACAATCAAAGCATTCATCACAGATGGCCATTCAGCGTCTGATAATAATAATAACAATGGGTTCCTAGAATAGGAAGAGACCTCCAAGGGCCATCCAGTCCAACCTCCTTCTGCACCTGGGCGGCGTCGGGAGCCTGCAGGGCGGGACTGAGCCTTCCTCCTGCCCTGCCTGCAATCTACCAGGACACCCAGTAGATCGCGATCTTCCTTATGAGCACCCCTGATCTAGACACTATACTCCTATTGATGCAGGCCAAAATCCCATTGGCTTTTTTTGCCACCGCATGACATTGTTGGCTCATGTTTAACTTGTTGTCTACCAGGACTCCAAGATCTTTTTTACATGTACTACTGTCGAGCCAGGCATCCCCATTCTGTATCTATGATTAACCAGAGATTTTGCATAAGACAAACTCTCCCAGATGAAGTAAATGACTATGCATTGGATTGCTCTAATATGATTCCCACACTGTGATGGTTGACTTTTCATGACTTGGTGAGCTAAACATGGTTTTTGAATTCTCATGTGTGATGAGGTGGTTATTTATATGTTAATCACATGTTTGTTTATGTATTTGGAAGGAACATTATTTGAAAGCTGCAGAGAGTGAGCAGTAGAATGTTCATAGCAGCAGGCTTTAGGCAGAGGCTGTTGCCATGACAACAGAGGCCACTCTGTTGTTTTAGAACGTTCAGTTTGAATCTGACAGTTGAAGAATGTCAGTTGGCCAGCTGCTGTGAGCAGAGTTAGTTAGGAATTAGAGTTTCTGAAGCAGCAAGCTGTCTGGAGGAACTGCAGTGTGTGGGTTGAGGGAAACCCAAGTGTGTGGGACAGAGTTTAGTCCCAGGGTTGAGAGTAACCCAGTATTAAGTAGTTACTTGTGTGTAACTGTATCAGGGGAAACACACCAGTGTTATATTGTTTAAAGTTGCAAGTTTGTACCTCTTCGGAGCACCTTTGAAACCACCTAAGCTATTAGCCCATTTGTGTAAAATAAACTGTTAAACACTTTCAACAAAAACATCTGTGGAATTTGTTTGTACACAAAGACCCTCACATCCAGTGATCAAGCATTGACAAATGGTGGCAGCAAGATAATAAGAAAGAAAGAAAGAAAAACATTGAGTATTGGTGGCAGTCCTGCCACACAGTTCAAAAAGTATAAGACGTAGTCGGTGTGAGTCCAGACTTCGTTACATCATGCTAATAATCATTATGGATCAGCAGATATTACCCATCTCTGTGCCCCTAAAGAATTTGCTAAACTATGGTGAAAGTGACAACTTTCTTAGTTTTGGCCTGTTGGGACTCACACAGATTCCCAGTTTGTTTATTTTGCTCAGCTGAACTCTTGGTGAAGCCAGCATGTTTACTGTGGCAGTCCTGATCGTTGTTTTGTATATACGTCGCATGACTCTTACTTAAACACATTACAGAGGGAGTGCATATCTGAGCTGTGGGAGTTATTGCATCTTCACATGTCACAATGTACACTGTACACAAGAGAAGAGGTGGGAAAACAGCAACAAGCATAACATTCTAGGCATCAGCCCAACAAAGTAATGAAAAGTGGGTCAGAATTCTTAGGTGTTCAAAATATGTTTGTAAACAGCTGATGGACTAGCTGCTTAGGATTTTTCCAGCACTGTTGTATTACATCTCCCATTTCCCGTTGTATTTTTGAAAGAATAGGAGCATAATCTGAACCACACCACCTATATTTCAAACGAATTCAGTGATGGATTTAAGATACGTAGTGAAGTGTTAAGGTGATTACCTCCATGTGGGGCTTCTCTTGAAGCATGTTGAATATCCTTTATCCAACACTCTTGGGACCAAAGTGTTTTTATTTCAAGTGGGATTGGTTTTTTTAATTTAAAAAATGCAATACCTGTATTCCACCTGTATTCCAATACCTGTATTCCAATAATGAGATATTTTGGGAATGGAATCCAAGTCTAATAGTGGGTTGTTGTAAGTTTTTTGGGTTGTATGAAGATGTTCTAGAACAGTAAAAATTATCCCTTGGGAGAAAAGTAGAATATGACTACAATAAATCAATTAAATAAAAATAAATAAACAGAGCCATTGTGGGATTGTGGATTTTAAGTGCTGGAAGATGATGCTGGGAAACTGGGGTAGATGGTGTGTGCATCTGCACTGTAAAGTTAATGCCGTTTTACATCATGTTAACTACCTCAAGGAGCCACCAGTGGCACAGTGAGCTAAATCACTGAGCTGCTGAGCTTGTTGACCGAAAGGTCACAGGCTTGAATCCGGGGAGTGGCGTGAGCTCCCTCTGTCAGCCCCAGCGTCTGCCAACCTAGCAGTTTGAAAACATGCAAATGTGGGTCGATCAATAGGTACTGCTCCAGCAGGAAGGTAACAGCACTCCATGCAGTCACGCCAGCCATGTGACCTTGGAGGTGTCTATGGACAAGGACAGCTCTTCGACTTAGAAATGGAGATGAGCATCAACCCCCAGAGTCGGACACGACTGGACTTAATGTCATGGGAAAACCTTTATCCTTTACCTTAACTGCCTCAAAGCAATGGAATCCAAACAGTAGAAACGAGTCTGATGATTTGAAGTAACAGGAAGGTAGATTTTAATTAAACATTAGAAGGAATGTTTTGAGAATAGAGCTGTTTGGAATCAACGAAGTCAATGAGGTCCTGGGTGTCTCCATCTCTGGAAGTCTTCAAAAAGAAGACATCTACCAATTGGAGTTGCTCTAGAGCAGGCATGGGCAAACGTTGGCCCTCCAGGTGTTTGGACTTCAACTCCCACAATTCCTAACAGTCTACCAGCTGTTAGGAATTGTGGGAATTGAAGTCCAAAACACCTGAGGCTGAAGATTGCCCATGCCTGCTTTAAAGATTCTGCACTGAGCAATACATCAGGTGAGATGACCCATAGCCAACTCTGTTTGTTTAAAGAGAGAGAATGTGTGTTTGAGTGATGCTTGATGAAATGGCAGGAAGTGGAGATACTGAGAGGGTTAACCACAGATGAGGAACTGTCTTTTGTGGAGTTAGATCATTGTTCCATCTAACCCAGGGCTGTCATCTCCAACCTACTACCCTATATATGCAAATAGTGCTATACCATTGTCTTCTCACTCTTCCCAAGAGACAGGATTTCAAAGCTAATTTTTTCGTGTCCCACACATATCATTATAACACCTTCTCCCGCCAGGTATCCAGCAAAAACAGAATGAATCTTGCATATTTTGTCTGGTTTGCATAATTTTATGAAAAGGAAGTCAGAACATTTATTATGTTTTTATTATGTGCCGTTATATTGTTTATCTTATTTGTTATTATATATATTTTATATGATTTTGTTTTTTCTTTTGCTGTTTTATGTCCAACTGTGTTTTATTGTTTTTTGGGCTTGGCCTCATGTTAGCCGCCCCGATTCCCGTTTGGGGAGATGGAGGCGGGTTATAAATAAATATTATTATTATTATTATCATCATTATTATTATTTAGGGATAGCGGGGACTTGCTTGTTTCCCTCTGATATTCACTGGCTAGTGAATAGTGGCCCAGGCATGCAGGGTGGGAATCATGTGAATTTATTTATTTATTAATTTACTTACTTTGCTTCTATACCGCCCCTCTCAGCCCGAAGGCGACTCGAGGCGGTGTACATATGGCAAGGACTGCCCAAGATAAACACATCAACAGTTACCAACACAATCACATCATATACAAATTCACAATTAAAATTAAGCACAATATCAGCGTCTCGTTATTAAATCGATTTCCAATTGCGTCGTCATTCCTTAGGTCTCAACTAATAATCATACTACATCTGCAAATGCCCGGTCAAACAGCCAGGTCTTGACTTTCTTGCGAAATGTCAGGAGGGAGGGGGCTGATCTGATGTCACGAGGAAGGGCGTTCCAAAGCCGAGGAGCCACCACTGAAAAGGCCCTGTCTCTCGTCCCCACCAATCGCAACTGCAGAGCAGGCGGGACCGAGAGCAGGGCCTCTCCGGATGATCTTAAACATTTTGAAGGTTCATAGGGGGAATTTCTAAATGCCATTGGATTGTAGCCCCAGTACTCTTCACCACTGAATGTGCTGCTGAGACTATCAGTATCACAACATCTCATGGGTCACACATGCCCCCACCAGTACACCAGCTTCACAATACAGCTTTTTTCAGAGCCAATTTTTGTTCTGTTTAGGATACAGAGGCATGATAAATCCCACATTGCAGAGATCCTTTTGCCTGCCTGCTGTGCCATTGCCTTTCAAAATCCTCTCTTCTTGCTGTGTATAATCATATTTAAGAAGCCCCCCCGATCATTCATCCTGTCAAATGGAACATCAAAAAGACAGCTAAAATGGGGTACAATCTTTTTTGTAGCTTCTGACTGCTGAAAATTGGTTGAGAAGAACTCTAGTGTTAAAGGGGCTCATGGGAATACAGTTCCAAACAAAAAACTCAGGTGATTTATTCATCTGCTCCAGTGCAGCTGAGAAGTCGGAGGATACCTGTGCCAAATCCTTTTAAGGTGGTGGAGCCGATCCAGACTACGATGAAACCCTGGCTCTCCTTTACCACCTTGTGTAAGGTTGAAACGCAAGTGTAATAATTCATCTTCCTCTCTCTGCTTCCCATTCTTGCCAGAGGGACTTCACAGAACACCAGATTTGTGTCTTCAAAGATTATGGCTAATTTGGGGACATGGACGAAAACTTGAACCGACTTGTCAGCAAATCATTTGAAAGGGAACTTCCGGTTTTAAGCTGCAGATGTTGATAACAATGACCAAACTTGTGATCTGTTTGTTTTTCGTCACTAAAGAGTTCTTATTTGAGGAAATGAATGTATAACAAAAGTATGTAAATTTACAAAGAAAGAAAGAAAGAAAGAAAGAAAGAAAGAAAGAAAGAAAGAAGAAAAGAAAAGGAAAAAAAGAAAGAAAGAAAGAGAATGACTACTCTACTTTTCTTAAGTGGACTTCTGCCATATATTTATTTATTTATGTATTTATTATTTCGATTTGTATACCGTCCTTTCCAATTGGCTCAGGACGGTTTACAGCATATCGAACTACACCAGAGAAGCATATCAGACTACAACAAAGAAGCATAAAAGCAGTACAATATAAAAACAATGTAGACAATATTCAACTATAACCAACAGTGGATTAAAGGCTTAAATGCCTGCCGGAACAGTGCCGTTTTGCAAGCTTTTCGGAAAGCCGGTAGCTCGCTCACTGCTCTAACTTCCGGTGGCAGACTGTTCCACAGGCATGGTGCTGCTACAGAGAAAGCTCTAGGCATGAGAAAAAAGTTATGAAAATTAAATGAAATCGGAAGGGATTCGTATGTATGGGACTTTCAAGTTTATACGCAGCGCAGTGGCAATCCTGGAAGTGGACTTTCTTTTCCGCACTCCCTGGGCCCAAATTTTCATTAGATTAGTAAATATTTTGGATGCCCACCCAACAGGAAAATTTCCCCCTCCAAAATAGCTTTGCAGACATAACTCACAGTCAAAACGGGGCCTTTCCATGCTTGGAGCCTAATTAGAGTGAAAGGCCTTCCTCAGGAAGTGAAAAAGGAGCCGGAAACGATAGAGAGATCCAGATCGGGACTCTTAGAGGGGCCTGGAGGACTGAGGAAAAAAGTGGTTTAAACCTCCAGGAAGGGGGTTTAGATAGAAGGACAGAGCAGAAGGACATAAGAACTGCTGAGAGAAGGGCAGCAGGAGTGAAAAGAGCACAGAGAGGAGAAGGAAGAGTTCAGAATCAAGAAAAGCCATAGAGTTCAAACGGAGATCCTAGAGTGCTATGGTAAAACTGAATGGGGAAAAGCTGGAGTGAGGAGAACTCTACAGATTAGCAAGGCCTACACCAGAGGTGGGCAACTATTTTATTTAATAATATTAATAATAATATATTAATGCATTATATGTCCCTGCAAAGAAACCCTGTCCTTTATAATATTAATAATAATAATATATTAATGCATTATATGTCCCTGCAAAGAAACCCTGTCCTTTTATAATATTATTAATAATATATTAATGCATTATATCTCCCTGCAAGGAAACCAAGGGAAATGTTGCCTGTGCTTAAAACAGTGTCAGTCCTGTTTCCCTGCTTTGCCTACTTTAGAACTACTAACGAATTTCATTAGTAATTACGTTACATTTTAGAAATTTTTGGAAAATTTTTTGTAAGTCTTTCTATTACTAATTAAAAATCCCCCCCCCCCCATTGGATTTTCGAATCCCGATTTTTGGGTTCTAAACCATGCCTAGAAAGCTCTCTGTCTGGTTGACGACAAGTGAATGGTTCGCAGGGAGGGAATCTGCAAGAGATTGAGGTCTCCGATCGAGGAGATCTCTGGGGAACATATGGGAGTAAACGGTCCCTCAAGTACACCAGCCACAGACCATGCAAGGCCTTAAAGGTCAAGACCAACACTTTGAAGATGATTCGGTGCTCAATTGGCAACCAGTGCAGAGTTGGAGTGATGTGAGCCCTGGCCAGCACTCCAGCCAGGAGCCTTGCTGCTGCGTTCTGCACCAGTTTAAGCTCCCGGATGACCGACAAAGGAAGACCAATGTAAAGGGCGTTACAGTAGTCCAGCCTGGAGATGACCGTCGCCTTGATCACTGTGGCTACATCATTTCCGGAGAGATAGGGTGCCAGCCACCTAGCCTGCCGCAGATGGAATAAAGCAGATCTGCTGACAGCAGAGACCTGAGCCTCCATTGTCAGCAGCGGGTCCAACTGAACCCCCAGACTCTTTACTAAGGGCATAATGCCTCGCCGTCCAGAGTAGGCAGCCGGAGCTCACACCCACTCGGACGACCCAGCCAAAGGATCGCTGTCTTCGACGGGCTCACTCTCAATTGACTGGCTTGTAGCCAACCAGTCACGGCTTCAAGGCATTGTTGGAAACAATCGGGTACAGAGTCCGGCCGGCCGTCCATCCTCAGCACCAGCTGGGTGTCATCCGCATACTGATGACACTCTAGACCAAAACTCCGCACCAATTTGGCAAGTGGCTGCATGTAGATATTAAACAATAAAAGGGAAAGAATGGTTTCCTGAGGCACCCCGCAGTTTAAGGGAAGCCTCTCGGAAACCATACCTCCCCTCTCCACTCGCTCTCCCCGCTGATATTCACACATGTATGTGCAGAATCATAGTAAAAGTAAAGGTTTTCCCCTGACATTAAGTCCAGTTGCGTCCAACTCTGGGAGATTGTTGCTCATCTCCATTTCTAAGCTGAAGAGCTGGCGTTTATTATTTATTTATATTAACTTCATTTATACCTCGCAACCATCTCCCCAAGGGGACTCGGTGTGGCTTACATGAGGCCAAGCCCAATAGCACATAATAACAACACAACAGCAATTATAAAACAATACCATCAATAAAACTCGCATACACCTCCAAGATCATGTGGCCAGCATGACTGCATGGAACACTGTTAATAATATTATTTAATAATCATATCATTTAGAAAAAAAGGTGGAGAATAATTTTAAGCCCAAGAGTTGAATTAAATTTCAGAAAAGCCCTAAGGGTCATTTTCTAGTGGGAGATTGGGCCAAAGAGAGGAACTAAAATCCCAGAATGTTTTATTTAAAAACTCTTCCTGCTTTTTACTAAGCTACTGTTGTTGTTGGACATCAAGCTAGCCATGAATGAGAGACCACCATGAGCCTTCGTCATCAAACTCTCTACTTGGGTCTTGAAAACTCTGAGCTGTGTCTTCCATTACTCAACCAATAATAATAATAATAGTAATTATTATTATTTATTTGTATTCTGCCCTATCTCCCTGAGAGGACTTAGGGCGGTTTCCAGCATATACAGACACAAAGGCAAACATTTAATGCCTAGTAATAACGAAACACATATAACAGATAAAGGCTTCCCCTTTCATCTCCTGCTCTGGGGGGTGGTGCTCATCTCTGGCTTCAGGGTTGGCACTCATTTCTATTTCTAAGCCGAAGAGCCTCCAAGGTCATATGGCCGATATGAATACACGGAGTGCTGTTTACCTTCCTGCCACGGTGGTACCTATTGATTTACTCATATTTGCATGCTTCGAACTGCTAGGTTGACAGAAGCTGCGGCTAACAGCAGGAGCTCACCCCATCCTGCGGATTCAAATTGCCAACCTTTTAGTCAGCAAGGTCAGCAGCTCAGCGGTTTCATCCTTTGTGCCACCGTGGCCCCATTGATCTCTGGTGTGCTCTTTCCCTTTTCCTACATCTTTCCAACTCCCTGAACATTATCTTAAGCATTTCAGTATTTCAGAATGGGAATGAGACACACAGAAAGTGGGAAGCTGTCCAAGGATTGTGTCATGAGAAAGGGGACGTGTCTAACTGGGGAACTCAGTTAAAGATCTGGCTTGTCCCCTAGGAGGCTCTAATTTAGCGCTGTATAAAACCTTGTATTGGAGAAATCTGATTCATTAATAGAGTGCAACTGGATTCCAAGCTGAATATTGCAAATGTGGCTTAGGACAGAATACTGTTCCCACTCAGCTATTGAAATACAGGCAGAAACGTCTACATCTGAAGATAAAACAGTCTCAAGATAGCAATATGAGACAGAACCATCCCTTTGTGTTGCTTTTAAATCTCACTGGGTTGTTTTGACTCCCTAGGAAGCAATCAGTGCTTCAGTCACACCAGTCTGGAGCCACAGTGGTGCAGTGGGTTAAACCATTGTGTCGACTGACCTGAAGGCTTGAAGGTTGGTAGTTCAAATCAGTGAGACGGGGTGAGTTCCTGTCTGTCAGCTCCAGCTTCCCATGCGGGGATATGAGAGAAGGCTCCCACAGGATGGTAAGACATCCAGGCATCCCCCGGGCAATGTCTCTGTAGACGGCCAAATCTCTCACACCAGAAGCGACTTGCAATATGTTCTCAATTTGCTTCTGACATGAAAAAAACCAAAACCCTTATTTACTTTTCCTGCTCCAAGTCTTATGTTTAAATAGCCGAAGCTATAGCATGAGCTAGTGCTTTGGGTCTTTATCAACTGCTAATAGCTCTTCACAATTTCAAACCAGTACAAACCAGGCATTGAGGTTGGGGCCTTCTGCATACAACACATATGCTATCAGTGATTCATATCTTTTGAAACCATTTTAAAACAAACGTAACTTGGATACCTCCAGAAAGAGAGAGAAAGCAAATTGATGTCTCACGTATGTCGTCTTCCTTCTTTGTTTGGTTTTAAGTGTTGTTTGAAGAAATGTTAAACTGCATGACATTTGGCAGGCATGGAATAATGAATTTTAATATACTGATTTTTTGGCTTTCTTTTTAGGGTTTTAATTTGTTTTATTAGTTGTTTATTTATTATGATTTATTTCATTATATATACCCCTCCCTTCTCTACCCCCGGTGGGGGGGGGGGGGGGACTTAGGGCAGCTCACAACCGGCAGCAATTTGATGCCCCACATATACAATCAATTTTAAAAAAACAATTATACAATAAATAATACATTAATCGGATTAAGGTGCTGCAGGGCTAACATCCTGCTTTGCAACAGATACAGAGCTGTTTGGGCTGGAAGTCAGCTTTAAGAAAACGGAAGTTCTCTACCAGCCCACACCACCATCATCCCCACGTCAGCATAGGCAAATCTGTGCTTAAGTCCGTTCAGCAGTTCACCTACCTGGGAAGCATCATCTCTTCAGATGCCAAGATCGATAAAGAGATAGATCACAGATTAGCAAAGGCATATAGTGCATTCGGAAGGCTTCACAAAAGTGTCTGGAGCAACAAGCACCTGAGGCAAAGCACCAAAAACCCTGTGTACAGAGCTATCCTATATGGGTCTGAAACATGGGTCACCTATCGCCAACACCTATGACTCCTCGAACACTTTCATCAGCGCTGTCTTCGCACAATCCTAAATATACACTGGACTATGTGACTAATGTTGTTGTCCTTGAGCAAGCAGGGATCACCAGCATTGAGGCCATGCTATTGAGAACACAGCTGCGCTGGGCAGGGCACGTCTCTAGGATGGAGGACCACGCCTCCCAAAGATACTACTCTATGGTGAACTCGCCACGGGTCAGCTCAAGAGAGGTGCCCCCAAAAAGAGATATAAGGACTCCCTGAAACAACATCTTAGGCTCGGCCAGATTGATCACCAACAATGGTCCACCCTGGCCTCACATTGGGAGGCATGGAGACGCACTATCCACAATGCTGCGGCCTCTTTCGAGAAGACACACCAAATTGGTCTCGAAAAGAAACGACAACGCAGAAAGAACCACAACTTGGAAACAACATCACCCAAGGAGGCTTTCGGCTGTGCTTTCTGCAACCAAACTTGCCTATCTCAGATTGGCCTTTTTAGTCATCAACGCGCTTGTAAAAAGCGTGGGAATGAGTCCTTCCAAAAATCTTCGTTCTCGAAATAATGCCGAGAGAGAGAATTGGATTAAAAACCAATTCCACCTGAAGGGACTCATGTAAGCCGCCCCGAGTCCCCATTGGGGAAATGGTGGCGGGGTATAAATAATAATAATAATTATTATTATTATTATTATTAGTAGTAGTAATTAAAAGTACAAATAGTCCAAGTTCTGCAATCACAAATTCATTTGAAGCCAGTCCATAGTCCGTTTTCATAACACTGTCATCATTGTATTGTCCGCCTGCTACCAATTGTTACCAATTATATTGTCATATTCCAATTTTGCAAGCTACTTTGCAAACCTATTTAAGCAGAAATGCAGACAAAAGAAGAAAACAAAAGAAGAAAACATTACATAAATGGCTACATTTCCCTCTCTCTTAGATAATGCATTTTCTGCAGGAATGGGAGAAATGGTGTCAAAAGACGTCTGTGGCCAAATTTCAGAATGTTAGTCTGAGGTTTGGATGACGGAGGTTGAGGAATAAGATGCTGTGTGTACTGAATGAAAATGAGCCAGGTCCTTGAGTAGAAGCAGTTACTTTATTCTCCGCTGAAGAACAGAAATCGGAATGTCAGTGGACAGCAAAAGAGATTTAAAGATGGGAAGAACAGGAAAGTCCTGACCCTAGAGCAGTGTTTCTCAACCTGGGGGTCGGGACCCCCCCCCCAGGGGGGGGGTGTCGTGCAGGAGTTTCAGAGGGGTTGCCAAAGACCACCAGAAAATATATATTTCTGATGGTCTTAGGAAGCTCTTTGGCAGAGAAGGTTGAAGATCTCTCCGCTTGTCCTCTTTCTTTTTGGAAACAGATTGCGAATTCTCCCACCTAAAGCTCTCCTCTGCTGTGATTGGCAGGCCTCCCAGCCAAGGGAGGGCTAATTCTGATACTCAAGCAGGGAGGGGAGAACAGGTGTGCTTGGCGCATGGCAGCATGATGCGCATGTGTGGGTGAGGGAGAGTGTGAGAGGTGGGATGGAGGCTCACGCCAGCTAGTCCCTTCAAGGCATGAGGGTTCTGTGTAGGAAGTTTGACCCATTCCTATCATTGGTGGGGTGCAAGGGGCTCATTGATTGTAGGTGAACTATAAATTCCAGCAACTACAACTCCCAAATGTCAAGATCTATTTTCCCCAAACTCCACCAGTGTTCATATTTGGGTATATTGAGGATTCGTGTTAAGTGTGGTCCAGATCCATCCTCGTTGAGTCTATAGTCCTCTCTGGATGTAGGTGAACTACAACTCCCAAACTCAAGGTCAATACCCACCAAACCCTTCCAGTATTTGCTGTTGGTCATAGGAATTTTGAGTGCCAAGTTTGTTTCAATTCCATTGTTGGTGAGTTCAGAATGCTCTTTGATTGTAGGTGCACTATAAATCCCAGCAACTACAACTTCCAAATGACAAAATCAACCCACCCACACAAATACAGTTATGAAGTAGCAATGAAAATGTTATGGTTAGGGGTCACCACAACATTAGGAACTGTATTAAGGGGTCGCAGCATTAGGAAGGTTGAGAAACACTGAAGGTCAGCTGTTACTAACAGTGCTATGGGATTTGAAGAGGCAGGAATAGAGGGCGAAAGGGAGACAAACCCTGATCATGTCCACCTTCCCTCTGGAAATCTATGTCCTCATTGTGAGAGACCTTGCAGATCCAGAATAGGTCTCTCTCTCTCTGCAGCAGGAGTGAGCATTTTTTTTCCAAGGGGCCACACGAGAGCCAAAAATATTATGGAGGGCCGCACCTAAAGGCTGAACTACATTCTACATAATATCATTTGAATTTCTTTAATAATATTAAAAAGGCACTACATTGCGTTTTTGATATATTAATAAGACTGATAAGAGTATATGTTATGAGTAATGAAAAAGAGAGGTTGTCATAGGAAAAATGACATTTATTCACTAAAATTTTACAAAAACAATGGTTAACAAAATGTGAACATTTGTATCATTTGTGATTCATTATATCAGGGGTCAGGAACCTTTTTGACTCAGAGAGCCATAAAAGTAAAATATTTAGAAATGTATTTCAGTGAGAGCCATATAATATATTTTAAGACTGAATTCAACTAAATGTGAGTATAATAAGCCCCTGAATTTATTCATAATAATAATAATGATAATATTCATTCAGCCTCTGCTAACAACAACAACAGGTTCCTAGATTAGGAGGAGACCTCCAAGGGCCATCCAGTCTAACCTCCTTCTGCCATAAGGGAAAAACACAATCAAAGCATTCCTCACAGATGGTTTTTCAGCCTCTAATAATAATAATAATAACAACAACAACAACAATAGGTTCCTAGAGTAGAAGGAGACCTCCAAGGGCCATCCAATCCAACCTCCTTCTGCCATAAGGGAAAAACACAATCAAAGCATTCCTCACAGATGGCCATTCAGCCTCAGCTAATGATGATGATGATGATGATAGGTTCCTAGAGTAGAAGGAGACCTCCAAGGGCCATCCAGGCCAAACTCCTTCTGCCATAAGGGAAAAGCACAATCAAAGCATTCCTCACAGATGGCCATTCAGCCTCAGCTAATAATAATGATGATGATGATAGGTTCCTAGAGTAGAAGGAGACCTCCAAGGGCCATCCAGGCCAACCTCCTTCTGCCATAAGGGAAAAACACAATCAAAGCATTCCTCACAGATGGCCATTCAGCCTCAGCTAATAATAATGATGATACGTTCCTAGAGTAGAAGGAGACCTCTAAGGGCCATCCAGGCCAACCTCCTTCTGCCATAAGGGAAAAGCACAATCAAAGCATTCCTCACAGATGGCCATTCAGCCTCAGCTAATGATGATGATGATGATAGGTTCCTAGAGTAGAAGGAGACCTCTAAGGGCCATCCAGGCCAACCTCCTTCTGCCATAAGGGAAAAGCACAATCAAAGCATTCCTCACAGATGGCCATTCAGCCTCAGCTAATAATAATGATGATGATAGGTTCCTAGAGTAGAAGGAGACCTCCAAGGGCCATCCAGGCCAACCTCCTTCTGCCATAAGGGAAAAGCACAATCAAAGCATTCCTCACAGATGGTTTTTCAGCCTCTAATAATAATAACAACAACAACAGCAATAGGTTCCTAGAGTAGAAGGAGACCTCCAAGGGCCATCCAATCCAACCTCCTTCTGCCATAAGGGAAAAACACAATCAAAGCATTCCTCACAGATGGTCATTCAGCCTCAGCTAATGATGATGATGATAGGTTCCTAGAGTAGAAGGAGACCTCTAAGGGCCATCCAGGCCAACCTCCTTCTGCCATTAGGGAAAAGCACAATCAAAGCATTCCTCACAGATGGCCATTCAGCCTCAGCTAATGATGATGATGATGATAGGTTCCTAGAGTAGAAGGAGACCTCCAAGGGCCATCCAGGCCAACCTCCTTCTGTCATAAGGGAAAAGCACAATCAAAGCATTCCTCACAGATGGCCATTCAGCCATCTTGAACCAAACTTGGCACACTGAACTCTCATGAGACCAACAGAAAGTACTGAAAGGGTTTGCTGGGCATTTACCTTGAGTTTGGAAGATGTAGAAATCGAAACTACAATGGCATGGAATGTGCACACATTAATAACCACAACAGAGTCCCCTTCCACACAGCTGTATAAAATCCACTTTGAACTGGATTATATGGCAATGTGGACACAGATAATCCAGTTCAAAGCAGATATTGTGGATTATCTGCCTTGATATTCTAGGTTATATGGCTGTGTGAAAGGGCCCTGAGAGATGGTGAATGTGTAGCCCTTTAGGTGGAATTGATCTTCTACTCCCATCAGATCTTATTGCCTTTGTTGTAAGGAGAGCTGTAAGACTTGTAATCCAGCAACTATTGATTCCTTTATTCCCCAGTCCTGCCATAATGTTAAATTACCTACAGCAGTGTTTCCCAACCACTGTGCCGTGGCACACTAGTGTGCCGTGAGCAATCATCAACCTCTCCCGCCTCCTTGGCCTGCGCAGGGCCCTTTTGTCACGGTTCTGCCTCTGCTGCTCTCAGGCCTCCTTCCTTCGTGGCCGAGGCTTCGGAAGGCAGCCAAGGCCTACCCAGGAAACGCCTCCTCCACTACTCTTCATGAATTGGCCTCTGTCCCTTTAAGCCAGTGGTTCTCAACCTTCCTAATGCCACGACCCCTTACTACAGTTCCTCATGTTGTGGTGACCCCCAACCATAAATATTATTCTGTACTTCTCCAAGGATGGAATTAAACCAATCTTGGCACACAAAACTCCCATGACCAACAGAAAATACTGGAAGGGTTTGGTGCACATTGACCTTGAGTTTGGGAGTTGTAGATGTGGGATTTATAGTACACCTACCATCAAAGAGCATTCTGAACCCTACCAACAATAGAATTGGGCCAAACTTCCCCACACAGAACCCCCATGACCAACGGAAAATACTGTGTTTTCTGGTGGTGTTTGGCGACCCCTCTGACACTCCCTCACGACCCCCCGAGGGGTCCCGACCCCTAGGTTGAGAAACACTGCTTTAAGCATACAAATGAGCCTGGCGGAAGGGCAGGGCCGAGAGTGGCAGCTGGTGACAAACCTCACGGGCAGCCAATCGGGAGCGCAGGGGCCCTGCGCCTTGGCTTTCCATTGGCCTCCTCTTCTGCGGAGGGGGGAGGGAGGGAGTGACGTCGCTCTGACCCCACCCCCTTCGCAGCAAACGCCGCCGCCATTTTGACGAGGCAGAAACGGGCGAAGAGGAAGGAAGGAGGAGGTAGGAGAGGGGCGGGGTGAAGTGGCCTTAGGAGCAGAGTGACCCCTCCAGGGCCAAGAAAGGGGCGGTGCGGCCTCCTCGAACACGCCCGCCTGCCTGCCAACAAAGGGCCGCCTCTTCCATGGCCTTGAGGAGAGAGAGAGCAAGCGGCCTGGCCCAGCTCTCCCTTCCTTCCCGAAGCACTCTCTCCTGGCATTTCTCCTGCATCTATGACTAGCCTCCTCAGAGGTGGTGAGGTCTCCCTCCCTTCCCCCCTCCCCTCCAGAGATACCCCTGCCCTGCCTCTTGCCTTCTTCTTCTTCCTCTGTGTTCGGCCTCTCCTCCGGCCTCTTCAGCTCCCATATCTGACCATAAGAGACTCGGATCCCTTTGGAAGAGCCAGACAGCCCAATCCTGCCTATTGACTTCCAGGCTTCATTTCCCCTCCTGCCTCTTGAGCTCTGCTCTCTGGCCTTCACAGGCTGGAATCCCTTTGGAATAGCCAGAGATTCATCGAATCCTAGAGTTGGAGGAGACCTCGTGGGCCTCTTTCACCCAATATGCTGGAAAATTGCCTTCAGTGCACCCCTGACAAATGTCCTCTGCTTAAAAGCCTCCAAAGAAGGAGCCTCCACCACACTCCAGAGCAGAGAGTTCCACTGCTGAACGGCTCTCACAGTCAGGAATATATAAATATATTTAAAAACATATTAACTATATGTATTACTGTATTACTATGTTAGAGTGTCATTTTGTGTCATTTTGGTTGGTGGTGTGCCCCAGGATTTTGTAAATGTAAAAAATGTGTCGCGGCTCAAAAAAGGTTGAAAAACACTGACCTACAGTATTGCAAAAGCATGTCTATAAGGTGTGCCCCACTGTATTCAGTGGGACTTACATTGCGTAGTAGTACAGGTAGTCCTCAAGTCGCAAACATGCAAAAAATCATATACAGAAAAGCATATTCTTGGAGCAACCTCCCAGCAACAATATTTTATTTATTTATTTATTTATTTATTGATCTTGTATGCCGCCACTCCCCAAGAATACTGTATCTATCTATTGTTAAAACTGAGTTGTCTCATGTTGGAACTGTAACATTTTCCTAATTGGAGATATAACCTACATTTGGAGGAATATCAGATTGGTCTGCTTGGTTGTCCCTTTCATATTCAGAGCAAAAAGAATACAGAGAGATTCTGAGCATACGATGATTTGGAAATTTTACTTTTTTGAGTGACAACACACAATTCCCAATGGTCAATGGCTTATAGATTATACTATAGGCCTAAAAGATAATTTCCCAGTGCTAGTAGGGCCTTAACCTAACTCATAACATAGTCCTTAAATCTAGGTATGTGGGGCTA
Source organism: Anolis apletophallus (assembly GCA_030556195.1). Taxonomy (NCBI): domain Eukaryota; kingdom Metazoa; phylum Chordata; class Lepidosauria; order Squamata; family Anolidae; genus Anolis; species Anolis apletophallus. Next base: position 31,430,931 of record JARBWK010000003.1, on the reverse strand, counting down.
AGCCCCCCATTAAATGGTCTAGCAAAATTGGACCCTCAAGGCTCCTATGTAGTTGATTTTCCTTAGGAATTGTTCATCACAAATGTACTAAATGACCAAACACTAAAAATAACAAAATACCTGTGGCCATTAAGCCCTTTTAGAAATATCTGCTTTAAGCCCTTTTAGAAATATCTGTACTGCCCGTCTCATGCATAGTTAACACAGATTCTACAGACTACACGGAGGACACTTTTAATAACATGTTTTGCTTGTAATGACAGTGAATTGGGTAAACGACACTCTCTGCACAAGTACCTGCAAGCAGGTAAAATTTGGGTGAATCTACACTGGATACTTAAGGTGGGCCCAGTCCAGACCATTTTGATCAAGTTGGTCCAATAATTGTCTAATGATGGCAAAGTCAGATCAAGTCAAGAAAACCCAGGATACTCACTAGAATTCCCTCTGCATTATGAAAACAGACTGAGATGGATTCACACTGCATCCAGATTGTCTTGTTAGTGTTTACTTGTTCTTCGTAACAGTTCTGGGAGCCCTGGCTCTGGATTTTATTGCAGAAGAGGTTTTCAGTAAATGCACTTAATTAGCTACATAAATTACCCCCTTCCCCCCATACATTGTTGAATCCAGGTGCCAATCACACCAAAACATGGTCAGATTTCTTAAAGTTGTAGCCAAAACAACGTTTTCAAAGCTATGCTTTCTATATACATAAAATCACCTGCTTCACTCTTGCAAGGTGTCTATGGAAAATGATGTGGTCTCATTTCTGCTTAAATAGGCTCCCAGTGATTGAGAAGATGAAGACATTGTTACTGACACTTGTTATTCACAAGCATGCTACCCTTTTAAAAATTGTATTTACCACTATCACATATCAGGTTTAGTAGATTATGTAATGAGTTGTGTAACCTGCTATTACTGGATGTCAGATATGCCAAATGACAACTGCTACGTTTGAGGGAGCATTTGCTGACTTACGAGTTGAAGGCCATCCCATTCAAGTATAACATTGGGAAATGTTCTGATCAGTTTGGGTGCAAGGTGTAAATCCAATCTCTATAAATAAAAATGTAATGTTCGTTTGTGGGATTAACATAACTCAAAAACCACTGGAGGAATTGACACCAAATTTGGACACAATACACGTATCAGGCCAACGAGTGAACACTCATAAAAACACTGAAAAACACAGCAGAAGAGACTTATAAGCAAATAAATAAATAAATAATACATTACAACGCATGTGCAACCTCCCCATATATATATATATATATATATATATATATATATATATATTGTATATGTATATATATACATACACGCGCGCGCACACACACACTAGCTTGGGGACCCGGCGCTGCCTGGGTTATTTGAGAAAGGCATTTTGTGCCAAGGTTGGTCTTTATCAGTTGTTTATGTGGCTTGCAGTGGTCTCGGGAAGTGAGGGAAGGTGCTGGGAGTCCAATCATCCATGGTCCATCCTCCTCCAAACTGCACCAGGATGTAGAGTGGGTCATGGGGGTTCTGTGTGCCAAATTTGGTCTTGCTCAGTTATTGGATGAGGGTCTCAGCAGTCTTGGGAAGTGAGTGGAGGTACTTCAAGTTCCATCATCCGTGGTCCACCCTCCTCGATACTGCACCAGGATGTAGAATGAGTCATGGGGGCTCTGTGTACCAAATTTGGTCTTGATCAGTCTTTGGATAAGGTTGGCAGCTGTCTTGTGAAGTGTGTGGAGGTACTTCAAGTCCCATCATCCGTGGTCCTCCCTCCTCTGAACTGCACCAGGATGTAAAGTGGATCATGGGGGCTTGGTGTGCCAAATGTGGTCATGATCATGCACCGGATGAGGGTCTCAGCGGCCTCGGGAAGTGAGTGGAGGCACTTGAAATCCCATCATCCATGGTCCGCCCTCCTCTAAACTGCAGTAGGATGAAGTGTGGGTCACGGGGCACTGTGTGCCAAGTTTTGTCTTTATTGGTCTTGGTTCAGGGCTGCAATGGTCTGTGGGGAATGAAGGGTTTGAAAGTACTACAAATCCCATAATCCATGGCCCACCCTCCTCCAAACTGCAGTAGAATGTAGCGTGGGTCATAGGGGCTCTTGCGTGCCAAGGTTGGTTACTGTCAATTCAGGCCATACTCAATGTCTCATGATCTTAGGCCTAGTTGGGAAAATCAAGTTAATGAAGCCTTACTGTCAATTTTGGGCCTAGTCTGTGATTTGTAGGGGTTACAGTGTTTTTTGTGAAGTGTATTGGGTGAAGGTACTGAATATTCCATTTCAAATTGAAAAAAACTGTCTACTGGCTAATTGCCCAAACCAAGATGGCGTCTCTTAAAGGTATTAAAGTAGAATTGTTGATTTACAGAAGAGACGCCAGGAGAAAGTGCTACATAATATAGGCTCAGAATAGCGAAGGTATCTTGCCAGCCGCAGCAGCACGAGAAATAGCCACTACGATTGGTCTAAAAAGGTACAGCTACCATTGGTTCAGAGAAGCACAGCTGTGATTGGCTTAGAGTAATGCCATGTGCGTTTGTTTACAAGTTAGCTTCCCACTCGGCTGGCTCCCGGTGGGAACACAAGAGAAATGTTTCGCTTTTGGGGACAGCTTGCACACATAGAGATAGCATTAACGATTGAATGGTAATTAAAACTGTGCAATGGTTGTCAGCCAGTAGGAGAAAGATGACACAATGCTTTAATTGATTGGTGAATGTCAGATCAGCTTACAGATGTTAGCCAGTGAGACAGGATGAAGGGGGCAGGTCTCAGAATTGCCTCCATTGCTGTATAAAATCTGATTACTGGAAGGGAGGTGTGTTCTGTTCTTGCGACTTGTTTTGCTATAGAGCAGACCCCTCAGCTGTTGTATTGAATAAACTGAGTTTCCTGGATCGTAACCAAGTTGTCACGCCTCCTCCGTTCAAGCGCTCGCACGAAAACGCAGCCTGAGACAAAAGGTATTGCTTTGGGGGGCTTTGGGCTTCCAAATTCCGCTACAGTATATGTTCCTTGCGTCTACACAGCATGATACATACAGTAAATGTGGATCTGTCTTTACACAGTATTACAGTAACTGAGGCCTAGTCAGGAAAATCAAGTTTAGGAAGCCTTACTGTTATTTCTGTCCTTACACAGTATCCCAGTAACTTTGGCCTAGTCGTGATAATCTAGTTGGGGAAGTTTGACTGTCAATTCAGGCCATACACAGGATCCCATGTTCAAGTTAAGGAAGCCTTACTCTTAACTCAGTCCTTACATAGTAGCCCAGTAACTGAGGCCTAGTCTAGAAAATAAAGTTTAGGAAGCCTTACTGTTAATTCAGTCAGGCCCTTTCAGGCCCTTTATGTAGTAACTGAGGCCTAGTCCAGAAAAATCCAGTTAAGGAAGGCGTACTGTTAATTCAGTCAGGCCCTTTCTTTTACGCTCTCTGGTAGCGTTCTCAGGAGGTGAGTGGAGATTTGGGATGTAGGAATGCTGGCCAATCAGAGCCGGTTTTGCAAATTCTCCCTTAGTGGCAACCAATCATGTTGTTTGAATGTAGAGGCTTTGATTCCTGGATGCTGGCCAATCAGAGTCCTTTATGCAAATACTCCCTCACTGTCAACCAATCCCCTCTGCCTGGTACCTTAGAATGTTGGAGTTCTGAGGCTGGCCATTCAGAGTCCTTTATGCAAATAATCCCACAGTGGCAACCAATTGAAACGCTGGCACATATTCCTCCGCACGCACCACCGCACCACCCACTGCCGCAAACACTGACTTATACACACACACACACACACGCACATATACACATATACACAAATATATACATATACATACACAAAAAGCACATATACACAGACTGGGCCACAGCAACGCGTGGCAGGGGACGATTAGTAATGCGTAAATATCTAAATGCAGATCTAATAATTGTGGTTAGTGATATTCCTGTTAGTGATACAACTGTTTGCAATTGCTTGGCATTGAACATGAACTTTTAATGACATGTTCCCCTTATGGATTAAATCCAGTTTTTGTTGAGTTGGGGGGATTCTGGGAATTTTCTTTCTCCTCCACAATCTTTCACACCACACAGAAGCCAGCTACAAACAATCTACCAGTCCTCTTGAAACAATTATGGATTTATTTATTTATTTATTTACTTACTATATTTCTATACCGCCCCTCTCAGCCCGAAGGCGACTCGAGGTGGTTTACATCTGGCAATTAATGCCCACAGAATAAAACACAATTAATACAATTAATACAATTACCATATAAAAACAATATACAATCAACAATTAAAATCATAAAATACAATTCTCATCGTCTCATCATTAAAATCATTTTCCATTGCATCGTCTTATCTTTCCATAGATCTCAATTAAACAGTTCTACTGCATCTTCAAATGCCTGCTCGAACAGCCAGATCTTGACTCTCTTTCGAAATGTTAGGAGGGAGGAGGCTGATCTAATATCCCTAGGAAGGGTGTTCCATAGCTGAGTGGCCACCACTGAAAAGGCCCTGTCTCTCGTCCCCGCATATACTAATGGCAAAACCATCTCTGAGTATTTCTTGCCTGAGAAAACTCAATGCAATTCATAGGGTTGTTATAAGTTGACAAGTGCATCTACACTGTAGCATTCATGTTTGACACTACTTTAACTACTACCTCATCCCCAGTTTTGCTGGATTTTGTCATTAATCCAGAAAATGTCTGTCACCTTTGGCCCTGTACAGCCTGAACTGTAATCTGAATCATAAGAAGGCAATTTTCTTGCAAATGACTTGCATGCAAATTCACTCTTTTTGTTGCTTTTTAAAGGCGATTAGTCTGTGGTGGATTTGGTCTTTTGGAAAAGAAAACAGTGGGGGTGCTGTTGATGTGTTCCTGGGGAAAATCTGAATAGTGAATGGCAATGTTCATGGTAGGCAATGGCACGTAAAGAATAGTCACAGGTACTCCCATTTGCCTTGAAACATCAAGATATGTGTTGGAAAAGTGGCAAAGTGCTGTGAGGTTATTTTTTTTATCTTTGTGGAAAAAAATATTTGTGCTAGAAACTTGTATGAAAAAGGCATGGCTTTTGCACAAGGATCAACAAAGTGTTTTGAACACAATTTTGCTTTTGTCGTGACCAAGTCCTGAAATAGAATTCACCAAAAATTCAGTCTTTCTTAACAAGGGAAATTGTTCTTACATACTGTATGAGAATGAAATAAGTAGAATATTTACATCTCTAGCAGTTAGTTCAGTAATGACGGGATTTAGGGGATCTGAAGGAAAATCAACATGGTTTCTGCAAAGGCAAATCATGTCTTACTAACTTGTTAGAATTCTTTGAGGGTGTAAATAAACACATAGATAAAGGGGACCCAGTCGATATTGTTTACCTTGACTTTCAAAAGGCTTTTGACAAAGTCCCTCACCAAAGGCTCCTAAATAAGCTCTTCAGCCATGGAATCAGGGGACAGGTCTTGTCCTGGATTGGAACCTGGCTAAACTGTAGGAAACAAAGAGTGGTAATAAACGGACATTTCTCTGGGTGGAAAGAGGTGAGAAGTGGCGTACCCCAAGGTTCAGTTTTGGGTCCGTTACTTTTTAATTTATTCATTAATGATATGGATGTAGGAGTGAATTCTGAGGTAGCAAAGTTTGCAGACGACAATAAATTGTTCAGGGTAGTTAAAAATGAAACTGATTGTAAAGAGCTCCAGAAAGATCTCTCGAAATTGAGTGAATGGGCAACAAAGTGGCAAATGCATTTTAACCTAAACAAGTGTAAAGTCATGCACATCGGGGCAAAGAACCCCAACTACACCTACCAATTGATGGGGTCAAAGCTTTCCGAGACAAACCAGGAAAGGGATCTTGGGGTTTTGGTGGACAGCTCAATGAAGATGTCAACCCAGTGCGCAGCAGCAGTAAAAAAAAGCAAATTCTATGCTTGGCATGATCAGGAAGGGAATCGAAAATAGGTCGTCAAATGTTGTATTGCCTCTCTACAAATCTATGGTGAGGCCACATCTGGAGTACTGTGTACAATTCTGGTCACCGCACCTCAAGAAGGATATAACGGAACTGGAAAAGGTACAGAAAAGGGCAACAAGAATGATCCAAGGGATGGAGCAGCTCCCTTATGAAATCAGGTTGCAACGCCTTGGTCTTTTCAGCCTTGAAAGACGGCGTTTAAGAGGTGACTTGATCGAAGTGTATAAAATCATGCATGGGATAGAAAAGGTGAATAGAGAAAAATATTTTCTCTGTCACACAACACTAGGACTAGGGGGCACTCCCTAAAGCTCCAAGGTAGGAAAGTTAGGACTAATAAAGGGAAATATTTCTTCACCCAGAGGGTCATTGGGTTATGGAACTCACTTCCAGAGGAGGTTGTGACAGCGGTCAGCCTGGACAGCTTCAAGGCAGGATTAGACAGATTCATGGATACCAAGGGAATCAGTAGTTACTGAAATGGACATCCAAGTGCCACCTCTGTGTTGATGGAGGCAGGCAGGATTTCCTCGGGTACTGGTTGTGGGGGGTCGGGAGCAGGTGAGGGTTTTGCCCTCCTTTCTGCTAGAGATCCCTGTGTACAACTAGTGGGCCACTGTGTGACACAGAATGCTGGACTAGATGGGCTGAGGCCCGATTCAGCATGGCTCTTCTTATGTTCTTATGATATGAATTAAGCTAGATTTGTATTGTCAAAGGCTTTCATGGCTGGAATCACTGGGTTGTTGTAGGTTTTTCAGGCTTTATGGCCATGTTCCAGAAGTACTCGCTCCTGACGTTTTGCCTACATCTACGGCAGGCATCCTCAGAGGTTGTGAGGTCAGACCTCACAACCTCTGAGGGTGCCTGCCATAGATGCAGGCGAAACATCAGGAGATAATATTTCTAGAACATGGACATACAGCCTGAAAATCTACAGCAGCTAAGCTAGATTTGATGGCAACAGAAAACAACTTGGCTTTTGCTGATACAGTAGAGCCGTGGTTCTCAAAGCGGGCGGTACCACCCCCTGGTGGGCGGTGGGACGTTACAAGGGGGCGGTGGGAGGCTCCAAAGATTTTGGGGGGCACTGAGCCCCTGTAAGGGGGTGGTAGGAAAGGAAAGGGCTGTGTGTATGTGTTTGTAGGACTGTGCGTTGTAGGCTGAGTTGAGGAGAGAAAGGGGGTTTCCAGGCAGTGCCTCCCTGCTCTCCTCAATTCCGCCTATGGCGCACTTGGCCAACGGGTATTCCAACTGGCAGGCGCACACAGTTGCACTTTTGTGAATGTGTGTCTGCCAGTTGGAGTACCCAGGAAGGTGTTGCTTGGAAACCGCAGTGCGCAGCGCACAGTCTTATGCGCCGTGGGCGGAGTTGAGGTGAACAAGGGGGCGGGCACTGCGGTTTCCAGGCAACGCCTGCCCGGGTATTCCAACTTGCAGTAACACACACTCGCAGCGTCCACTCTCTCTCATTACCTGGAGCTGCCATGAGTCATCTTTTGTATATGGAGTATTCTCCCATTACTATGTATTGGCACCAGTATTGCAGTTGATGACTCCAACTGGGAAGATCACACTCAAGTAAAGTGACACCACACAGATCAAATTCATCAATGTTTCAGTCCATCCACTACTTGGGTCAAAATATTGGGTCATATAGTGATCGGTTTCCATATATCTTTCTGTTTAATTGCTGATATAATTGTAAAAAATTAATTTCTAGGCGGTTGGTGAGCAAATTTTTTTCCTGAAAGGGGGCGGTAGGCCAAAAAAGTTTGAGAACCACTGCAGTAGAGTTTCGCTTATAAAGGGACTGGCAGAACATTGGATAAGCGAAAATGTTGGATAATAAGGAGGAATTAAGGAAATGCCTATTAAACATCAAATTACATTATGGTTTTACAAATTAAGCACTAAAACATCATGTTTTACAACAAATCAACAGAAAAAGCAGTTCAATACATGGTAATGTTATGTAGTATTTACGGTATTTACGAATTTAGCACCAAAACATTGCAATGTATTGAAACAGCTGTGGATCCAGGCGAGAGGCAGACTGCGTTGGATAATACAGGAAGTTGGATGAGCGAAGGTAGGATAAGCGCGACTCTACTGTATAACATGAAGTGTAGATTTGTGGGGCGACACAGGCAGACAAGGCAAGAGATCAGTGCATGTCTTCTCCAAACTATTTGATCCTATTGTTGTTGTCTTCTTCTAGTTGACTTACCCCTAACCTTAAAGTAATACGAAAACTAAAATCAACTGACACAAAGCAGTTTTAGGGAGGAGAGAATAGTGAAAAATGTCTTAACAATAACTCAGCCTCATCTGTCTCTCCCTCCTTCCCTCCTCCTCCTCCTCCCATCTTCCTAAAATTGGTATTCAAGGAAGTTTAAAACGATTTTTAAAAAGCAATAAGTTAAAAACATACAAAAACTTAAAATTAGAACATCCTCCTTTTTTGCTGCCCTTTCGCTTGCTTTGTGCCTGTCACTGCTTGTTGTCTTTACTTTCAGTGGTCATTGGTGTTTTTTTTAGTGTGTCAATCACAGCCTATTTCAGGGTAGATTTGCGCAGTCATTTCCATTCTAATTATCTGCTACCTATCATTGGCAACTTACAAAAACTTTCCAGGCTTATTCTGTGCCAGTAATGTGAGTATTTAATTAAACAATTGGTGGTGCCAACTCTGTGGTATTCAATATGAGTAAAAACGGATTGATGGTGTTTTCTATTCTTGCACAAAGAATTTGTTCAAAAGTGCATTTTTTATTGTTTCACTTGAATTTTATTGATAAATTTAAGAACATTTTAAAAATATATTAAACAACAATTGTGGACAATATTGACAGGTTGAATAATACAGTAGAGTCTCGCTTATCCAACCTTTACTCATCCAACGTTCTGTATTATCCAACGCAGTCTGCCTCCTGCCTGGATCCACAACTGTTTCAATACATTGGGATGTTTTGGTGCTAAATTCGTAAATACAGTAATTACGCCATAATGTTACTGTGTATTGAACTGCTTTTTCTGTCAATCTATTGTAAAACATTATATTTTGCTGCTTAATTTGGAAAATCACAACGTAATTTGACGTTTAATAGGTTTTTCCTTAATCCCTCCTTATTATCCAACATTTTCACTTATCCAACGTTCTGCCAGCCTGTTTATGTTGGATAAGTGAGACTGTACTGTAAACAATTTGTAGAATGGGCATTTCTTCCACACAATGACTCACAGGCCCAGATGTGACACTACATTACACTACACTACACTACACTGCGCTACACTCACAGCATCCCAGGTCATATGGCAGAGCTACATTCTAATCTTTAGGGACCAAACTTTAGGAAAAGCTGACTATAGCAATGAACATTGGCTGGATGTCGGGGAAGCACTGTGTCTACTCCAGAGTCATTCTCTGTAAACATTTCCATCACATACATTTCATCTGTCTCATTTTGTCTCAAGCCTTTGAGAACTGAGATGCATTCTTTCTTGCTCAGTCCAAAGTCCCAATAATTTAAACAGTTGGTTCTGTGTGCCCAGCTACGCTCCAGACTTGAGTTTCCCCAAGTGTCATCAGGTCCTGTACCATGAATCAATCCACTTCTCAAACTCTGTTGGCCTTCAAAATCAGAGTTAAAGATGCCATGCACTGTCCAATGATTTTCAGAAACAGGTTCTATCCGGCATGACTGAGTTATTCTTCAGATCAAAGATTGGAGTCATTCTCCAACCCAATAGCTCTATATTCATTCTGATGGGAGATCTCTGTTACTTTAAAAAACTAATGTGATCAATGTTCTTATAATACAGAGTAGACTCTCGATAGAAGGCAAAAATCAGCTGCTCATCTGTGGTTTTGGGCCCCTCATTGCATCCTGCTTTGAAAAAGCCACACTGAGAAATAAAAACAGCATCGGTTAATACCTCATCCTGTAGTCAAGTGGGCTGATGCCTTTTCATCTGCAAATATCCAATATGGTCTGTGTTTCAGAACACCATTGTGAACCAAGAAAATTCTGATCTGTGCTTTTGAGTATAAGGTTCCCCTCCTGATTTGGTGACACTTGCAGATTTGAAAAGCATGTCCTCTATTCCATCACATAAATCAACGATAAAGACATTGTATAGGACTGGGCTCAGGACAGAACCCTATGGTACCCCACTGGTCACTTCTCCCCAAGATGAAGAAGAGGAGCCTTTGGATCTGCCTTGGTTGGGCAACCAGTTACAAAACTGCTACCTACCCAATATTTTACCACCTTGTTTGTAAAAATATCATTGGGGGGGGCATTCTCTTCATCAATCAAGCTTGTAACTATTAAAAAGAGATAAGATTACTTTAGCACAGTGGTTCTTAACGTGTGCGCTGTGGACCGCCAGTGGGTAACGAGGTTGAAAATCTGGTCTGCGAGCCTCCTTCTTTATTTATTTTATTTCTGCTCCTTTCACGCCACCTGCCACTTACCAGCCCCGACTCCTTGAATAGACCAAGCTCTAGATTATTAAATATGGGTTTCGGTGGGTGAACAGATGACAACTACTGGATGGCACATGTTCTGTATCAGAAACTAGAGCTGACGTGGTCTATCTCAGCGATTTTCAACCTTTTTTGAGCCGCGGCACATTTTTTACATTTACAAAATCCTGGGGCACACCACCAACCAAAATGACACAAAATGACACTCTAACACAGTAATACATATAGTTAATATGGTTTTAAATGTATTTATATACTCAGTGTGAAACCTGGGTCTGTTTCGATGAACACAAAATAGATATCCTGGCAGGAATGGTAGAAAGACACACACGAAGCTCTTGCTCAACAGCTGTCAGTCTCTCTCTGTTTTTAGTTTTTATCGCAGTTTTATTGCCTCGAACTCACTGTCTTTTCTTTTTCCTTTTGTCCACCACTCATATTAGGGCCTTCATCTGTGTCATAATTTTGTCCAGGGCCTTGTTCGGCATTAGCATTTCCCTTCTCAAAAACTTCTCCATCACTGTCACTCGCTTGTCTTGCTGTGATCCCAAATTGCCACAGTCACTTGATGCGCAGCTGCAGCACTAACTCTAACTTTGTTTACTTAGCTGCGTCTGAGTGAATCCAAGATTGCACAACCATAGCACTCTCGCATCACTTCTTAGGTGACGCGAGAGTGCTATGGTTCCATTTCTTAAAGGGACAGCTGCACCTTATAGTTTATATATGAATGAAGCTTGAAAATAATTTCCCACGGCACACCTGATGAAACACTAGTGTTTGGCGGCACACTGGTTGAAAAACACTGGTTTATCCAATGCAGTTTTCTGAATCAGCACCTCAAATAACCAAACTGAATCTAAAGTTGACCAAAAACTGATTTGTAACCCTTTTGATACTAATGTTGGAGAGTGGTCCCTGGTCAAGTGGTCCCTGGTCCAAAAAAGGTTGGGAACCACTGGTCTAGCATGGATAAATCCATATTGATTTTGGTGATCATGCCATTGCTTTCTAGATGCTTTTATATTGTCTGTTTAATGATCTGCTCTAGAATCTTTCCTGGTATTGATGGTACTGACTGGGTGGTATTGTTTGGTCTCCCTTCCCCCTTTTTCTTTGAAGATGGAGACATTTGCCCTCCTCCAGTCTGATGGAACTTCTGTACTCCAGGAATTACTAAAAACGATTGCCTGTGGTTCTCTGATCACTTCTGCCAGTTCTTTTATTACTGGTATATAGTTCATCTGCTTCTGGAGACTTTATTTCATTTAAAGTATTCCTGTACTACCTCTTTACCTGTTCTGTGCTGCATTTCATCTACTGCATCATCTGCTCCATTTCCCACAAGTTGAGGTGTTGAGCAGTTTTGCCTTTTCTCCATCCCCTGTTAGCATTCTGTCACCTTCTCCATACATTATTTATTTATTTACTTTGCTTCTAGACCGCCTCTCTCAGCCCGAAGGCGACTCGATGCGGTGTACAAATAGCAGGAACTGCTCAAGACAAACAAATCAACAATTATCAATACAATTTCAACATATACCATTTAACATTTAACGTTAAAAACACACTATCAGCGTTTCATTATTAAGTCGATTTCCAATTGCATCGTCGTCGTTCCTTAGGTCTCTATTTGATAGTCATACTTCATTTGCAAATGCCCGGTCAAATAGCCAGGTCTTGACCTTCCTGCGAAATGTCAGGAGGGAGGGGGCTAATCTGATGTCATTAGGACATCAGATTAGCGTTCCAAAGCTGAGGAGCCACCACTGAAAAGGCTCTGTCTCTCGTCCCCACCAATCGCGCCTGCAAAGCAGGCGGGCCCGAGAGCAGGGCCTCTCCGGATGTTCTTAAGCATCTTGAAGGTTCATAAGAAGAGATGCGTTCGGACATGTAAGTTGGACCAGAACCGTTAAGGGCTTTAAAGGCTAAAGCCAGCACTTTGAATTGTGCCCGGTAGAAAACTGGTAGCCAGTGGAGCTGGCGCAACAGAGGTGTTGTGCGCTCCCTGAGTGCTGCTCCTGTTATCAATCTGGCTGCTGTCCGTTGGACCAGTTGAAGCTTCCGAACAGTCTTCAAAGGCAGTCCCACGTAGAGTGCGTTGCAGTAATCTATACGGGATGTAACCAGAGCGTGGACTACCGTTTCTTTAGCCCTACCGTTTCTTTATCCTTCCTTCTGCTATGGACATAACAGAAAAACTCTACCCTTTATTGTTTTCAACCTCTCTAGCAAACTTGAGCTTTAGCTTTTTGAACTTTCTTCCTACTTGTGCTGGCTATTTGTTTTAATTTATCTTTGGTGATTTCCTTCTGTTTCCATTTGTCCACCCAAAGCAAGGGTGATCACAAAACAAGAATCCAAGACAGGCCAGTTTAAAGCAGAAAGAACCCAGCCATAGAGCAAGAAAGTTAGGCCAAGGCAAACCAGAGGTGAGGTCAGGAAAAACTCAGGCATCAGAAAAGAAAGTGAATCCAGACAAGACAGAGGCATTCCTGGTCAGTCTAAAGGCCGAACCAGGGCATAGGGTTACAGCCTGTGTTGGATGGGGTTACACTCCCCCTGAAGACGCAGGTTCACAGTCTGGTTGTGATTCTGGACTCATCACTGAGCCTGGAACCCCAGGTTTCGGCAGTGACCAGGGAGTATTTGCACAGTTAAAACTTGTGAACCAACTGCGCCCGTACCTTGGGAAGTCTGACTTGGTCATGGTGGTCCATGCTCTGGTTACATCCCGTATAGATTACTGCAACGCTCTCTACGTGGGGTTGCTTTTGAAGACTGTTCGGAAGCTGCTACTAGTTCAACGGACAGCAGCCAGGTTGATAACAGGAGCGGCATTCAGAGAGCGTGCAATTCCCCTGTTGTGCCAGCTCCACTGGCTGCCAGTTTGCTACCGGGCACAATTCAAAGTGCTGGCTTTAGCCTTTAAAGCCCTAAACGGTTCTGGCCCAACTTATCTGTCGGAACGCATCTCTCCCTATGAACCATCGAGATGTTTAAGATCTTCCGGAGAGGCCCTGCTCTCGGTCCCGCCTGCTTCGCAGGCACGATTGGCGGGGATGAGAGACAGGGCCTTTTCGGTGGTGGCTCCTCGGCTTTGGAACACCTGCCCTAGTGACATCCGATTGGTGCCCTCCCTCCTGACATTTCGCAAGAACCTGGCTGTTTGAGCAGGCATTTGCTGATGAAATATAACGGTTTAATTAGATCTATGGAATGACGACGATGTGATGGAAAATGATTTCAATGTGACGCTGAGACTGCATTTGTATGTTTTAATTGCTAATTGTTATGTTATATGGTTATTGTTTGGTTTTGTTTTGCTTGTGTTTTTGATTGAAGGGCAGAGACTGCCGTGTATAAACCACCCCGAGTCGCCTTTGGGCTGAGAGGAGCAGTATAGAAAAATGATAAATAAATAAGTATTCAGGGAAGGGCTTCCAAGATCCAAAGCAAATCATGTAAATTGTTATCCAAAACCTTTCCTGCCCAGGGCCCAGGCTTAAGAAGCGGAATTCCTTGAGCGAAATGAACAGCAGTAGGCATTTCATGAAATGTGTTCTTCTGGGAGGAGGTTCTGACTCTGACCCATCTTCCTTTTGTGTGTGTGAGGGAAACTTCTTCATAATCTGTTATTATGTGTGCATAAAATATGAATCTGCTATGTGTTTGTAAAAAAAAAGGTGGATTTTTCATTTGACTGAAGTTTTGAGAACTTTTGGCCCAGAATATATATTGGATTTTGTGGAGGGCCACCACATGTATCAAGGGGCTTTAGGGCCACAATGTTGATTTTCCTTCGGCAACAGCTGCTTCGTTGACCTCTGTATGATATGTGTGGGTGATTGCTAAAGAATGGTAGTGTGTAAAAACCTTTCAAGTTGTTTCAAAAAGTGTTTGGAAAATCCAGAAAAATTCAGGCCAGTGGGCGTGATGGTTGTCCTATGTAAATTGGCCCCATTACCTCAGAGTGGCACCCAATAGGAATAGAATAATATTTCCAGAAATATTGAAGCCATGGAGGAAAACATTATTTCAGGGTTTTTTTTCTCTCCAGAAAATAACAGACATTTTTGAGGTGGAGGGAAAAGGCAGTATTAAAATCTATTATATAAATGGGTTCACGTCATGTGATGTATACCTCAAACAAAGAAACCATACAACGCAGAAACACAATACTTGCCAACAGAAATAGGCCTCAAGCAAGGTACATTTGTAGCAAAGAAACTTTCCCCCCCAAAACCTAAAAGGCCCCCAAAACAACGAATAAAAATAAAACTACATTTACCAGCATCCTCCGGGGCAGCCAAAGACTCACCCAGCCTCTACATTCTGAACAACATGATTGGCTGCCAATAAGGGCGGATTTGCATAACTGCTGCACTGGCCAGCCAACATGAAAATTCCGATCCATAATAAACTGCCAAAACAGAATAAGGAAAAGGCCTGAGCCAATCCCCAACACAAACACCCAAATCACTTCCAACCTAAAATTTACACCCAAAAAATCACAGACCACGCCCAAAATTGACAGTAAGGCTTCATTAACTAGATTTCCCTAACTAGCCCTCACTTACTGGGAAGCTGTTTACGCTCTGAATTGACAGTAAGACTTCATTAACTTGATTCTCCCGACTAGGCCTCAGCTCATTGGACATTGTGTATGGCCTGAATTGACAGTAAGGCTTCATTAACTTGCTGTTCCTAACTAGGCCTCAGCTCATGGGACATTGTGTATGGCCTGAATTTACAGTAACCTACCTTGGCACACAGAGCCCCGACCATGCATGATGGGACTTGAAGTACCACCATGGAAAATGGGATTTGTAGTACTTCAAAACCCATCATTCCCCACAGACCACTGTGGCCCAGAACCAAGACCAATAAAGACCCAACTTGGCACACCATGCCCCCATGACCCACACTCCATCCAACTGCAGTTTAGAGGAGGGCACACCGTGGATGATTGAACTTTCTCGCATCTCCTAAAAAGGGCACAGCAACGCGTGCCGGGTACAGCTAGTCTTTTATAAATTGAAAGTCATTTACTGTATATACTTGAGTATAAGCTGAGTTTTTCATCCCCCTTTTCAGGCTGAAAAAGCCCCCTCAGCTTATACTCGAGTCATGGTTATTTATTATTATTCTACTCTATTATTATTACATTCATTAATTTTCTCTACTTATTATTGTTATTATTACATTTATTATTTTACTCTATTATTATTACATTCATTATTTTTCTCTATTTATTATTGTTCTTATTACATTTATTATTTTACTTTATTATTACATTTACATTATTTTATTCTATTATTATTACATTTCTAATTATTGCTATTATTATATTTATTATTTTACTCTATTATTATTGGAAGGATACATAAACACATTTACATTAAAGAAGGTTAGAATAATGATTTAATCAGAGTTGGACAATCTTATCTTAAATTACAGATTTATGTAAATATTAAAAAACATTTAGCCTACTGATGCTTCAATTAATGTAATTTTGTTGCTATGTACAGTATTTTAATTTTGAAATGTACCTGTGGCCGCTGCATTTCCCTCCCTCAGCTTAGACTCGAGTCAATCGTACGTTTTCAAAGTTTTTAGTGGTAAAATTAGGTGCCTAGGCATATATTCAGATCAGCTTATACTAGAGCAGTGTTTTTCAACCTTTTTTGAGCCGCGGCACATTTTTTACATTTACAAAATCCTGGGGCTCACCACCAACCAAAATGACACAAAATGACACTCTAACACAGTAATACATATAGTTAATATGTTTTTATATATGTTTATATACTCAGTGTGAAACCTGGGCCTGTTTCAATGAACAAAACATATACCGTATTTTTTGCACCATAAGACGCAGTTTTTTTCCTCCCAAAGTAGGAGGAAAAATCAGCTGCGTCTTATGGAGCGAAGAGGGGGAGGCGATAGAAAGCCTTTCCCTTGGCCGCCTCCACCTCGGTCCCGCCGCCTCCTCCGCCTCCTCTGCCTCCGGCACCGCCCACGCCCGCCCGCCTCCGCCGCTTTCCGCCGCTTTCCGCCGCTTTCCGCCGCTTTCCGCCGCTTTCCGCCGCTTTCCGCCACTTTCCGCCACTTTCCGCCGCTTTCTGCCGCCTCCGCCACTTACCGCCGCCTCCCTCGCCGCCGCCGCGCATGCGCAGTAGGTCCCAAAGCGCGTCTGGCGCGCCTGACGTCTGCGCATGCGTGGCGGCGGCGAGGGAGGCGGCGGTAAGCGCGGAGGCGGCGGAAAGCGCGGAAAGTGGCGGAAAGCGGCGGAAAGCGGCAGAGGCGGCGGAAAGCGGCGGAGGTGGCGGTAAGCGGCGGGCGGCGGGCGGTGACGGAGGCAGAGGAGGCGGAGGAGGAGGCGGGACCGAGGAGGAGGCGGCCAAGGGAAAGGCTTAGGGATGGCGGAGGGCGCCGAGGAGGGTCCACCCTTCCAGAAGAAAAGTGGAAAAAAATATTTTGGGCCAAAAAGTGGGCCCCGTCGCTTGAAGCACTTTTTGGCCCAAAATATTTTTTTCCAATTTTCTTCTTCTAAAATCTAGGTGCGTCTTATCATCCGGTGCGCCTTATGGTGCGAAAAATACGGTATATGACTTTCTCTCACATATTTATACATGGCTATCATGTCTTCTCTCAGCCTTCTCTTCTTCAGGCTAAACATGCCCAGCTCTTCAAGCCGCTCCTCATAGAGCTTGTTCTCCAGACCTTTGTGAAATTTCACCCTGAGTGAAACTTGCTTCCAGTTAACTATGGATGTCATGAAGCTGTTATAAACAGTTCCTTGGGGGGAAGGGGGGGGGATCTCGAAAAATCCAGTAAAATAGTGAATTTCCAAGCAGAGAGGTTCAATTTGTTTCTTGGAAACCTGTGAGGGGGCTGCTAGGAGGGGGGGGGAGTACCAATTTCCCACGGCACACCTGATGATCACTCACGGCACACTAGTGTGTCACGGCACACTGGTTGGGAAACACTGTACTAGAGTATATACGAGATTTATTTTAGGAACCAAAATATATTATATATGAATTGACTTGGCATAAAATTGCCATATAATGTTTAGCACATTAGAAGTGGAGTTCACAAAGTATGGTTAGATTTTGCAAAGGAGGACTATAAGAAATGCCACCCCTGCGTTTTATTTGTTTCTCATTTTGATTGTTTTGGGAGGCAGTTACTTGCTCATAATTGATCCAATGTTAGTAGATAGCAGACAGCTAGACAAGTTTGCTGCTGGCATCAAATTGCTCATAATTACAAAAAAATTACTTTATTAAGAATATCCAAAATGTTTCCTCAAATAAATGTTAAAATGGAAATGTGGCTGGGTTGAAGGAATGTAAAGTGACATGTATTTTCCCCTCTCATAGCTTGATTTTTTAAAAATGTATTGATTTACTTGCTAACTTGTCAAATTGGTGCAGTCTAGTTTTGACTCTAATAGAGGAAGGATTTGTAAATAACATTAAGGAAACATTGCATTGTTCAGTTGAATCTGAATAACATGTTTTTTACAATTTTGTATCCTGCAGGTTAGAGAACATTTGGAAATTGGTCTAACGGAGCAATCATGATGGGATTAAAGAAGCCAACTGCCTTTCCTGGTGGTCTTCATCTTTTAAGCGTTGTGGTACTCTTGCTATTGCAGATGGACAAAGTACACTCAGAACATCAGGTGGAGGAGGCTAATTATACTAAAGAATGTACTGGTTCTTATTTTTGTAAGAAAGGCGTGATTTTGCCAATCTGGGAACCTCAGGACCCTTCATTTGGTGATAAAATAGCAAGAGCCACTGTATACTTTGTGGCCATGGTCTACATGTTTCTAGGAGTGTCGATTATAGCTGACCGCTTCATGTCATCGATAGAAGTGATTACATCCCAAGAGAAAGAGATCACCATCAAGAAACCCAATGGTGAAACCACCAAGGCCACGGTTAGAGTTTGGAATGAGACTGTTTCCAATCTAACTCTCATGGCTTTGGGCTCGTCGGCTCCAGAGATCCTCCTTTCTGTGATTGAAGTGTGTGGCCATGGCTTCCATGCAGGGGACCTTGGACCAAGCACCATTGTAGGAAGTGCAGCCTTCAACATGTTCGTCATCATAGCCCTTTGTGTTTACGTTGTCCCGGATGGAGAAATCAGAAAGATTAAGCATCTCCGTGTGTTTTTTGTCACTGCGGCTTGGAGTATCTTTGCCTACACTTGGCTTTACCTAATTTTATCTGTCATATCACCTGGGGTAGTAGAGGTCTGGGAAGGCTTGCTCACCTTCTTCTTCTTTCCAATCTGTGTGGTGTTCGCCTGGGTGGCTGACCGGAGGCTCTTGTTTTACAAGTATGTCTACAAGAGATACAGAGCTGGTAAACAGAGGGGGATGATCATTGAGCATGAAGGAGAAGGGCCACAGTCCAAAGCTGACATTGAAATGGATGGGAAAGTAGTTAATTCCCATGTTGAAAGTTTCTTGGATGGCACTCTGGTTCTCGAGGTAGACGAGAAGGATCAAGATGATGAGGAAGCGAGGAGGGAAATGGCCCGAATCCTCAAAGAGCTGAAGCAGAAGCATCCAGACAAAGAAATGGAGCAGCTCATAGAATTGGCCAATTATCAGGTTCTAAGTCAGCAGCAAAAGAGCCGAGCCTTTTACCGAATCCAAGCCACTCGACTAATGACCGGGGCAGGCAATATTTTGAAGAGGCATGCTGCAGACCAAGCCAGGAAAGCAGTCAGCATGCATGAGGTCAACTGTGAAGTAGCAGACAATGACCCTGTCAGTAAGGTGTATTTCGAGCAAAGCACCTACCAATGCCTTGAGAACTGTGGTACGGTAGCCATAACTATCTCCCGCCGAGGTGGTGATTTGACCAAAACCGTCTCAGTTGATTTCCGAACAGAAGATGGTACAGCCAACGCAGGATCTGATTATGAATTCACTGAAGGGACTGTGATATTTAAGCCTGGTGAGACACAGAAAGAAATACGGGTTGGCATAATTGATGATGATATATTTGAAGAAGACGAGAACTTTCTTGTTCACCTCAGTAATGTCAGAGTGACGGAGGAGAGAGAAGAGAATCTGCTAGAGCTTAATCATGTCACAACAGGGGCTTGCTTGGGGTCACCTGCTACTGCCACCGTCACTATCTTTGACGATGATCATGCTGGCATTTTTACCTTCGAGGAGGCAGTCACTCACGTAAGTGAGAGTGTGGGAACCATGGAAGTGAAAGTGCTACGGACATCTGGAGCTCGAGGAAATGTTATTGTGCCATACAAAACAATCGAAGGCACAGCCAGAGGGGGCGGAGAGGACTTTGAAGACACTTGTGGAGAGCTTGAGTTTCAGAATGACGACATTGTGTAAGTACTACCCAATTTTTGACATTTGTCAGCAATGTGAAGATGTTTGAAAACAGATCTGGTAAAAAAAATATATTTAAAGCTATATTTTGTTCAAATCTTGGCTGCTCTTGTACAGTAACAAAAGCCGGAAAGGTACCAGGAACTAAGTGACCTTCGGTGCCAAGTATGTCTGCTGGTGGCAAGCCTGTGCAACATTTCAAAGATGTTGTAAGACTGGGTGCATGTGACAGAATGTTGTCAAAGGGGTTGTATCTGGAGGTGTGTATGTATAAACAATAGCGTACATTGCCCTGACAGGCACAGAGGAAGTTGGCAATTTTTTCCATGCCAGTGACAGGTGGCATAGAGTAGTACATGACAAATCCTGACCTGAAATTGAGGTATACTTTTCCAACCGCACTGAACATATTAAGATTATCTTTTCGCAACTAAGACCTTGTTTCATTTGGGCGGAGGGGAGAGTTGAGCTTTTCTGGTATGGCCCCGCTGCTCACTTTACAAAAAACAGTCTGTGACTAATAAACACAGTCAGGTTGCGAGGTTAGGGAAGCTTGTCATTAGCCTTTGTGACATCTTGAAATATTTATGCTTTGCACTTTCAAGTTAATGTTGCCACGTGGGGGAAGGTCCAATTAGGCAAGGCTGTCAGGTTTGACAGTTTACAAATTAGAAAGCAGTTAGAAAGGAAATATTGCTGATAAGCATTTCCTGCAACTAGCAGTGGATCAGGGAGGAGATTTTCCCCATGTATATACATATTTTGTCTTTGTAGCTATTGCCTTTGTGCCTACTACCCTATAATGAAGGAACAGTAATGAACAGAAGCCTTAAGGGAAATAATCCCTAATCTACAAACAGGTTGCATTATGTCTCATCTCTCAAATCTCCACTACTTATATTTTATCCTGTTTGTCCTTGTGGGTACAAAGGATTGCTACCCACACTGAGTTCTGGCCCTTCATGAAATGAAAATGCTATTCATAAGACTAATATTGTACAGAATTTGAAAAATTTACCCATTCAGACAGGAAGTTCCAGAATGCCCCAACCAGTCATTGAAGGATGTTGTATCCCAAAATACGTTGTCACCCAAACTTTTATAAATGTTGAGCAACCTTATTGTGTGCAATAGTATATGTTTCATAACTCAGTGTGTATATAATCTGGGACTACACTGGAAACTTACTAGCTATTGTAATGTATACATTCAGGTTATGAATTTGAATCTTGAGTGCACAAGTTGAAAATACTGGCCAAAGGATTGTAGCAGTAGTGGATCAAATGACGTGGTACAGTACCCATGTCATTGGAAATGTGAATCCATTCCAGCTTTAGTTTAGACCAGACCTGGGCAATTGCCGGCCCTCCAGGTGTTTTTTGGATTCAAATCCCAGAAATCCTAACAGCTGGTAAACTGGCTAGGATTTCTGGGAGTTGAAGTCCAAAACACCTGGAGGGTCGGCAATTGTCCAGGTCTGGTTTAGACTATACATAAGCTTTAGAACAGTGGTTCTCAACCTGTGGGTCCCCAAATGTTTTGGTCTTCAACTCCCAGAAATCCTAACAGCTGGTAAACTGGCTGGGATTTCTGGGAGTTGCAGGCCAAAACACCTGGGGACCCACAGGCTGAGAACCACTGCTTTAGAACCTAGTTTGGAGATTGGTGGCTGATCCACAGTGGCCCCAATGCCTTTGTCCAGCTTTTGGCAAAGCCAGGGATGCTAATTCTGGAGTATCTTGGGACTTTAGGGCAGTCTGGAGAGTTCAGTCAGGTCAGCCCAATCCACTGTCCAGACTGGTGCCATCACCCTTTACCTTCATTACTTAAAGCAGGAAAAGAGGATGGGCTATGTACATATTGCCACCTTTACTCCTTGGTGGCCACAGTTCCATCCAAGGTCCTGAGCACCAGGAAATCCCTCTTTCTTGCTGATTGTACCAGAGGCACCTGTGACAGCCAGGAACTTGTCCAAAGTGCCAACTAGGTGACAATACTGGGGGATGCACAGCTGGACTGCCTGGACAATAGCCCTGGATTCAGTATGAACATGCTGATTCGGGAGCTGTTCCAGGGCAGGTTTGCACAAGGATAAACTACCCAGTGTAGATGAAATGTCAGACTAAAACTTGGAATAGATTTATGGAATGACATGGAATCCACCAATCCCTACTTGTACTTCACCTAGCAGGTGAAAGAGAAAATTCCTCCTTTTGTATTTATATACTCTTTAACTGCTGCACCCATATTTTTAAAGCCTGTTGGCCAGCTCTTGGTTTTTGGCACTGTTGACATCAGTGAGTTGTGTTTGATATCTTTGATAATGTTGTAATATGAAGCCATGGGAAGGAAGCTTTTTTGTTTTCTCCTAGAAAATAATTATAGAAAATTTGGTTGCAACTGAAATATGGAGAATACTAATTTTTCCTACCTAATTTTATTTTACTCCTAACCAACATAAAATGCTTCGTTCATAAGTCAGCATATAAAATTGTACTATTTACTGAACTGATGAAAAGTTGGAGTTGTGGGCCATGTGTGGCTCCCTGTGCCATTTTTGTTGCTGATCAGCATCCCTCTCTTCCTCGAAAACTCAAGATCCTTTAAAATCTCCTCCAATTTTATTTAAATGTTGGTTTTATTCACAACGTTCTCACAAACACCACCTATGGAATTCTGTCACATTTCTTTCACATTTTTACCTATTGGCTAAAAAACAGGGAAATTGTAGCTTACCACTGTGTGAAATAAAGCCTGGGGCCAAAATAAGGTAGCAATATTGACTTCTCACGCTCATGGAGTGTGTCAATGGGATAGTTTTAAAATGTTACCTTATCATTTGTAGGTATGGGTGCAGCAGGGAGCACATTGGTGGAGTGGTGCAGCAGGACACCATTGCTGACCCCACTAATGCCCAGCAGTTGCTCGCCCCTATTCTATGAATACAAAGCACTGGGTCATGGAAATTTAGAGATACATCCCATCTTTGATTTTCACCATGCATTAAAGCATGATATGTAGGATATGTCTGGGGAACTAGAATAAATGAGGGTGACTAGAAGAAGGGCATTGCACATTTTACCTTTGGCAAACAGGTCTTTCTGAAATCTGTGCAGAAGACAAAAAAAGAAACAATACCTAACTCTAAACATTGAAATCATAAAAAGGGAGATAATAAGCCCTAATGAATCATAAATTCAGGTTGTGATATTTGTCATACCTTTTAGAGATATTAGATACAGCTTTTATAAGATAAGATCGGCACCAGTTCCCTATATAATCTTGGTATCTAGGCAGGGTTAGTCCTGAATACTACTTCAATGGGAAACTGCAAACAAATACCAGCTGTAGGCTACATTGCACAGAAAGGAACTGAGAACACCAACTCTGAAAATTCCTTGCCTAAGAAAGCCCTATGAAATTAGGCAATCTGAAGCACATATATGTACACTCTTAGTGTATACATGAACAGTAGAGTCACGCTTATCCAACATAAATGGGCCGGCAGAACACTGGATAAGCAAAAAGTTGGATAATAAATTAAGGGTTCAATACACTGTAATGTTATGTAGTAATTACTATATTTACGAATGTAGCACCAAAACATCACAATGTATTGCATTGGGTAATACTGTGCATTGGATGAGCAAAGGTTCAATAAACGAGACTCTACTGTATATGCTTCTCAGTGCTTCACAACTCAGTTGTGATACACTGAGAAGTATCAGGATAATAACAACTTCTTTGAACAAGTCGCCTTTGATCACAGGACTATGACTTCACAACATTCCTGAGCAGACGGTGTTTTATTTTATTTATACCCGACCTTTTGCCAGGTGAAAGCTAAGAAAGGTGATATCTGACCAGGCCAGACTTCATAGGCTTCTTTTAGAAAGAAAGGAATCATCATCATCAATCATAATTTTGAAGGAGTTACTGCTGGCTTGAAAGAAAAAAACTGATCACACTCATAAATCAGTCTGTTTGACGTTTTCCTCTGAATGAGGCCTCAGCTCTCAAGCCCAAGTCACATGCAGATCTTTGGCTCTAAAACATAAATGGAAATGAAGTGGGTGCAGAAGCATGTCTCACAATAGTCATTTGTCCTTCTGGATCAGTGGTTCTCAATCTGTGAGTCCGCAGATGTTTTGGTCTACAACTTCAGGAAATCCCAACCAGTTTACCAGCTGTTAGGATTTCTGGGAGTTTAAGGCCAAAACATCTGGGGACCCATAGGTTGAGAACCACTGTTCTAGACAGTGTCTTTAAAGGGGTTAGGCAGGAAAATGCCATTGGCCCTTTGTTAAGAAGCTGGGGGTAGATCCTGGAAATGTCTGTTCATAAAGCTTGTAATTTCTCAACTGAGCTAAAAACCTCCTTGAGCTACAGAGGTATCCACTAGGCCTGGTTGATCAAGAAAAAATGGTTCAAAACTCATTTCGGATGTAGGTAGCCCTGGCGCTTTGATTCTGATAGACTTCTGAGAGTTAAAAAAATTGGAATGTTTCCGAATTACTTCTGAAATTTCGGAACGGCTTCAATATTGGCGGACACGCATGTTTCACCCAGTTTAAACATGACAGCATCCGCTGGGCTTCCAAACTGGGTGTTTTAACCCAGTTTGGAAGCCCCTGCCTTCCCGCCACATCTCAACGGGGCCATTCAGATGTGAGGGGAAGGCATGTGCTTCCAAACACGGTTTGAAAGCCTGTGCCTTCCCTCCACATCTCAACAAGGCCATTCAGATGCGAGAGGAAGGCATGGGCTTCCAAACCCAGATTGAAAGCCACTGCCTTCCCCTCTCATCTGAATGGGATCGTTCAGATGCGGATGGAAGGCATGGGCTTCTGTGACGCCCCCTAGGGGGCTGTATTGATCTGTATTTGGTTTGCCATCCACCTGCATGGCTCTTTGTTCTATAGTTCCTTTGTCCTGACTATGTGCTCCTTTGTTCTGCCATGTGCTCACCTGGGGGGGGGGGGTGACCCGCCCTCAACTCCTCCTTTTACCGGAGTTTACCTGAGGGCAGGACGTCCCTTCTGACCTCACTTCCAGCAAAGTACGTGGACGAAGCAGGCCGAAGTCTGGAGCCAGGCTCAGACAAGGCACTTCGGTTTACATAAGAACATAAGAAGAGCCATGCTGAATCGGACCTCAGCCCACCTAGTCCAGCATTCTGTATCACACAGTGGCCCCCAGTTGTACACGGGGATCTCGAGCAGAAGGGAGGGCAAAACCCTAACCTGCTCCCCGACCCCACAACCAGTACCCAGGGAAATCCTGCCTACCTCAACCAACTCCGAGGTGGCACTTGAATGTCCTTTTCAGTAACTACCGATACACTTGGTATCCATGAATCTGTCTAATCCTGCCTTGAAGTTGTTCAGGCTGACAGCTGTCACAACCTCTTCTGGAAGTGAGTTCCATAACCCAATGACCCTCTGGGTGAAGAAATATTTCCCTTTATTAGTCCTAACTTTCCTACCTTGGAGCTTCAGGGAGTGCCCTCTAGTCCTAGTCTTTTGTGACAAAGAAAATAAGTTTTCTTTATTCACCTTTTCTATCCCATGCATGATTTTATACACTTCGATCAAGTCACCTCTTAGACGCCATCTTTCAAGGCTGAAAAGACCAAGGCGTTGCAACCTGATTTCATAAGGGAGCCGCTCCATCCCTTGGATCATTCTTGTTGCCCTTTTCTGTACCTTTTCCAGTTTATGTATAGCTTTCCACCTACGCTCGAAAACCAAGGAATTCAGTGATAGGAAGGGCCAGCCCTTCAACAGAGACTGTTTTCTTTGGGGACCAAAGGACTTCGTGCACCATAGGACCTTTGAGGAGCTATAGGAAAATCTGGACTTAAGAGAGACAGCTTCATGCTGCTTAAGGCAAATGAATGCAACCCCTTTGTTTAAGGACACTTTTCCAACCCACTTCAAGCTTTTTAGGCCACCAGTTGGTTTTCTACTGGTTGTAATAAATAAACCTGTGTTGAGTTCACCCACCTGGAGTCCTGGACTCATTGCTTAAAGATTCTCCAGGTTTTCTCCTTTATGGGAAGGCTGTAACGCGACCCCCAGGGCCATATAGTTCATCCATCCTTTTAAAGTCCCCATTTTTGGCTCTGGCGGGGCGCCACAGCTTCCAAATCGACACCGGGGGAAAGGAAGCCGCATCCAAACCGGGCGGTTTGGACGAGGCTTTCCGAACCCTTTCCGAAAATGGCGGTGCGAGCTTCAAAATGACCAATTCACTTCCTGGTTGCTTAAAGCACTTCAAAACCTCTTCGAAAGTGAATTAAATCCGAATTTACAACATTTGGAGCATTCCGACAAACCTAACCAGGCCTAGGATCCACATATTCACAATATACTATTGGAACCGAGCATGGGAAAATTACTTTTTCAACTACCACTCCAAGTACCATTCAGTATTGCAGAGGGTGTAGCTTCAAAAGGCACATGTAGGTCAGGGTCATTGAATTCTTTCTTGAGTTACCCAAAATAGATTCCCCTTCCATTGGCTGTTTTTATTTGTGGAGGGAGCTGATGTGTGAAGAGAAGCACACTATTTATGCCACCGCTGGGCCCAATTTTTGTCTCAAACTCTGGGAATTAATTTGGCAAGCAGGGCTCTTTGGTTTCCCCATGTTAGGTAACTGTTTGAAAATGTTTGTCGCTCCAGCAAATCATTCCTTTTGGAAGGGTATACAGAGATGATGAGCCTGAAGCCTGTTCACTGGCTCAGCTCATTAGCTATGATCTCCGGCTGGCATGGCTAATTTTAGATACATATAGAATATTATAACTTGTATGGATAAGTTGTAGAGATCCTTCTGCAACATTTCCTGGTTCAGTGGCACAAACGCAGGACAGAAGCACAAAAATCTTGTGGTACTTTTGTTGAGGCTTTGATGTTGCTGCAGCAGTGATAAGCTATATTTTATTGATTGCTGTGAGATGGTAGCCTTGATAACAAATCTTTTCTAAGAGATGAGCATCAGAGCAGCACAGACAGCTAAGACAAGAGAGTGACGGAGTATGATATAAAACACACACACACACACACACTGTCTAGTGTTAAAACCGTGGCCTAATTTTAGAGGTGTTCTGAGCCAAGAACTTTCATTTAAAAATCAATAGGACTGATGGGTGCTGGGTTCTTCTGAAAGCGATCCTCTTTCGCTTCTCAAGTGTGCTTCCTCGGGGCCCAATTACATTTTGAAAAAGTTGCCTTGTCATTCTTTTATTCTCTTTCCGCGTCCATCATGATGCATTTTGTGGTGCTTCGTTCCCAGTGGAGTATCAAAGAGCTTTGTAGTCAAAGGAAAACGTTTGTTTTACACCAGCCTTCCCTAACCTAATGCTGTGTGGATGTGCTTGACTACAGCTGCCATCATTCCTGGCTCGCAGTGCCATTGGTTGTGGGGTGATGGACATCGTGCCCAACACATCTGGAGGGCACCAGTTTGGGCAAAGAATGCACCAAATACTTTCCAACATCTTTCCCAGGTATCTGTCTTTCCATGGAGGTGTTGAGTAAAGTGCCATATTTGAGATATTTTTGGACTAGATCTCAAAGCAGTTCTTGGTGTTGGCTGTCCTGTCTAGAACTGCTGAGAGCTACAGCCCAACAACATCCATGAACCCAGCCCAGAGGGGTTGCCAGGGCGATCAGCCGCCGCAGGTCGGCGACTGCTTCCGCTGCAGGCCCGGATCGCCTCCAGGGATGGCATGCACTCCAAAACCGCTGCTCCTCCGGCCTGTCTGCCGACACAGGCCCCACAGAGCCCACGATGGGATGGCGGAAGCGGCACCCCTTCCTCTTGGCCCTGCCCCCGATGCCCTTCTCCCCGGGCCGGACAGAATTGGCTGCCGGGCCGCATCCGGCCCGCGAGCCGTAGGATGCCCACCCTGTTCTAGAAGCATTCTCTCCTGACATTACACCTGCATCTATGGCAGGCATCCACAGAGGTTGTGAGGTCTGTTGGAAACTAGGAAAATTAGGTTTACCGTATATATCTGTGGAGTGTCCAGGCTGAGATAAAAAAATCTTCTCTGTTGGAGCTAGGTGTGAATGTTTAAACTGGCCACCTTGATTAGCATTTGATGGCCTGCAGTTTTAAGGTTTTTATTGTGTATATTGTTTTCTGATGTTTTTGATATTTTCTGTGATTTGTTCCTCGGGCACAGCCCCATGTAAGCCGCTCTGAGTCCCCTTTGGGGAGATGGATGCAGGTTAGAAATAAAGTTTTATATTATTATTATTATAGGTGTAACTTGTTACTACCTGGGGCAATCCTTTGTTGAGAGATGATTAGCTGCCCCTGAATATTTCTTGTCTGGAGTTCCCCTGTGTTTGAGTGTTGATGGATGCAGGTTAGAAATAAAGTTTTATATTATTATTATTATTATAGTGTAACTTGTTACTGCCTGGGGGAATGCTTTGTTGAGAGATGATTAGCTGTTCCTGATTGTTTCTTGTCTGGAGTTCCCCTGTGTTTGAGTGTTGTTCTTTATTTACTGTTATAATTTCAGAGTTTTTTTAAATACTGGTAGCCAGATTTTGTTCATTTTTTGCTCACAGAAATGCTGGACCAGTCTACTTTCAGTCTGACAGTCACTCAGTTCAGTCTGAAATGTAATATGCAAGAAATATGCTTCTTATCTCTATGTGCAGATAGTATCTATATTATAATTGAATTTCTAAGATTTTCTGTCTGTTATGCTACGATTGACATCACAAGTATTTTCCTGCAAGTTTGGGAATTATCATTTGTAATCAGTGTATCTAAAAAAAACATGTTAGGGTTCATCCTTTTGATGTGGACCTGGTGTAAAACAACTTTTATGGATTGTAGTTGCCACCAGTCAAACCTTTGTTTTATATAAATCATCCATATGAGGACCAGGAATATCCTTGTCTTCATATAAGCAGAGCAAAACAAAAAACAATCACCAGAAAAATGAAAACTTGTGAAACTGAGGTAAATGAACTCTGCTTTAATGTAGTAATGAAGCACTCAAATCCTTCACGTATTTGGATATGGTTCGGCTAAATTTAGCAATATAAAACACTTTCCTTAAAAGGTCTTCGGCAACATAGGAAAATGTTTGTGGAGGTAAGATCTGTTCAACAGTGAAACATGCTGCCTGGGAGCATAATGGAGTCTTTTTTTCTGGAGGTTGTGAAGCAGAGGCTGGTTGACCATCTGTCAGGAGTGCTCTGATTGTATATTCGTATGTGGTGGAGGTTGGATTGGATGGCCCTTGTGGTCTCTTCCAACACTGGGATTCTATAATTCTGTGAACTTTTGAAAAGGCATCTGTCTTCCAATCTGTTCATGTGCTAAATTTGAAGAAAACTGTATATCACCAGAACTTCATTTTAAGCCTTTGCTAGATATTGATGACAGCATAAGGTAAGAACATAGAAATTGAATTCTTAAATGTTGTTATACTAGTCTAGACTGTTGTGAATATTTTCTTTTCTTCGATATCAACATTAATATATTTCTTTATATACCACTTTTCTTTCTATACCTCTTAAAGAGACTCAAAGCAGTGTACAGTGGTAAAAACAATGTGATTTATTTGTTAATTTTTATTGAATAAAATCTGCATGGAGTTATTTATTTATCATGTCAGAAGTGAATTGAAAACACAGTTTTAATGTATAGAAAAACCACAAACTAAGTCAAAAATTTAGCATTGTACTAAATTTCCTTTGACCAGAAGCTGGCCACTTGGAGTGTCTCCAGTATCGCTGTAAGAAGGTCCTCCATTGTGCATGTGGCAGGGCTCAGACTGCATTGCAGGAAGTGGTTTGTTGTTTGCTCTTCTCCACACTCATATGTCGCAGACTCCACTTTGTGGCCCCATTTCTTAAGGTTGGCTTTGCATCTCGTAGTGTCAAATTTCAGCCTGTTCAGCGCCTTCCAAGTCACCCAGTCATCTCTGTGCCCAGGAGGGAGTTTCTGATTTGGTATCAGGGAACTGATTGAGGTTCGGGGTTTTAGCCTGCCACTTTTGGACTCTCGCTTGCTGAGATGTTCCTGCAAGTATCTCTATAGATCAGGGGTCCTTAAACTTTTTAAACAGAGGGCCAGGTCACCATCCCTCAAACTGTTGGAGGGCTGGATTATAATTTGGGAAAAAATGAATGAATTACTGGTTGCTATTTCACTGTGGATATCAAAGAGACGTAGGGCTGTTTGATTAAAAAAACATTTCAAAACGTGTTTCGGATGTAGTCATAGATTGTGTTTCGGATTATTTAGACTTCTGAAAAAATTCCGATAAATTTCGAAATTGATTCAGAAGTATTTCCGAAATTTGGAAGTCTTCGGAAGTTTTCAAAAATGGTGTCCGCTTTCATAAATGGGCAAAAAAATCAGCAGAAGGGAGAGTCAGCTGTTAGCCATCAATGAGCAATCAGCAAGAAAATTTGGAAATGACATTTGGAATTCTGAAATTCGGAATTTGGATTTCGGAATTCCTGTTGGGAGGGCTGCTCTCAAAATTGCTAAAAAAGTCAGAAGTATCCGAAAAACTTGCGAAATTCGAGCATATCCGAAATTGTATAACAGCCCTGAAAGAGAGCTATAAAGCTTACTTCAGAATATTGTCTTCATCTCCTATCCTAAAATAGCTTTAAAGAATAAAGCTCTAGTTCTCATTTTCGCTAATTGAAATTTGCCACCACCATTAAACCACGCAAAGCCTCATTTGATTCCAATCAAGCCAAAGAAACCTTGCAGCCCAAATATGTATGTATATGGTGTATTCTTTTCTTCTTTAATTCAAATCGTTTGGCAGTTTTTTCACGTCTCATGCACAAAATCAGTTCTCTTCTGCATCAGCATTTTGAAAGATAAATCTGCTTTTCAGCACATAGAGGGCAGAGAGAATATCATCCAAGGCTAAAATAAGCCAGCGTCTGGAGAGCATATTTGTGAGTTTTGTGTGCGGGATCTCAGACTCTTGTTCAATGAATTAAGATATAAATAAGGAAAATTGCTTTTGACAGCTGCAGCTATGTTTTGTTCTGTCTGGGACCAATAACAGAAACATTGTACAAAGACTGCAGGGCTGTAGAGCCAGATGGGATTTTTCCCTTCCTCTTCCCTATTCGTGTGGTGTGGAGGCAGCCATCTTTCATGACTAGTATAAGGGGTTAACTGGTTTAGCCTTAAATCAGACAAATGATGGATTCCATATCAACAAGGCAGTGTATATTGTACTCTCAAGTTTCAGCAGGAGCTTTATATGAACTCTCCAAGGTCCTGAACTGAATTCTTCCAAACAGTTTCAGCACCTTGGACAGCTTTTCAAAACTTTTCACCAAAACATGGAGCAGATTCTCCATCCTATCAACACGAAGCCACTATGAAGACTTGAGAAAGATTGTTGAGCTAGCTTGGTGACTAATGAATGAAAAGTCAACAAAGGTGTGGGGGTGAGGGACTAAGCTGCTTAAACTACTCCTGAAGCATAAACTCCATTTGTGGGGATTTTTTCTTCTGCCTTCTGTGGTCTCTCTTCTTGACTTCATTTACTTGGTAATGTATGAAACACATTTTGATATGGATATAGTCCCACACTCTAGCGCTGGGAGAGAGTATCTTTGCCCCTCTCTTTTGTAAGACTGCAATTCCTGCAATTCACTTTTCATTACTTTAATTGGAAGTTGAAATTTAACTGGGAGTTGAAGACCAATACTACTGGAAAATCAATTGGTCTCCATCCCAGTGCAAACACTCATAATGTGTGTAAATATAAGAAACTAGAGCTAGACACACAGAGAGAGTTCTTATTGAGTAAAAAATATAAATGCACACAGTGGTCATTGCCTACCTTGGTATTGCACCATTCGGAAAAAAAACCCTTCTCTGCATCTTGTTATTTCTCAGGGTATGAAAGGGACAATCCTTCCTCTAGTCCAGTGATTTTCAGCCAGTGTGCCGCGGAACACTAGTGTGCTGTGAGAGATCATCAAGTGTGCCGTGGGAAATTATTTTCGAACTTCATTCATATATAAACTATAAGGCGCATCTGTCCCTTTAAGAAATGGAACCATAGCACTCCCGCGTCACCTAAGAAGTGACGCGAGAGTGCTATGGTCGTGCCATCTTGGAATCGCTCAGACGCAGCTAAGTAAACAAAGTTAGAGTGAGTGCTGCAGCTGCACATCAATTCATCGAAACAGGCCCAGGTTTCACACTAAGTGAGTGTATAAATACATTTAAAAACATATTAACTATATGTATTACTGTGTTAGAGTGTCATTTTGTGTCTTTTTGTTTAGTGGTGTGCCCCAGGATTTTGTAAATGCAAAAAATGTGCCGCGACTCAAAAAAGGTTGAAAATCACTGCTCTAGTCCACTATGACTACCACTTTATTACAAATACACAAGAAAATAAAGCTGTGGTAATCCTTAAAGTGGGAGGAAAAGCATCACTACCATTAGCCCCTAACTTTCATAGAATAGAATCACAGAGTTGGAAGAGACCTCGTGGGCCATCCTGTCCAACCACAATAATCAAAAAGCAGTGACGTTACTGGCTGTTATCTAAACTAAATATGCACACACAGGGATAGGTATGCTAATCCAATCTTTTTATATAACCATAATGGTAAATAAAGTAGAACAATATGCAATAAGTTTCAATCACTTTTAAAGTCAAATAGTAGAGCAAACAACATCAATAGTTAATTGTGTATATCACAAGCAGTATCCCCCACGTTCCCCAGTTTGGGTATAGCCCCACAAGCGGCGGATTAACAAAATAAACAATAATACGTCACCTCCCGGTACAATTCGTGAGAGAACATCAACATACAGACTGTAATAGTGAATGTCACACAATCAATATCATGTCCACGAAGAGCCGTGATGGTATGGTGCAGATGAATCCAAAACTTGCAAAAAATATTATAATCCACAGCCCGTTGGCCGTAACTCAAACGTTCCCTGGGTAGGGATAAGCCACAATGGTCAGGAGAGTCGCAAATAGCTGCTCCAAGCCTCCAATAGCTAAATTTACTCCTTGTTGGTGCAATCACCGGGTAAGCCACCTACGGGTTGTAAAATCTACAGTACTGTCCCGTTTCGAATAATATCTTCCTCAGGGTGGTCCCAAATAGGTAGAAATACAATAGCACTCACTTCTGTAATATAAAATATATAAACACGCTATAATAGCATCCCAAATTATAACAGCTGTAACTGGGGGTAGGAGAGAATATCCCTACTTACCAATGTATACATCAAATATTCATATATATTATTTGTCGCCTCTAGGGCGAAGCTGCAATGCAGAAAGTAAATAATATAGCCACAATGGCGACGACCGAAGATCCGGTGTAAAATAAAACTGAAAAGCTGCATTAAGTATACTGCTGTCAGCATAGCAATCAAGCACCTGTAACGAACTGCTGAGGAGTAAATTTAGCCATTGGAGGCTTGGAGCAGCTATTCGCGACTCTCCTGACCATTGTGGCTTATCCCTACCCAGGGAACGTTTGAGTTACGGCCAACGGGCTGTGGATTATAATATTTTTTTGCAAGTTTTGGATTCATCTGCACCATACCATCACGGCTCTTCGTGGACATGATATTGATTGTGTGACATTCACTATTACACTCTGTATGTTGATGTTCTCTCACGAATTGTACCAGGAGGTGACGTATTATTGTTTATTTTGTTAATCCGCCGCTTGTGGGGCTATACCCAAACTGGGGAACGTGGGGGATACTGCTTGTGATATACACAATTAACTATTGATGTTGTTTGCTCTACTATTTGACTTTAAAAGTGATTGAAACTTATTGCATATTGTTCTACTTTATTTACCATTATGGTTATATAAAAAGATTGGATTAGCATACCTATCCCTGTGTGTGCACATCCTGTCCAACCCCCTGCCAGAAAGCAGGAAAATCATATTCAAAGCACCCCAGACAGATGGCCATTCAGCCTCTGTTTAAGAGCCTATAAAGAAGGAGCCTCCACCACACTCCAGGGCAGATAGTTCCACTGCTGAACAGCTCCCACAGTCAGGAAGTTCTTCCTAATGTTCAGATGGAATCTCCTTTCCTGTAGTTTGAAGCCATTGTTCCACGTCCTAGTCTCAATGGCAGCGGAAAACAAGCTTGTTCCCTCCTCTCTATGAACTCCCCTCACATTTTTATACATGGCCATCATGTCTCCTCTCAGCCTTCTCTTCTGCAGGCTAAAGATGCCCAGCTCTTTAAGAAACCCCTCATAGGGCTTGTTCTCCGGGCCCGTGATCATTCTAGTTGCCTTCCTCTAGGCACATTCCAGCTTGTCAATAAAGCATTTAGCAATCCGGTCTTAGAAGTTTGACCTGACCTCTATGACTTTGGTATGTATATCTACAATGTAGTGACTAAATGCTTTATTGTTTATATAATGGAAAATTTGTATACCTTATTTGTGTGCTATTATTGTATTAACATTCCAGCTTGTCAACATCTCCATTCAATTGCGGTGCCCAGAAATTGCGGTGCCCACCATTCCAGGTGTGGTCTAACCAAGGCGGAATAGAGATCTGGATCTAGACACTGCACTCCTATTTATGAAGGCCAAAATCCCATTGGTTTCTTTAGCTGCTGCATGGCAATTTTGGCTTATGTTGAACTTGTTGTCCATGAGGACTTTCTTGGAGTTGATGTTGCCTCCTCCTTCTACCTTGTTGGTGCTGCCACTGTCTCGCTTCTTTTGGCCTCTTCACTTCCCTCCGTTCAAAGCAGCACAGCCCAAAGCTGCATAAAGTTACATTTCCTTCTTTATATCATTGGAGGTTCTTGGGAGTTGTGCATTGAGAGGCCAGCAATGGGATGACACAATGGGAAAGCGAGGTTTGAAGAAAAGCAGCAGCAGCAGTTGCTACAAAATGGAGCATGGGGGGTTAGAAAGGAGATGAGACAGCAGCAAGTCCTTGTGGAGTGGCGGTGGGTGGGATATTGATGGGATTTGACCTGGAAGAAAGGCTTCTTCAGTCTCTCCCCCTTTTGAAATGGACATACTCATGAGCTGGAACCTTGGTGGTGTAACTGTGCCAGTGTAAGTGGTGCCAAGGGTGAGAAAAAGGGTGATGACAAGTATAGCAGCTGCGAAGGATGCGAGGCATTGGAGAAATAGACTACTCTGAGCCGGTAGATTTGGTCTGCCATCCCTCCTCCCTGCTGTGCAACTGTGAAAACGTTCTGCGGTGATAGCATTCCTGGATTCCTATCCATGCTTTCCCAATGTTTTACATGTCTGTTTGCCCATTTAGAGCAGTGTTTCCCAACCTTTTTTGAGCCGCGGCACACTTTTTACATTTACAAAATCCTGGGGCACACCACCAACCAAAAGGACACAAAATGACACTCTAACACAGTAATACATATAGTTAATATGTTTTTAAATGTATTTATACACTCAGTGTGAAACCTGGGCCTGTTTCGATGAACACAACATAGATATCCTGGCAGGAATGGCAGAAAGACACACACGAAGGTCTTGCTCAACAGCTGTCAGTCTCTCTGTGTGTTCTTATGCATCAGTAAGGAAGGATGGATGGGAAGAGAGAACGAAGAATGGAATCAAATAGCAAAGAAAGGGAGGAAAGAAACTGGTAGAGAAGGAAGAAAGAAAAAGGGAAAGAAGAGGGAAAAGAAAAAGAGGGAAGGAGAGAAAGAGGGAGGGAAGGTTGGCCACAGCAAAGCGTGGCGGGTACAGCTAATAAATTTATACAGCATATATATATATATATATATATATATATGAGAGAGAATGGTGGGAGTTGTAGGCCAAAACACCTGGAGGGAGGGCCCAAGTTGGCCCACACCTGCCTTAAGTGAGCAAACCCTGTTAGTTTTCAGCCCCTGCTTAAAGGTGCCTCAACCCTGTGTCCCGAACGCCCCTTGACCCGCCTTGGCTGAGTGCGAGGGAATCACGGGAGTAGTAGTTTGACACCATCCTGAGCCTCCCAAAACTACAATTCCCGGGATTCCCCAGCCTTGAGCCCTGGAGGACAAGGGGTGCCTCACTGCATGAATGTTACGTTGATCCACCCCCAGGCAGCCGGGGGACTCAGGGAAGTCCCATCCCAGGATCTTCTCTCCACACGGCTCTTTCT
Organism: Anolis apletophallus; assembly: GCA_030556195.1. Classification (NCBI taxonomy): domain Eukaryota; kingdom Metazoa; phylum Chordata; class Lepidosauria; order Squamata; family Anolidae; genus Anolis; species Anolis apletophallus. Next base: position 31,394,920 of record JARBWK010000003.1, on the reverse strand, counting down.
GCCTGGCGCAGTCCCCGCCTTTTGGCTCAAACCCTTCCGAGGCCGAGGAAGGAGCGGAGGGGAGGAGGAAGCCCAAGAAGGCAAGTGGTGAGTAGAGGCTGTGTTTGCGGGACTCAGGCAAGGGATCGAGCCCCGGCTAGGGCTTCCCGGTAGGACAGGGGGCTCTCTCTCTCTCTCTCTCTCTCCAATTTCCAACGGCACACCTGATGATCACTCATGGCACAGTAGTGTGCCATGGCACCCTTGTTGGGAAACACTGATTTAGAGAAACGGACCCGTTATAAGGAAATAACAGCACACAGAAAAAAGCAATCTCCAAAAGCAGTGAGTAAAAATGAAACAACCCTTGTCGAAACCCTCTATCGACTTGAATAATCAATGCAGTATTCATAGCCTTTCTTTGAAAAGTGAGAAATGTCCTCTGTGTTTTTCTTTTTTCTACACAATTGAAAGAAGAAGCTGCATTATGCCGTCAGGTTTTTTGGTTCATCTTGCTCTGGACTGTTGCATTGTATCTCCATTAGGATTTGACCTGGCTTTTGTCCTTGAGAAACGAGTGTTTCCTTATTTGTAATGAGCTGTTGTTGGCAGTTCCTTACTGCCAGCTGCATTTCTGGGCTTGATTAAGAGTACTTGGATCTAAGTTGTATAATAATTCTGAGAGCCGAGTGAAAGCCACTTATTGGCTTCCTTGTGGTTTGTGTAACACATCCGCCGGGGCACTTTATGTGGGGAGTGGGGAGGCAGCAAACATATATCAGAAATCAAGATGAGACAAGGAGAAAGAATTAGCAGGGATCCACAACAATTGAAAGACATGCCAAATGCATACAAAAAGTACTTTGGTCATTTCTGTGCATCATTATATGTACGTGCATGTACGTCCAGATATGTTTCACATTAGTTGGCTGTGCACTTCTCACTTCATAGCACAGATCCAAAATGACCTGAAAAATGACCAATTGGAGCCAGAAGAATGAAAATAAGACCTTTGTCTTTCCGTTCTTGTGGGGGGAGGGGGTTGTTCCATACTGTGCATGGGGAATCTTAAGGCCCTGTGTCAGTCCCTTCTTTCCAGTCTTACATAAAATGTGTATGCTAATATTTCTGGAGCGGTTCAGAGCCATGGCAGCTCCTTCCCTCTTTGCTCCTTGGTAAGGACATTCAAGTGCCACCTCGGAGTTGGTTGAGTTGGCAGGATTTCCCTGGGTACTGGTTGTGGGGGGTCGGGAGCAGGTCAGGGTTTTGCCCTCCCTTCTGCTCGAGATCCCCGTGTACAACTGGTGGGCCACTGTGTGATACAGAATGCTGGACTAGATGGGCTGAGGTCCCATTCAGCATGGCTCTTCTTATGTTCTAAACATAATGAAGTACGGCACTTTAGATTGGATTGAAATGGCAACCGGTGGACAAGACCCAATGTTTTTATGGACGGAATACTATTTTAACTGATGAGAATGTATATGTTGTATTTTAATGTTAATTGTATTTTAATGTATTTTAATGCTACCTAGATTTTAATGTATTTTAATTTTAACTGCTTTTGGTTTTATTATATGAATACTGTGTGGCATCGAATTGTTGCCGTTGTTAGGCCGCTCTGAGTCCCCCCCCCCCCCCTCGGGGATTGAGAAGAAGCGGGGTAGAAATGGTGGTAATAAATAAATAAATAATAAGTACAATTAGAAAAAGAAATAAGTTGGCAATAGAAAACATAGAATCATAGAATCATGGAGTTGGAAGAGACCTCGTGGGCTATCCAGTCCAACCCCCTGCTAAGAAGTAGGAAAATCTCATTCAAAGTGCCCCCGACAGATGGCCATCCAGCCTCTGTTTAAAAGCCTCCAAAGAAGGAGCCTCCACACTCCGAGGCAGAGAACACTGCTGAACAGCTCTCACCATTAGGAAGTTTTTCCCCTAATGTTCAGGTGGAATCTCCTTTATTTCCTGTAGTTTGAAGTCATTATTCCACTTCCTAGACTCCAGGGCAACAGAAAACAAGCTCTCTCTCTCTCTCCTCCCTATGACTTCCCTTCACATATTTATGCATGGCCTTCTCTTCTTCAGGCTAAACATGCCCAGCTCTTTAAGCCACTCCTCATAGGGCTTGTTCTCCAGACCCTTGATCATTTTAGTCACCCTCCTCTGGACACATTCCAGCCTGTCAATATCTCCATTCAATTGTGGAGCCCAGAATTGGACACAGTGTGATTCCAGGTGTGGTCTGACCAAGACAGAATAGAGGGGTAGCATGACTTCCCTGGGTCTATACTCCTATTTACGCAGGCCAAAATCTCATTGGCTTTTTTTGCCGCCGCATAACATTGTTGGCTCACGACGCTCTCACATCTGCAAGTAGAAAGTTCCATGAAATTCTGGGAAATGAGAGATCTGTGACATATTTCACTGGAAAAATGGGGTGCAGTGATGTTCCTGCAGAGTGTTAGAGCAGTGTTTCCCAACCTTTTTTGAGCCATGGCACATTTTTTACATTTGCAAAATCCTGGGGCACATCACCAACCAAAATGACACAAAATGACACTCTAACACAGTAATAATACATATAATTAATATGTTTTTAAATGTATTTATACACTCAGTGTGAAACCTGGGCCTGTTTCAATGAACACAACATAGATATCATGGCAGGAATGGCAGAAAGACACAAACTTCCCACACAGAACTCCCATAACCAAGAGAAAAGAGTTTGGTGGGCATTGACCTTGAGTTTTGGAGTTGTAGTTCACCTATATCCAGAGAGCACTGTGGACTCAAACAATGTTGGATCTGGACCAAACTTGGCATGCATACTCAATATGCCCAAGTGTGAACACAGATGGAGTTTGGGGAAAATAGACCTTGACATTTGGGAGTTACAGTTTCTGGAGGGGGCCTCGAAAGACCAGCCGAGAGTGGTTTTGGGGAGGGAGGGAGGGGGGCGGGGCCGGTGCTGGACTGAACCATCAGGCATTAGGCCCGGTTGGGGGAGGCAAGAGGAGGTCTCTACTTGGGGAAAGGGAGGCGGGCCTTCCCAATGCATGGAGAGGAAGAGACCAAGAAGACGACGGGTGGGGAGGGGGGTGTTTGTAATTTTGTGCCTTTATTGAGGTAGGTTTCTTAGGGTTTTTATACTTCAACACACTAGACTCTTCCCCTCCCCTCCCCCCCCCTGGAGGTTCCAATTTCCCACGGCACACCTGATGATTGCTCACAGCACACTAGTGTGCCCCGGCACACTGATTGGGAAACACTGTGTTAGAGAGCAGAGCCGGGGCAGTAAACTATATTTCTCAAGACATTTTTGAGGCTCCAAACACTCCTCAGGCCTGTCATTGTAAAAATATATTTTAAAGTAAATATGTCCCCCTTGCCTTCAAGAAAATGGACTTACATTTCAATTCTTGCTTGAAAAAAGGCCTTCCTTGAGTCTAAAAAAAGCCAACAACCCAGAGAGACCCGGACAAAATTGGTCCCAGATCCCCCAAGAGTTACAGAGGGACCCTTTTGGTAATTAAACAAAAGCAGAGAATTGTGTCTCCTTATGAGGGTTCTTGATGCAATATCAATGTCTTGGAGATCGGGATTCTGCATGGTTTGTAAAGGCATAGGACTCTAGAAAAAGTTGACCACGAAGGACCAACAGATTCCTAATAAGACCATTTTAATCAAATCCATAGATAATCAAACCCTCAAGAGCCAAACTCGCAAATGTGGAGGGCTGACTCTAGTTCCCTCATAGAGCTCCCATTAATGAAATCACCTCCTCTAATGTAACCTGAGACTCATAATGTCAGTGTACCCCATTGCTGCTTCTGTCTACAGCAGTGTTTCTCAACCTGGGGGGACCGGGAAGGCTGACCTCCACCTGGGGTAATCATGAGGGTAGTTTCAGAGGGGGGGTTTGATTAGTAATAGGAAGACAAAGACCATCAGAAAACACATATTTCTGATGGTCTTAGGAACCCACACTGAATTGATGGGACAGAGAAGCCTGAAGCAGCAAAAAAAAAGGAGGAGGAGCCCCTCGGCTCTCTCCACCTGTCCTTCTCTTCCTTTTTGGTGTTGGTGAACTAGAACTCCTCGAATTCAGAAACAGCCCCCCCCAACCCCATCAGTAATCAATGTTGGCCATGTAGGTAGTGTGTCAAATTAGGTGCCAATCCCTTGTGGGCTGGGTTCAGTGCCCTTTTCTTATCTTGGCTTTTGGCTTCTTGGCTTTTCTTCGGGAACGAAGATTCATGAAGGACTCCATCCCTCCTTTGCAGATTTACTTGCTTTCTAGGCTTCCAGCCGAGCGCATTGATGATACTTATTGGCGGGAGGTTGGATGTGTCTTTGAGCCTGTGCAATGGACTCTTCTGGTGGAAATACTCAAAAGTAGCATTTCTTACGAATTTCTTACGAAACGAATCATTTTCATAACTTTTTTCCTCATGCCTAGTAGGTAGTGTGTCAAATTAGGTGCCAACTGGCTGGGTTCTCACCCTTTCATGAAGGACTTAAAACCAAAGGTTTGGATGTCTGCCTGGGGCCTTCTGGTGGAGCAATGCACAGCTTGGACGGTGGCTTGGATGGTGGCGAGATCCTCAGGTCGTAGGTTTGGTTCAGGTTTCCTTCTCTTAGATGGTTGACCTTACAGGGTTAGACGAGCACCATCTGCCCGGGTTTGAATTTAGAGTTTTCCTACTCTTAGGATGGTTGCCAAAAGGCTAGAGAGCCCATCCTGCCCTTTGACGCTCTTTGTCAGGCCTTTGGTTGTGACCTGTCTGGCATGGGAGGCCCTACCAGTGGCTATTATGCCACCGCCAGCATAGCTCACAACTTCATTAGGGTTTGCAGGCCTCTCCCCCACAACAAGGGGGTGCCAGCAGAGAGGCCTATTTCTTATAGGTGAACTATAAATCCCAACAGCTACAGCTCCCAAATATTAAGCTCTATTTTCCCCAAACTCTAATAGTGTTCACATTTGGGCATATTGAGTATTTGTGCCAAGTTTTGTCCAGATCCATTATTATTTAAGTCCACAGTGCTCTCTGGATGTAGGTGAACGACAACTCCAAAAATCAAGGTCAATGCCCACCAAACCCTTCCAGTATTTTCCGTTGGTCATGAGAGCTCTGTGTTCAATTCCATCATTGGTGGAGTTCAGAATTATCTTTGATTGTAGGTGAACTATAAATCCCAGCAACTACAACTCCCAAATGACAAAATCAATCCTCCCAACCGCACCAGTATTCAAAATTTGGCATATTGGCTATTTATGTGTTGATAATTGTTGATATGTTTGTCTTGGGCAGTTCTTGCCATTTGTACACCGCCTCGAGTCGTCTTCGGGCTGAGAGAGGCGGTCTAGAAGCAAAGTAAATAAATAATAAATAATAATGTCAAATTTGGTCCAGCATATGAGATATTTACATAACGATTCATAACAGTAGCAAAAATGACAGCTATGACGTAGAAACGAAAATAATTTTATAGTCGGGGGTCAGCACAACACGAGGAACTGCATTAAGGGATTGCGGCATTAGGAAGGTTGAGAACCACTGGTGTACAGTTACTTCTGCCTTAGCTCCTGTCTCTGTTGAAGAGAGATATTATTAACTAGCTGTACCTGGCACGCATTGCTGTGCCCTATTTTGGAGATGCGAGGAAGTCTGAGTATGTAAGGGTTGGAGTTGTTGTTAGTTATGGTGTTGTTGGGGTCATTGCTGTGTTGTTGTGGGTTGTTTTGGTGGCCCTTTGCCTTATCCTCCTCTGACAGTTTATTATGGGTCGGAATGTTCATGTTGGCTGGCCAGTACAGGAGTTATGCAAATCTGCCCTTATTGGCAGCCAATCATGTTGTCAGAATGTAGAGGCTGGGAGTCGTTGGCAGCCCCGGAGGATGCTGGGAAATGTAGGGTTTTTTGACTCGTTGTTTTGGGGGCCTTTTAGGTTTGGGGGGGAAGTTTCTTTGCTACAAACGTACCTTGTCTGAGGCCTATTTCTGTTGGCAAGTTTGGTGTCTCTGCGTTGTAAGGTTTCTCTGTTTGGGACGGTCTTTCCATGACAACTCTTCTTTTATATATATATAGATAATGGGAGGAGAGTGTGCCTGACATGCATACAGCGACTTCCTCTTGATACTGGGCTTCTTCCCTATTTGATAGGGAAAGATTACCATCAGTTTGCCATGTGATCTTGGGAAGGGATGAATAGGAATGGCTTGGGATGATTCAGGGGTTACTGCAAGTAGCAGCTTGTAGGCTACATTATCAGGAAACGCTTCTTGGCAATTAGGTCTGTCAGACAGAAACAGCCTCCCTGGGGATATTGTGGAAACTCAGCCTTGGAAGTCATTTAAAAAATTAGAGCACACAAAGGCCCGAGGAGCTGATGATAGACAAGCTGCTGCCATAATTGTTGATGTGTGTGTGCGCGCGCGTGTGTGTGCATGAGCGTGTATAGGACAGGAGGTCAGTGAGATCCAGATCCAGAAATCCTTGGTGTGTTCTACCACCAAATTGTTGTGGATCTATGCACAACTGCTTCATCTTATCCTCAGGTGACAGATAAGGACGCTGCTTCAGTGGCTCTTTGGCCCTGATTAAACCATTCCATCGAAAGCTTTTCATCTATTCCTTCGGTTTCCTTCATTTGTGCGCATTAAGCTGTTGACATTTTATGTTCTATTTAGAGAAGCCCCAGCTTGTTCTCAAATCAGGGAATGAGCATAAGAAGCCTATTCAATAGCCCAGAGAGACACGTTAGTTTCTGGGAAGTTAAACATGACAGGTTAGATTCTGCATATAAACAAAGACATCAGTGCCTCTGACACATGTACTAAACAGGAAATGCATGTATACATGCCCATTTGTGGGCCTGTCCTACAATAATGTACACAGTCCGCTCAAGTCCTGAAACCCACATTTCCTTTCGTTTCTTGTTACCTCCTCTTTCTTTCACTTTTGGAGAGTGGGCTGATCTTGTCTCTGAGATAGCCAGTCTTTGTCCTTTCTACTTGAACAATCATACTTTTCATGAAATGTACAGTTTATCCCCCACATTTGTGGTTTGATTATTTGCAGATTTGATTAAAATGTTCTCCTTAAGAGTCTCTAAGGTCCTCCAGTGCAACTTTATGGTCAACTTTCCCTATGACGCAACTCTCCCTATGAACCTTCAAAATGTTTAAGATCATCCGGAGAGGCCCGGCTCTCGGTCTCGCCTGCTTCGCAAGCGCGATTGGTGGGGACGAGAGACAGGGCCTTTTCAGTGGTGGCTCTTCGGTTTTGGAATGCCCTTCCTAGCGACATCAGATCAGCCCCCTCCCTCTTGACATTTCGCAAGAAGGTCAAGACCTGGCTGTTTGACCGGGCATTTGCAGATGTAGCATGATTATTAAATTGAGACCTAAGGAACGATGATGACACAATTGGAAATCGATTAAATAATGAGACGCTGATATTGTGTTTTTAACGTTAAATGTTAATTTGTATATGTTGATTGTGTTGATAACTGTTGATATGTTTATCTTGGGCAGCTCATGCCATTTGTACACCACCTCGAGTCGCCTTCAAGCTGAGAGAGGCGGTATAGAAGCAAAGCAAATAAATAAATAAATAAATAAACTTTCTCTGGAAGCTGATCACAGAGTTACTTTGAAGGACTACAAAATTTCTAGAAAGAACACTTCTTTAGGAATCTCTAAGTATTCAACAGCTTACCTATCGATATCTCCCTCAATGAACCACCTAGGAGGTTAAGATCTTCTGGAGAGGCCCTGCTCTCGATCCCACTTCCTTTGCAGGTGCAACAGGTGAGGACGAGAGACAGAGCCTTCTCAGTGCTGGCCCTCGACTGTGGATCTTTCTCCCCAGAGAAATCAGATCAGTTCCCTCCCTCTTGACCTTTAGAAAGAAATTACAAACATTGCTGTGGGACCAAGTCTTTGGATAGTAAATTCAGTGCAATAAGTGATACAGAATAAGTGCAATTATAACTGGAATTGCTCCTGGACTATGATTTTGGATTCTGTGGTTTTAATAATTGGTTTTAATGTTTAGATGTTTTTTTCAACTTTATAGTTTTTAACGTATATGTTTATTTTATTTGTATGTTCGTTTATGCAGCATTTAATTGTTGCCTACTTGTAAGCTGCTCTGAGCCCCATTGGGTTGAGAGAGGGTGAGGTATAAATATAGTAAATAAATAACTAAATTTACGGTGCTGAATACGTAGAGATTCATAGAGACACCTATGGAGTTGAATACCTAGAGTCTCTATGGCACCATTATTTATTTACTATATTTATACCCCACCCTCTCTCACCCCAAAGGGGGCACAGAGCAGCTTACAAGTAGGCAACAATTCAATGCTGCATAAACAGACATACAAATAAAATAAACATATACTTTGTTGTGTTATTTTACTATGTGTCGTGGGCTTGGCCTCATGTAAGCCACCCCGAGTCCCTTCTGGGAGATGGGGCGGGGTATAAATAAAGTTTAATAATAATAATAATGTTCATAACTACTTGGGAAAACCAGGAATCTTTTGAAAATGCATGACCTTGTTAGAGATCTTAACCTTTTGTAAAATATGATCTTCCTCGGAAAAATTAAAATCTCGCTTGAGTCAACCTTCTCCTTAGTGGTAAATATTCACCAGTATTCATGGAAGGCAACTAGGCTTCTCAGCTGTTAGACTGATATGCCTAGATATCGCTTTGAACTGTTAGGAACAAAGATATGCCTACCAATTGATGGGATCAAAGCTTTCCGAGACAAACCAGGAAAGGGATCTTGGGGTTTTGGTGGACAGCTCAATGAAGATGTCAATCCAGTGCGCTGCAGCAGTGAAAAAAGCAAATTCTATGCTTGGCATGATCAGGAAGGGAATCGAAAATAGGTCGGCAAATGTTGTATTGCCTCTCTACAAATCTATGGTGAGGCCACATCTGGAGTACTGTGTATAATTCTGGTCTCCGCACCTCAAGAAGGATATAACGGAACTGGAAAAGGTACAAAGAAGGGCAACAAAAATGATCCAAGGGATGGAGCAGATCCCTTATGAAATCAGGTTGCAATGCCTTGGTCTTTTCAGCCTTGAAAGACGGCGTCTAAGAGGTGACTTGATCGAAGTGTATAAAATCATGCATGGGATAGAAAAGGTGAATAAAGAAAAATATTTTCTCTGTCACACAACACTAGGACTAGGGGCACTCCCAAAGCTCCAAGGTAGGAAAGTTAGGACTAATAAAGGGAAATATTTCTTCACCCAGAGGGTCATTGGGTTATGGAACTCACTTCCAGAAGAGGTTGTGACAGCGGTCAGCCTGGACAGCTTCAAGGCAGGATTAGACAGATTCATGGATACCAAGGGAATCAGGAGTTACTGAAATGGACATCCAAGTGCCACTTCTGTGTTGATGGAGGCAGGCAGGATTTTCCCCGGGTACTGGTTGTGGGGGGTCGGGAGCAGGTGAGGGTTTTGCCCTCCTTTCTGCTAGAGATCCCTGTGTACAACTGGTGGGCCACTGTGTGACACAGAATGCTGGACTAGATGGGCTGAGGCCCGATTCAGCATGGCTCTTCTTATGTTCTTATGTTCTTATGTTCTTATGCCAATGCACAAAAAAGCAGAGTTTTAGAGGTGCTCTTTTCAGTTACCCCAAAAAATATTTTCTCCCTTAACACACCTTGGTAGAAATCATGCTCTCAAGAGACCAAACATAAAGTAGTCTTTGTTAAAAATAACATAGTCGGTTTACTCACAAACTTTATGTATTCAGCACACAGGTGCATTGCATATCAATCCAGTTACAGATTGGATTTGAAGTAGCTTCTCTGTGCAGATATGACAGGGCATGTTTCTTAGAATCTTAACAGTCCAAAATCAAAAGCATCTCTCTGTTCTGTGATTCTAATAGTGTCTGTATAGTCTTCCTAAAGCATTAATCCCCCATTACCGCTAGATTGACACATTGGAACTTTTGCACTCTCCCTCGGCTCTACTCAGGAATTCATTGCACTTGCTTGAGTCCGGACTCCGCTCCAATTCTGTTTTCAGCCATGATATTGTTTTTATGATGTTGTTGTGATCTGTGACTTTTGGACTTGTCCCCATATAAGTCGCCCCGAGTCCCTTTGGGGAGATGGTAGCGAGGTATAAAAATAAAGTTGTTGTTATATTTATTTTTGTACTGGTGTCTGAAACCATACTGTTTCTAAAATGGAGTCTGAGTCCTGAATAGACCCAGATCTGATCACATGGTCTGCAGCCCCTCCCACAACATAGAGTTAAGGAAAGCTGCATACCAATACATATACAGTATATTCAATACAGTAAGTATTCTGAATTATATACATAACAAATAACTAGTATAGGCTTGAGGAAGGTTGCTATTTACAACACCTTCCTGGTTGTGTATTCAAGCACAAATACCATTTAGATGTGCCCTGTCATTAATCTCCCGCCTTTACGCATCTTAGCATAAAGGGTCCCCAGCCTGCTCTGTTAACTCTCATGTCTGGTACAAAGCAAATGGGCAAAGCTAGTCCTGCCTCTTCTCTTTTGCCTGTAATGAGACGTGGTCCAATTTTCCCTCCAGGAAGTCATGATACCTATGGGGAAAGAAAAGAAGAGTGCAGAAAGACTTAGGGTGGCTAATTGAAGTTGGAGCGAGGAGGCCTGGAGCTGGAAAACATTACAAAGAGTTTTTAATGTACATCAGGCAAGCAGTATTTAATTATATACAATTAAAACATTATATTTCAAACCCCCTAAGAAACTGCGGGCTTCAAGAGACCACTTACTGTGATTGAAAAGGTGCTAATGAACTCTAGAGACTCCAAAGGCATCAAAACTACATAGTGAACTTATTAAGCTTGATCTGGAAGACAAATCTAATTACTGGAGTAAATAGAAAGCAGGGGGAAAGGGGAGAGACTTCAGATAAGGAAATCCCATTAGAACTCAAAGTTCTTATTAGGACAGTGTGAAATGTCATGGAGGCAACAGCCAGCATTTTAAAAAGTGAAATGTTTTTCACCATCCCAGATGGATTATTTAAAAAGAAAACATTCCAAACGCTGACAACTGCTGCTCAAACTCTGTAATGTGAGATAAGCAACATGAAGTAATAATAATACAGATATGATGATGATATTGATGATAGTCATATCTCTCGGCATTACTTCGCGAAGGAAAATTCTTAGGAAGGACTCATCCCACGCTTTTTACAAGCGCGTTGATGACTAAAAAGGCCAATCTGAGATAGGCAAGTTTGGTTGCAGAAAGCACAGCAGAAAGTCTCCTTGAGTGATGTTGTTTCCAAGTTGTGGTTCTTTCTGCGTTGTCATTTCTCTTCGAGACCCATCCAGCGTGTCTTCTTGAAAGAGGCCACAGCATTGTGGATAGTGCATCTCTATGCCTCCCGATGTGAGGCCAGGGTGGCCCATTGTTGGTGATCAATCTGGCCGAGTCTGAGATGTTGTTTCAGGGAGTCGTTATATCTCTTGGGGGGGGGGCACCTCTCTTGCGCTGACCCGTGGCGAGTTCACCATAGAGTAGTATCTTTGGGAGGCGGTGGTCCTCCATCCTAGAGATGTGCCCTGCCCAGTGCAGCTGTGTTCTCAATAGCATGGCCTCAATGCTGGTGATCCCTGCTTGCTCAAGGACAGCGACATTCGTCACATAGTCGGTCCAGTGTATATTTAGGATTGTGCGAAGACAGCACTGATGAAAGCACTTCGAGGAGTCATTGGTGTTGGCGATAGAAGACCCATGTTTCAGAGCCATAGGGGAGAATAGACAGTACGATAGCTCTGTACACACTGATTTTGGTGCTTTGCCTCAGGTGCTTGTTGCTCCAGACGCTTTTGTGAAGCCTTCCAAATGCACTATATGCCTTTGCTAATCTGTGATCGATCTCATTATCAATCTTGGTGTCTGAAGAGATGATGCTTCCCAGGTAGGTGAACTGCTGGACGGACTTAAACACAGATGTGCCTATGCTGATGTGGGGATGATGGTGTTCTTGCTGTGGTGTGGGCTGGTAGAGGACTTCCGTTTTCTTCAGGGTACGCAAGCCTCTCCCCCACTGCAAGGGGGCTCCAATGGAGCGGTGATAGTCATATAGTATGTTGATAATAGTGTAATATAGTGTATACACGCTTGCACTTTTTTTTTTTACTGATTGTGACTTTGCAGAAATGTCCAGGTAGTGGGGAAAAGATTAAAATCGAATAAGTAAAACAAATTGTATAGGAGCAAACAAATTCTTGCACCCTAAGGTGTACTTTTTTCTAACAAGGATATCCAATACCCTCTCAATTGGTTCAGAGCAGTCAGCCTAAATGTAAAAGTCTTGTTTCCAAAAATCGGGGCAACACAATCACAATTCTAGCGCACCAATTTACACTTCTCAGTTTATACTAAATCTCTTGTTTATACTAAATTTTGACGTCCTCATGATCAAGAGTCAGCCCCTAGACCTAGGGCCCAGAGGGTCATTTTGAAATATTGTATTCAGGTCTTATCGATTTCACTTGCTCATTTTCTACCACTTTTGGGTCAACATGTTGTGATTAGACTGTTGAATAACAAAACAACATATAAATCAGGTAATATGTGGCTTTTACTACTGATATATATATACTCATTTTAATGACTATGTAATGGTTTTAATGTTTATATGTGATGTCGATTATATTGTTGTATGGATTATATTTCTGTATTGGCCTGTAGCGGCCTGTAGTGCTGCAGTGTAAGCTGTGTTGAGTCCCCCTTCGGGGGTGAGAAGTGACGGGGTACAAAAACCATACATACATAAATAATAATAAATAAATATAATGCTTAAGTTAGTGACATGTTTGGTTTTTAGGACTGATACCTTTTGGCTGTTTTAAATTTGAGTATCCATTGTTTAAGAGACCGTGGTGGCAAAGCGGGTTAGACCACTAAATTGCAGAACTTGCTGACCGGAAGGTTGGCAGTTCAAATCTATGAGATGGGGTAAGCTCCCGTTGTTAGCCCCAGCTTTGCCAACCTAGCAGTTCTAAAACATGCAAATCAATAGGTACCGCTCTGGCAAGAAGGTAACAGCACTCCATGCAGTAATGCCCCACATGACGTAGGAGGTGTCTATGGAGAACGTCAGCTTAGAAGTGGAGATGAGCACCACCCCCTCAGAGTCGGACACAACTAGACTTAATACCAAGGGGAAACCTCTACCTTTATCCATTGTTTATCTGAGTTCTTGCCCAGTTTACCTGTCCAAATGTATATCTCTCTACAAACAACCAAGGACATTAAGATCATCCAGGGAGGCCCTGCTCTCAGCCCCACCTCCTTCGCAGTCATGACTGGTGGGGACGAGAGACAGGGCCTTTTCCGTAGTGGCCCCTCAGCTGTGGAACTCTCTCCCCAATTATATTAAATCCGCCCCCTCCCTCCTGACCTTTCAGAAAAAAACTCAAATCCTGGCTTTGGGATATAGGGTTTGTACAATAAATAGATCAACTGGGAAATAATGTTTTAGTGGACCACAATGGACTGATTTGGATAATGTTTTGAACCAGCGAACTGTTTTTAATTGGATGCATGTAATTGTTTTAATTGTGTTAATTGTAACTGTGTATTTTCAATGTGTCCCCCCTCGGGCGAGAAGGGCGGTGTATAAATATAGGAAATAAATAAAATATTGTTTTTGGCATCTAATGACTGCTAGCTGTAAGCCATCCTGAGTCCCTCTTCGGAGGTGAGAAGGACGGGATAGAGATCCCCGAAATAAATATATAAATAAACAAACAAAAAATATTTGAATCTAGCATTGGCCATCAGGTTTTCAGAAGCAGTTGGTGTCTATATTCAGCTTTCTTTTAATGAAGAAAAAAATATGTCTGAGTGGAGAATTGGTGACTCGTATCACTATTCCTACTCCTTAGAGAGCGATGAACTCTGCATCTTGTGCAGACATCTTTCTTTATTGCACATTCGTTTCCTTGTCTCGTGGTTTCAGTGGGAATCTGTTAGGGTGCCTTCTCACCCCCAAGAAAAACAGGAAGCAAAAAATTATTTTGCAGATCCAAAGTAAATCAACTTGATATCTTACCCTTACATTCACCTGGCTGACAATGGGGAAGATTGGTCGGTTATGTTTTGATACTTCCTTTAAACAGTCTAAAGCAGGGGTGCTCACACTTTTTCAGCATGGGAGCTACTGATTAAAAAGCCAAGTCCCAAAGATCACCTGCCCAGAAATGTAAAACGTATAACTATTTTCTTATTTATTTATATTTATTATTCATTTTTATGTACCGCTCCTTCCAGCAGGCTTGGGGCAGTTTACGTAAAATGAAGTTATAAAACAACAACATTTCAATTTAAGAACAACAATATAAAACAGAGCATAAAAATACATCCAACCACCCCATTTCTCCCTCACTGCCATATTACCACACATATTATCAGCCAGAAAGTAAGAAGAGAGGCTGTTGAACTGCAAGGCCATTTAATACTCAGCAAGGTAAACAAAGGGGCATGCAAAAATACATCCAACCACCCCATTTCTCCCACACTGCCATATTCCCCAACATATATTTCTCAAGGAACAAAGCAAGCAGAGAGGCTTTGGAGCTAAAAGGCCATTTTTAAACATTAAAAATAAAAAGGGGCATGTCACAGAACAATCAAGCACCCACCCCAAAGTAAAAAGACTGACCTTTGAGATGCGGTAAGGAAATGACCCCAACGCGTCCTTCTTCTTCTCCTCCTCCTCCGTCGTTGCTCCTATTTCCATGCCGCCAGCATGCGTGCCGCCTCCAAGAGCTCACGAAGTCCGAGAGGCAGAATGGGCGCTTCTGCGCATGCGCAGGGGCCAGCCATGCATCGTCATCCAGGCCCGCCCTTGGTCTCCTATGACTCTGAGTGGCTGGCGAAGGACAGAGGGAGAAGGAGGAATCCAAAAGAGGGGCCCCATTCTGCCTCTTAGACTCTGGAGCTTTTGGAGGCAGCGCACGAGCAGGGAAAAGCAATGACGGAGGACTTCTTTGCAGCGTGCAGGGGCGCATGAAGAGGACCAACAGCAAAAAACCCTGGTCAGGGGCCTGAAGATCACCAGGATGAGGCCCGAAGATCACCCTGGTGATCCCAATCACCATTCTGGTCTAAAGGACTTGGCTTGGCCTTTGACAGCAAAGGTAAACGTAATAGAGGCCAACATTCCTGTTCTTCTTGTCAGGAAAGGTGCTTTCTCTCACCTCCTTTCCCCCTTTTCTATTCTTTTTTTGACAAGTCTCACTTAATTGCATTCACTGCATGGGAACGGAAGATCAAAAGTGATCTGATTCTGTGCTATAATTGGATACCATTCTAGAGACTAGTCGGCCTAAAAGGGGAAGATGTATCACTCCATCTCTGTGTGTTCGAGAGAAAGAGAAGTACTGTAGCAGCCTTCATATCCTAAATACACTACTACATTTCCTGAGTGAAAACAGGCCATTTGGCATGACAACAGGAGCTGAGCATGCCTTTGAACTGATGTTACAAATGGCCTACTTTTATGTGAGATGCAGACATAGGCTGATCAAGCCAATATGAGAACTTCCAGAATCGGTGCCTGTTCTTACAGAGGCAAAATATTCTGGAAGTGATGCATGTTCCCAAGTCAGAGGGGCTATCTGGGTTCTAATCCAAACTTTAAAATAATTTCAAATCATTCTTTTGAGAGCATGGTTCAACACTTCATATACCTCCTTAAATTTTACATTAATACCCTGAATGGAATAATCATCCTATTGATCCGAAAGCTCACCGGACACCACTGAAAAGATGGTCATTTGAAGTGAAAGTGATTAATCAGTGTAGCCCGGCATGGACAAACTTTGGTTCTCCATGTGTTTTGGACTCCCGCCTGCTTCACAAGCACGTCTGGCGGGGACGAGAGATAGGGCCTTCTCTGTGGTGGCCTTTTGGCTGTGGAACTCCCTACCTAGGGATATTAGATCGGCCCCCTCCCTACTGACCTTTCAGAAAAAACTGAAAACATGGCTTTTTGAGCAAGCCTTCTGAACTGCAATATAATTTAGACAAACTTGAATCGGAAATGATATAGGAACGACTATGACGATGGAACAGATGAGGACTAAACATGAAGACATAGTTTTTAAAAATTCTTATTGCTTGTTTTTATGCTTTTAAATGTTTTGAGATGTTTTTACTTTTTAATGTATGTATTTTATATATGGCATTGAATTGTGCCAACTTGTTTGCCGCCCTGAGTCGCCTTCGGGCTGATATGGGCAAGGTAGAAATAACATAAATAAATACGTAAATAAACTCCCACCATTCCTGGCCCTAGGCCCTTTCCTTTCCCCCCCTTGGCCACTTAAGCAGCTGAGGGGGGAAAGGAAAGGGCCTGAGGCTAGGAATTATGAGAGTTGAAGTCCCCAAAACCTGGAGGACCAAGGTTTGCTCATGCCTCATTTAACCTGAGAAAAAATACTTGGAGAAAACATAATCATTCACCCACCACTAGTTATTCTCTTCCTTATACCACAGTCTGTAAAGGAATAGAAAGAAGAGACTAACAGACAGGGTATTAATCCTATGAACCATTGAGAAGTTTAAGATCATCCGGAGAGGCCCTGCTCTCAGTCGCGCCTTCTTCGCAGGCACGATTGGCGGGGACGAGAGACAGGGCCTTTTCAGTGGTGGCTCCTCGGCTTTGGAACGCCCTCCCTAGTGACATCAGATTGGCCCCCTCCCTCCTGACATTTTGCAAGAAAGTCAAGACCTGGCTGTTTGAGCAGGCATTTGCTGATGAAATATAACGGTTTAATTAGATCTATGGAATGGCGATGATGTGATGGAAAATGATTTCAGCATGACGCTGAGACTGCATTTTTATGTTTTAATTGCTAATTGTTATGTTATATGGTTATTGTTTGGTTTTGTTTTGCTTGTGTTTTTGATTGAAGGGCAGAGACTGCTTTGTGTAAACCGCCCCGAGTCGCCTTCGGGCTGAGAGGGGTAGTATAGAAAAATGATAAATAAATAAATACATTTTTTTCTGGCTAGGCTGGAAATTAGCGCAACCCAAGACAATTTGCTGCCTGGGGGGAAAGGATAAGAAGGTGCTTACCTTACTTTTGTACTGAGAAGCTACGTGGTTCAATCTGGTGGTTAATCTCATTCTGACACCAGAAACAAAACCATGTTGTCCCCACTGCATCTGAGATTAGGATATACAGGAAGTCCCCGAGTTTCAAACGACTCATATTTAAGAATGGAGGTGAGACAACAGGAAGTGAGTGAAATCTACCCCTTAGATGGAAAATGCACTCCTGAAAGAGTTATCATGGGGAAAAGGTATCTCCACTGACGCTTTATCATCAATCCTTGTTTCCACAATTTTCCAAAATTTCTAAAAGGCCAATTTTTCCAAAATCCAACTATCACAGGAACTAGAAGGTGAATTCTTCTGAACATGGGCAAAGAGAGCATAACAAACATCACAGGGGTGTTAACCCTTCCCTATGCTATCCAAAGATGAAAAATATATTCATAGAATCATAGAGTTGGAAGAGACCTTGTGGGCCATCCAGTCTAATCCCCTGCCAAGAAGCACATTCAAAGCACCCCCGACAGATGGCCAACTGGCCTCTGTTTAAAAGCTTCCAAAGAAGGAGCCAATACCACACTCCGGGGCAGAGAGGTTTTTTTTAGGCTGGAGTTACACTAAAAAATGTACCTCTTCCAACTTAAGAACAAACCTATGGAACCTATCTTGCTTGTCACTTCGGGACTGCCTGTACACACACTCTATTGCAAATCCCTTAGCCCCTGGTGGTTCCTATGTTTGCAGGGTGATAAATGCACCAAATCCGGTCTGATCTTCTGTATGCTAATATGGAAAGAAAACACAATTGAACACAGTGGAATTCATTTCTGAAATAATAATATAATGATATAATAATAACACTATATTTACATTCCACCCTTCTTCTCAAGGAGACTCAGAGCAGATTACAGTATATAAACAGACAGAGGCAAAGGCTTCTCCTTTCATTTCTGGCTCTGGAGATGGTGCTCATCTCCAGCTCTGAGGAGGTGCTTTTCTCCATTTCCTAACCAATGGGCCTGCGTCCGTAGACACCTTCTAGTCATGTGGCCAGCATAACTGCTTGGAACATTTTTTTTGCCTTTTCCTGCCAAAGCGGTACCTACTGATCTACTCACATTTGCATGTTTTCAAACTACTAGGTTGGCAGGAGCTAGGGCTAACAACAGGAGCTCACCCCGTCTCACAGATTTGAAAGGCCAACCTTCAGGTCGGCAGTTCAGCAGCACAAGGGTTTAACCCATTGTGCCACTGCGGCAAGGTCATCCCTAGTTAGTACTTGGATGGGAGACTTCCAACAAATATCAGGTGTTGCAGGATATATTTCAGAGGAAGGAACTGGCAAAACCACCTCTGAGTATTCCTCGCCTATGAAAACCCTATAAAATTCTTGAGGTGATCATAAGTCGATGGACAATTTGAAGTCATGTGTACATATATCTACTCTGGGCTTTAGTATGAAATCTAAGGGAGCTATTTCATATGTTGTATCCTACTCTCAGAATAAATTCAGCACCATGAATAGCTCCCTTAGGGGAATCGCAATGTGAGCCACCAATTGCCAGCATGCCTGGATTTTTATTATATCTAATTATTTAATTGAATTTATATGATGGCCAGAGTGGGACCCAAGGTGGCTTCTGAGGATCTGCTATTTGTGTCGGTTTCCTCACGTAGGTGTGTTTGTCTTGACAGAGACACTTCTGCTGATGCAGACCCTGGTTTCTCTCTCATTATAAAGATATATCCTGCCTTGCTCACTTCTTTTTAAATTTTTTTTTACTAATCCATTTATTTTTTATATTTATGAAATATGCACTATTATAATTTTCACCGCATTCTATTTTACACTCCTGTTTCTTGCATTTTAGCATTTTCTGTATTTCAGAACATTTTATTTTTGTTTTGTTTTTAACTGTCTTGTAAGATGAAAAAGTAAGTCGGAGATGAATTTATAACGCCCTTATGTTCTTCCAATGTTAAAAATTAAGTCCGGATTATTTTTTTCAAAATATGAACTCTTCTGTTTCCTTTGAACATGGTGGAATACATGTTGAAATAAATAATTATCTATACTAATTGCAAAAAATGACCTTGGAAATGGGACTTGTCAAGGTGGTTTCCTATGTCATCAGGAAACCTGTCAGTTGACAAATAAATATGTTTTAGAGCAGCCTTCCCCAGTACCCTCTAAATATGCTGGGATGCAGTTTCTACGACCTTCAGAGGATGAGAGTTGTAGTTTAGGATAGTTGGGGGATACCATATTGGTGCAAGGCTATAGTACAATGAGCTGCTGTTGAAACTATTGGCAGATTCAGGTTGTGTGCCCTAAAGTCATTCCTGAGTTTGATAACCCTAACTCAAGGGTTAGGGTTACTAACCCCTGAGTCACAAGGGGGGGGTCACAAGGGGGTGCCAGAGGGGTTGCCAAAGATGATCAGAAAACACTGTTAGTCATGGGGGTTCTGTGTAGGAAGTTTGGCCCAATTCTATGCTATCATTGGTGGGGTTCAGAATGCTCTTTGAGTGTAGGTGAACTATAGATCACAGCAACTAAAACTCCCAAATGTCAGGGTCTATTTTCCCCTAACTCCACCAGTGTTCACATTTGGGCATATTGAATATTCATGCCAAGTTTGGTCCATATCCATAATTGTTTCACAGTGAGCTCTGGATGTAGGTGAACTACAACTCCAAAACTCAAGGTCAGTGCCCACCAAACCCTTCCAGTATTTTCTGTTGGTCATGGGAATTCTGTGTGCCAAGTTTGCTTCAATTCCATCGTTGGCAGAGTTCAGAATACTCTTGATTGTAGGTGAACTATAAATCCCGGCAACTACAACTGCCAAATGACAAAGTCAATCCCACCCCCCAACCCCACCAGTGTTCAAGTTTGGGCGTATCGAGTATTTGTGCCAAATTTCATCCAGTGAATGAAAATGCATCCTGTATATGAGATATTTACATTTCAATTCATAACAGTAGAAAAATTATAGTTGTGAAGTAGCAACGAAAATAATTTTATGGTTGGAGGTCACTTCAACATGAGGAACTGTATTCAGGGGTTGCGCCATTAGAAAGGTTGAGAACCACTACCCTAAAGTGAACCTATTCTAGCAGGCATGGGCAAACTTCAGCCCTCCAGGTGTTTTGGACTTCAACTCCCACCATTCCTAACAGCCAGTAGTTAAAGTCCAAAAACACCTGGAGGGCCAAAGTTTGCCCATGCCTGTATTATAGGGTCTTCTTTGCAGAATTGGTTCAGATAGGGTTGTACTTCCTTGTTCTGATGTTTAAGCGGCTGAGGGGGGAAAGTAACAGGCCTGAGGCTGTTAGGAATTGTGGGAGTTGAAGTCCAAAAGACCTGGAGGGCCCAAGTTTCTCTAGGGATAGTGACAAGTAGATGGTGCGGCAGGTGGGGCTAAACTTCATTATACCATGCTTTCAGTCTAGGAATCTTTTTTGGGGAAGGGAAAACGTTTACTTTTCCACCATCTTCAACCCACTTTTAATTACTTAAATATAATTCATGCGAATAATTTGATCTAGGCATGTGGAGAATATTTTCAAGACGTCTTGTTCCTGACGAAATAAGCTGTCTCAAAACATTGAAGCCGACTGTTGAGAAATCTCTAGTTGCCACAAGAGTTCTTGCCTGAAGTGTTAGGACAAGACAAGGAACATTTTTTCAAAAACTGAATTTTTCCACAGTGCCTTTCTGCAAAAGTCTTCCTTTTCCCTGTGTGTGTGTGTAGCAAATGTCTTCCTTTTCCCAAAGTGTGAAGCAAAGCACATTCACAAAAGAAGGGCAGAAGGAAATTGGCAGAAAATGAGGTGTACATTTTATATGATGTTTCAAATTTGCCCATGCAATAAGGCAGCAGCTATCACAGTTCTGTTCTGATTTTGGAATTTGTGCAAATTGCATGATTTTTACAATTTGCATTGAAACTTCTCCCTGCAGGTGTGAGAACGCTTGTCAGTATCATCTTGCAAGCAAAGCGAGATCTCCTTCCTGCACATGAGAAGGAGACAATGCAGGATTTACATCTCTAATACATTATCTAGGGCAGGCCTGTCCAACAGGCGGCCCGGGGGGCGTACACAGCCCCCTAGCCCCTTGGCTACGGCCCCTTACCCTCCTGCAATAAATAATATATTTTTAAAAATATTTTTTAAATTTTTTTTCAATTAAGAAATATTATTTATTATTATTATTATTTGGTCCCGCCCCTTGGCTTCATATTGGCCACCTCCTCTTCTCCTGAGGGAGGGGGCCAATGGGAGGGAGTGATGTCTCTCGGGCCCCGCCCCCTTGGCAGCAAACAGGAAGAGCGACCCGGCCGCATGGCTTTCCCCCTCGGCAGCGCTGCTTCCTCCTCCTCAGGACTGCTGCTGCTCCGTCTGGGAGGCGCTCAGGCCCTCAGCGCCAGGGAAGCAAAAGGGGTTTGGGAGGGAGTGTGTCTGAGAGCGTGAGTGAGTGAGTGACAGAGAGAGAGAGAGAGAGAGAGAGAGAGAGAGAGAGGAGGGGGCCCTGCCCTGGGCACACCTCTCCCCAGCGCAAAGGGAAGATCTCTCTGGCTCTCTCAGACACACACACACACAAGCCCCCTCCTTTCTGACCCCTTCATTTGCGTTTCATGAACTGTCTCTTTAATGAGAAGGAGAGAACCGGCCAGCCATAGGAGAGGGAGGAGGAGAAAGGAGGGAGGGGTTGAATGAGAGGGAGCTCAAGGAAAGGCCTCCCACCCCTTTCCCCCTCCTTTTCCTTCCCCAGAATTATTTACATTCTTTGCAATTACCTAAGTTTACTTTGATGACTTGTACTGAATGGAATCAGCCAGGGGTAAACTGGCAGAATGAAAGCACACAGACCTTTCAACTGCAAGGCCATTCAATGCTGATCAATGTGGCCAGTGGAACAGTCATATATTCCAGTTCAAAGCAGAGATTGTGGGATTTTCTGCCTTGATATTCTGTATATTCATGTCCCTCATGTGTTCCATCCATCCCTCCCTCTCCCCTTATTTAAATAATATAATATGTAATTGTATATTTATGCAATGCCGGGGGTGGGGAGAAGGCGGAGCTGGGGAGGGGTGGAGCCAGGGGAGGGGAGGGGCGGAGCCAGGGCTTGGCCCCCCAGGTGATCAGTGACCGGAATTCCGGCCCAAGGTCCGGTAGAAGTTGGACAGCCCTGATCTAGGGGCATAACTGGGTTGTCTACATTGACTAAGAGGCTCTTGGGGACACATTTGAGAACTCTTGGCATAGTCTTTCAGTCACTTTAAAAAGGAAAGATTTGTTAAGCCTAAGCCACCCCTGATTGGCGTTTATGCAGACTGTTTTCCATTAGTTTGGTGGGTGTGGGGGCAGAAAATTGCACAGAGCTCCCACAAAAAACCAGAAGATAATTCTGTTTGTTCCTGTCAATAGAATGACGACAGAAGTTTTGAGAGGGTGAGGTAGGGGTTATTAGACACAAATCTTTGGGGGAAATCCAAAGAGTTCTGGCACAAGTAAGAGCATTCCTTAGGAAAGTTTGAGAGGGAAAACCAGAGTTTGGCTTCCCCTCTCATTAATAGTTCATTAATGTCCTTGATCATTCCAAACAGTTATCATTCCAAGTGTTACTCAGCTCTGGATCTTGTTATGTGCCTTCAAGTTAACTCCAAGTGATTGTGGCCCAAGTTATTGTGATGAAATTTATTTAGAGGTTTGACGTTGCTTTCCACTAAGGCTGAGATACATAAGAGGTCCCCTGGTGGCGCAGCAAGTTAAACTGCTGAGCTGCTGAATTTTCTTACCAAAAGGTTGACAGTTCGAATCCTCGGAGCAGGGTGTGCTCCCACTGTTAGGCCCAGCTTCTGCCAACCTAGCAGTTTGAAAACATACAAATGTGAGTAAATCAATAGGTACCACTTCTGCCTGAAGGTAACGGCACTCCGATCAGTCATTCTGGCCACATGACATTGGAGGTGTCTATGGACAATGTCGGCTCTTCGGCTTAGAAATGGAGATGGTCACCACCACCCAGAATCGGACACGACTAGGCTTAATGTCAGGGAAAACTTTTATATTTACCTTTAAGGCTGAGATATAGAACAAACAAGAAGTTTCATCTGCATTACCATCGCATTTTTGTGCAGAGCTTGCAACTGAGCAATGCTATTCTAGCACTAACCCAGTAAGGCCGTGGTGCATAACTTTGCTTTAGGGGGAGGACATGGACTTTTTGGGAGATGTCATGAAAACCTTTCTTCATTTATTTCATGTATATCCCACCTTTCTCCTGGTAATGGAACTCCTTGTGGTTATGGATCCTTTAACAAGAAAAGTGCAATGTAAACACAATTTGAAAAGTAATAGGGGGAAAAACCTGAACATTATATATGATTCACAGTCCCTAAAACCCATCCATAGATATCCATAAACCACATGTAATGATACACCTGCTGTAAGTTTCCTGTGCTTTGTAATTGGATGGACTGTGACGAAGGGTACATTTATTCTACAGCAGACATGGGCAAACGTGGGCCCTCCAGATGTTTTGGACTTCAACTCCCACAATTCCTAACGGCCTACCAGCTATTAGGAATTGTGGAAGTCCAAAACACGTGGAGGGCCCAAGTTTGCCTGTGCCTGTTCTACAGTGTAGAATTAATGCAGCTGCTTTATCTGCCACAGACCAATGCTATGGAATCCTGGGAGGTGTAGTTTGGTGAGTCATCAGCACCCTTTGGCAGAGAAGCTAAAGACCTAATAAATCTACAACTCCCAGGACTACAACACTAGCGGCTGAGGGGAGAAAGGAAGGGGCCTGAGGGTGTTAGGAATTGTAGGAGTTGAAGTCCAAAACACCCGGAGGGCCCAAGTTTGCCCATGCCTTGTCTAACCAAATTCTCTCCCATTTCTTGTGAAACAGTGCCTTTCAGATATATTCACACACACACCCTACTTCCACATTTGTTGCATTATGGCCTGGAATTGAATTGGATTTAACCGGCATAATATGCCAGCTTTAGGTTTTGTTGGTTTTTATAAACTTGTATTTTGTGCCCAAATGTCTTGCACTCTCTGTGTTGAGCATCATCTGTACATCAAGGGATGGCATTGCCATTTCCCTTCCGGGTAGCTGCATGACAAAAGGATGGAAAAGTCAAAGGGGATTGAATACTTTTGCAAGGCACTGTAGGAAATGATTCTTCAGAATTAAAAGAAGCCCAAAACAAGCCCCCATCCCAAAGTTCAACCAATTTGAACTATTCTATTATCGTTAATATCTTAAGTCCGTTTGGTAGCAATATTGTAACTTCTGCCTCTGGCAAGAGAAATGTCGGGGGCTTGGATGCTGATGCATTCTTTTGTTAGATTACTTCCTCCTTTGAACTACAACCTTGTTGAACCTAACAGAGCCAAAGGGAAACCTGCCTGTAAATCCTGATTGAATTATAAGCAAAGATGAGGTTTGTAATCTCAGAATGGTCCTTAAGTGGAATTTCTCCGTAATCCTCAACGGCTTTACTTACAGAAGGATCAAGGCTGGGGTGAACGGTGTTGAAGGTCAGCAGCAACCGCGAATGTATGGGGTGTGTGCAGGGCCGTAGCCAGGATTTTGTTTCGGAGGGGGCTGAGTTTGGTTCGGGGGCTGAGACTGGGTGGAAGAGGGTCTACCCTAGCAAATCTTTTGTATTGTTATCCCAATAACCCCATTAATGTGGGATATAATGAGCATGGTGATCAGATCATGATATGAATAAACATAACAGTTTAAATAATGTACCAGTAAGGCCTTTTCGCGGACTACCCTGAGAATTTCGGGGGGCTGAAGCCCCCTTAGCCCCCCCCTGGCTACATGCCTGGGTGTGTGTGTGTATGTGTAAAATGGACAATAGATTTGCTGCTTCTCCCCTTCCCTATTTAAAATTGCCTTGATAAAGAAGAACACCGAATACTTGAGAGAGAGGAAATGTGAATAGCTCAGCATTGTGCAAACGACAGGCACACAGATGTCTCTTGAATGTCCTGCCAAAGTGGACTCTTCCAAGTTATATTTAAATATATAAGTAAAAGAAAAGGAATCTGCATCACCCAATAGTTAATTCATCCCCAGCCATTCCCAAGTGACAGTATTCTTCCGTTCAGCAGTGTTCGTATAGAACATGGATGAACTTTGCCAACATTTTTCCTTCTCTGTTTCCCCTTTTTTGTCTTCTCAAAAATGGTTCTTGCTGTGCATATAGGAATGCAGATTCCAGCAAGCTTCTGTCCTTTGATTTGACAGAGCGGTGGCAAGAACATTTCTTTATGCTCCAGCGCATTGTGCGAGGTTTCTGTTTGGGAAATGACTGGTGACCTTTATGAGATCACTTACAGAGAAGGGCTCTTTGAAGTCGGTTCTAGTCTTACCTGCCGTCTCATTACCAAGCTTTTTCCCAACTTACGTTAGTGTCACTTGCACCTTTTTGCCATCCCCACGTTGCCAGGTGCCTTTGTCATCCAAAGCCATTGTGTGAAGTGTGAATCTTTTGGATACAAATGGAAATCTGTCTTGCATATTTCTCCTGTCCAGGTAGGATAAGAGGGAACTCTTGGTTTGGTTCAAGTTTACTTCTGTATTTCATATATTTTTTCTGGCGCTCCGTCTGGCAGGGCCCCATTCCTCCCTGCGCTGGCACTTTCCCCATGGGAGGCAATAGTCACCTTGATCTTGGCCCGCTTGGGGGGCTTGCCCCCATGAGGTGGGCTGGGCGGTGGTGGCCTCTTCAGCACAGGCGGCGGCGGCTCCTCTTTCTCCCCGGCATCCGGCGGCGGCTGAGGAAGCGGCTGCTTCTGTGACACCTCTTGGCAGGGCCATAGCCAGGATTTTGATTTGGGGAGGGCTGAGTTTGATTCGGGAGGGGCTGAGTCTGAGTGAGAGAGGGACTACCCTACCAAACCTTTTGTATTGTTATCCCAATAACCCCATAAATGTGGGATATAATGAGCATGGTGATCAGATCATGATATGAATAAGGATAACAGTTTAAATAATGTACCAGTAAGGCCTTCTCACGGACCACCCCGAGAATTTCGGGGCTGAAGCCCCCTAAGCCCCCCCAGCTACATGCCTGGCTCTTCAGTCTGCTTGTGTGGGAGTGCTGCCTCTGTCTGCTGCACAGGCCTCTTCAGTAGCTGGGCAGTGCCAACCTGGCTGGACTTCTGAATGCAGGACGATACAGAAACCATTTTGGTTTGGGGGCTGGACATCAGGCTGCTGGACACACTGGAGAAGTCCTCGGAGCCCTAGGGCAAAGCAGGGACTTTGGTGGCTGGGGAGGCGGGCCAGCTGCTCCTCTCGGCCATGTCAAAGGACAGGTCCCTTCGAGCTGCATCTCACATGGTCTTCTTCTCGGCATCAAGGTTGCGGGGATTGGAGCCCGAGTATGAATATGCTTGTCCCAAGTGGTAATAATATGCACAAAATTTCACTATGATAGAGCAGAGAATGTATCTTGCTAACTCACATCCTGACTTTCCCTTCAAAATTTGGACCTTTTCAGACTGCACAAGTACTGTATATCATCCTATGGAGCCCTGGGATTTACTCTTTTGGAGAAGCATTGCTAATGCCTATAAATCCCAGGGTTCCATCAGATGCAGCCATGATAGTTGTGGACTCAAACTACAGGAATGGAAATTCCACCTGAACATGAGGAAGAACTTCCTGACGGTGAGAGCTGTTCGGCAGCAGAACTCTCTGCCCTGGAATGTGGTGGAGGCTCCTTCTTTGGAGGCTTTTAAACAGAGGCTGGATGGCCATCTGTTGGGAGTGTTTGAATGCGATATTCCTGCTTCTTGGCAGGGGGTTCAACTGGATGGCCCCCGAGGTCTCTTCCATCTCTATGATTGTATGACATAGCACTATACCAGGCATGGACAAACTTTGGCCCTTCATGTGTTTTGGACATCAACTCCCACAATTCCTAACAGAAGTCTAAAACTTTGGCCCTCCATGTGTTTTGGACTTCTGTTAGGAATTGTGGGAGTTGAAGTCCAAAACACATGAAGGGCCAAAATTTGCCCAAGCTTGCTCTATACTGTATTCCCTCTACATTGGTGGTGGTTAGGGGTGCAGGGTCCCTACAAAAGTGAATAAAAATAACTAATGCTATTCTGTTTATCTGAGGGAACGTTAATTTTAGCACATCAAGGTCCTCCAGTGTGATTCTGTGGTCAGCTTCCATAGGATCATACTGGAGGATGTAGAAAAGTGTCCTCTTCCTGCTTTTTTATGTTCTCCAGCATGATTCTATGGCTTAAAATGCCATGGCAACTTGAATAAGTGGAAAAGATTAGACTGACATTAACATAACTTGGGAAAAGGCTTGATGATGAGACACCAAAGAAGACTAGAACTGACTAGACCAAAGTAGTCAACATAGATTTTAAACTAGGCATGGGCCAACTTGGCCCCTCCAGCTGTTTTGGACTTCAACTCCCACCATTCCTAAAAGCCTCAGTCCCCTTCCTTTTCCCCCCTCAGCCGCTTAAGCTGAAAAGTTGCATTCCAAGAAAAGGGTTTAAAAGAAAAAATTCTGTATCTTTATTGAGATGTTTACATATAAGCGGAGCCCCCAGTGGTACAGTGGGTTAAACTGCTGAGCTGGTAAACTTGTTGACCGAAAGGGTGCAGGTTCGAATCCAGGGAGTGGCGTGAGCTTCCGCTGTCAGCCCCAACTTCTGCCAACCTAGCAGTTCAAAAACATGCAAATGTGAGTAAAAAAAATAGGTACCACTTCAGCGGGAAGGTAATGGCACTCCATGCAGTCATGCCGGCCACATGACCTTAGAGGTGTCTATGGACAATGCCGGCTCTTCAGCTTAGAAATGGAGATGAGCACCAACCCCCAGAGTCGGACACGACTGGACTTAATGTCAGGGGAAAACCTTTACCTTTACTTACACGTAAGGCTCATGTTGCAGGCGTAGTAGCTTTTGCATGTAATAGAACAAGAAAAAAGTGAAATAAACAATAACAAATTACATTGGCTCTTGGAAGTATGTTATGTAGAAAGGGTATCATTAGGTAAAATGGAGTTCTAAGGTGGACCGATAAAACCTAATTTCAGTTTTCAGGATCAATTTTGGTTAGATTGCAGCTGTAATTCGATTAACGGTTAAATAGGAATAAGCCCTATTGAAATTTGCAGGGTTTATTTCATGCATTGGATCAGGCTGTATGTCCCATTTGGCTTCTGTGTATAACAGTGTTTTAAATGAGGTTAAAAGGTTGGTGTTTCTGAGTCTGTCCATGAATATTTACTTAAATATGGAGCTGTCAGTCTAATTAGTGCCTGCGACTATGGAGCCAGCAGGTGGGGAGATATTCCATATTAATTAAACCAGATTAAAGACTATGTTCTTGTGTATGTGCTGTCAGAGTTAGTCTAAGCCTGATTAATCCTGAAGAAAGTTGCACATGTTAATTAATAGGATTGGGAGAATGCTCTCCGGAGCACAAATTGAAAAGTGGGAGGGGAATAACACCCTTTAACCATGTCTGCATTTCCTTGTTTGCATTAATGATTAAAAGTGGCTATGATTTGTTTATGGCATAAATATCTAAAGAGATTTCTAGGCAATACATCACTGCAGTTAGTAAAATATTTGATATTCTCAACTCCACACTATGAACCTTTTAAGGACCATTTCAGCAGCAGTGCTGAAGACTAGCCATTTAGGGTCTAAGCCAGGGCCACCCACAAAGTCGATCGCGATCGACCAGTTGATCGCGGTGCCAAAGGAGGTCGATCGCACATCACCTTCCTTCCGCGCGGCGCTCCTTCCTTCCGTGCAGCACAGTGCTCCTTTGACACAGCGCATCGTTTCACGCCGTGCAGCGCTCCTTTTGTGCAGCACACCTTCCTTCCATGCCGCGCGGCACTCCTTTCACACGGTGCACCTTTTACGCCGCGTTCCTTCCTTCGCTCTCCTCCTTTGCTCTGCTGCCCTCCTTCTCCCTTCCTCCTCAGGCCACACAGTGATGGAGATGGGGGAGTCGCCTCAGGGGGCAGCATGACAAAGGGGAAGATGCGGAAGGAAGGCGCGCCGTGTGAAAGGAGCGCCGTGCAGCACGGAAGGAAGGTGCGCCACATGGCGCTCCTTTCGCACGGCGCACCTTCCTTCCGTGCGGCGCATCTTCCCTTTCGTCATGCTGCCCCCTGAGGCGACTCCCCCGCCTCCATCCACAGTGCCGTCGCAGCGTGGCCTGAGGAGGGAGGGAGAAGGAGGGCAGCAGAGCAAAGGAAGGTGCTGGCACCTGGCCCGCACATGTGCTTTTGGAGCGTGCGGCGGCGCGCAAAGACGAGGACAACCAGAAGGAGGCTTTGGCAGCCATTTTCTGCCAAAGCCATCTGCGACTGCGAGGAGTTCATCTGCTTGGCCACATTGACCAGCATTGAATGGCCTTGCAGCTTCAAGGTCTGTGTGCTTCCATTCTGCATGTTTATATATCTGTGGAATAATGTCCAGGGTGGGAAAAGGAACTCTTGTCTGGGTGCATTTTTGTAATGTCCTATTGGCCACATTGATCAGCATTGAATGGCCTTGCAGTTGAAAGGTCTGGCTTCTTTCTGCATGTTTATATATCTGTGGAGTAATGTCCAGGGTGGGAGAAGGAACTATTGTATGTTGGGTGCAGGTTTGAATGTACCATTGGCCACATTGATCAGCATTAAATAGCCTTGCAGCTTCAAGGTCTGTGTGCTAGAATGATAAAATAGCTATACGTTTTACATTTCTGTGTAGGTAGATCTTTGTGAATTGGTTTTTTTATAAGTAGCTCGCATGCTGAAAAAGCGTGAGCACCCCTGGTCTAAGCAGTCAATATACATCACCATCATCTAACCTGGTGGTGCCCAACCTTTATTGCACCAGGGACCACTTTGACTAGGGACCACTCTCCATAATTAGTACCAAAAGGGTTACAAATTGGTTTTTGGTCAACTTTAGATTTGGTTTGGCTATTCGGGGAGCTGATTCAGAAAATTGCATTGGGTAGACCACATCAGCTCTAGTTTCTGATACAGAAGATATGCCATCCAGTAGTCGCCATCTGCTCGGCCACAGAAAACCATATTTAATAATCTAGACCTGCTGACCTTATTTTACGTCTTACAGCTCACCAGTGGGAACCACTGATCTAACATGATCCAGAAGAGAAGGGGAAAAAATTATAACATTCCTATACTTCTGAATCTTATTTTAAGATTAGATAACCAGAAATGGGAATCCGCACCTTATTGATAGCTCATTGAGTCAGTAATATGGTGAATCACATTGATTCAATGGGTGAATAGGATTCAGATCTTAACATTTTGGTATTCTATTCCTGAGTTTCACATGACATTACAAAAAAACCCAAGGGGCCTTAGTAGACCACAAGCTAAACAGGAGTCAGCTGTGTGGTGCAGCAGCCAAAAGGCAATACAGTTCTGGGCTACACCAGCAGAGAAGAAGGAGTAGGAGTAAGAGTACTGTATTAGTACCACTTTTTCTGCTTCAGTCAGACCTCACAAGGAGTAAACAGCTTCAACTAAGAATAGTGTGTCTCCTGAATGAATGCCTGGAGGAGGTAATGGGCTGGATGAGGAAAAACAAATTAAAACTGAATCCAAACAAAACAAAGGTGCTTGCCATCAAGGGTCTTAATCTGGGGTTGGAAGTGTGTCAACCAGTCCTGGATGGGGTTACACTTCTCCTGAAATACAATGTTTGCAGCTTGGGAGTTCTCCTGGATCCGTCTCTCCAACTGTCAGCCCAGGTAGATGCAACAGTCAGGAGCCATGCGGAGAGGAGGGCAAGAAATTATTATTATTATTATTATTATTATTATTATTATTTGAAACACAAAAAGATTAGTACACAGCAAACAATGTAACTCTGCTGGCTGTTGTATTGGATCACACGTCAGACACTTCCCAAGCTTTGGCTGATACGTCAACTACACCCATTCCTAGATCTGGAGGACCTGGAGATGGTAGTGCCTGTGCTGCTAACCTCAAGGTTGGACTTCTGCAATATGCTTTACATTGGGATACCTTTGTACCAAGATCGGAAACTGCAGTTGGTTCAAAATACAGCAGCCAGATTGGTTACACGAACATCTAGAAGTGAACATACCATACCTGTCCTAAAGTCACTCTACTGGCTGCCGATTAGTTTCCGGGTAAATTACAAGGTGTTGGTTTTGACTTTTAAAGCCCTACATGGTTTGGGTCCAGGTTACCAACAGAACTGCCTTCGCCCCACACACATCGGTCTTCTGGGAATTGTCACCCCGAGGACCTTTCCATCGGCCACCCCCAAGGCTGTGGAACAACCTGCCGATAGAGCTCCGACAGCTAGATCAGCTGTTGGAATTGAAGACACAAGTGAAGATCTATCTCTTCCAACAGGCCTACCCAGGCATTTTTAATGAAGAATTTTAAACGTGCATCTTATGTTTAATATCTGTTTTGTGTATTTTAATATGTATCTTCTGGAAATATGTTTTAATATGTTTATTTTAAATAATGTTTTTAGGTGAGGAGGGCAAAAAATTATTATTATATACTATTATTATTAGATACACAAAAAGATTAGTACACAGCAAACAAGGTCACTCTGCTGGCTGTTGTATTGGATCACACGTCAGACACTTCCCAAGTGTCTAGGATTGTGTGATGTTTTGGCGAATAATGCGTGCAGATCCCAGTAGGGTGGCCTCTTGCAGCTGACAGATGGCAATTTTGTCAGCACCGATGGTGTTTAAGTGCAAGCCAAGGTCTTTAGGCACTGCACCCCATGTGCCCATCACCACTGTGACTACCTTTACTGGCTTGTGCCAGAGTCTTTGCAGTTCAATCTTTAAATCGTCATATCATGTCAGCTTTTCCAGTTGTTTCTCTCCAATCCTACTGTTGCCTGTGATTGCAACATCGACGAGCCATACTTCGTTTTTTAACACGATTGTGAGGTCAGGAGTATTGTGCTCCAAAACCCGTCCCAGAGTAGTTTGACATGTTCATTTTCTGTAACTTTTTCAGGCTTGTGATCCCACCAGTTCTTTGTCACAGGCAGATATTTGTGGAAACAATAATAATAATAATTATTATTATTAGACAACACAGTTGAGGAAGGATGTTGAAAATCTAGAAGGGCAACCCAACTTTATAAAAGGTGTGAAAGCCAATGCTTGTGAGGAATGACTTAAGGATCTGGGTATGCTTAACTTGGGGAAGGGAAAACCGAGAGGTGACATGATTGGCATATTTAAATATCTGAAGAGAGATCATGTAGAACATGAAGCACGCTTGTTTCCTTATGCTCTGTAGACAGGAACACAAGCCAGTGGATTCAAATTACATGAAACGAGATTCTTTCTAAGCATTGGGACAAATTTATTGACTGTAAGAGCAGTCGGATAGTTTGCATTGGAAGGTGATGACTTCTCCACCTTTTAAATAAAAGGTTGGATGGACATTGTTCAGTAGTGTGCATTCCTGCATGGCACAAGGTTGGACTTAGATGGACTTGTAGTCCATTCAAATGCTCTGCTTATATAAGCCCTGCTCCCCATTTTAAAAGCCGCTGGGGTAAACACAGCCCATTCAGTTCTAAGGAGTGCAATCCTGTTGGAGGATAATCCCCAAATTTGATAGGCAGATTGACAGCCTTCATATCTTTAATACTGTGCAATGGAGTGGAGAAAAACCCCTGGCAGCTGTCTGTATGAAATAAAGTATACACATCAGCAATCTCCCCTCCCTTTAGGAGACGTGGCAATGTGAGGCGAAAGTAAGGTTTGAAAAGCTTGAAAGAGAAGAACTGCATTAATCAAATGTGTGGACTTCCCTTTGAGTTATATGCCTCTGAAGAAGGCATTCATCATATACGGCAGAGAAATGAGACTGCCTAAGGCTGACATACTGCAGAACGCTGGCTCTGCTTATGATCTAGGCTCACCTGTTTTCATCTGCAGGAATAGTAGCTGGTCTCCTCCTGATGCATTTTTACCTTGGATTCTGTTTTTGTAATAACAAAAAGGGAAACCAGATGTGTTCCTGTTTAGGGGTGGTCTTGCGTCAGATGTATAAACAGATCTTTGTGCAATGCTCTTGCATGTCAAGCTGTCACCAAAATTATAATTGTTCTAAATAGGAGTGTGTATTAGGGTATTTTTCATTGTCAGACTGTCTTGTCCCAGCTCCATTGAGAATTGATAAGGTGTTCAATAACATTTCGGGGTTGGGTGCTGTTTCAGTTTCTTCATTTCAGATTGCTTCCCTCCCCCTTCATCCCTTTTTTTTTGCATACATTTTTATTGTTTTCAATCAAGTGAATAAAATACAGTGAAAGAGGGAGAACAATATATAATTTTTTTTTAAAAAAAGTTGGAAAGTAAGAGAGATAGAGAGACAGAGTGCTAGAAGAGACCAGCAAGACTCCAAAAAAAGGAGAAAGAGCAAAACCCCAAAACGAAAAATAATAAAAAAATAATAGAAAAACATATAAATAAATAAATAAATAAAAAGATTGTTCCTGAATTCTTAATTTCTGCTAAAATAAACAGTCTTTTATAGTAGTATTTTTAAAAAATCATATCCATTTGATTCACTTTTTATTCTCTATTATAGGGGTGCTCACACTTTTTCAGCATGTGAGCTACTTATAAAACAACCAAGTCAAAATGATCTACCTACCCACTACAAAAATGTGAAACATATAAAACAATATCTGCTTTGAACTAGGTTTTCTGAGTCCACACTGCCATATAATCTGATTCAAAGCAGATCACATGTGATTTTATTCAACTGTGTGGAAAGGACCTCAGATAACCCAGGGCCGGCAGCATGTGGCCGGCGTCGGGAGCCTGTGGGGTGGGACGGAGCCTTCCTCCCGCCCTGCCTGCGATCTACCAGGACACCCTACGCGATCTACCAGTAGATCGCGATCTACCTAATGAGCACCCCTGATCTATTAGTTCTTCCTCCATCTTTACTGACCATTGCCCATCTCTATTTTCATTTGATTAGGGAAGGAGTAGAGATACGGGATTCATAAAGAATGTAAACAAATTTTAAATATTGAATTCCCAATGAAGCCAGCATTCTATTTATTAGGTATGTTAGATCAGTCTTTCTCAACCAGTGTGCCATGGCACACTAGTGTGCCATGACGTACCTCCTGCTGTGCCGCGAGAAAAGCTCTCTGCCCCATTCCTCCCCCCCCCCCCTCCTGCCGAACTCCTGCTGCTTGGGGGAGGAGGAAGGGCCAGGCAGTGGCGAAGAAAAAGAAGGAGGGACCGGGGCGCTGCCTCCTTCAGCCGTTTCCCCAGCCAGCCTCCAATCCGCCATGACTCCCACCATGACTCTCGCCCCTCGCTCACTGAAGCCACGTGGAGGAGGAGCCCCGCCCATTGAAGCCCATTCACCGCTCATGCCCTCCTCTGTAGGAGAGCTGAAGCTGGGAGGAGGGGGCGGGGCATGGCGTGGCCTGTAGGAAAGCTGAAGCTGGGGGAGGGGCGGGCGCGGCCTGGCTCTGCCCCCTCCCTGGCTTCGACACTCCCAGCAGCTGCTCCAGCCTTGAGGGGACAGTGCCAAGCCAGCATTGTGCTGGCTCTGGCACTGCTGGTTTGGCACTGCCCCCTCAAGGCTGGAGCAGCTGCTGGGAGAGGTGAAGCCGGGGGCAGGGGACGGGGACATGGCGCAGCCTGGCTCCGCCCCCTCCCCAGCTTCAGCACTCCCAGCAGCTGCTCCCAGCAGGCCACCAACACCCAGCCGTTCTTTACTTTGTTAG
Organism: Anolis apletophallus; assembly: GCA_030556195.1. Lineage (NCBI taxonomy): Eukaryota > Metazoa > Chordata > Lepidosauria > Squamata > Anolidae > Anolis > Anolis apletophallus. The sequence goes on along the minus strand of JARBWK010000003.1, from coordinate 31,359,993 downwards.
AGTGTCATTTTGTGTCATTTTGTGTCATTTTGGTTGGTGGTGTGCCCCCGGATTTTTTTAATGTTAAAAGTGTGCCGCGGCTCAAAAAAGGTTGGGAAACACTGTGTTAGATGAAGAAATTTTTGAACAATATAATACAAAAAAACTATTTATATTTTTCACCACGGCAGCAAGAATTATTTTTGCCAAGTATTGGAAAGAAGATCAAATCCCTACAAGAATACAATGGCTACAGAAAATAATGGACATAAAAGATATGGATAAACTGACATTTTGGCTCAAAAAGAATAATGGAAAAGGATTGAACAGGACAAACTAGGAAGTAATAGAGGAATATGTGGAGAAAGAACTTTAAAACTCCCGTACCTCCCCCTTCATCTCTTATCATTATCTTACCCACTGTATCTTACCATGCAGTAACTTTCCATAGGTAGGATAAGTAATTTTGCTTGTAGGATGGATTTGTGTCACTGTTTATTATACATATGCCTATAGATGGATATATGGTGTAATCTGCTGAACACAGTAATCTTGCAGGCTGCTATAAATTGGAATATTCATTTAAAAGGCCAGCATTCAACCTGAGATTCCTGAGCAGGGAAGATACTTTTCAAATTAGATAAGAGTAAATTATTATACCATTATCTTATATTTGCACTCCAGAACATGTCAGTGTCTCCCTCCAAAAATGTTAATTTAAAATAACAAAGACCATCTTAATTCTGTCCTTGGAAACTCTTTATATGGTTCAAGCTATAGTGATGAAATTTGGCTGTGAAATTGGTTGGGGACAGTATCCTTCTTTCTCTCAGGCTTCCTCTAGAAAGAAAGTCAGGTGCATGACCTTCATAAGTCCAATTAAATGGTAGCTCTGTATTTTCTAATTACTTGAAAAGTGGATATTTCCCATATACTTAATAAGTGAAAAATGATTAACATCATTTCCTGCATGAGAATTTAAGGGATACCAAATGTTGTTCATATTGCAGTCCCTGTTGCAAAAAAAATGGATTTTCTTGTGTGGAATCAGAACCAGACAGAAATAAATGTTAGGAAATTAACATTTTTAGCCTGGAGGTCAGGACCCTTGGAGGGGGGGGATAATTAGGGGGGGGGGGGTCAGAGTGGTCGCCAAAAACCATCAGGAAACAAAGTATTTTCTGATAGTCATGGGGTTCTGTGTGGGCCCAATATATCGTTGGTGGGGTTCAGAATGTTCTTTGATTGTAGGTGAACTATAAATCTCAGCAGCTACAACTCCCAAATGTCAAGGTTTATTTTCCCCAAACTCCACCAGTGTTCTCATTTGGGCATATTGAGCATTTGTGCCAAGTTTGGTCCAGATCCATCATTGTTTGAGTCCACAGTGCTCTCTGGATGTAGGTAAACTACAACTCCCAAATTCAAGGTCAATGCCCACCAGAACCTTCCAGTATTTTCTGTTGGTCATGGGAGTTGTGTGTGCCAAGTTTGGTTCATTTCCATTGTCGGTGGCGTTCCGAAAGCTCTTTGATTGTAAGTTAACTATAAATGACATCAATTAAAATTCCCAAATGACAAAATCAATACCCACCCCCACCCCCCAGACCCCACTAGTATTCAAATTTGGGCGTATTGAGCATTTGTGCCAAATTTGGTCCAGTGAATGAAAATCCATCCTGCATATCAGATACTTACATTACAATTCATAATAGTAGCAAAATTACAGTTTATTTATTTATTTAGGTCCTATATTTATGAGTCCCGAAGGGGGACTCAGTTATGAAGTAGTAACAAAAATAATGTTATGGTTGGGGATCACCACAACATGAGGAACTGTATTAAGGGATTGTGGCATTAGGTAGGTTGAGAAACACTGATTTAGTGCTTCTTATACACCAGGTTTTAAAATGGAGAGTCAGTATGTATCTTCAAAAACTTGCAGATAGCTATTCTTCCAGCTCCATCCCTATCTTTTGGGCCACCTGTTCTTCTGTACCATTTCCAAGATAGTGTCTGTTATGACAAGAATGGACATTGTCTTCAAATAATGAGAAATAGTCTATACTTTTCTTAGTGAAATGTATTTTTTTATTTAGACCCCATTGATTTGCAACTAAGATTTCTTTAGGTAGTTACCAACCTTACTGGAGACACCACAGATTAAATAATAAGTCTGCAGTCTGAGTTTGCACTCTGAAATTTTAAAAAAGAGCACTTCTACAATCTCCATACCAGCATTGTTGTGATTTTTCCACAGTATCTTTTCAGAATTGACCCAGACCTCTGTGTGAATCACTTGTTTTCTCTTTACCTGATTGCTGGATGTGATGACACCTGAACGTGAAAAATGTACTAAATCCAGGAGAGCTGTCTGTGCTGTTATGTCTCTGAAGTCTCATTTGTACAAGCTGACACTTGGACATTGCACTTGTCAAGCGATGAACATTTCCGGGTTAATCTCTCCTGGAGAATCTTTCCAATTCTGAAATTGCTGCTCTAATGCAATCAAAAGTATATGGCTAACCAGTCTTACCAATAGCTCACTCAGGTGTCAAGCTTTCTCCCTGCTCCACAAATATGAACATAGGCTACCATGTTCCCTCTCAGCCTTCTCTTCTCCATGCGAAACATGCCAAGCTTCCTAAGATGCTCCTCATGGACCTTTGATCATTTTGGTTGCCCTTCTCTGGACACGTTCCAGCTTGACAATATCCTTCTTGAATTGGACACTGTAACGGAGGAAGGGATTTGATTCTAAGACTGTGATAGTCGACTATCCTGACTGCTGCCACCCAATTGTAAAGGCTCTAACTACAGCCAATAATGTAAAGATCTTCAATTATGTGTAGGCTCAAACTTTGTGAGGATCTGAATTCGAACCTGTATTTTAAGTGAGGAGAGAATGTGAGGATTCGAACTCAGGGCTGTGACAGGGCAGAATGTCCTACCAATGCCACTACAATATGTAAGGACTTTTCACTTGCTGCCACCATATAATTTACTGTGCTTGGCTACCCACTAGGAGAAAGTTGTTTTCAAGGCTTGTGGGAGAAAGAACCACTAGAAGAGATGTTTTAATCAAAGAACTATGAAGTTTATTCAAACAGAGGTTTAAGCGTAGAGGTTTCAGAGTTCAAGAGCTTGGGTGGTTACAAAATCTACTCAGAGGCACTTTTCTTAAGGTTACAATATACTATCTATGGAGATACTCCCCTTGATCTAGACCAGGGGTTACCAATCTTTTTTTGACCAGGGACCCCTTTGATCAGGGACCACTTTCCAACATTCGTACCTAAAGGGTTACAAATCAGGTTTTTGTCAACTAGATTTGGCTTCGTTAATTGAGGTGCTTATTCAAAAAATTGCATTGGATGGACCACATCAGTTCTAGTGTCTGATACAGAATATATGCCATCCAGTAGTTGCCATCTACTTACCACAGAAAACCATATTTAATAAGTCTCAGGACCATAAGAGGGTTTTGCAAGACCACTCACTCTTGTTGCAATGGTGTAGTAACGGTGAGGCTGCGGACCATATTTTAGTTATTGCAGATCACTGGTTGTCCACGGACCACAGGTTGGGAACTACTGATCTAGGCACTATATTCCTATTGATGCAGCTTAGAATCTTCACCTAAAATACTGCATGCCTTAGTCATTGTTTGATTTATGGCAACCCCAAGGTAGAGTCCTCATGGGATTTTCTTGGCAAAATTTGCTGAGGATTTACCATTGATTTTATTTGAGACCCAGAGAATGTGACCTGCCAAAAGTCACCTGGTGGGGTTTATTTTTACACACAAAAAGCACTTTATTTAAAAATTAAAGACACGTAAGAGCATTCATACAAAGTGTTTTGTTTTTGCAAAAAAAAATCAAGTTGTAAACTAAGGAGAGGTTCATCTCCCGCAGCAAAGTAGAAGATCCAAAAGGGTCCAGAAGAGCCAAGAGCACAAGCCCTTCTCCTTTCTGAGAATCAACACATTGAGTATCACCCTCCTTTAGCAGCGACCTGGTGGGTTTCCATGACCAGGCGGAGATTCAAATCCTGGGTCCCAAAAGCCATAGTCCAAAAGTCTGATTACTAGACTATACGGGCTGTACATAAAATCTGTATTGCTAAATGTGTTCAGTAGCTCCATAGCAACATAGTTCGAAAGGAAAACTGTTTTCCTTCCGGTTGGCACTGATCATAAAGCTGGGAGATTCTGGGAACTGTAGTCCAAAAAGGTAAGTTTTCCAATCACTAAGCTTGACACACATATGTAGTTGTCAGAAAAGATTCACCAGACTTGTATGATAACTATAGTCTAGGGCAGGGGTGGGCAAACTGCGGCCCGGGGGCCGGATGCGGCCCTTTGGCTGATTCTATCCGGCCCGCCTAAGGGCCCCTGGCTTGCCTCCCCTGCCTGGCCTCTGCATAAAGATCTCCAGAGAAGGGGACTATAAGGAAGCATTATTTTATTTTAGTGGTTTTAATTATTATTGTATAATAATTTTATAACAATAATAAAATAATATAATAAATAATATAATATAATGTTATATGATATATTATAATTTCAATATATTATGCTTATATATATACTCTACTATAATAATTATGATATTAATACTAATAATAGAATATTTCTTGATTGTATATAGTAAATATAGTAAAATAAATAAATAAATTATGTAGATTAGCATGTAGTTTGTGAGGCCCTCCATAATATTTTTTGGCTCTCGTGTGGCCCCTTGGAAAAAATAGTTGCCCACCCCTGGTCTAGGGAGTGGGAGAGAGAAAGGGGATTACCCACCTAGACTTACTGTAATCCGTAGGATCTTGCATTATATTTAATAATGCTATTAAACAGGCCTGCTGTGGAAAAGAGGAGATAGTAAGGAGGGCTGTGTTGCTACAGCTGCCCATAATTAAGCTCTTGGCCATATTTTAGAAGTTCTGCCCCAGTCTGACCTTCTGCATAGCTTAGCAATGGATGCAGCAATTCTCCCAATGGTTCCTGCTGTCATTTCCCCGCTTGCGTGTTTGCCAAAAAAAGAAAACAAAACAAAATACTTGACATGAACAACCTTTGAAGCTAGATTAGAAGAGATAAGAAGGGGGGAAACCGTATTCCGGAGTTTCCCCCTATACAAATATCATTTTAGCCTTTAGCCTTTCCCGAAAGGGATCTATATCATAAAAGGTGTGAAGTGAACACGGAATCCCACCTGAAATTGGACTTGATCCACAACTCCCCACTTACCCATCCACCCTGAGCAGGAATAGACAAATAAGTGGCCCTTCAGATCAATGCTACAGCTTCCCTTTCTGCTCTCTTCAGTTAGCATTATATAAAAGTGCAGCTCAGCTGAAGCGATAAAACAGCTTGTGAAGGCTGAATAGCAGGTATAGAGCACTAAGTCTCTCTGCCGTATTGTGTGCAGGAATATTATTATCTGTCTGATATAACGTGACAGGCGTTTTGTTTAATGTGATTTGTTTGGAGTTTTTGCAGATGTGTCAAGAGTTAGAAGTCAGGGGTGGTACACAGATTAACGCAATGCCTTGGCTGCATTAAGGCAACTCAGAAAGCTGCATATTGTGTGTAGCTCAGCATAAACCTTCATGCAGGCAACAAACACTTCAAATTTTTAGCCTGAAGAAGAGAAACCTGAAAAGGAGACATGATAGCCATGTATAAATATGTGAGATGAAGTCACAGGGAGGAGGGAGCACGCTTGTTTTCTGCTGCCCTGGAGACTAGGATGCGGAACAATGGCTTCAAACTACAGGAAAGGAGATTCCACTTGAACATTAGGAAGAACTTCCAGACAGTAAGACCTGTTCAACTGTGGAACTCTCTGCCCCAGAGTGTGGTGGAGGCTCCTTCTTTGGAGGCTTTTAAATGGAGGTTGGATGGCCATCTGTCAGGGTGCTTTGAATGCGATTTTCCTGCTTCTTGGCTGGGGGTTGGACTGGATGGTCCACAAGGTCTCTTCCAACTCTATGATTCTATGAAATGCTCACAACCTCTGAGGATGCCTGCCATAGATGCAGGCGAAACGTCAGGAGAGAATGCTTCTGGAACATGGCCATACAGCCCGGAAAACTCACAGCAACCCAATTCAAATGCTGTATGTGTCTCCTTGACATTGCTATAAATTGTTATTTCTAGAATCCTGGAAGTTGGGTCTTGTGTTTTAAAACTCAAGTAAATCGTCCCCAGCTGGGAACATGACTGCACAAGCACAGAACTGTTGGGGGAAAACACATAATGCTTAAATATTGATTAAAAGTAATGATTTTTAGTGTCGTGTCTTCTAAGCCCATATATGATGGTATTATTTACAGATGGTACCCAATTTGCATTTGAAAATTTGCAACATTAGCAAAGAGTTGTATCCCTAGTAGGGCCAATTTTATGTCAAGGAACCACCTGAGCTGCACACAGTTGCAGAAATACATAGAATAAAACAGTATAATCACAAAACCATGATTGAAAACAACAACGAATAAATAGGAACCCGAAGCCATAGAGAATCAAAATTTATAATAATCTCTATCTATCTTATCTTTTTTCGTGTGTGTGTGTGTGTGTGTGCGTACACACACACTCATATACACAAACAAAAGATGAATACAGAGATGTAAATGTAAAGGGAAATTGAGACAACAACAATGTATCCATGTATGAAACATGTTATAGAAATCTAAACAAAGCATGGGAGCACTGCAAACATGACTATAAGTATTAATGTATATGGGTATAGGGTTTCTAGGCTGTATCCTGTTTCCTTATTTATTTATTTATTTACTCCATTTCTATCCTGTTCTTCTCACCCATGCAGGGGACTCAGAGCGGCATACATAACGGCAATATTCAATGCCGCATATTCAATAACATAAAATACATCAATGCAATAAACAATTAAAACATATATATATCATAAAGCTATTTAAACATAAGAAATGCTAAAGTCCATACCCTTTAGCATTTCATTAACAAGGCCATGCAACTTCAAGATGGCAAAAAAAATATATTGAAAAGGAAGAACAGACAAGCTAGGAGAGACTGCAGCAGTTTGCTTTTACCTAAGCCTCCAGGGAAGAGCAAAATCTTTTTGAGTGCAGGCTATTTTTTGGACTTTGAATTCAGTTTGTAGCAATTCAAGCACGCTGAGAATAAAGGGAGAAAGTGAGAAGTGGAAAGAGAAACTGGAGTATTTTAAAAGCAGCTGAAAAAGTGGGACAGCAGAGGCCGTCAAATCAGGACAGTTGGTGGACTAGTGTTTCCATGTACCTTCTTCAGTATACTTCTTGCCTACTACTAACTGCAAGAGGGGAAAGCTTCCTATTTGTTTAAAACGCTGTGACTGAAAGGTTGAGAAATAATAGCCCTAAAGTCCATGCAAAATACCAATCTACTGAAACACTGAACAGTTTTGTATCCCTCAAATTGACCAGCCCATGGGATCATGTAAACCAGTGTTTCCCAACCACTGTGCTGCGGCACACTAGTGTGCCGTGAGCGATCACCTGGTGTGCCGCAGAAAAACCTCTTCCCCCCTTTCTTCCCCCTCCTGCTGAACTCCTGCTGCTTGCGGGGGGGGGGGTAGGAGGAAGGGCCAGGCGGCGGCGAAGAAGAAGGGGCTGGGGCGCTGCCTCCTTCGGTCATTTTCGTGTTTATGTGTACCAACTATTACTACATTTGGCATTGGCTGGACGTGATAGCCTTTCTAGTGACTGTGTAACAACTCTCCTGTTCACCAGTTATACACGAGGGACTCGTCTAATGCCCACCTGGAATGATACAGGAGCATATATATTGAAGGTGGAAGCCTCATTATTGTTTATTGGGGTGTATTGATGCATAAGAACAGTACTAGTGGACCGCTTTGAAGCTATATGGACACATTTTTTCTAAACAAAGAGAGAGATTGACAGCTGTTGAGCAAGACCTTCATGTGTATCTTTCTGCCATTCCTGCCAGGATAGCTATGTTGTGTTCATCGAAACAGGCCCAGGTTTCACACTGAGTGTATAAATACATTTAAAAACATATTAACTATATGTATTACTGTGTTAGAATGTCATTTTGTGTCATTTTGGTTGGTGGTGTGCCCCAGGATTTTGTAAATGTAAAAAAGTGTGCCACGGCTCAAAAAAGGTTGGGAAACACTGATGTAAACTGCTTATAATGCTCCCCAAAATGGGGGGGAAAACGATAACAACAACAACAATAACAACACTTTATTTATATTCTTCTCTGTCTTCCTGAGGGGACTCAGAGCGGATTATAACATACACAAATAGGCAAACACGCAATGCCTTTAATACAGTGGAATAACAACGACACCCAAATACACAGAACAAAGGTAAAGGCTTCCCCTTTCATCTCCGGCTTCTGGAGGTGGTGCTCAACTCTGGCCATGGGGAGGTGCTCTTGTTCCATTTCCAAGCCGAAGAGCCACTGTCTGTAGACACCTCCTAGTCGTATTGTCAGCATGGCTGCATGGGCACCTTTATTACCTTCCCACCGAAGCAGTACCTATTGATCTACTCACATTTGTATGTTTTCAAACTGTTGTGTTGGCAGGAGCTAGGACTAACAGCAGGAGCTCACCCTTACTTGTGACTTCTAACTGCCAAGCTTTAGGTCAGCAAATTCAGTAATTCAATGGTTTAACCTGTTGTGCCACCACGGCACAAATAACCACATGCCCATCCTGGCTGATAAAGGAAGACAGAGGGGGTTTGGCAGAGTGGGTGAAGGTGGTGGTTAATGCCTCCTTACAGGAGGGCAAAATTCCAGCCAGCTTAAAGCAAGCTGTTATAAAACCGCTGTTGAAAAAACCATCACTGGACCCCACTCAATTAGTGAACTATCGGCCAGTTTCCAATCTCCCTATTTGGGCAAAGTCATGGAACGTGTGGTGGCTTCGCAACTCCAGGGTTCTTGGTAGACACTGATTATCTTGATCCGGCACAGTCTGGCTTTAGGCCGGGACATGGTACTGAAACAGCCTTGGTCGCCTTGGTAGATGATCTACGCCGGGAACTCGACAGGGGGAGTGTGTCCCTGTTGGTTCTGCTGGACCTCTCAGCGGCTTTCGATACCGTTGACCACGGTATCCTTCTGGGTCGCCTTGCAGACATGGGGCTTGGGGGGTTTCGGAGTAAGGTGTTATCTGTACGCAGATGACGTCCAGATCTGTCACTCCTTCCCACCTGTCACCAAGGAGGCTGTCCAGACCTTGAACCGATGCCTGGCCGCTGTGTCGGACTGGATGAGGGCTAGCAAATTGAAACTAAATCCAGACAAGACAGAGGTCCTCCTGGTCAGTCGCAAGGCCGAACAGGGCATAGGGTTACAGCCTGTGTTGGATGGGGTTACACTCCCCTGAAGACGCAGGTTCGCAGCTTGGGAGTGATCCTGGATTCATCGCTGAGCCTGGAACCCCAGGTCTCAGCGGTGGCCGGGGGAGCTTTTGCACAGTTAAGACTCGTGCGCCAGCTGCGCCCGTACCTTGGGAAGTCTGATCTGGCTACGGTCGTCCACGCTCTGGTCACATCCCGAATAGATTACTGCCACGCACTCTACGTGGGGCTGCCTTTGAAGACAGTTCGGAAATTGCAATTAGTCCAGCGGGCGGCAGCCAGATTGCTAACGGGAGCTACATACAGGGAGCATACCACCCCCCTGTTGTGTCAGCTCCACTGGCTGCCTGTCCAATTCCGGGCTCAATTCAAAGTGCTGGTTCTGACCTTTAAAGCTCTATACGGTTCTGGCCCAGCTTACTTGTCCGAACGCATCAGCCGCTATGTCCCACCTCGTAATCTAAGATCATCCGGGGAGGCCCTGCTCTCGCTCCCGCCTACATCTCAGATGAGGCTGGTGGAGACGAGGGATAGGGCCTTCTCGGTGGTGGCTCCCCGCCTGTGAAATGCGCTTCCTATTGATGTACGATCCACCACATCCCTCCTGGCCTTCAGGAAAAAAGTAAAATCCTGGCTGTGGGACCAGGCATTCGTACACCAGCACAAGGCAGCATTTTAGATTGGTTTTTAATGAAAGTGGGTGATTATGGCCAATGTTTTTATGGACTGAACATTGTTTTAATCCAGAGTGAATGTGTATGGTGCTAATGTAGTTGTATTTTAATGTATTTTTAATGTATTTTAATTGTTGAAGTGTTTTGGGGTTTATATTGTTATTATGTGGGCATCGAATTGTGCCGTACTGTAAGCCGCTCTGAGTCCCCCCTTGGGGGTTGAGAAGAGCGGGGTAAAATCCCGAAATAAATACCACTGGTTTTGAAAAATAATTTTGTGCCTTCAAAAAAAAAATCTTGAACCATGTTAGTGTGATTACATCCTATTAAAAAGGAGAGACAATGTATCCTTTTATAGGCAGAAAAAGAGGGGTTGTGGGCAGTGGAAACAGTTTTGGGGCTTCATGTAACCTTATGCATTATAGACATCTGCAGAATGAAGAAACCATTTGAGTAACTCCTATTATTAAAACAATAAAGGAAATATTAAAAATTTTAATATGCCTTTATAAAGATAAACGTTTTCTTCATGGAGAAATGTCAAACAACATGACACATAGATGATATATTTTTTTAAAATTCCAAAACTTGGATTTTTGCAGCTTGTTAAGCATCCCCGGGATGTCATGTCTCATCTCTCCATTACACTGGGAGAGAACCTGCATGGATATAAGTGTGCAAGACACAAAGAGTTCAGATACAGTGGCATAGAAGGGCACATGGGGCCAGGAGGGATCTTTGGGATGACTTTAGTTTCTGACTGTGATCTCCAGAGTCTAGAGCCTCTTGGTTCGGCACGTTCCCACTTCAAGATAACATGTTCTGTTTAATGCTGTTCCTGCAAGGAGAGAAACAATTTGTTCTGTGTTTATAGACATATCAGAACAGAATTTGAGAGAAATTGTGGTTTTGTTACTGTTGTGGGAGTTCTAGTCTATTCAAAAGCTCACCATCATAAACATATGCATCAGAGGGCCAAGAAAGATTTGTGTGTCTGAAGCCATATGTAAAAAGCATTCATTTACTTACCATATGCAGCCATACAATAGCTCATTGTTTTTCAACCTTTTTTGAGCTGCGGCACATTTTTTACATTTACAAAATCCTGGAGCACACCATCAACCAAAATGACACAAAATGACAGTAATACATATAGTTAATATGTTTTTTAATGTATTTATACACTCAGTGTGAAACCTGGACCTGTTTCGATGAATACAACATAGATATCCTGGCAGGAATGGCAGAAAGACACAAACTTCCCACACAGAACTCCCATAACCAAGAGAAAATACTATAAGAGTTTGGTGGGCATTGACTTTGGGTTTTGGAGTTGTAGTTCACCTATATCCAGAGAGCTCTGTGGACTCAAACAATGTTGGATCAGGACCAAACTTGGCATGAATACTCAATATGCCCAAATGTGAACACAGATGGAGTTTGGGGAAAATAGACCTTGACATTTGGGAGTTACAGTTTCTGGGGTTTATAGTTAACACACAATCAAAGAGCATCCTGAACTCTTGCAACAATGGAATTGAACCAAACTTGGCATATTGAACTCTCATTACCAACAGAAAGTACTGAAAGGGTTTGTTTGGGAATTGACCTTGAGTTTGGAAGTTGTAGTTCACCTACACCCAGAGAGCACTGTGGGCAGGAGGGGGAAGAAAGGGTATTGGAGGTTCCAATGGCACACCTGATGGATCGCTCACGGCACATTAGTGTGCCATGGCACACTGGTTGGAA